>JAVUPR010000407.1:2482500-3682500 GCA_036785695.1 Gentiana straminea | reverse complement strand
TTCTAGTACATTGCTTGTCAAAGGTGTATCAGTCAACTTTTATAATTCCAAGTTCAGTCTTTAACTTAGCAAATCTTTCACTATCCAATGGTTTAGTAAAAATATTAGCAAGTTGATCTTCAGTGGGGATGTAAAGAGCCATCACATCTTCCTTTTCAACATGATCTTTTAAAGAATGATGTCTCACATCAATATGCTTGGTTCTTGAGTGAAAAACAGGATTTTCTGTGATTGCAATTGCACTACTATTGTCACACATTATATGAATTTCTCTTTCTTCAATTCCATAATCCTTTAACTGTTGTCTTAACCATAATATTTGTGCACAACAACTTCCAGCAGCTATATATTCAACTTCAGTAGTAGAAGTTGATATAGAGTTCTGTTTCTTGCTAAACCAGGAATCCAGTCTATTCCCCATCAATTGACAAGTTCCTGTGGTGCTTTTTCTATCAATCTTGCATCCTGCATAATCAGAATCTGAGTAGGATATGACATTGAAGCTTCCATCTTTTGAATACCATATCCCTACTCCCAAAGTCTCTTTTAGATACTTGAGAATCCTTTTGACTGCAGCTAGATGACTTTCTTTTGGTTTAGATTGAAATCTTGCAAACACCTACAACAGAGGATATATCAGGTCTGCTGGCAGTAAGGTACAGCAGGCTGCCTATCATCCTTCTGTATAAGGTCTGATCAACATCTTTGCCTTCCTTGTTTTCATCCAATCTAATGTTTGTACTCATAGGAGTTGATACCTTGGTGCTATTTTCCATACCAAATTTCTTCAGCAGCTCCTTGGTATACTTGGTTTGATGAATGAAGATTCCATCTTTCATTTGTTTGACTTGTAAACCCAAGAAATACTTCATTTCTCCCATCATACTCATTTGGAATTTACTTTTCATCAGATTAGCAAACTTTTCACATAGCAATTCATTTTCAGAGCCAAATATTATGTCATCAACATAAATCTGTACCAGCAGGGTGTTGTCTCCTTCATTGATTCTGAAAAGAGTCTTGTCAATGATTCCTTTGGTAAAACCATTGCCCACCAAGAATTGAGATAGGGTCTTATACCATGCTCTTGGTGCTTGTTTCAAACCATAAAGTGCCTTATTGAGTCTGTACACTTTATCTTCTTGATCTTTCACTTCAAAACCAGGAGGTTGCTGAACGTAAGCCTCTTCTTCCAAAATGCCATTTAGAAATGCACTCTTGACATCCATCTGGTATACTTTGAAGTTTTTGTAAGCAGCATATGCCAAGAATAATCTTATAGCTTCCAATATTGCAACTGGGGCGTATGTCTCGTCAAAATCTATTCCTTCTGCTAGAGAATAGCCTTTTGCTACTAGTCTGGCCTTATTCCTTACAATGGTACCAGATTCATCCAATTTGTATCTGTATACCCATTTGGTTCCAATTATATTTGCATGATTAGGCCTTTCCACTAGTGTCCAGACTTGATTTCTTTCAAATTCATTCAATTCCTCTTACATAGAAATTATCCAATCTGGATCTGATATTGCTTCTTCTACAACTTTAGGCTCCATTTGAGATAGAAAACAAGTAAACTTTGCTTCTAGTTATCTTCTAGTCCTCACACCTTGCTGTATATTGCCAATAACTTGCTCAACAGGGTGATCCCTTAACCATTGTGGATTTTGGTTAGTTTGATTTTCAGGAACGTCATCTTCAGTAGGGTCTGTTGTTGCTTCAGCAGATCCTTGAACTGCCTCAGTTGTTGCATCAGTAGTGTTATCAGCAGGGTGTTCCGCAGGGGCAGAGTCAGAAATTTTTAAGTCATTTATCCTTTCCAAAACATGAACACATTCTGGATCAGTGACTTGTTGATTCTCAGCAGGTTCTGATGCTTCATCTTCCATTCTAGTGAACTTAGGTTCATCAAATACAGCATGTATTGTTTCTTCATGTTTCAGTGTTCTTTTATTCAGTATCCTGAATGCTTTGCTGACAGAAGAATATCCTAAAAGATTCCTTCATCTGATTTTGGTTGGAAAGTCTTCAGTTGCTCCTTATGATTTAATATAAAAAATTTGCTTCCAAATGGATGAAAATAGGATATATTAGGTTTCCTTCCATTCCAAATTTCATAAGGTGTCTTCAGCAGCTTCTTGTTCACTAAGGTCCTATTTTGTGTATAGCATGCTGTGTTGACTGCTTCAGCCAATATCATTCAGGTAATAATGCTTCACAAATTATGGTCCTTCCTGCTTCTTTCAATGTCCTATTTTGTCTCTCAGCAACCCCATTTTTCTGAGGTGTACCAGCAGCAGCCAGTTGATGCAGCACACCATTCTGCTCACAGTATCCTCTTATAACTTTATTGAGAAATTCAGTACCCTTGTCTGATCTGATCTTCACTACTGTCAAACTTTTCTCATTTTGCAATATCTTCAAAAGTTCAGGCATCTTTTGAAGTGTTTCACTTTTCTTGTTCATGAATACTACCCAAGTGTATCTTGAATAATCATCCACAACTGCTAGAGTATACTTCTTTCCTGTCACACTTGTTGGTGTTACTGGTCCAAATAGATCCATGTGCATCAGCTCCAAAACTCTTTTTGTCGAATGCTAAGTCTTTGACTTGAAGCTTGATTTTGGGTTTACCTTGCTGACAAGCATCACATATAGCATCCTTTTTGAATGTGATCTCAGGTAAACCAATCACCAGTTTCTTCTTCACCAACTGATTCATATCATCAAAGTTTAGATGATTTAACTTCTTATGCCATGACCAATTAAGTTCTGACTTGGTATGCACAATCAGGCATGTTTCTGGAACAGCAGTAGACCAATCCACAACATACATGTTTTGTTGTCTTCTTCCAACCAATACAACTTGATCACCTCTTTCACTTATGACAATACATGTGCCTTTGTCAAAAGTAACCTTGTAACCCATGTCACAAAACTGTCCAGTGCTCAGTAGTTTGTAGTCAAGTCCTTCCACAAATGCAACATTCATGATAGTTAATCCATTTCTCACAAGTGTGCCATATCCTCTTGTGTATCTTGGTGTGTTCTTGTTGCCAAAATTCACTCTTGGACCATCCTTTGCCACAAAGTTTGTCAGACAGTGCTTATTCTTTGTCATATGTCTGGAACATCCACTGGTCAAAGTACCGGACACCCTACAAAACAAAGTTAATGTATTTTAGGTACCCAAAACTGTTTGGGTCCATAGTGGTCAGTGGTAAGCATGACCCTTGGCAAATTTCCATAAGGTCTTCTTTGAAAAGTGTTATACTTTTGTTCATACATGTATTCTACACATCCATAAGATCTAACTTTTGGTTGTGTAGGACTCACATATTCTTTCTGGCCTTTTGGTATGTAATGTTGTTTGGAGTGATTTCTATTGTTAGAGGCACTAGCATAACCATAGGTTTGCTGTCTGTTAGGAACAGCCCAGTAATATGGAGTCTGCTGAGGTCCATGCTGAGGTCTTGTATAAGTCCTCTACTGAGTCCTCTACAAAGTCCTTTGCTGAGGTTTTACCCTAGCGGTATGGTTATATCTATTGTTTCTAGCAGTAGGTGCATGAATATTCCAATCATCATTAGTAGGGAATAATCTACCTTTCCCCTTGAGATAAGTATCCCTAGAATGATTGACATTTTTAGGTTTAGGATTCTTATCCTTGGAATATTTCTGATTTTTGCCCTTTTGTGGTCCAGAAGGTGCAACAGTCCTTCCTTTGAATTTATTCCTTTTGTTAGGTACTGTTGACCTTTTTGACTTTTGATTTTGCTTCCTTGAAGTCTTCTCAGTAGGTTTCACTGCCTCAGTAATCTTTTTGGGAGTTGGATCTTCTGCAGGTACAAACTTAGGACCAATTCTGGTACTAGGTTCAGTAACCTTGCTGGATCCACTCTTATTGGATTTTTGAGTTCCAAATCCAAGGCATGTTCTATCACCATAAGGCTTTCCAGATTTGAATGCAGTGGAGGAACATGATTGTTCAGCAGATTCAGCAGCTACTGAATGTACAGTAGGCTTATGCTGATTCTGTCCAACCTCTTTTTCCTTTCCTTTGAGAATTCTTAATTCTGCTTTTAACCTTTCAACTTCTGGTTGAAAAGCTTCTTTTTCAGCCTTCACAATCTGATAACAAGATTGTATTATCCTCAGTTGATTAAGGATGGCATCCAAAGTTTCTTCATTGTCAGAATTTTAGGTTTTGAACCACAAGTTGATTCACAATCACTTTCAGCAGGAGTGTTTATAGATACAGAATTGTATACCTCCTCAGTTTCATCCATATTTTCCATTAAAGCATAATCATCCATATCAGCAACAACTATAGTATCATCAGATTCATTTCCTTTTTCTGATTCAACTTCATATCCTGATTCATCTTCAGCAACCATAGCTTTATTGCCAGATCTTTTTTGCTGACTTTTGCTCTTTAGTAGGTCTGGACAATCATGTCTAAAATGTCCAGGCTTCTTGCAGTTGAAGCACAGATAATCAGGTTCCTTTTTCTATTTTAGTTCGGGACGGTCGAGTTTTTGAAGTGTCCTGGTTTCTTGCATTGATAGCACAAGTAATCATTTTCTTTCTTGGATTCATCCTTCTTCTTTTCACTAGATTTCTTTGTGAAATTCCTTGGAGAACCCCTTCCAGTTTTCATCATTCTCATTTTCTTGCTCAGTAGGGCAATTTTCTCTTGCATCTCATCCAGTAGGTCATCTTGAGCTCCTGATGTTTCTTCTTGATGTGTAGCAGCCAATGCAGTGGTCTTTGGTTCTTCTTTTTCAGTCTCAGGTACAAGTTTCTTGCTGAATACATAAGCCTTGAGATCTGAAAATAAATCGAAGTTGTCATCTTCATGTAAACTTCTCATTTCTTCTATGGCAGTCACCTTCATTTCCCAAACTTCTTTTGCAGGTAATGCTTCTAAGATTTTAGAGTTGATTTCTTCTTTTGAATAGTTTACACTCAGTAGGGTGAGTTCATCCATGATGGCATTGCATCTTGATTCCATTTGTTCAATGGTTTCATTTGGTTTCATTTTGAAATCTTGGAACTTCTTCTTTGCCACACTGATTTTGTTCTTCTTGATTGCATCAGTGTCTTCACAGATTAATTATAACTTATCCAAAAGTTCCTTTGCAGTCTTGCAATCTTTCACTTTCATGTACATATTGCTATCCAAGGTTCTGTATATGATGTCAATAGCAATGTTGTTGAGGTTTGCTCTTTTTCTATCTTCAGCATTCCACTCTCTTTTTGGTTTTGGAATGTACTGAGCTTGACCATCTACAATTATAGCTTTTGTGATTTCCAGTGGTCCATCAATTAGCACATCCATCATCTCATCATGTGTTGCAGCTAGAAAAGCCTGCATACGACGTTTATACTCATCAAAACGATTTAAAGAACACATCAACATTGTTCTAGCATACTGGTTGTTAACCATGATGCAAAGCTTTGGAAATCAGAAACTTGAAAAAGTTTTCAAAGTATTTTCACAAGCACAACAAGTAGGATTACTTCAGAACAGAAGCACTACTCCGATACCAATTGTTGGTCCTTGAAAAGGCTTTGGTTAAGTTTAGAGGGGGGGGGGTGAATAAACTTAACACTTAAAACTTTTAGAGTTAACAAACTCAGCATGTTCGCAGCTCCGCCGACCGCTCGCAGTCACCGACCGTTCGATAGTCTGGTCGACATTTCGCAGTCCGTCGACCGTTGATTTTACTGAATTTGTTGCAGCGGAATATATTCAAGTTAAGTTAAAAAATGATACCAAGTATTAGATACTCAGTAGTGTGAGTGTGTGATTCAGTTGCTAGTTTCAGTAGGTTGATGTGCTTAATATACTAAATGCAGAAAGTAAGTAGGCAATTTTTATAGTGGTTCCAGGTGGTGTAATCCTATCACTCCACTCTTCTCCTGTGATGTTGGAGGTAATTCACTAGAGATCTTCGAGGTTGCAGTTATAAAAATCCATAAGTTGTCTGTCCTTCACCAATAACTATGGCTTCACAAACTGAACACTTGGAACATGTAGGATTACTGCTCCAAAGTCTTCCACCGGTCCTTGAAGGGTAGGATTGCCTATTCACCAGCTCCACCACAAACAACAGTTCTTGACACCTAAGTGCTTCTCTGTCCTCAGCAGGTTTCTTGTAAAAGAAAGTTTGAATCAAGTAAGTGATTCAGCTTTCAACAGCTTGATCAGGATGAAATGACCAGCAGCTTGATGTCTTCAAGTGTGTGAAGTTGATATAGCTTGATAGCAGATTACACTTGAAGAATCTTCTAGATCAGTAGCTTTAAGCTCAGTAATGTCACCAGGGTGATTTCTTGATGAGAATCTGATAGCTCAAGACTGATTGTTTTTCTTCTTAAAATTAATCACTTGTTTCTGTATCAGGGGTCTTCTATTTATAGGTGAGAATCCTTGTGACTTATGTTTGATATTCAAAACATAGCCGTTTCAGATTTGTCCCCATCTTGACTTGCATTCTGTCCCTGTACATAGTACTGACACTTTGTCGTTACTTTTTTTGACAGTTTCGATCGTCCACCCTTTGACTTGTACCCATTGGATAAACCTCTGTTTCTTTCCAACGTTCTTTTAATCTTGACCATTGATTTGTTGACAGAATCAAGAGTTGTTATCTGTCCTTTTTCTTGTAATCTTCCAATGTAACCTTTGATTAAATCGAAATATGTATTCAACCGGTTTCTGTGTATGTAAGTCTGCTGAAATGCTTATGAGTCAACTGTCTGAAGTTTGCTGTGTTAATGAAACACTTCAGTTGACTGTCTTTTATCTAACTTTTAATTGTGAAGTTAGATTACACCAATTTTGAACATAACTAAGTTCCAATCACCACTTAACTTATGGAACTCAGACCTTGTACACAAGGTATATGTAATCAGTTTAGGTCATCACAGACTTACCTAAATTCTGATTCCATATCCTTGACTATAAAAACTAAGTTTGATCCCTTAGCCTTCAATAACTGAGTTTGAGCCCTCAGCCTTCAGTCTTCAGCAGGTTCCTAAACTAGTCTACTGACTCAGGTACCTTACTGACCTAGACAGGTCTACTGATGAAAGTCAGCTAACCATTTACAGTGCTTGTTAAATCAAACCTATACAAAGATCAAACTCTAATAAGCCTATAAATTTAATCTAGACACCTTTTTACCTTTGCTCTATAACAGCTTGTCTGGCACTTATCACTAAAACTTAAAATGTGTCCAACGCATTGGTTAGCAATGCACACGCATTCATGTCACAGGATGTATGGTTTTAGTCTCAACAGGTAGAATGCGCACGTATTCATGATTCATGATGTAAAATCCTCTTCATAGTAGGTGCAATACGCATGCATTCAAGATAATGCACATACATTGCTGTTTCAGGTAAGAACAGGTTGCTCCCAGCATGAGCAATGCACACGAATTCGCTGAACAGCAACTCCCAACATGTTTTTGGTTAGAGAATGTGCACGCATTGACCCCCAATTTTAATGAAATGTTGCTTAAGCTATGTTTTGGGATTTTAAACGTTGTTTCTTGATATAATAACAATAATGAAACATGAACAAGCCTTGATTGAGCTTCCGATGTGTTTAGTTCCGGCACCGAATGTACTCTTCAAGGGAGTTGAAGTTCGGGACCGTCAGAAGGGCATGAAGGGCTTGTGCTTTGACGAACTAGAGTTCATCAATGTCTGTGTATTTGTTAGGATGTGATGTCTAGAAGTCTAAGTGAGGGAGTAGAGTTGTTAAGGTGAGCGTTGATTTGAAAACACTTATGTGGCTAGCTAATACTTAATAACTTACATATGTGGTAGTAAAAATAGAAAACATCACCTATTCTTGGTCAGGCACCGATTCATATCGGCGATGTGGTACACTCATAAAGGTGAACAACACTGCTGGCTCAAAAGGCAGACGAGTAGTGGAGGAAATGTATTGAGCGTATACGCAATCCGGGGAGACCCTAAAGCTATCAGGTGCTATTCACCGTTAGTTAGAAAGTATATCTTCAGGCTGATAAACGCCATGCGCGATGCGCTTGAATGTTGACGTAACCAAGATAAGTTAAGTTACAAATGTATAGTCACGACATGTTGATGGACATAGAGTGAACCCTAGATTGAGTCAGTCTCATAAAGATAATCTTTTAATTATAAACCTTAATTAATTTGTAGCTTCAACTTCTTACTGAGTACTTTATACTTACCTCAAATGCATTGTTTTTCTATGTGTTTGGGGGAGAGAAGATGAACAGGTAAATCCGGAGTTCGAGGAAGACTTTGATGACGACGTTTGAAGATGTCCCAACTTTGAAGCATTTACTTTTGTTATGTTTTGATATTACACTAGACTTATTTTTCTTTGGAGAACGTTGTACTTTCTTTATTTTTCTTTTGGAGGTTTTTGTACGTTCTAGATTTCGTGTGGTTTTCTAATGTAATAAATGTTACATTTCTTTCTTTAGATATTGAGTTTCTATTCTTATCATTTGTTGGAAAATTTTTATACCTGAGTCTTTTGCTTCCTTTTTGCTTAACTTGATACGACGTAGTAGATGCTGACGTATAATATGAGATTTATTTTATATTATATGCGCCGAACGTTCTTCTTCCGGATAAGGACTCGGTGTCCGGGAATAGGGCATCACACATGGTATTAGAGTTGTGTCCTTTAGGCTTCCTTTCTTGTAAGATAAGACTTCTCTAGACCTCTTAGTAACATTCTGGTCTTTCTTTGATCATCAGGATGGTGACCACAAGGACTGGAGCTCATGGAGGAGAGACCTCTGGAGCACGAAAGATTAGTCCGACACAAGTTGCGGGAGGTGGTTTTGTAAGTTAGAATCCATCTTCTCACCCAAACCACACTCTAAGGCCACAGGCAAGCCAGACTATGTGACTACATCAAAACCTTACCCCACGACCTCAACGGAGCCCTACACCATGATCCCAACCAAGGTATACTTATATGTACCGCAAACCTTGGTTAGCGCCCATATGTGTCACTATGATAGGAGATATCCACTAGTCTATGTTCCTCCAGCGACCAACATATATCCTCGACCGATAAGTGTCTACCTGCCATCGGTAAGCCACCCATCTCCACCAGTTTTCCACCATCAGCAGCATCAGACCTTTACCCTCCTCCAGTAGGCCAGACTCCTCGACCTACTATACCTCCTTCACCATGTTTTGATCATCAACAAGACATTGGTTACCCACCTTATGGTTTCTACCGACCACCACCATATCCTCAACAAGAGACATACAAACAACAAGCACTTTTTGGAAACCCTCTGGTTTACCAACCAGCCCCGCCAGTTACACCACCACCAACTTATGAGCAAGCACAGCCGGTTGATTGGTATTCAAGGTTGAAGAGAAATCGGGTTCAGGATTTTCATGAGAATGTAGAACCGTCCCATGCTGAAGCTTGGTTGAGAGGATTTGAGAAAGCATGCAAAAACGTTAATGTCCCTGAATCTTAGATGGTCCAGTTGGCAGTTGGTTTTCTTTTGAGTGCAGCTGAAGCGTGGATTGATTCCATAGAAAGTAGTAATGGAAAAGTTACATATCGGGAAGGCTTTAAGGCTATGTTTTACAGTGAGTACTTCCCAACAACAATGCAGGCGGCCCAAGTCGCCCAGTTCGAGTGTTCACAATGGATGCTGAGTATGCAGAACCGGATGATAATGTTATTTTAGGTACAATAATATTAGACAACTTAGCGATCACGGCTTTGTTTGGTACTGGAGCATCTTATACGTTTGTGTTGTCTAAGATAGCTAAGAAGGTGAATCCACCTTCAGAGACCTTACGAAACACTTTGGAAATAACTACACCACTAAGGAAGGTAACTAAGGCAACTAGGACGATACCTCAAGTGGATGTTCGAGTTGGACCTTATCGATGCAAAAGTGACTCTACGGTTTTGGACTTTTTGGATTTTGATGTAATTCTTGGAATAGATTGGCTATCCGAGAATTTTGTTCACTTGGATTGTAGATAAAAGAGAGTGACCTTTAAGGTACTCGGGAAATCATCCAAGACTTATCAAGGTAATGTCTAGAAGCCTAGTAAGAAGCATCATCCAATAATATCAGCAGTTAAGACAATAAGAGCTTGTCAGAAGGGTTGTGAAGGCTACTTGTTGTACGCAGTGCATGTGGAACAAGTGAAACCTAAGTTAGAAGAAACCCCCGTAGTAAAGGAATACCCCGAAGTGTTCCCGGAAGAGTTACCGGGAAATATGCCGGATAGAAAGATAGAGTTCGAGATCAAGTTGATACCAGGAGAGGCACCAGTTGCAAAGGCACCCTATAGAATGGCACCGGTTGAATTGAAGGATTTGAAAGCTCAACTTCAGGATATGCTCGAGAGAAACATAATTCAGCCAAGTACATCGCCCTAGGGAGCCCCTGTTTTGTTTGTGAAGAAGAAATATTGTAGTATGAGGATGTGTATCAACTATAGAGCTTTGAATAAACTCACCATCAAGAATAACTATCCTTTACCAAGGATCGATGATTGGTTTAATCAGTTGCAAGGCAAGGGAGTGTTTTTTAAGATTGATCTTCGGTTAGGGTATCACCAGCTGAAGATGAAGGTAGCGGATAAACCTAAGACGGCATTTAGTATGAGGTACGGACATTATGAGTTCTTGGTTATGCCATTTTGACTCACTAGTGCTCCATCTACAATTATGGATTTAATGCAGCGTGTCCTCATGCCATAATTGGACAAATTTTTGATAGTGTTCATAGAGGACATCCTAGTTTACTCAAAGGATGAGAAAGAATATGAAGACCACCTAAGGATAGTGTTGGATACTTTGAAGAAGAACCAGTTGTATGCTAAGTTCTCAAAGTGTGACTTTTGGTTGAATCAAGTCAGTTTCTTGGGTGTCATTTCTGGAGATGACATTCAAGTTGATCCGGAAAGGATTGAAGAGGTTGAGAAATGGTCCAGACCAACTACAGTTCAGAAGTGAGAAGTTTTCTTGGTTTGGCTGGCCATTTTAGGAAGTTTGTACAAGACTTCTCAAATATAGCTACACCCCTTACCCGACTCACTCAAAAGAATGTAAAGTTTGAGTGAACAAGTGAGTGCGAAGAGGCTTTATAGACATTGAAAAGGAAGTTGACTACTGTTGGTCCCTTAGAAAGGCTAACACAAGTTTAGAGGGGGGGGGGGGGTGAATAAATTGACACCTAAAACTGGATTAATTCAATTAAGGTTCAGTTTTAACTTGTGTGGAGTTAAGTTGACTAAGCTGAGTTTTAAGTCAAACAGACTTATAACAAAATTGAGTCAACCGGCAGCGGATATAAGTTTTAGCCTTTATCTAGATCTTGTTATTCTATATGAAAAAGCTGAGTATGCTGAATTTAATTCTTGTGAATGTCAGTTTGTGAACTGTGTATGCTTAATAACGATCAATTACGATATCTTTGGATAAATAGATATAAATGCTGTAGTAGTAAATAACAAAACGTAAATGCATAAAGTAAGTAGAGCAAAAATTATAGAGGTTCTAGGTGGTGTTATCCTGTCAGTCCTCTCTTCCTCTGTGGCGTAGGAGGAAAATTCCACTAGAACTTCATGAGGTGAGTTGTTACAAAAAGTCCTAAACAATAGTCCTTCCCTAATCCTAGTTTCACTATCTAAACACTTGTAGAATAGGTGGGATGGCTGCTCTCCAATTGCTTGATCATTGGTCCTTGAAGGGTTACATATGCCTCTTCACCAGCTACCACCACAAACACAGTCTACCCGACTGCTGATACAACTGTCCTTGGCTACTCCTTCACCGGATTGCTTCACAGTCTTAACCTTTGATTGAGAATCAAAGTTGGGCTAAGAATCAATGAATTGATTCTTGTTTGTGGTTCTTCAAAGTGTCTGATATTGAGTAAATTCTGTGTAGCTTGAACACTTGAAGAAAACTAGATATGATCGATGTAGAATGCAAATAATGATGTCAATTTGAATGAACAAGACTTGTTCACAAAAATGCTTGTAATCTTGTTAATTCTTGGTGTTTTATCCTTGGTGCAAAGTCCTCTATTTATAGTGAGAGAACCAACGTTCATCTTGCTTCAATTCAAATTGCATCAACGTCTATCTTGTAACAGCTATATTTTGTGACCGTTCTGACTTGTCAGTATTTCATCCAATAGACTTGCTTCTTTAACAATGTTCGACTGTACTATCAGTTTGTTGGATGACTGACTTATAAAACTAAGTATCCTGATCAGTTTTATTCTGAGTTTGTCAGTTGTCAGTTTCTTAACTGACTTAGAGAATTAACTGATATTTTACTCTTCTTAAAAAATCAGTACTCTAATATTACATCTGATTATAATTTACTTAACCAAAGTACACAATAAAAATATATCTTCTAAAAGTTCATTGTCCTTATGACTCTTAGGTCTTTATACAAGATCCATAAAGTCAGTTCAGGTCACCACAGACTTGCCTGAATTCTAACTTTACAGTCTCGGCTTTCATAACTGAGTCTGATCCCTCTGTTCTTCAATATTCAATAATTGAGTCTGTGTCCCTTAGTTCTTCTATCTTCTAGATAAGCCAACTGAGTCGGCCCCTCAGCGAACTTACCTTCTTCAGTTCTGAAATGGTGTATCTCTTCAATTTAACGATAAGTTCTAGTTTTCTAAATGATTTCCAGTTTTCAGTTCTACGACACATCTATATATTACAGTGCTTGTCTAATGTAACCTATACAAATATTAGACTCTAGTAAAACTATACATTCAGTTCTAGACATCTTTTAGCCTTTCACTATAACAGCTAGCTTCATCACTTCATCAATAGGGTTAAGATAATAAATTATTAAATACGATGAATCATCATCAAAACATAAATTTAATTCCAACAATCTCCCCCTTTTTGATGATGCCAAAACCCTCCTTAAAATAAAAGCTTAAAGATAAATACAATTCAAAACAAGGTAAAACTGGAAACTGGATTTCTTTAAAATTAGCAAAAACTGGAATAGTAACACCGTAGTGAAAAACTAAATAAGAGCTAAACTGTTTTCTGTGCTCTTTTAATAACTAGGTCAAATTTCTTCTCTTTATCATGTAGACGAAAAGCATGTTCTATCTTGGTGTCTTCCTTGGAGAAGGTTCTGAGATAGTCTACTTGACTAGAAAGCTTCCATTTCCTCCATAGAACTAACTTTGGTAAAGGTGATTCATCCTTGTAGTAATTTTCAAATTCTGCCACATCAGCTTTCATTTGTTCAGTTTTGTCTCTGATCTGCAACTTCTCTTCAATCTTCTTGATCTTCTTATAGTATGCCAACCTTTGATTGTTATACTGATCAGATAAGAAGTAGACAAGAGATTCTTCATAAGTTTTGTCTTTGTACTTGAGCTTGACATTGTTATGATCATTGACAAATTTCATCCACAGATCCTTTGTAAGAGTAGCTCTCATTTCTCCAGGTTGACTGTATTTTGCTATTAGCTGCTCTTCAGATAATTTTTTATCTTTCGATCATAAGGATCTGCTGCTGATTTGTATTTCTTCAGTTCTTCTTCTAGCTTCATCTTTTCATCAAGTAGTCTCAGCTGTTCTTCTTCTGCTTCCCCTTTTTTGGCATCATATAACTGATTACCAACTGATGGGTTGCTCTTTTGTCAGCTGAGATAGCCTTTTGAGAAGTAAGAACTTCTCTCAGTTGAGTTTTTAAACCATAGATTCTGTTGTTTAAATGCCATTTAGCTTGAGCATGCGTTTCTCTGTCTTCCATGGTTCAGTTTTCAAGTTTCTCTTTAAGAGTGAGAATTTCTGAAGCCGATCTAGAAGATGACTTCTCAATTATAGCTAACTGAGTGTGAACTGAAACATCGGTCTTCTTCCGATAATCCAAGTATCCAGAGATATTAGTCAAAAAACCTTTGTAATCGTCCTATTGGTTGAGCATAATCTTCAGGTTTTCATGTAATTTTCTCAATTCTTCTTTTGTCATAATCTCAGCTGGATCAAATTCTTCGTCTTGTTGGATTTTAGGCTAAGTCTCATTCTCAATGACCATTAATTGCTTGATCATCAACCTTTCCATCTCGCTTCTCGATTGTCGGTTGTTTTGTTTCCAACTGACAAATCATCTTGCTGATTAACAGTTTGCGTAGCTTGAGGTAGAACATCTGTTTGCAGAACTATAATCAAGTCAGTTTGTTTTTTCGATTCATCATCTTTGTCATCATCTTTCTTCTTTTGAATATCCAGAGCTGATGACGTGGCGGAGGTTCTTTGTTGAGCTAACTCAGTAAACCTTTTGAAGAAGTTATTGAGAAATTCTTTCATAGGAAATTGAGTGTATAAATCTCTACCATCAAGTTTCTCCAATTATAACTTTTCTTCACTGAGTAGTGTAGCTTCACGACAATCTTCTGTCTTGAGTTTCATCTTCATCAGCCTGATGATTCTATTAGCTTCAAAGAACTGAGCTGATTGCTGAGCTGGTTGCTGTTGAAATTGTTGTTGCTCCTTTTTAGCATGCATAACGGAAACTTGTTTCTCTGGAATCTGCTTTTGTAACTGAGAAACAATTTCAGTTGCTATATTTTCCTTTCTTGTGACTTCAGCTGTCAGTTCCCCCTCATTTGGTGATAACTGACTTGACGTTCCTGGGAACAAACATTTTCCAACTGACTTAACCTTCTCTGAGTCAGCTTTTCGTTTGACTCCTTTGTGTTCAGCTATCTGCTAAGACACAGTTGTCTTCTTGGTTTCCGGTTGGGAAGTCTTTTCTTTCCTAGAATGGACTATAGCTACATCGCATGTGGATGTATCCATTCTTATTACAGATGCAGTACCAGTTTGTTATGCTGCATTCCCTTCCTTAAGTCTTTCCAGATAATGTTGAATAACTCCACTGAGTGTCTTCTTCAGTCGAAGTCTCCCAACATTTTCTCTTCCTTCAGCTTGAGCTTTACGAACACTTTCCAATTCAGCTAAGTCTTGTTGTTTTATTTGATTCAGCACATAACCTGCCCAATTGAACTCAAGTTCATCCCAGATGATGTTCATCAGATGAATGCTTTCTTCAGATAAAGTGGGGATTCCTTTGTATCTACCAATAACATGTATGCAGAGCCATTTGCTGAGGAGTCCAAACTCCGGTGTGAGGGTGTTGACATGTGAGACAATAGTTGTTGGTTCCTTTGTCAGAGTCATTTGCTGAAGAAGAGAATTTCTTTTGAGCGGTAAACAACTCATATATATTGTCTTCACTAATGGTTCCTTGAAGTCGAATAGAATCTTGATGACTTGTTCACTGACGATGATTCTTTTTCCTCAAACCTTTGTGATTAGGGATTGTCTTACTAATCTCATATTTTCCCAAAACTGTAAAATCCCTTCTACATCACGTTCTTCTTTGAATGTGACTTCTAGAATGTCTCTTGGTCCAGGTTGACGCTGAAGGATGTAGGATCTTAGATCTAAACGAGTTAGATCTACGCGCAGCGGATGGATTACGATTTATATATCACAATACATAAATAAAGGATTTAACTACTACAAGGGGGTTAAGATTATGTTACCAATAGTGGGAAGAGAAGCCTTGATCTTCCAATGTGTTCTCCAAATGGTGGTTGGTGGACACCCTTCTTGATAAAAGCACCTCCTTGATATGCAACACCAAGAAAAACTTGGAGTTTTTCTTCTTCTAAAAACCCAAGACAAGAAAACAATTTTTTTTCTCTCTTTTTACTAGTGTGGGGCAAAATTTTCAATTGCCATTACACTTGGAATAACTCTCCTTTTATAGGAGAGTAAATCCTTGGTCTCCAAGTTTTAATTAATTAAATAAATAAATAATTAAACAAAATAAAAGAATATTTTCCTTAATGACTAATTGTGACATGTATTGACCAATAGAAAATGAAATAACAAGTCATCCAACCAATCATATAACAAGAATATCTTTTATTTTCCATAACGCAAGAAAATTAATTCTTGTGCTAAAAGAGATCAATAATGGCGCCACATTAGGGTTTATTAGCCCACATAAAATGTCTTTTATGTGTATTACATTATTTAGCCCAACTAAATAATATCCATGCATATCAATTAATTAGCCCAACCAATTAATTAACACTGAGGCCCAAATAAACAAGAATATCATCCCGAATTATAGAAGCCACATTGGGGACCATGGACCTATAACTAGTAGCTCCAATAATTAATTATTCATCGAACAGAATAAGTACATTAATTATTAATCCGGGATTACGCCACCATAAACCCGAAACCGAACTCTACCAAATATAGATGTATACTTATACTCAACCCATAGAGTGAATAAGTGTCAATTGATATAATCACTACATACGGATTAACCCTCCATAGACTATCCATTCTGAGTTGGAAGTCTCCGTGAACCCGACTCAGAATATCTTATCCTTATTTACCATTAACCCCCTGATGATCAATTAGTTCACATATCTGACTAATGATCAATTAGTCTAATATGAACTCGGCCGATCGATCACTTTCTTAGGGCGAAAAACAAGGGGACTGTCTCTCTACTTCCCGCAGGAAGGAATGGATTCCATGTCTGTGAAAATCAGAACAACTCACTCATCAGGAGATAGTGCCAATGAGAAGTGATACGGTTCGGGATCTAGATTAAGGATGCAATGAAAGAAGATACAAAGGAAAACGAAGAAGAGAAAAGAAAACAACGAGCAAAGATTTAGTTTCCCTCGGAATCAGCACTTTGGGATCCTAAATTGAGACCGCCTCACAAGGATTGCTCAGATCCTTGATAAATTCTCGAAGTTGATCAAGTACCTAATCAGCAAGGTATATGATAAACTCACAATATTTTATATAAAAACTCAAAGTCGAAAATCTGAAGTTTACAATGAAGATGCCACGCCTTTTATAGGCTGAATTCTGAATTGAGATACATGAATTAATATTAAAGACAACCTAGATATAAGAAAGGACATCCTAGAAACTCCTTCCAATGTTGGCGCCATTTGGGAAAACAAGATCAGCCATGAATGCTTCAACTAAGTACAATGTACAATGCTGAATCATAAATGCTTTAAGTTCAATGTATCTAGATTCCTTAGGCTGAAAATTGGCTGAAAAGTGGCGCCATCTTTGATTGGGATTTTCAGATTTTTTTAGCTTAAATAAAAGATAAATACTTATACTTTTGGCTTATTATTCATATGATCCAAAACTTAGCCCAAAATCTGATCTTGTGCTTCCAAAGTCCATTAGCCCCATTCACAAGCCCATAAACAATAAAAGGATGGATCTTCCTTTTTGACACGACCAATATGATCCTTAAATGAGCCCAAAACGAGTTGTTTTAATGCTGCATCCATTTTCTTTGTTTGTGACCTTGTTATAGGACCAGCTTGAAAAGTGAGTGGGTCGTTTGTGTCCAAAGTTGAATCGTTGGCAAGATGATGCATATCATTCCCTCCCGGGTGGAAAGGATCTGTCCTCAGATCTGAAGAGACTTGATACGGAGATAAGTCGGCAACGTTGAAAGTAGGAGAAATGCTCCAATCTTGAGGAATGTCCAACTTGTAAGCATTGTTGTTGATCCGCTCGAGAACTTGAAAAGGACCAGCACCACGAGCATTCAGCTTTGTCTTGCGGAGTTCGGGAAAGCGTTCTTTGCGTAGGTGCAGCCAAACTAAATCCCCCGGTTCAAATATCAATTCCTTGCATCCCTTGTTTGCCTTCTTCATGTAAGTTTTAGTTGCTTTCTCCACATTAAGGCGAGCTTTTTCATGCAATGATTGAACAAGAGCAGCCTTGGCGTCACCATCCAAGCTAACCTGCGTTCCAGGAGGTAAAGGAACAAAGTCAAATGGTGCAGCCGGTAAAAAAACCATATACAAGTTCAAAAGGTGCATAATGAGTTGCTGAATGTTTAACATGATTATAAGCAAATTCCACATAAGGCAAACAAAGTTCCCAACTCTTCAAGTTACTTTTAACAACGGTACAGAGAAGTTGGCCTAAGACTCGATTTACTACTTCAGTTTGGCCATCAGTTTGTGGATGAAAAGAAGTAGAAAACAACAAGTAAGTTCCCAAACGCATCCACAAAACTCTTCAAAAATGACTCACGAATTTCGTATCATGATCACTCACAATCGTACGAGGAACACCATGTAAACGGACAATTTCTTTAAAGAATAAATCAGCAATATAGGAAGCGTCATTCGTTTTGTTGCATGGAATAAAATGGGCCATTTTTGAAAAACGATCCACGACAACAAAAATGGAGTCATGTCCAGTTTTAGAACGAGGCAATCCTAACACAAAGTCCATAGAAATATCCATCCAAGGTGATGTGGGAATAGGTAAAGGAGTGTATAAACCATGTGGTTGCAAACGTGATTTAGCTTGTTTACACACAATACAAGAAGCACATAACTTGATTACATCAGATTTCATACGTGGCCAAAAGAAGTGTGTGCGCAACATATCCAATGTTTTATCTACCCCAAAATGTCCCATCAAACCACCCCCGTGAGATTCACGTAACAATAATTCACGAATGAAAGATCTTGGAATACACAACTTATCACCTTTGTAAAGAAATCCATCATGCACCGAATAATTGGGTAAAGTAGATGACGGACATTTAACAAATATAGCACCAAAATCCTCATCTTTGGAATACAAATCCTTAACACTTTCAAAACCAAGCAACTTAGTTTGTAATGACGTGATCAGCGAGTAACGTCTAGACAAAGTATCCGCAACAACGTTATCCTTACCCTTCTTGTATTTAATGACATAAGGAAATGATTCAAGAAATTCTATATAACGGATATGACGTTTACTCAATTGACCTTGACCTTTAAGATATTTCAAGGATTCATGGTCGGTATGAATAACAAATTCACGAGGCCTAAGATAATGCTGCCACGTTTGTAAACAACGAATCAATGCATACAGTTCTTTATCATAAGTAGAATAGTTCAAATGAGCACCTTTTAATTTCTCACTAAAGTAAGCCACATGACGCTTTTCTTGACTCAAAACTCCCCCACACCAATACCCGAAGCATCACATTCAATTTCAAACATTTTATTAAAATCGGGTAAAGCAAGTATTGGGGCTGAAATTAATTTAAGCTTAAGAGTATCAAAGGACTCACTATGACGTTTTTCCCAAGTAAATGCAGTGTTTTTCTTGATTAGCTCGGTCAAAGGTGCTGCAATCGTGCTAAAGTCTTTCACAAACCGCCGGTAGAAGCTAGACAAGCCAAGGAAACTCCTAACATCAGCCATGGTTTTAAGATCAGGCCACTCCTTGATTGCACGAATCATTTCTTGGTCCACCTCCACACCTTGGGCACTAATCACAAAACCAAGAAAAACAACCCTATCCAAGCAAAACTCACACTTTTTAAGGTTAGCATATAACTTAGCATGCCGAAGTGTATCAAGTACAGCTTGTAAATGTGCAACATGATCATCAAGTGTGGTGCTATAGATAAGAATGTCATCAAAGTATACAACCACAAAATGCCCAATAAACTCACGCAAAACTTAATTCATTAAACGCATAAATGTGGCTGGTGCATTGGTAAGGCCAAAAGGCATAACAAGCCATACATAAAGACCAAATTTAGTTTTAAAGGCTGTTTTCCATTCATCACCCTCACGAATTCTAAATTGGTGATAGCCACTTTTTAAATCAAGCTTAGTGAACAGTTTACTACCATGCAATTCATCAAGCATATCATCTAACCTAGGAATAGGATAACGATACTTTACCGTGATATTGTTGATTGCACGACAGTCGGTGCACATTCGCCACTCACCACTTTTTTTGGTACCACAATGACGGGTACATCACAAGGACTTAAGGACTCGCGGATTTTGCCTTTATCCAACAGCTCCGTCACTTGTTTTTGAATTTCAAGTGTCTCCGTAGGATTGGCTCTATAAGCTGGTCGGTTGGGAAGAGTTGCACCCGGAATGAAGTCTATTTGGTGTTCAATGCCACGTAGTGGTGGTAAACCACTTGGTTCCGCCTCCGGAAACACATCAACGTACTCCTGCAAAACCTCACAAATAACACTTGGAAGAGTAGTTGTTAGATCAGCAATAGTAATAAAACAATGAGGGGAAGTGTCGACTTCTTTGAAAAAAATGAGATAAACGAATTTTCCACCATTTATAGTCGTAGTTATCAAATTAGACTTGGCGAGAAAATTGTGCTTCGCACCCTTACCAACATAATTTTCAACTTTTATTTTACCCTCGTGATTTGAGTCTCCCACTCCCTCACGTAGCTGCGCCGACCTTTTTACTCCATCGTTGGAAACTCCCTCCCTTACTTTAGAATAGTTCATTTTAGATTTTTCAACTATACGTCCCTCAAGCGGTGATAAAACGCCCTCAAGTTTATTTCTCTCCGAAACTGATTGCCTTTTTTCAACTTGTTCCCCCTCAATATTATTTTTTTCTCACCAAACGCAGCTTTTCGAGCATTAGACATACGCAGCTGTTCAGAATGAACTTGAACAGGTGTCATGGGATGCAAAGTAACCTTAGCGCCATTTAAAGTGATAGTCCAAGTATTCAAACGACCATTATATATCGCAGCCCGGTCATATTGCCACGGTCTCCCCAAAAGTAAATGAGTTACAAATAACGGTACAACATCGCATAAAACTTCATCAACCGATTGTCCCACACGAAATTTAATAAAAGCTTGAGCAGCCACATGCACATCAGCCACATCATTCATCCATTTCAAATTATATGGGTGGGGATGTGGTAAAACAACAATATTAAAGTCATGGACAAGTTGATGGCTTACCAAATTGGCGCAACTTCCGGAATCAACTATATAATTGCATGTACGCCCTCCAATTCCACATGTTGACTGAAAGATGTTCTCCCGGTGAATGGATTCATCCAACTTTGAGTGAACAACCAAAATCTTCCGAATTACATAGCATGCGCCATAAACATTGGTAACAAGTGCGTTTGAAGTAGTTTCTTGCAACTCGGCTGGATCCTCGGTTGCCACATTCTCCGAATGTGATTCATAGTCCTCACTTGGTAAAGGCTGTCCCATAATAGTCATGGTGCGTTTGTTAGGACAATTTGCTGCATAATGTCCTTTACCCTTGCACTTAAAGCAATCAATGTCACGAGAACGTCCTACTTCAGTCTTGGGACCTTTATTAGGACTCAAAATCTCATTTAACTTGTTTTTATGAACATTAGGTCACCCACCACTCTCAATCTTCTTTGGATCAGCATTGGGAGTTCCACCTTGTTGAAAAGATGGTGTAAAAGAGCTGCGGTATCCAAATGTTTTGTTAGCCTTGTTACGTTCCTCACGCCTTGCTTTCAGTCGTCTTTCAACCATAAGAGCACCGTTAAGCATATCCGATAATGATTGATAAATTTGCAACTCCACTTGTCCCGCTATATCATCTCGTAATCCACAAAGAAACCGCTGCATTGTAACATCCTCGGGCTCATGGATGTTTGCTCGAACTTTAGTGGATTGCATCTCCTCAGGAAATTCTTCCACAAATTTACCCGCTTGTGTTAATTGCTGAAGTTTGAATCCTTGGTCTCGAAAATAGTGATTCGGGACCTATTTCATCCGCTGTGTTCCGTTAGAAGTGTCCAACTAGTAATAGGCGGTTCACCCCGACGACGTCTATTCTCTTGAAAACTATGCCACCAGCTCATTGCATAGTCCGTAAACTCCAACGTAGCAATCTTTGCCTTCTTTGCATCACTATAATTATGAACCGAGAAAATTTGGTTCATTTTCATTTCCCATGCCAAATACTTTCCGGGATCAGCTTTGCCATCAAAGGAAGGAATTTTGTACTTTAATCCTTGCAAGTTATCATCCGGAACATTGTCATAATATGGCTGTTCATAGTCATCTTCGATATCACTATACAATTCAGCTCCACGTCCTCCATTAGGACCACGACACGTCCTCTATTTCCTCTTCCACGACCACCACCTCTTCCATTGCCTAGGCCAAGTTCACGGAATTGTTCGGCCATTTGATCAGCAATGGTTTGTTGCAATTCCTCAAAACGTATCGTCATCTCTCTATGAAGGGCTTCAGAATGTAAACGCCATTGTCCTTCCAAAGGAGTCTCATTTTGTTCATTTTTTGCCATTATAAAATCCTCACCAATCACTCGTGTTTATCACTCACCCTCGCGTCTTTCTATAGGTAAATGACAACCGTCAAATAAATCAGAAAAATGAGCAAAAGTGGGCAATTCTCAACAAAGGAGTGAATGCTTGAATATGTTGGAAATAGGAAGATTTAGAATGATGGACGTAGATTGAACAATGGTCTTGAGAGTAGAAGATTGCTGTTCTCTGTTCTTTTTTTGTTTTTTTTTTCACGTTTTTTTTTAAATAATTGCAGGACCTGAATCTTTTTTTTATATCTAATATAAAGTAGTAACAATGGATAAAAGAGTAGTAACACTTGATGTTTAAAAGAAAAAAAATGGCTGTTTGGTGTTTGTTTTGTTTTTTTTTTTGTAAGTATAGAAAACGAAATAAAGAAGAAAAGAAAAAAAAAATTTGGGTATTTGCAACCTTAATCCCAAGTTCTCTGATACCAATTGATACGGTTCGGGATCTAGATTAAGGATGCAATGAAAGAAGATACAAAGGAAAACGAAGAAGAGAAAAGAAAACAACGAGCAAAGATTTTGTTTCCCTCGGAATCAGCACTTTGGGATCCTAAATTGAGAACGCCTCACAAGGATTGCTCAGATCCTTGATAAATTCTCGAAGTTGATCAAGTACCTAATCAGCAAGGTATATGATAAACTCACAATATTTTATATAAAAACTCAAAGTCGAAAATCTAAAGTTCACAATGAAGATGCCACACCTTTTATAGGCTGGATTCTGAATTGAGATACATGAATTAACATTAAAGACTACCTAGAAATAAGAAAGGACTTCCTAGAAACTCCTTCCAATGTTGGCGCCATTTGGAAAAACAAGATCAGCCATGAATGCTTCAACTAAGTACAATGTACAATGCTGAATCATAAATG
This sequence comes from Gentiana straminea, assembly GCA_036785695.1. Classification (NCBI taxonomy): domain Eukaryota; kingdom Viridiplantae; phylum Streptophyta; class Magnoliopsida; order Gentianales; family Gentianaceae; genus Gentiana; species Gentiana straminea. The sequence goes on along the minus strand of JAVUPR010000407.1, from coordinate 3,659,387 downwards.
CTTTAAGTTCAATGTATCTAGATTCCTTAGGCTGAAAATTGGCTGAAAAGTGGCGCCATCTTTGATTGGGATTTTCCTATTTTATTTAGCTTAAATAAAAGATAAATACTTATATTTTTGGCTTATTATTCATATGATCCAAAACTTAACCCAAAATCTGATCTTGTGCTTCCAATGTCCATTAGCCCCATTCACAAGTCCATAAACAATAAAAGGATGGATCTTCCTTTTTGACACGACCAATATGATCCTTAAATGAGCCCAAAACGAGTTGTTTTAATGCTGCATCCATTTTCTTTGTTTGTGACCTTGTTATAGGACCAGCTTGAAAAGTGAGTGGGTCGTTTGTGTCCAAAGTTGAATCATTGGCAAGATGATGCATATCAAGAAGTGGCTTGGAACACATATTTAAGTGAACCGTAACTAACACATCAAACACTACCCCGAGACAAGCAGCAACCTGTGATCACCTCAGGATTAAGGTTGATCCATATATGATCATCTAATGATTTAATAAGATTCCTCGATTATGGAATTATATCGAGAAATTCAGATTAAATCGGTCCAGTCCTATATGAATGCCATCATATATAAATGCCCCACGTAGGTAACCTCTACCGATAGTCCGGATAAGACTATCACACCCTAAGGTGTTCTGGGCGCATTATTGGTGTTTTAATCAAGAGACCCTAAACTCAGATTAAGTTCACCACGGACTAACAGTTTAAGTATATCACCACTAACTCAATCCTCACGTGCATGCCATACACCGAGTTAAGCGATTACATACCGATATACTTAGGGTTTGCGGCAGTGTATTACTTACAAGCACAAAGCAAGTAATAAGGTGAGATAAATTCTGTCACCAAAAACAATTACACAAATTGTCTTTCGGGCACCACACCTAACAATCTCCCACTTTCACGAAATGACAAGCAACGATTGTTTTTAGAGCACACCCTTTCTCATCTTGTTCACAACACTCTCCCACTTGCTCTAAAAGCAGATGAGATATATCCCTCAATGTTGTACCCTCCAAGTACTCGACTTGCTACACTGATTAGTTTGGTTGTCGGCTCAAGACGATCTTTAGGATCGAAATGTTGCCGGTCCATCTAATCAGGCGGTACTCTCTCTCAATATGCTTTTGACCTCTAGTGACTGAGAAGATCCTTCTAATCTATCTCTTCACTATTTTCACAACGAAGTGATATCGGCTCACTAGACCTGGAATTACTCCCAGATCAGAAAGGAAATTCTTAAGCCATATCGCCACTCTAGCTACTCCGAAAGCTGCTACGTATCCGATTAACTAAAGTCGAATTGGCGGTTCTGGATTTCTCCAGACTATAGCTCTATCACAATGAGTAAACATTGAGCCCGAGATCGTCCCAACGATCATCCTTAATCTAACTTTAAGTCAGAATCAGTGTAGTCAACCATATTCAAGTTTGCACCCGAATACAGAAGCACATTATTCCTCGTTCTTCAAAGATAATTGAGGATGTACTAAACCGCTATTCAAAGCTCAAATACGAGATTCGACTACTACTGACTTGCCGTTATCCAAGAGAGACTCTATCCCATTTTCTCTTTATCTGAAGATTTAGAGAATCATTGTTGAGAGGTAGGGTAGGACTAATCTCGATGAATGTTGCATACATATATGCATGATCATCTTATTTAATAAGATAGGTGGGATAGCCAATGACTCATTCTCATGAATTTGACCGAATCAGATTCTTAGAATATAGTCCAATTCTCTCATCCAGAGAATCTTGGCGTGTCAGTTTCTGACTTCAGATAGCACACCCATGTTGTTTCCAACCGTTTCAGTGTTATCATTCATGAACACTAATACTACTACTTTACCAATATTGATATCCAGTCTACAAAAGACATATCAATATTCTGGTCAAGTCCACATATTTTAAAACATGTGTCTTTAAAAGATCGAGAGGTTCTCTTAATTCCACAAAGGATATAAGCCCCAGAAGTCATCCTCCTGTTTGTTCTAACCAAGACCCTTCTGTTCCGAATGAATCTAGACTCCGTTTTTCGGCAAGAAAGTCTCAGGGAATCACTCCTATTTTCTGCTTTCTAACGAAATCCAACAAGATTGAGTGGTGAGAGAGTTCAAGGTATGGTTAAGTCTCTTCTTGTCAGGGAATCACCCCTATACCACTCAGCTTTGCGCTGGAAGTTTAAACTTTCATATTCATTCGACTCTTTTCTGTGTAGATCCAATTGCTCCCACTGGGCGCGGTTCTACAAGAGGTTGAACATAACTGGAATACCTAAACTCCATTCACAGGGTTAAGGCTTTCAAACCAACCTCTATGATCAGAATCCTATACAGCTCACTTAGATCCATAGGTTATCAATCACCCCAGCAGACTGTAAAGTCCACAAAACCATAATGGGTCAACGGTTAAACCATACTCCCACTGCGTTTTGGGTGGATTGACATTCCGATCTAGTAGTATTTATCAGTGTAACCACCAACAACCGATGTTGGACATGGTCTGATTAAATTAGATAGTAACTACCTTTGGGTAACCGTACTCCAAGGTTTATGGTTGTTACTTATAGATTCTATCAGAAGCCTTGTGACAGTTCAACTGCCACTTTCTGATCTCAAGAATCTTATAACCAACCTTCACTCGTCACATTAAGATATTTCATGAACAGTTACAATCTGAACGTATGCGCAAAATCTCCCGTCCTACCTTCAAGCAATAAATACTAAATGCCTACATTTACGGAAGTTGTGTGAACCGAATTCACTCCTTATCCATAAATTCACTAGCATCTTCTAGGTAGACTTCTCGGTTTACATTATAATGTTGACCGTTATTTTGCAACCAATTATCTTAATCGAGTTTAGCAGTGTATTGTAGTACACCAATAACTATATAGGGCAAGTCTATGGTTTCTTTCTCAGTGAGAAACATTCCACTAGGAGGCACGCTGAGCATCAGTCCCAAGACTATGCTATAGGCTATTTCTGAGCATGGAATACTCTATTCTCTGCTAAAATCAGAGACTCCTCCTCGTATTCTTTTGATAAACTAAATCGCGTTTAGAGTAGTTATCAGACAAAATGTCACCACTCAAAAACTCCCACTAGCTTGTGTCTCTCACTAGACCCCGAAGGTCATGATGAACAAGCTACGTTACCCCTTCAAACCTATTACCCTTTCCTTTGAGATAGTGTTCCTAGACTAAGAGATAGGAATCACCCTTAGCCAGTCGTCATGTCTTATCTCTAGGATATATGCACTAATTAATAGATATTGAAAGGTCGTTTATCTTAATACGGAAACCTTTTACCTTTAATAGTTTTAGACATGTTACATATACATTTTTAGCATTTCTTAGTGGTTCTGACTTTATCAAACAAAAAGTCCGAGTCTCGGATTCGTACTACAAATGTCATATTCACTTTCTATGAGCCAACAATATATCGAGTTGAAAGTGAATCCATTTGTTTCAACGAATCGGTAAATTTTTCTGTGATATTCAAGGATAGAATCCGAAATTCATTTCCTTATATCACTCCAACTATTCTAGCTGAAATTACTGCCCGTTGTTACTCTATTAATCGTTAATGCACAGCTTCCTTGTTCTTCCAAAGAACTAAGCTACCGAGTCAAGTTACTCGGTTAAGAAAGTCGCTAAGGATTCATTGGTTAGTGATCCGAAATCACTTTCCTTGTCTTATACTTTCTTTATTTAATGTTTAGCCTTAAAACTTCAGTTAAGATGATTAACACTTATAGACATTCTTTCTCATTCTTAACTTTCCTTAAAAGGAAATAGTCTTGAACTAGCAGTTCGTTTGAGTAGACACTACTCGTGAACTGTGGGATGTCTAATGAAAGCGTTACCCAGTGAGACTAATTTTCTAATGAATTAAAAAAACATAAGACAAAAGCTCCCACTAGTTTATCGGTTCCAAATACCGTCTAACTAGCGACACTTTAATTTATGATTCTCCAATTTTTCTATTAGAAAATTTATCGTGTAGACACTACACAATTAAAATTCACCAGAAGAATTTTATCGTCCCAATCATATTTCTAACTGACTACAGTCGTCTCTCGTTCAACACGATTGACAACAATGACATCCTTATTTATGTCACATAAGTTCTGAATGCTCAAAATATATCTTCTGAAAAATTAATGAACGATTAATAAGTACAACGTTCTAGTTACTTACAACTTTTTAACGAAGTCATTACTAGTCAATTTTACACTAGCAGCCTAGCACCTTAGAGAGATATGTATAACAGTTGTAAAAAAAATTGACAAGAATAAATCCAAATCATACACTACTAATAAATTTTAGGAACTATAAACTAAGTACTTCTAGTCTATCCTACCGTTCCAAGGATTTAATCTAATACCTCGGTGCCGCCTTAGGGTAGGTCAAAGAGGTTTCGATTAATATTGAAGATCGATTGAGAATCGAACATCTCATTTGTGATCGTCAATCACATTTCCTTTTTCACCAAGGTATTACCAAAATACCCTTTATGAGTGTGACCTACTCGTTTCGATTTTTAGGTAGACCCCGAGTGTGCCGCCTTAGGGTCGGTCAGTGACCCGACGAGTACCCAAAATCCTATCCTTTCGGAGACCAAGCCTTGAATTTTGATAGCGGTGAAGGCCTTCCTTAGGGGGCCGAAATCAAAGCCGGCACGAGGCGTCACCATTCTCTCACGTTGCTTGTGCAACAGTAGAGGCCGTGGGGTCGGCTGTCGCCTCCCCCGCACCCACTCAATATTTTGAAAAAAGTGGTGGTTTACTGATCACGTTTTTGGACTTGATGTTACATTAAGGAACAATAAATCATAGGCCAGAATGTTGTCGGTTATGTGGGCTAGCCCACCCGACCTATTCGTTGGAACATATGTGGCCGTCGGACGGGTCAAGACTAGGGGAGCTCCGTTGAGCCGTAGTGGCTCTTCCATAGTTATCAGACCCGGCCCGGCCCGGCGGTCGAACCGGTGGTTGGCCCGGCCCAGGACCAAAACCGGGCCGATTCAAGAGTCTGACCGTTCAAGGAGTTGACCCGCCCTGACCCGGAAAACCCGGTGGTTGGACCGGTGAACCGTGACCCGGCCCGGTATGAATCAACCCGGTCTGTTTTTTTTATTTTTTATTTTTTATTTTTTATTTTTTTTTTAAATTGCCACAGGATTTTTATTATAAAAAAACATCATTGCTGTGACTTGAACCCAGGTCCCTCAGGTAGGAGTCGAATATCCTAACCATCATTTCTTATTTCGTACTCTATCTTTTGGCAGAAATGAGTTCTTACATTTCTATATTCGTCAAATTAAACACCACAAACTAAAGTCGAAATTCAATACAACTTCCAAAATTGGCAAGTAATAAATTAACATTGTTTATAAACAAACTTGTTGGGAACGAGGACTAGTTTTTATTTGAATTAATAATGTTACAATGCATGGACCAAATTTCTTTTGTAAGAAATTTTGATGGTTTTTCACTTGTATCGTCATGTGTTTTGGTATCAAAAACGCTTTTCATTTGTATTTATTATGATTTGGATGTTGAAAACTTGGAATATTTTGGAATTGATTATTATTATCAATTTTTTTTATTTTTTTATTGTATGAAAATATTATTTTTAACCTTATGTTGTGACCCACCGGTTGAACCAGTGACCCACCGGTTGAACCGGTGACCCGGTGACCCAGTAAGTTTTCCGGGTCGACGACCGGGCCGGGTCTGATAACTATGGGCTCTTCGGATGGCTCAGCCTTGCCGACCCCCATGCAAACGCCACACGTGGATGGTGAAGTCGATCGAGCCGTAGCTACTGTTGACAACCCAACCGTGGTTAAACCACTTTCGAACCATGTTTGCCCATGATTATCCAATCCTTAAACATCAAACATTCACGTAGACACTACGGAACAAAAAACGTAATCTCGTCTAGGTAAGGTGGAATTCACCGAGAATCCAACACCTTAACCATGAGGTTTCGGGATTTTACTCCTTATGCTTTTGCAGAGCGGGATTCACCGAGAATCCATCACCCAACCTCGACGATTGAAAAAACCCGTGATCCTCGGTTTTTACCCTAATTAGTTTCTAATTAATATCAAACAATTAATTATAACTAATTGCGTGTTTTATACATGCCTAACTTATTTCTTGAATTAATTTCTACATGTATGCATATGGAGTGGAATTCATGATATGATGCATGTCATGGCAATTTTCCGGTTCTACACATACAATCTAAACATGTATTCTAGTGCGGAAAATAAACACCGAGATGGACCGTTGGCACCCCCGTATCTAACCTATTAGAAAATAAATAACCAAACCCTAACTAGGGTTTACTACTTTCTAACATAATCTGCAGCTGTTCAAATTCTTCGATGATCGGGAAACCAAACGAACTCGGATCATGACAAAACTTTCCAGATCTGTTCTTCACTCCTTGGGCTTCAATATCGATGGTTGAATCGGAGTTTTGACTTGTCAATTTTCTCCAAAGGAGCCGCCTAACTTGCTCCCGAATCCCTCATACAAAGCGGCAGCATCAGTGACTTCCCGAGGCTGATCAGGAATCGAGATGAAACCCGATCGACCTGAAATTTTTATGCCTCGTCAATGACTCAATGTTTATTAATCTGACCTATCGGATTTGAGTTTCAACGGTCTAATCTCTTCCAGAAATTCGAAGAAGTCACAGGTAGGGTTTCTGTGAATCCTGTGTTTTTCTGTTACAACAGCCTCTTTGCAGCAACGAACGGATATGGATACGGATTCCGATCGACGTCATATTTTGTGAACTTGTTCTCCATCTTCCAATCTTGATTCTGACCGGAGAGATCGTCGTTTCAACGGCGCATCAACGGGAAAAACGGAGAAACTAAACAGCTACTAAACTGATCTATTTTCTGAAAATTAAAATTGCAATAACAAATAAATTACATAATTTCCTATATTCATATGAATGAATTTTCATCGTTTATATGAGTTTACAATAGATCTAATGGGTAAATAGTGCCAACCCCCAATTCATCTCTTCAACCACAACAACTAATCATTATCAATGCATAAAAAACAATAAATAAAATTTATCTACATGCAATTCCACTCCTTTAAATCGTTTAATTATGATTATGACTATATAAATCGTGGAACCTGGCTCTGATACCACATAAAGGATGCAGGATCTTAGATCTAAACGAGTTAGATCTACGCGCAGTGGATGGATAACGATTTATATATCACAATACATAAATAAAGGATTTAACTACTACAAGGGGGTTAAGATTATGTTACCAATAGTGGGTAGAGAAGCCTTGATCTTCCAATGTGTTCTCCAAACGGTGGTTGGTGGACACCCTTCTTGATAAAAGCACCTCCTTCATATGCAACACCAAGAAAAACTTGGAGTTTTTCTTCTTCTAAAAACCCAAGACAAGAAAACAATTTTTTCTCTCTCTTTTTACAAGTGTGGGGCGAAATTTTCAATTGCCATTACACTTGGAATAACTCTCCTTTTATAGGAGTGTAAATCCTTGGTCTCCAAGTTTTAATTAATTAAATAAACAAAATAAAAGAATATTTTCCTTAATGACTAATTGTGACATGTATTGACCAATAGGAAATCAAATAACAAGTCATCCAACCAATCATATAACAAATATATCTTTTATGTTCCATAACACAAGAAAATTAATTCTTGTGCTAAAAGAGATCAATAATGGCGCCACATTAGGGTCTATTAGCCCACATAAAATGTCTTTTATGTGTATTACATTATTTAGCCCAACTAAATAATATCCATGCATATCAATTAATTAACCCAGCCAATTAATTAACACTGAGGCCCAAATAAACAAGAATATCATCCCGAATTATAGAAGCCACATTGGGGACCATGGACCTATAACCAATAGCTCCAATAATTAATTATTCATCGAACATAATAAGTACATTAATTATTAATTCCGGGATTACGCCACTATAAACCCGAAACTGAACTCTACCGAATATAGATGTATACTTATACTCAACCCATAGAGTGAATAAGTGTCCATTGATATAATCACTACATACGGATTAACCCTCCATAGACTGTCCATTCTGAGTAGGAAGTCTCCGTGAACCCGACTCAGAATATCTTATCCTTATTTACCATTAACCCCCCTGATAATCAATTAGTTCACATATCTGACTAGTGATCAATTAGTCTAATATGAAATCGGCCGATCGATCACTTTCTTAGGGCTAACAAACAAGGGGACTGTCTCTCTACTTCCCGCAGGAAGGAATGTATTCCATGTCTGTGAAAATCAGAATTACTCACTCATCAGGAGATAGTTCCAATGAGAAGTGTCTTGGAACACATATTTAAGTGAACCGTAACTAACACATCAAACACTACCCCGAGACAAGTAGCACCCTGTGATCACCTCAGAATTAAGGTTGATCCATACATGACCATCTAATGATTTAATAAGATTCCTCGATTACGGAATTATATCGATAAATTCAGATTAAATCGGTCTAGTCCTATATGAATGCCATCATATATAAATGCCCCACGTAGGTACCCTCTACCGATAGTCCGGATAAGACTATCCCCTAAGGTGTTCTGGGCGCATTGTTGCTGTTTTAATCAAGAGACCCTAAACTCTGATTAGGTTCACCACGGAATAACAGTTTAAGTATATCACCACTAACTCAATCCTCACGTTCATGCCATACTGTTGGTCCCTTGGAAAGGCTAACACAAGTTTGGGGGGGTGAATAAACTTGTCACCAAAAACTAATCCTGAGCTGGAAAAGCCCCAGGAATTGAGTTTCTCTGAAACTCAAACTGATCTTCAGTTCAGTTTTACTCCCGTCCCTTAACTTGTGTGGAGTTCAGTTAGCTCAACTGAATATAAGTTAATGCTTACTTATATTTAGTCTTGTTAACTGGCAGCGGATAAAACTAGCCTTTAGTGCAATAGATATGTCAGTTAAGTTCTAAGACTCTCTACGTATCAGTTCTGTGCTGACTCAGTGTCAAGTGTTTGCAGAGTGGTAACGCAATAAATAAAACAAACACAAATGCATAAAGTAAATCAACACAAGGTTTGTTTATGGAAGTTCCGGGTGGTGTAATCCCGTACGTCTCCCCTTCTCCTGTGGCATAGGAGGTATCACTAGAATAATGAGATAACCGTTACAAAATCCTAGCACTATGACAGTCCTTCACGACACCCTAGTTTCACTGTCTACACAAAATGAAGAAAGGTGAGATTGCTCCCTTCATCCTGCACACTGATCTTTCGGAGGTGGAATTGCTCCTTCACCAGCTCACCACTGATACCAACACACAGTCCTCAGACTGCACCAACAGCTATGGCAACCAAGTTGCAACTGTATGAAGAAAGGTAGAATTGCTCTCTTCAAACTATGCACAGCCAACCCTTTTTCACAAAGGTTAGGTTTAGAATTAATCAAGGATTAATTCAGTGAGCTGTCTGATTCCTCTGGATTTGACTCTGTAGCTCCAAGATGCCTTTTTTCCCCCTTAAAGGATTACTGGATCTTTCTTTGAAGTCTTCAAGGCAATTCCGTTGGCTTCCCCTTTTCTAGATATATATATTTTTTTAAATAAAACTATATTTTTATTAATGGAAGAAATAAAGTGCTACAAAAAGTTTGCCATATCTTGGCCCGCCCCAAGTTTGCGTGATAGAATGCATAGCATGGCCTCCTTAAACCCTGTGTGTGGCAAACCCAGTGTAGGAAAATCCATCACACAGGGAAGAGTACTCGCTCTATGCATTCCCAAAAAATCCCAAACTCCAAAAATATATACAACAGTGGAAATCATAAGTAGAAGAATGGCGTCTGTGTGTCTCGAATCTTGTAGGAGTGAAATGTGACTCGATCGCTGATTATACGTCCAAAAGTATAATACATCCCAGTCGTCGTCGTTCGTAGACCGTTGTATCCGCTTGAGCATATGTAACGTCCAGTTCCGATCCTGAGCATTGTCTACAACCATCACGTAGGGCAAAACATCACAAAGCAATAAAAGAGGGAGCACCATTGTAATCCACGAAAGGAACAAAAACACCTGAATTGCACCCCTATCAGAGTGGTAGGGGTGCGTCCAAGGCTCAATGCACTCCAGATATCCAGTCCCGTTGAAAGAGGACGTATCAAAAGACTCTGTCCACATCACCAGCACGCAAGATAAGTGGAAAGTACCAAGCAAAATCCAATGAGTAAAGTAGATAAAGAACAAAAACACTGGTTTGCACCCCAACCAGGACTGGAGGGGTGCATCCATGTGAACAGAGTGAGTGGTATGTATGCGCATTGACTCCCGTGGCGCCTTCATTGTCTGCAGTCTGTCAATCTGTAAACACTGTGTAACGCAATACAAAGTAGAATCGTAACAAAAATGGGAGAGTAAATGAGGGGAACAACATATCTGATCTGATTTTATGGATCTGGATTTGGATCTTTGAATATATGCTTGTAAAGCTCTTTTTCTGATCCTCCTCTCTCTCTTTGAGTGATTCTCTAATGTATTTATAGGGGTGATGTAACGGTCACTAGCTCTTGTAGCCGTTACACTTGTCATTTACCCAACGTTCACATGTACGATCTTTTGTCGTATAGTCAGTTTAAATTTAACAAGACCTTAACTCAGTTTTCTACTCTTCTTCAAAACTGAGTACCTTGTATACTTAATATCTGACTTCATTGACTAAGTCAGAGTACACCAATCGGTTTCTTCTTATCCAGGTAATCGATAATCTTTGTCCTTAAGATTATTCAGTTTTACATGATCTATAACTCGCTTCGTGTCACCACGGACTTGCTCGAATCCCGACTTATAGTCACGACTTAATCGCTTCCAACCGAGTTTTCCACCTCGCTTCTTCGATCTCAGTAATCGAGTCCGTGTCCCCGCCTTCGCCTCTTCTTCGCTTCTTGCATAACTGAGTTTGAACCCTCAGTTCTTCATGTGCATATTCAGTTTTCTTCCTATAACTCAGTTTTCTTCGCCTAGTTCCTATTCTATTACAACGCTTGTCTGAAACAACCTATACAAAGTTTAGACTCTAGATGGAACTTATACATTTAACTATAGACCATTTCTTGCTTCTTCTTTCATTATGCACTATAACAGTTAGTTACGACTTCATCATCATGGGTTGTAAGTGATTTGTCTAATTTCGTGACGAATCATCATCAAAATATAAATAATATTTCCAAAAATTTCCCCCTTTTTGATGATGTATCATAACCCTCCCTAAAAGCAGTAATAAAAGAATAGTGCAAGAAATCATAACGAAACAAATTAAGATAGCAAACTAGAACAACTGAGTTCATTAAGTCACAATAGACTGAGTTACACAAATGTATTACAGATTATCTTTTTCCAAATTCATCAGTTTTTCTCCAACAAAGATACTCCTTTTTGTTTCCATACGCCTTCTTTGTTTTCCTTCTTCAACTGATTCGCCATATCTAGGCTTGATCTCCAGATATTCACTGATCAAGCGATTAGCCTCTTCATTGTCCTTGTTCTTGAGCTTGATCATAATTTCCTTGATTTCCTCTTCCATCAGTTTCTCTTCTTCATCCGAAATGAGATTAAGTTTTTCTTTTTCACTTTTTCTTTCTGGTTCCTTTTCATCTTCCCTTTCTGGTTCAGCTTCCCCCCTTAGTTCTTGTCTCTCCTGCCTTTAGTCGTTCTTTCAGTCTGATACAGATTGCAAGTTTCTTCCTTATATTCAGCACAACTTTGACTGCGGTTTCTTCATCTTCTTCAGTCCTTGTTTCTGTGAAGGTCTCTTCTGCAGTTAATTCCTCAATCAGACTGTCAGCTTCTTCTTCATTGAGTTGAGTGGTTAATAGATCAGCATCTATTTGCTTGTCTTGTTTTTCCATTAACTGTTTGGCAAGGAATTCTTCATCTGTTTCAGCTTTAGCATCGCTTCCACCAGTAGCTTCATCCTTAACTTCATAACCAGCTTTATCTTCCCCATTGTTTGAAGATAAGCGATAGCAATCTTCAAATAATTTACGGAGGGTGATGAGGTTAGAATATTTGTTCAATCCTAAATAATGAGATCTTCCAATGAAGTCATTTAGATCGTAAAGCTTCTGCTGTAGGGTGTGCATTACGCCTTCAATGATTCCTTCCACATTTTTCCTTCTTTCAGCTTCAGTTTCTTGATGCTGAGATCTTTCACTTGCCGATCTGCTTGTAGATGCCTTATGAACTTGCGATGAGGAGCCAGTTTCAGGATAATAAAAGTGAGTATCATGAACTGTCAGTTCCTTTTCATACTCAGCTTCACAAAATTCAGCGTCTTCCACAGCTTCTCTCTGCTTTTCAGTGTATTCCCCATACAACTCAGTTGGAGATTCACTATCTTCAGTTTCATCAACATCATCATCTTCTTTGATTTCTTCATTCTGTTCACTCTCTTCACTTTCATCCTCAATTTCAATTACGTCCTCAGTTTCAGTTTTCTTTGACTGAAGCTTGTTCCACATCCTCTTCTGCCTTCTCAGGGTTCTTTCGTCTAGATTCACAGTTCCACTTGAACTGGAGTCTGAAACTTCATTCCATGCTTCTTCTTCAATGACTTTTCTTTTCTTTGTCCCAGTGGACACTGGTTTGAGTTTTGCTTTGGTTTCTGTGACTTTTGAGATGGAGAAATGATCTAGTATCCTTTGCACTAGATAAGTAAATCCCTTTTTCAGTAAGAACATTTCTCCAGTATCCTTTCTTCCTTTGACTTTCTCTTTCTCTTCTAAATTTTGACTTATCAACTGATTGAGAACAAGCTTGTTCCAATGCAGTTTCTCTCCAAACCAAATAGCATAAATCATCTTCATTTTATCTGATGAGAGAGTGTAGAAATTTCGAACATGGCCAATGACGTTTCTGGTCAGAAGTATCGTCAAGATTGCAAATTCTCTCTTTTGTTGATAGATGGAGCCAGTGAAATTCATCTCCTTCTTGTTGATTGCAGTGACACTCCAAAGTTTGCCTTTTTCTTCATTCCCAAAAGTGAACGATAAAGATCCTCCGATTATGTCTAAACCGAAGACAAGTGATAGCAAATGTTCATCAACAGTAAAGCTTTTATCTTGAACTTCTGTTCTGAAGCTTTTTCCATCATTGGTGATTACAGCATTCTTGTAAAATTCCTTGATTGTTTCTGGGCATAAAGAAGTGACCTTTGTATCAATCAAGTTCTCCAGTCCTTGAACCTTTTTGATTTTGCTAACAATTCGAGTTGAGAGGGTGGAGTGTGAGAATTTTTGACAGAAATTGTCCATGCTCGTGGTGATTCCTTCGTCGATGTTGTATTGCTCCATTGATTTTTGAGTTAGGAATCCCTGAATGCTTGATTTTGGGTGAGCAGGATTTCGTAAAGATTTTGTTTAGCAATAGTTTTCAAATAAGAGTCGTGTCATAATCAATGGGATTATGTAGGGATGTACATCTACTTTTTCTCCTAGATTGACACGTGGCTTCGAGTGATTTGTCATGTCAGCCCAAACGTCAGATGGTAGCTGGAAAGTTTACTTCTTTTGACCAATTTGTCCTTCATCAGCCTTTGCCTTCTCAGTTTTGTATAGAAGTCTGAGGATTTTGCAATGTGAGCTGACTTTTCCTGCAAAACAGTTTAAGTTTTCTTCGGTACCCATACCTTTTTGGGTCCGGCTGAGTTAGTTACTAAACTATTACTTTCAGTTTCTTTGTTGAGAGAATTAAACCTTCTCAACTCTTTTCTGGATAAACCATTACACTCAATCTTAGTTGATTTCACAAGAATTCTTTTAGATTTAATATTTTTAGTTTCCTTGTGTAATCCACTAGATCTTCCAGTAACTTGATTTCTAAAGTTTATACTTTTTGAAGTCTCACGACTGGGTAGGGGTGGGGGATTATCATTGCTTTTGTCAAATTTACTAGACATTAATCTTTCAGCTAGATTTGACACCTCAGTTTCAAGAAACTCATTCCAATCTTTTTCTTTGTCAAGTTCCCTGTCTTTTAATTTTAGTTCTTTCGTAAGTTTTTCAGTTACCTTGACAAGATCAGAGTTTCTCAGACTGAGTTCAGCAAATGATAACTGATTTGAAGAATGTACCTTTCCTTGATGATTTGATGCAGTTTTAGGATTCGAATGTACACTCTTTTGTTGCTGTGATGAATCTTCTATATCAACAACCACTTGCAACAACTCCTTTCCTTCTTCTTTTGAGAGGTTTCTTAGTGATGGAACTCCTCTGGATTCGTTAATATGATCATTGAAGTTTGTATCCACATCATCACTGAGTTGAGGTTCTGGATTTGTATGTAAATTTGTCGTATTGAACCTTTCAAACATTTGATCCTAAAAATCAGATATATTTTGCAAGCAATTAGGCAGGGGGTGAGTAAGCCAACTTCTAGCTCTAGATGTAGACATTGAAACTAAGTGAACTGATATAGTGAGGGGTCTTCAACAACTGGATGCTTCGAATCGAATAACTGATGGACACTTACTTCAAATAGACAAACTGATACCGGATCGGTAATGGATCTCTTCAAAACGGAAGCAATCGCTCCGATACCAATTGTTGGTCCCTTGGAAAGGCTAACACAAGTTTAGAGGGGGGGGGGGGGTGAATAAACTTGTCACCAAAAACTAATCCCGAGCCGGAAAAGCCCCAGGAACTGAGTTTCTCTAAAACTCAAACTGATCTTCGCCCGCTTTTATTCTGTCCCTTAACTTGTGTGGAGTTCAGTTAGCTCAACCGAATATAAGTTAATGCCGACTTATATTTAGTCTTGTTAACTGGCAGCGGATAAAACTAGCCTTTAGTGCAATAGATGTGTCAGTTAAGTTCTAAGACTCTCTATGTATCAGTTCTGTGCTGACTCAGTGTCAAGTGTTTGCAGAGTGATAACACAATAAATAAAACAAACACAAATGCATAAAGTAAATCAACACAAGATTTGTTTATGGAAGTTCCGGGTGGTGTAATCCCGTACGTCTTCCCTTCTCCTGTGGCGTAGGAGGTATCACTAGAATATTAAGATAACCGTTACAAAATCCTAGCACTATGACAGTCCTTCACGACACCCTAGTTTCACTGTCTACACAAAATGAAGAAAGGTGAGATTGCTCCCTTCATCCTGCACACTGATCTTTCGGAGGTGGAATTTCTCCTTCACCAGCTCACCACTGATACCAACACACAGTCCTCAGACTGCACCAATAGCTGTGGCAACCAAGTTGCAACTGTATGAAGAAAGGTAGAATTGCTCTCTTCAAACTATGCACAACCAACCCTTTTTCACAAAGGTTAGGTTTAGAATTAATCAAGGATTAATTCAGTGAGCTGTCTGATTCTTCTGGATTTGACTCTGTAGCTCCAAGATGCCTTCTTTCCCCCTTAATGGGTTACTGGATCTTTCTTTGAAGTCTTCAAGGCAATTCCTTTGGCTTCCCCTTTTCTAGATATATCTGATCTGATTTTATGGATCTGGATTTGGATCTTTGAATATATGCTTGTAAAGCTCTTTTTCTGATCCTCCTCTCTCTCTTTTGAGTGATTCTCTTGTGTATTTATAGGGGTGATGTAACGGTCACTAGCTCTTGTAGCCGTTACACTTGTCGTTTAGCCAACGTTCACATGTACGATCTTTTGTCGTATAGTCAGTTTAAAATTAACAAGGCCTTAACTCAGTTTTCTACTCTTCTTCAAAACTGAGTACCTTGTATACTTAATATCTGACTTCAATTGACTAAGTCAGGGTACACCAATCAGTTTCTTCTTATCCAGGTAACTGATAATCTTTGTCCTTTAGATTATTCAGTTTTACATGATCTATAACTCAGTTTTAGGTCACCATAGACTTGCCTGAATCTTGACTTATAGTCACGACTTAATCAGCTTCCAACTGAGTTTGCCACCTCAGTTCTTCAGTCTTCTGTAACTGAGTCTATGTCCCTCAGTTCTTCAGTCTTCTTCAGTTCTTGCATAACTGAGTTTGAACCCTCGGTTCTTCATGTGCATATTCGCTTTTCTTGCTATAACTCGGTTTTCTTATTGTGACTCAGCTGTTCGCCTAGTTCCTATTCTATTACAATGCTTGTCTGAAACAACCTATACAAAGTTCAGACACTAGATTGAACTTATACATTTAACTTTAGACCATTTCTTGCTTCTTCTTTCATTATGCACTATAACAGTTAGTTACGACTTCATCATCATGGGTTGTAAGTGATTTGTCTAATTTCGTGACGAATCATCATCAAAACATAAATAATATTTCCAACACATACACTGAGTTAAGCGGTTACATACTGATATACTTAGGGTTTGCAGCAGTGTATTACTTACAAGCACAAAGCAAGTAATAAGGTGAGATAAATTCTGTCACAAAAAACAATTACACAAATTGTCTTTCGGGCACCACACCTAACAGACGCGTTATCTTCTCACAAATTAGGCTTGCCAGCAGAGTATTGTTGCATAAAGCTTCATACTCTTCAAAAGATAGAGTATCTAATTCAGTAATCAGCCTTTCTTCTTGTGATTTTGTGGAGGCTGCCATTACGAATTTTTTAATTTGAAAAAGATGAAATTTTGGGTGTGACAGAAAAAGTTTGGATTTTTCTTGTGTGTGTGAAAGGATATGCAAAAGAGGGTGGATATATAGAGGATTTATACTAACGGTTTTGTCAGTGGGTACACGATTTTGTGAGGATTTAGTACAATCCTTTCAAATTCCCGACGGCTTGTGTAATTGATGCATGTACTGTTCTGACAGTTAGTGAGGGTGTACAAGAAACAGGTTCTGACAAACGGCGGGAATTAAATGCGATGTAACCGTTGTCGGTTCAACCATTTGACTTCTTGACTAGAAAACCTGATGCTAGAATGTCAGCTTTTTGAATAACTTCGCCGCCAATTCTTCGCCGGTTAGTCAGTTTGAGATTGTTGATGTCAATGACTGATCTGTCAAGTGAGCGCCCCCAGCATAACAAAGATCAATCCCTTTGACGAATCTCTGGCTTAAACTGACTTAGCTGACTTTGATTATACCCAACTCAGTTCTCAATTTGGCAAATCTCTCCTTATTTAGAGGTTTGGTAAAAATGTCAGCCAACTGATCTTTCAGTAGGGACATAGAGAACTGTAATATCCTTCTTTTCCGCATGATCCCTAATAAAGTGATGTCTCACATCAATGTGTTTCGTCCTTGAGTGCAAAACTGGATTGTCATTTATAGCAATTGCACTTGTGTTATCATACATTATGGGAATCATTCCGTCTTCTATCCTATAATCTCTTAGTTGCTGTCTAATCCAAAAAAAATTGAGCACAACAGCTTCCAGCTGCTATATATTTAGCTTCAGTTGTTGAAGTTGAGATTGAATTCTGTTTCTTGCCGAACCAAGACACAAGTCAATTTCTAGCAACTGACATGTGCCTGAGGTGCTTTTCCTATCCACTTTGCATCCTGCATAGTCTGAATCTGAATAGGATATCAGCTTGAATTCACCTTCTCTTGAATACCAAATACCTACTCCTTCATTATCCTTTAGGTATTTCAAAGTCCTTTTGATACAGTAAGATGACTTTCCTTTGGTTTAGTTTGAAATCTGGCACATACACCAACGACAATGGATATTTCTGGCCTACTTGCTGTAAGATAGAGTAAGCTCCCAATCATTATTGTGTAAAGAGTTTGATCAACATCCTTTCCTTCTTTGTCTTCATCTAATCTGATGTTGGTACCAATAGGTGTTGAAATGGCAACTGATTTTTCCATTCCAAACTACTTGATCAATTCCCTTGTGTACTTAGTTTGGTGAATGAAAATTCCTTCATCTCTTTGTTTTACTTGTAATCCAAGAAAGTAATTTAACTCTCCCATCATGCTCATTTGAAATTTGCTCTTCATCAAGCTTGCAAATTTCTCACAAAGCTGTTCATTCTCAGATCCAAAGATAATGTCATCAACATAGATCTGAACAAATAAAGTACTTTCTTCAACTTTCATTCTGAATAAAGTCTTGTCTATTGTTCCTTTGATAAATCCATTGTCCACTAGAAACTGAGATAGTGTTTCGTACCAAGCTCTTGGTGCTCGCTTCAGTCCATATAGAGCATTTCTCAGTTTGAAGACTTTATCAGCTTGATCCTTGATCTCAAATCCAGGAGGTTGTTGAACGTAGACCTCTTCTTTAAGTATCCCATTCAAAAAGACGCTTTTAACATCCATTTGATATACCATGCACTTTTTATGAGCTACAAAGGCGAGAAAAAGTCTGATTGCTTCTAGTCTTGCCACTGGTGCATATGTTTCATCAAAATCTATGCCTTCAGCTTGTGAATATCCTCTAGCTACAAGCCTAGCTTTGTTTCTGACGATATTCCCATCTTCATCAAGTTTGTTTCTGTAAACCCATTTGGTGCCAATGATGTTTACATGATCTGGTTTTTCTACAAGTTCCCATACTTGATTTCTTTTGAACTCATTCAGTTCTTCTTGCATAGCTAATACCCAATCTAGATCTTTCAGTGCTTCATCTATCTCTTTAGGTTCAGTCTGAGATAGGAAACATGCAATCATTGCATCCGATTAATGTCTAGTTCGAACACCAGCTTGAGAATCACCAATGACTTGTTCTTCTGGGTGATCTCTCATCCATTGTTATACCGGGGGTTGCATCAAGGGATCTAAATTCCGTTGAACTGGCTCTTCAGGAATTTGTTCTTGATTTTCTTCATTTTGATTATCTTGAACAAGGTCAGAATCATGTTGTTCAGCTGCAGGTTGTTCAGTAGTTGGAAACTGAGGCTGGTCTTGATCTGATGATTATGAAATCCTTATCCTTTCAATTTCAACAAAAATTGATTCTGGTAAAATTGGTAACTGAGGCTGAGAAACTGATTCTGGTCTAATTTCAGTTTCTTCACCAGGAAAGTTTGGTTCATCATATACCACGTGTATTGATTCTTCATGCTTGAGTGTCCTTTTGTTCATTACTCTGAATGCTTTGCTGACACTTGAGTATCTAAGAAATATTCCTTCATCAGCTTTAGGTTGAAAAACGTGAAGCTGATATTTTCCATTCTTGTGTATGAAACACTTACTTCCAAATGCATGAAAGTACGAAACATTTGATTTTCTTCCATTCCAAATTTCATAAGGTGTATTCTTATGCCTTTTATTCATGAGTGCTCTGTTTTGTGTGTAGCAAGATGTGTTAACTGCTTCTACCCAATATCTTTCAGGCAATTTTGCTTCACAGATCATAGTCCTTCCTGCTTTTGTGAGTGTTCTATTCCTCCTTTCAGCTACCCCATTCTGTTGAGGTGTTGTTGTTGCTGCAAGTTGATGCAAAACACCATTTTCTTCACTGTATTCAATAATCAATTTGTTGTGGAATTCAGTTCCTTTGTCGGATCTTATCTTCACAACTGATACACTCTTCTGATTTTAAAGTTTCTTGAGAAGTTCTGTAAGCCGTTGCTTGGTTTCACTTTTCTTTGTCATGAAAATAATCCAGGTGTATCTCAAATAATCATCTACTACCACCAATGTATACTTCTTTCAACTGATACTAATTGGTATGACAGGTCCAAATAAGTCCATGTGAAGTAGTTCTAGGATTCTTGTTGTTGAGTGCTGAGATTTTGTCTTGAAACTGGCTTTCACTTGTTTCCCTTTTTGACAGGCGTCACATAAGCTATCCTTTTGTAAGAAATCTCAGGTAATCCAATAACTAACTGTTTCTTAACAAGAGTATTGATGTCATCAAAATTGAGATGACTCAGTTTCTTGTGCTATAACCAGCTGATTTCTGATTTGGTATGCACAAGCAAACAAGTTTCTACAATTGCTGTCCAGTCTACAACATATATATTCTCTTTTCTTCTTCCAGCAAGAACTACTAGAAATGCTATTTCACTGACAACAATGCAGAAATCTTTATCAAACATGACTCTGTATCCCATGTCACAGAATTGACTAGTGCTGAGCATATTGTAGTGCAATCCTTCTACATAAGATACATTCTTGATCGTGAGTCCATTTCTGATCAAAGTACCATAACCTTTGGTGTGTCCAGGTTTGTCTTTACTTCCAAAATTGACTCTGGGTCCATCTTTGGCTACAAAATCAGTGAGACATTCCTTGCACTTTATCATGTGCCTAGAGCATCCACTGTCAAAGTACCAAATATCCTGCAAAATAAATTAAAATGCTTTAAGTACCCAATTCTGTTTGGGTCCATAGTGGTCAGTTGTTAGTACAACTCTAGGCATATTTCCAAAGGGTCTTCTCTGGAAATTGTTGCACTTGTTTTCATATATGTAAGCCACAATTCCATAATATCTTTTTCTGGACTGTGTCTCAATATAAGATTTCTCAGGTCTTCTGGTCCAAAATGATTTCCAAAATGTCTTATATTATTAGAAGCTGAATAATAACCATCATTCTTTTTGTATTGAGGTCTGGACTGACCCTTGTACTGGGACTTTTGCTGAGGACTATAAAAATTTCTCTGCTGAGTCTTGGACTGAAACTCCAGATAATATTAATTTAGTTCTTATTAGAATTTAATTAAAACGATATGTGAATTAATTGTTTAGTGGACTATTAAATTAGTTGGGCTAAATAATTAAATATGTGAATAAGATATTTTTCATAATGGTGTGTTTGGACGAAAATCATAGTGACTAGGTCACAAATGACAATTTTTGGCCATAGCATTGTCTTAGGGGACAAGAAATTAGTTTTCTTGTGGATTAATAAGACATGTGCACAAAATATTTATTAGATAAATATTTTATGGTAAAAAAAATAAAGATAAAGATTATTCTAGATTTGTTCTAGAATATTCTAGGATTATCTTTTATTTATTAGATTTATTTATTTGCAAAATAAAATCCTTGGAGGACAAGAAAAGCTCTCCTATATAAAGAGGCTTTTCCCAACTCATACACACACACAAATTTCGACTTTCATCTCTTAAAGAGAGGAAGGATAAATTTCAGCCATGGGTAAGAGGGAAAATCTTGGAGGTTTTTCCGGGTAGCATATCGGGAGGATTCGAGACGAGGATTTCCTTCCACTGGGAGTTGCTCGGATCACACGTGCGGAAGATCGTGGTGCTCTTCAAACCATCTTTTGTTCTTCATATTGCGGTTCTTCTACTTGGATTTTGAGATCCAAGAGGTATGTTCTACGACCCCCTTGTAGAGTAGATCTAGTTGTTTTATTATGTGTAAATTACAGATCTAGATCCTTAATTCGCTTCCGTTGCGGATGATATTACTAACACAGACATCTTTGGATTTGAGAAATCTGGTTTCACTTCAATGTTGAAAGTGACCAAAGAACAATCTGAAAAACTTTGGAAAGACATCTCACTCTCAAACATGATGTTATCTGGAAGTATAAGTCTTCTCAACCCATAATTTGGTTATCTAACCTAGATATTAGCAAATTGCGTAATTGGGAATGCAGGCAATTTCAGCAATCTCTGGCACCAAGATTGACTTTCTATATGTGATTTGGTTCGAAGAAAATTTCAACTGGCAAAGATATATCCTGGATCAATTAATAGCACAATCCTGAATGTACCTAAGAAGAAATCTGATGAAAAAAGGAAGATTTTATCACTAGAATACTTGAAATCCTGGCTCAAAGAATTTTAAACCACCTTGGAATTGCAAACAGGAATGAAACTACAATTGTTGATGGCAAAATTGCAGCCAAAGAAGAGAAATCCAAGAAAGGGAAAGCTGGAGTTTCTGAAACTGAACCTAAGAAGAAGATAAAAAGGTCTTCTAAGAAAACGACAACCAAGGAAGCCTTGGAGGATCTTGAGAGACTGAAAGAAAGGAAAAGAAAACTGGAAGGACTTGAAAAAGTCACGACTGGTCAATTTACTGAGAAAGCAGTGGAGGTTTCACCATCAAAATCAGCCACCTCAATTACTGAAAGCCAAGCAAAGAAATCCAAAACTGAGGAAACCCCCACCAAACAAGTCGTTCTTTGAAGTAGAACACGTTGCTAAAGATATACCCATTCAAGAATCGGCAAGGGAATTTCAAGAAGTTGTCCCGTCACTACCGGAAAGCGATACTCGGGGGAACAAACCCGAGAGCCGAAGTTGATGAGGAGGAAACGATAGTGACGAGGAACTGGTTAGACCTGGTGTAATTGAAATGCTCAATCTGATATCTTTATCAAGATCAACACCACAAAAATCAGCATCCAGACTCGAGTATGAAGAATCTATCAAAGAACTGGAAGCTTCTCAGCCACAAGAAAGAGAAGTTGTTGAAGTTGAATCTAGACCAGCACAAATCATCACACTGGATGAGTTTTTTAAAGAAGGAGAAGTTGAAAGAAAGTTGATGACATTGAAAAAGAGAAAGAACCAGTTACTGAACTGGGAACTGAACCAGTCAAAGAACATGTTGCTAATGAGCCTCAGGAAACTGAATCAAGGAAGGATTCTAAACAAGTTGTTGAACCTGTAGTGATGTTGAACCAACAACGGAAGTTGCACTTATCACTATAACAAAATCTCTACCAGAAGAAGTTGTCACTGGAGAAAAACTGGAGACTGAACAAGTTACCCCAGTCCCAGAAGTTGATGTTGAATCATCAATCATTCTAGTGGTTGCTGAGGGGGAATCTAGCAAAACTGAAGCAGAAAGATTTGTAGCTGAGAATATGTTAGGACAAGTTCAGACTCTAGCTGAATCAAATTTGAAGGTTCCTAGAGAAGCTGAAGATGTCATGAACCAACTTGATCCAAGCATAAACATTGGAAAACTGATTGAAGTTGACTGCAGAAGACTTGATGATTATCAGTATTGGAAGTTCAGCTCTATTCCAAATCAAAGAGATCAACTTGCGGAAATGGAAAGAACTGAACAATGGATTTTTGAACTATTCGATATCACTCATCTATCCCAACTTTTAGATTTGAAGAACTTCTGAGTAATGGATACTCACTCATTAGAAACAGATACTGGCAGAGATATGCCAAAAAGAGAGACTCAAAAACAAAAAAAGATGACAATGGTGATGATGATGACTCTCGGGGAGACTCTGATTTACAGAAAGGGATTCTAGCATCTTTCCAAGAAAAAGAAACATATGAAGATGATAATGAAGAAGATCTATCAGAAGGAAGTTCAGATGGAAGTGAAGAAATGCAAAACTGACTCAGATAGTCAGTCTGAAGACCAAGAGAAGGATGGATATCAATCTCTGACTGACAAAAGTGTTCTGGAAATAGCGAAAGCTGAAGCTGACCAAGCTAAAGCTGATCTGAACGAAGAAGAAAATGTTGTTCAATCACCTACAAGGGAGGCTGTTTCAGAAGAAGAAAGAAAGAAGACTGAGGACTTCAAAGATAAACCAAAACATGTTGCTTCCTCTCCCCTTAAAGATGTAAAGACAACTGAGAATGTTGTAAGCAAATCTCAGACTAAAGCTGTCAAAGCACCTGGAGCTGACAAAGGTAAAACTGAAGAAAAGAAAACTAAAACTAAAATTAAAGTGCCTACACAAGCTGATACCATCAGATTCTACTTCAATGAGCTTGTAAGGATTCAGAAAGATGATCTAAGTGTATTTGGAAAACTATTGAAGTCTATGGAGGAAAGTAGAATTGAAAGAGACAACATGGAAAAGAGACTAAACAGTGTCAAAGTGGACTGTCATGATAATCTAATCGCCATCAGGAAGACAACCATTGAATCTGACTCAAGAAAAACTGAGACTCAAGGAAGATTAGAAGGCATTCTCAACAATGTGGTTGATAGACCGATTTTAATAGAGAATGCAATGAAGGACTCAGTTTTTGCACAAACCATATTGGCATCAAATCAGCAGCACCTGAACTCTTACATCAGAAGCCTGATCAACAAAGATGATGTCAATAAGAGGGAAAGTTTGGACCTGCTAAAAGTCAATTTAGTTGATATGCCTCAAGTTTTTGGATGTATAGATCAGAAATGGACTGAATTGAAGAAAGCTAGAGGTGAGTTCACTTATGAAGAAATGGAACTGATTGCAAAGTTCTCAGAACCAACTGACAAAAGACCCGCTCTAGACTCACATCTATATAATGTTTTCAAAGATCTACCTACTCAAGAAGGAGTATCAAGGGAACAAGCCTTAGAGACGTTTGTGAACATGCAAAAGATTCTTATGCACTATTGGCAGAAACTGGGTAAATGGGAAAGAAATTGTACTCAAGAGAAGGCCTCAGATCAGGTTGAAAAGGCTGAACCTGAGTTTTTTCAGAACTTACTGAAAACAGCCACAAGTGAAAGATTAAGGAGAGCTATTTTCGTATTTGCTGTATTATTCAAAAGCAAGTTTTTCAGCAAGCATATTATGACAGATTCATGGAACATATGGGCAAACATCCAAGGAATCGAGAGCACAGAAACTAATATTGCTATGAGAGAAGCTGTTGAAATCTTTGACAACAAGATAAGTGAAGCTGATCAAGGGATAGGAAAAGAAGCTGGAACTTAGCTTCTTTTCATGTATTTGTATTCTAATACTTTGTAACTAAGTTATCAATAAAATCTCAGTTTCTCACTTCGTTGTGTTCTTTACTTTATTTTGTCCTTATCTTTTTGCATTTCTTTTAAGGAGGGTATTGACATCATCAAAAAGGGGGAAAATGTTGGAAATAAAATTTATGTTTTGATGATGATTCATCAGTTATTTTAATTGTTATATTTCACCCTATTGATGAAGTGTCAAAACTAGCTGTCATAGTGCAAAACAAAAAGATGTCTAGAAATCAATGTATAGGATTTAATAGAGTTTGATATTTGTATAAATTGAATCAAACAAGAACTGTAATAGGTCTAGGATCAGACCTGAGAAAACGAGAAACTGACTTGTTGAACTGAGTTCATAACTGAAGATTAACCAGATTTCAAAACTGACTAGGAGCACACCCACTGAAGAACTTAAGAAGGTAAGTTCGCTGAGGGACACATACTCGGTTGACTTATCTAGAACTGAAGAACTGAGGGTTCAGACTCAGTTATAAAAGACTGAAAAACTGAGGGTTCAAACTAAGTTGTGAAGACTTAAGCCGAGACTGTAAAGTTAGAATTCAGGAAAGTCTGTGATGACCTGAACTGACTTTATGGATCTTGAAAGAAGAACAAAGTGTCATAAGGACAATGATATCTTAGCTGATTTATGAGGTATGGTGTACTCTGATTAAGTCAATAATAATCAGATGAAACATGGAGTACCGAGTTTTTGAAGAAGAATAAAAACTCAGTTAATGCTCTTAACCTGAAAACTGACTAAGACATGTTTTCATGTTGAGGTCAAGGAAAGCTAAAAGAAAATCTGGCCTTTATAAATCAGACAATTTTATTGGTTACACAGAAATGTCAGAAAGGACACTGACATTCATAAGGATAAGTAGAACCACCAAGGTTTGTAGGAATTCAATATCAAACGTTCAAATCATCTAACCGTTGGAGAAACCCCTATAAATAGATTACTTCTATCACAACAGGATGTGCGGAATTCTAAAAATTGATTCAGAAAAGAAAAGATCCTACTAAGGGGAAAGCAATTAAAATAATTCCTGCTAAGCACCTTATTGCAAGATCAAGAAATCTTCAAGTGTTCAAAAACATTCAAAGAATGATTAAGATCAATCATTTGAAGAAAAATAGAGCTGAGCATATTTTACATATCCAGAAGAAGAAGCTCAAATCACAAATTGAATCATAGTTATTGATTCAAGTCTCAACTTTGATTTGATCAAAGATTTAGACTTTGAAACACCAAGAAGGTGTGAAGGACAGTTGAGTGCAGTCGGGAAGACTATGTTTGTGATGAGCTAGTGCAGAGGCAATCCAACCCTCCAAGGACCAGTGTAGCAAGCTTAGGTCAAACAGTAATTTTACCTATTGAAAACTGAAGCTAGAAGATTATGAAGCTAGGGATTAGTAAAGGACAATCAGTGTTTAGATTTGCTTTGTGTCTTGTAATTGTAAACCTCAAGAACATAGTGAATTTGGCCTCCTACATCACAGAGGAAGAGAGGACTGACAGGATTACACCACCTGGAACCTCTATAATTTTTGTCTTATTTACTTACTTACTTTACGTATTTAGTTACTGATTATAAATTTAATTTGCACTTAATCACACTCAGCAAACACAAGAAAATGAGTCAGCATTACATTGCATTATATTTAGACAAACTGATACACTCAAGTTTTATTAAAGGCTTAACATAATCCGCTCCCGGTTAACTCAGTTCAACATAAGTCAACATTGACTTATTCTCAGAAAGGTTAGCTTAACTCCACACAAGTTTAAAGCTGAACTCAATCTCTTCAAATATTCATTTTTCAATTAGGCTTTTGGGGACAAGTTTATTCACCCCCTCCCCCCTCTAAACTTGTGTTAGCCTTTCCAAGGGACCAACAGCCTGAACTGACTTTATGGATCTTGCATTAAAGGCTATGTTACATAAGGACAATGTAACTTACTTAATGAGATTTGTATGGTGTACTCTGATCTCACACAACTAAGGATCTGATGAAGAAGAGTATAGAGCTGAGTCAATGCTCTATGTCAGCTGGAAATTGAAAACTGAGCTACTCAGTTTCAACAAAACTGAATCAGCTAATCAGTTTTACATAAAAATCAGGATGTTACAAATCAAGTATTTGATTGGCTAAAAGACTGACATATCTGTCAACAACATAGCATATTCTATGGAATCCAACATAAATGTTAGCAAATTCAAAATTCAAAAGATATAGCCGTTGGATTTCACACCAATAAATCGAGGACTTAGCATCAAGGATCATACACCTTTTGCGCACCGAATTCACAAGTTTTTGAGCTTAAGTCCTGCAAGTTATAATGAAGTAATTGCAATCATTTGAGCATACAAAGTTAAATCAATAAAATCTTCTAAGTGTTCAAGCATTCAAGATAATTCAAGAACCAAAACTTGGAGATTCAAAGTCTGAATCATTCACTTGATTCAAACCCAACTTTATTTTTAACAAAGGCTTGGACTGTGAAGCATCCGGTCTAGGGTGTCAACAATAGTTGTTTGCAGTTGGGAAGACTGTGTTTGTGGTGGGGCTGGTAAAGTGGCAATTCAACCATTCAAGGAACAGTGACGCATTTGGGGAGCAGCAATTCTACCTGTTTTCTAAGTGTCTAGATTATGAAGCTAGGGATTAGTGAATGACAATCAACTAGGGCTTTTTCTAACCATTGTAACCTCAAGAAGAATAGTGGAAATTTTCCTCCTACATCACATGGGAAGAGTGGACTGGCAGGTTTACACCACCTGGAACCGCTATAAAACTTGCGTTTTTATTTCTGCATTTACATTACGTATTTACTTATTATATTCAGTTATTTTTTACTGAAGCAATCTATCTGTTGGTCCCTTGAAAAGGCTTTGGTTAAGTTTAGAGGGGGGGGGGGTGAATAACCTTAACACTTAAAACTTTTGGAGTTAACAAATTCTGCAATTTCGAGCGGTCCGTGATACTTCGAGTCCGTCGAGACCTCGCAGCTCCGCCGATAGACAGTAGTCTACTGATAGTTCAGTTTGCTGAATTTGTGCAGTGGAATTATATAAAAAATTAAGCCTTAAAACTTGTAGTTAAAAATGATACTAAGTATTAGATACTCAGTAGTGCAAGTGTGTGATTTCAATTGCTAGATTCAGTAGGTTGATGAATGAAATAAACTAAGTGCAGAAAGTAAATGCTGAAAGTAAGTGGGCAGATTTTTATAGTGGTTCCAGGTGATGTAATCTTGTACGTCCACTCTTCTCCTGTGATGTTGGAGGAAATTCACTAGAGATCTTTGGAATATCTGTTACAAAGATTCCTAAGGTTGCTTGTCCTTCACCAATAACTATGGCTTCACAAACTGAAAACTGGGAACAGGTAGGATTGCTGCTCCTTAGTCTTCCACTGGTCCTTGAAGGGTAGTATTGCCTCTTCACCAGCTCCACCACAGACAACAGTCTTTCACACCCAACGGATGCTTCACTGTCTTCAGCAGGTTCTTCATAAAATAAAGATTGAATCAAATAAATGATTCAGTTGCGGCAGCTTGATTAGGATGATGTAATCAGCAGCTTGCAGTCTTCAAGTGTGTAATCTTGATGCAGCTTGAATACAGAATGCACTTGAAGAAATTCACTAGATCAGCAGCTTTATGCTCAGTAAGTTCAGTAGGGTGTTTTTCAGCTCAGTAATATCTCTTCAAAGTTTGTTAATTTTCATCCACTTGTTTCTGAGTTGAAAGTCTTCTATTTATAGGCAAGTATGCATGTGACTTGTATTTGAAATTCAAATGTAACCGTTCCTTGTTTTTGTCCCATCTGATTTGCATTCTGTCACTATTCATAGGAATGACACTGTCAGAATTCCTTTTTGACAGTGCAGTCTGTCCACCCTTTGACTTGTGTCCATTGGATAAAGTCCTGAATCATCCCAACGTTCTTTTAATCCTAACCACTGATTTGTTTGATCAAATCAGAGGTAGTTGGCTGTCCTTATCCATGTAATCTTTCAATATAATCTTGATTTAATCGAGGTATTATCTCAGCAGGTTCATCAGTCTGCTGATATACCAATCAGTCTGCTGAACATCATATTTCTGTGTATAAAATACAATGCAGCTGATTTCTTTTATCTAACTTTTATTTGTGAAGTTAGATTACACCCTTTTAATTATAATCAAGTTCCAAACATCATCCAACTTATGGAACTTAGACCTTCTACACAAGGTATATGTTAATCAGTTTAGGTCATCACAGACTTGCCTAAATTCTGATTCCATATCCTTGACTTTAAATACTAAGTTTGATCCCTTAGCCTTCTGTAACTGAGTTTGAGCCCTCAGCCTTCAGTCTTCAGTCTTCAGTCTTCAGCAGGTTCCTGACTAGTCTACTGACCTATCTACCCTACCGGACTAGACCGGTCTGCTGACACAAGTCAGCTGACCATTACAGTGCTTGTTTGATCAAACCTATTCATAAATCAAACTCTAATAAACTTATACAATTGATCTAGACATCTTTTTGCCTTTGCACTATAACAGCTAGTATGGCACTCATCATCAAAACATAGAAATAAGTCCAACAATTTCCCCTTTTTTGGTGATGATGCCACTACCCTCACCTAATCAGCAAAGCAAAAAGATAAAAACAAAAATAGAACAAATATTCATCTTTCATTAAAATCATTTGATCAAAGCTATTACAAACTAGATACAGCAAAGATAAAGTATTGTAAGTATGCTGATCTATTGTCTCTTTTCTCTTTCTTATCTAGCCTTCTCAGCTTGCTCTTGATAGGCTCTGATTTGTTCTATCATATCCCTCATCCACTCATTTTCAATCAAGGTAAAATCAATGTAGGGATTAACTTGTTTCCACCGCCCATGCTTCAGGGCGGGATAAGATTAATATCATTCACTCGAATCCAAACTTCATGTACGCTTCCTTGAATTCATCAAGTGAGTCCTTTGCTTTTGTGATAGGTAAGATCCTATCACCTCTGCCACTTCTTCCACCTCTTCCACATGTGCCTCCTCTGTAAGTTTCCCTTAAGGCTCTGACTCTTGCTTCCCAAAATTTCAATCCCAAGAAAGAGTTTAGACCTTCATGAAATCCCATGTCATGATAAGGTCTTCTTCTGTTATAGTATTCTTTCTTGTATTGTCTAAGGAGATCATCAGTAAGTTGAACTCTGCCAGGTGCAGGTTGCCTAAAATCATTGGTATCATCTTCCCATCTCTTCTGTGCAAAAAGTCTTGCAGCCTCTTTTGCTGCAGCTGATTGGCCCTCTTCCCTCTTAGTGACATCATCAACAAAACGGGATATGAGGCCATGAATACCCTCCTGTGAGATTACCACTCTATGCAATTGACCTTCCATAATTCCAGTTCTTGTATCAATTGCAGTAATCCTTGATTGCAAGGTCTCCTCCAGCAGGTTGATCCTTTCAGTAAGTTTAGGATCAGGCATAGCAGGTTGTTGTGCGGCGACGCAGCTCGGTAGGTTTAGGTGTAGCAGCAAGGTTGTCAAGTTTCTGATGGATAGAAATAAATTGGTCTTTCAGAAACTTCTCTTTGGCAGTATTTCCAACCTTGATTCCACTCACATCTAGTATCAGATCATTCACAGCATTTTGAGTAGATGTGAAGTTTGAAGCAACCGTGGCGCTTGATTGTCCGTTTTCATTTACCATCTTCATCGCTTCTTCAAATCTCTCTTCCCGTCTGTCCGCTTGAGTCCTTAATCATTTGCATATCATGCCTTACAGTCCTCAACTCATTCAACACTTCAACTGGCACTTCACTGGTCATCCTTCCACCAGTAGCTTCATCAGCAGGCTCCTCAACATTGTACTGTTGCCTCTGATTGCTTATTACCATTTCCCAACTCCTATCCAGTCCAGCAGGGTTAGGTCCTTCATATTCCTCCAGGATAGGATCAATGGAAGGTTCCTCAAAAATAGGTACAAATGCCCGAGGGGGATTAACATCAATATTTTCTTCTTCAGGCATATGAAACTCCTCATCACTGAAGTCATAGTCCAGCAGCTGCTCATCTTCATCAACAGCAGTCTGCTGACCATCTTTCCCATCAGTGGTCTTGCCTCCAGTAGGCTCCACTACAGCAGCCTCATCAACAACAAGGGTTTCCTCCAAACCCAAATCAGGTTCCAACCTTTGTCCAGGTGTTGTTTGAGACTCAGCAGCCTGTACCTCCAGTTCCAACCTTTGTGCAGGTGCTGTTTGTACCCCAGCAACCTGTACCTCCTCTTCAACTCTCTGTGGATTGAATATAGTGTCATTATCCACTTGGAATCCTTATGCATGACCAATCTTGTGCAGGATGATGGCAGTTTTAGTAAGAATGCCCTCAAAGTCAAATCCATCTTGATATTCAATGGACTTTTCTGAGCTGGCACTAGGTTCATTGAAATCAGTAACTTTTTCTCCATCCAAATCCTCACTCTGTTCAGCTTCAGTGTGTGTAGTAGGCTCTACAACATGGAATGTAGAAGATTCATCAGCTAGCCTACCAGCACTCAAATTGATTCCTTCATTGATCAATGCTTCCAGATCATCCATGATGAGATCCTATAGATCCTCATCCATCTCTCCAGTCTGCTGGCCCTCAGCAGACTTACCAGTATCAGTGGGCTGTTGTACAAGTGGTTCATTTAACATTGCAGTCCCACTGGTTGCTCCTGGTCCAGAGGGGAAATCTCCTCTAGAATCTGATGATGAGGAAGAGTCATCATTTCCATCTCTTGGATCCCTAAACTTGATGCCCTCCTCTTTCTGTTGCTCATCAAACAAATCCATCAGTCTTGATTGCAGCAAGGTTGTATCAATCTGATCCAGCAAGTTCTCCACTCCCAACCTTTCAAAAGCCCATTCCTCAAAATCTGTCATAGGTTCAGCAGCTGGCTTTTGTCTTTTATAGTAACCAAACTTCCATTGGAAATAGTCAGCAATTTTCTGAAGTTTGGGATCTGCAAACTCCTCTGTTTTCTTTCTTTCTTTCACATTCCTTTCAAATGGCATGAAAGATCTCCTGGGAGCAACTCCAGTACCTTGTTGACCTCCAAAGGTTCCAACAAGTAGGTTCATGGTTTCCTCAACAGATGTTCGAAAGTCAGTAGGTTGCTGAGATTGTACATTAGTGCCTACTACTTCCATCTGTACCACACTTGGTTCCCCCTGACTTACATGCTCATCAGCAGGGTTAGCAGCGGACTGCTCTTCCCCCTGAGTTCTTGCAATAATTGCAGGGTCTTCAACCATTTCTTCAACTACTTCTTCAACTACCACAGCAGGTTCAGGTTCAGTGGTTTGCTGTGGTTCTTCAGTAGATACTACGGCGGGCTCGGGGTCGGTAGATCGTCGTATATCTTCAACAGTTGCTCAACAACAACTCCGTCCAAAGATCGGTAGACTTGACAACATCTTCAGGCGAGGAGTCAGTAATCTCCACAGGCTTGATTATGGTCAAGGGCTCAGCCTCAACAGCCTCTTCTTCCTCTTCTACTGATGCTTCCACTTGGACTCTTTGTGCTTCCAAGTTTTTCAGTTCTTTCCCTTTTCCATGTTTTTGTTTATGGACAATTTCTTTTCTCCTCTTGGAAATGGGTTCATCATCCTTTTCAGTCACAGTAGACTTCCTCTTCCTACTATCTTCTTTCTGTTGTTCCCTCAAGATTTCAACAACTGTTTTTCTTGCAGCAACAGCAGGGTCAGTAACCTCCACTGGACCCTCAGCAGACTCAGCAGTCTGTGCTGTTTGCTTCTTTGTTTTCTTTGAAGGCTTTAACACTTCAGTTATTTTCCTTGTATCTCCACCCTTTCTTTTCTCACCAGCTTTCTTTGGTGCAGCAGGTTTGACAGATTTCTTTTTAGGTTGCTTGACCTGCTCACCACCAGCATCACCATCATCTCCACCATTATCATCATCAGCAGCTTCTCCAGCAACCTCTTCATCATCATCTAGACCAGGAATAGCATAATCAATTTTCTTCTTGTATCTAGACTGATTGATCTTTTCAGATGCTACATCAGGGATTTCCAGATGATTTAGTAGGGTCTGAACCATCAAGCCTAAGGGCAGGGCCTTGGACTTCCTCTTTCCCTCTTTTTCCTCCTTGAAAACCTTCTTCATATAATGAATGAAGTAACCAGCCCAATCAAACTTCATGCTCCTGCAGATGATTATCATCAACTCAATCTTGGGTCCTGATAGAGTATTGATGAGAGACAAATTAATGATCATTATTACGACATTTTACCCCAATATTTATACCACTTTGAGCATTATTGTACCAATTTAAGTCAATAATTACTTAATTTTATCCAAATATATAAATAGTGGTTATTATATAAATAGTAACCGGAGTGTCGTGTCGGATTTACGTTTGGTATTTTGGTGGTTTATTGCAGAATTATAGGTTGACCAAAACCCCGAGTAATGACACGTTTTGAGGCCTAAAAGAGGTATTTTTAGGGATATAAGAGTGTGCCACTAACTTAAGTGGTCAAGTGGCTCAGTGGTTAGTGGTACCACTAACGAATTATATCTTCGACGAACAAATGGCTCATTAAAACGGCATTAATAAAAGAAGTGTCCTTAATGAAAGTTGTAGATCTTTGAAAGAGCTTTCCAACGCATTTTGAATCACGTCAATCGGACTTCTACAACTCAAGTATCATTAAGTCAAGTGGTCAAGTGGCTAATCGATTCGATTTAAGGGAAATCGAGAAATATCTTCGACGAGCGAATGGCCCATCAAAAATACATTTTCTGAAGAAGAGTCCTTCATGAAAGTTTTAGATCTTCAAATAAGCTTTCCAATGCCTCTTGAATCATGTCAATCGGAGGTCTACAACTCAAGATATGGCCATTTTACTGAACTTCGATACCGTATAGACGAATTTTGACAATACGGATCAAGATTTCCTATAAATACCCCCCTAAATCCATCAAAAATCTTTGCCCCCTTCTTTCCCATTTCCCCTCTTCTTTCCCATCTCCTTCTTCTCGTCCATCTCCTTCTTCTTCTTTTTAATTTTTTTTTAGATCACATATATATATATATATATATATATATATATATATATATATATATATATATATATATATATATATCTCTCTTTTTTTCTCTTCTTCTTTTATTTTTATTTTTGGGGCCCTTATATATACATATGTCTATGTATGTATATATATGTTTTTATATATATAAATAAAGTCGTTATAGTATTGTTGTAATGGCGGAATAATTATCGAAGATTGTTGATTTCGAAGCTTTGTTATGTTATATCCGGTGGAAACGACCCCGCTTCAACAGTTGTAATCGGTAATATATTCTAATGTTATTATGTTTATTAATTCTTTTTTTATTTATATATTACTTATAATAATGATGTTAAGCTAAAAATATATCTAGCCAAGATATAAATCTGAATTAGTTATCTTTTTATAGATCTGGATGATTGACTCTGGTAATAATGATTAAAACCAATTATAATGAATCTCTTTCTATTTGCACTTAATGAAAGTAAAAATTGAATTAGCCACTCGATTTTTACTAGAAACGTAATCTAATGAATTGACAACTCGCGATTAGAATACGAGATCGTAATAGAAAGACCGGAGGGTAAAATTGGCCGAGTGAAAACGTGACAACGGAATCCGATTTCCTACCCGGGGGCAGATTTATCTTGGGAGAGATAAATCTTATTAAAATTGTGCTCACGATATTATTACGTTAAAATCACCTGTTTAATGAATCAATCTTAAAATTGGCCGAATGACAAAACGGGAGTGACCCATGCTTAAGATGACATTGGACAGATGACTAGACGTATCACAATTTCATACGCTCGTGTGAGGAGGAATTGTCTAGCTTAGGAGTACACCGGTTCATATATAATTGACCTCCTTGTATCAAGGAAAAGATCTGTCTCATTTATTTCTACTAAAAAGAGATCGTAATTCAGTAACGTATTCTTGGCTAGATCCAAAAATATATATATTATCTATTTTTATATTTATATATTTATTTACTGTTGTACTAACAATCTAACTAATCTAACGATCTAACCCGATAAAACTGATAAAACTGCGACTTAGATCGAGTTAATAATAGCTTCTTGGTGTTTAACCACACTTTGAATTATGCCTTCATTTCCCCGAGGATACGACTCCGACTCACCGACTAGCACTACAATTTGACCCGGTACACCGCCGGTAAGGATTGATAGCCTAGAAACGATCCGTCGGCTTTACGGCGCCGTTGCCGGGGAAACGACGCTAATTCATTGTGTCTATGGTTACTACTTGTATTAGCTCAAAATTCTCGAGGATAAGTCAACACTCTTCTTATCACATTTCTATTTTTATTTTCCGTTGGTATCTACCTTCTTTTAGTTACCAATTTTCTTCTTCTACCAATTTCGAGTTATTTTCTATTTTCGATAGTAGAAAGTAAACGCGGTTCGTTTAAATTTTTTTTTTGTTTGGCACCTACCTATTGGTAAGATACCAATTAAAAAAAAAATAATAATAATAATAATACACTCGGTAAATACCGAATGGATTTGGTAATTACCGAGAGAAGAAAAAATGTGGTTTTTTTTATCGATTTCGTGTTATTTTCTATTCGTTATTTTCTATTCCACAAGAATTGTCAAATCGAGTTACGAAAATGGTCGAAACCGTTGGTAAAACACCTGAACAAGGGATTGCTCAAGCTCAAGAGCATGGCCAAAACCTTAATCAGAATTTACCTCAACCTAATAACCAGAATCAGAATAATAGAAATAATCAGAATCGGAATAAGCATAATCGTAATAATCAAAACCAGCCTAACCCGAGACCTATAAGTGATCAGACCATAAGAAGGTACCAGATTAATAATCCAATTCTTTTACCCAATAGAGGAGCAAATAATTTCGATATAAAATCTCATCTTTTTTGTTTAATTGACACAAGAGCCCAATTTTTAGGAGAGGATGATGAGGATCCACATCATCATCTCTATCTTTTCGAAGAATTGTGTAATACAGCCAAAAGTCAAGGTGCTCATTATGAATTAACGAGGATGTCTTTGTTTTCTTTTTCTTTAAAAGGAAGAGCACGAGATTGGTTTCTGTCACTTCCACATCATTCATTGACTAGTTGGGAGGATATTCAAACCGAGTTCTTAAAGCAGTATTTTACTCCTGGTAGAAAATTGGAATTAATAGTCGAGATTGCTAATTTTAGACAAGAATCTGAAGAAATGTTTGGGAATGCGTGGGAAAGATTTAAAAAGCTACTAAGAGCTTGTCCCGATCATGGTTATTCCTTAGAAATGCAAATCCAACTTTTTTGTCGTAAATTAAGGAAAAACTTACGTGCAGATGTTGATCATGCATGTGGTGGTTCGTTAATGATGAGTGAAGCTCAAATAGTTTACGATGCTATAGAACAGATTTCCAAAAATAACAGAATGTGGGAAACCGGTTCTAACACAAGAAAAGTAGCATTTGCAGGAGAATGTACATCAAATACGGAAGTTCTAGCACACTTGGAGAATTTGAGTAGGAAATTTGACGGCTTATTAGCTAGTAAAACTATAAACTACGAAAATATCTTACCAAATGAATACTCAAGTCATGATAATGTGTCATTAGGGATGAAAGAACCAGAAGGTTATTCAAGGGAGAAGGTGAGTTTTTTACGAAAGATAGGAATTTGAACAATGCATATTCAAACTCATTTAATTCTATTAGAAGAGCTCACCCTACTTTTTGTTGGTCTGAAACCCCTAGTAAGCAAGGACAACCACCGTATCCAATCCAGTATGAGAATCCATATAATAATCAAGTTTATCAAGGAGATACCTCGAATCAGAACCTACGATCATTACCTAGACCGTATCCACAACATACCACTCAAAGCATACCAGTCACCCAAAGTTCAACTCAACCTGAAAGAGTTGATAAATGGGAGAAATTAATCGAAAAATCGATGGGTATGATGTCAACTCAAGCTCAAAATATGGAAACTATGATAACTTCTATAGGTACAGTCACTAAGGATATGAATATGTTGAAAACATCTATGAGTGGACATGATACCAGAATAAGAACTATAGAAGCTTCAATAAGGAATATGGAATATCATTTGAGTAGAGAGGGAGAACGTAAAAACAGTAAACCTCCAGGAGAGCTGCCAAGTAATACTGAAAGAAACCCGAAAGAGGTAACTGCTATTATTACTAGAAGTGGAAGGATCTGTGGAAGTAATGGATTAGAAAACATCGAATTAATGAAGTAGAGGATGATTTAGATGGTAAATTTGAAAAGAATGTGGAATCTAAAGATGAACCGGAATTCACCAAAGAGGAAGAGGACATTATTGAAGATTTCCTAAGACAAAACAGATATATTAAACCTGAAAGTGAGGATGAGGAATGGGTCAAGGTTCCTAGAATACTGAAAAATCCAAGACTGAATGATCTAAGGACCTTGTCCAATGAGCAGGTTAAAAAGGAATCAAGTTTAAAAGGGCCAATTCAAACCGAACCTTATCTGGCTCAACCCAAATTCACCTCTGTTCAATCTGATAGGGCGGCATCATATCCAGTGCATATTTTGAAGAAAAAGGTACAGAATGATAACACACAATGTCTTCAAAAGGCACAATCATTCAAGGAAGCTTTACTATCTTCGTCTATTTATAAGGGTAAGGGAGGTATACATTCTAACCCTACTTTAATTGATCTTGAATTACTCCCCCATTCCCCGAAAAAGGAAATCAAAAAGATGAAGTTGGATAAGAGGTATGCATGTTTTCTTGACACTTTTCGGCACTTAACTATTAATACCCCTTTGATCGATGTTTATAAGGGAGAGCTTAGTTTGGGAATTAATGATGAGCGCGTTGTCTTTAACATTTACAATTCATTGAAATATCCATGCACTACACTAGAATCTTGTTCTTGTATGGACACTTTGTGTCCCCTTGTTGTGGATCGTACTAACACGCAGGTAATTGAAGAAGATGACTTCAGCAATAATGTAAAAGCTCACAAACCGAAGGCTCGAAAATCAAAGGAAAAGGTCAAGAATCGTTTGGATTGGTGGAAATTGTCTAACCTCTGTTGGAGACCGGTATTGAAGAAGGATGTGGTGCATGAGGATGACTCACCATCAGTACATTAGAAAACCGGAGCAGAAAGTCTAGCTATAAACTACAAATATAGTAAAAACATGGTACTATCCTTCCTATTTACTCCTTAGGCATTTTTTTCTAGTTAGTTCACGAAATTAATTATTACATGCTTTTGTGAGTAAATGTTAGAAGTATCCTATTTTATTTTAGTATATTAGTTAATCATCATCATTTTGGTTGTTTAAGTTTGTCGAGCAAACGACGTTAACCAAAAGCGCTACCGGGAGGCAGCCCGTAAAAATGTTAAATATAATAATTACTCATACTTTGGATGATACTTTGCGAATACTTCGGATTGATTTTCATTTTGTTTCACCAAGTCTTAGGATGAATGTTTGAATGTCATTAAAAAAGGGAATGATTAGGTGGTTATCCGAAAATCCCGATGGAGAAAAAAGAGAAAAATTCAAATGCGTCATTTCTTGGACTTAGGTTGTTCGAACGATTTGAAATAACACTTGAGGATCTGGGTATAAAAGACTCAGAGTTAATACTTTGCCATACGTTACATTTCATGATCTAGTCTGTTTTAAATTTCAAATAACGTGTGACATGTATTAGTTCAAATACTATGGAATTGAGGAGGTCATAACTTTAACCCACCCACCCACCCTTTAATATCATCCGAGTATTTGTTATGACTTGTTTTAGTGCACCATTGCTTTCCCAACAACTTATTTACACTCACTTTACATTGAGGACAATGTAAGTTCGTAAGTGGGGAGTGGAGTCGTTGGTCTAGCAATGGAATTAATGTTTATTTTGTATCAATAAATCCCTTAGTTTTCGATTTTTTTTCGAGCATTATTTAGTTGATTAAAATAAATTGTATAAGGTATATATTTCATGGATTTGAAGATATAATGATCAATTTGGATGTGTATAACCAACGTGAACCGTAAGTGCATTGTAATTCCAAATATATTTGTGTAACATGAATTCCTTCACGTAAAGCTTTTGATATTGAAGCGGAAAATTTTAAACTGTATCCATTCAGTATCCTAGTGGTTATTCTATAGATAATTGCAGTAACTTAGTACCTAATATTTGAATGTGTACTGTGAATATCTGAAGGTTTGAATGTGATAGGAAGGATATAAGTTAAATAAGAATACCAAATTAAGATGAACTATCTATATGTCAGTTGTAGCTACCAATGATTTGAGTGCAGTAGGGCATTATCACGAAACGTCCTATATCACTATGAGGTTTAAAAGCTCCCGACTGCCTGATGATAGTAGTCCAGCTAGGGTGTTATCACGAAACGTCCTATTGCTGGGAATGAAGGCATATGCTACAAATGTGAAATAATAAAAAAAATGATGACAATATGGAAATATGGTTGAAAACTTAGTTATCTTCTGACTATCCCCAGTATAAACTGAATGATATGCTTTAGGGATTATCCTAATAAGTACACGGAAGGACTTTGTGTGGAAACGATACTGCCTATACCTAGGAAAGTCATTAAGACTGTCTGAATGGATATTTGTCTGTTTGCTTGAATTATTCAAGAGAGGATAGTGGAAATTGAAAAGGCTTGTCACACACACACTCTGTTATACATTTATATTGAGGTTAACGCCTGGTTGTAATTCTAATGGTTGCAGCATCTGGTTGTCCCTTATATCTTCATGAATTTATCTCTCATTCATTTTGTTTTATCGCTTGTTTTGCTCGAGGACGACCAAAAGCTAAGTGGGGAGTTGTGATGAGAGACAAATTAATGATCATTATTACGACATTTTACCCCAATATTGATCCCACTTTGAGCATTATTATACCAATTTAAGTCAATAATTACTTAATTTTATCCAAATATATAAATAGTGGTTATTATATAAATTATCGTATTTTTATAAGTTTTTATAAGTTTTGTACCGGTTTAGTAACCGAAGTGTCGTGTCGGATTTACGTTTGGTATTTTGGTGGTTTATTGCAGAATTATAGGTTGACCAAAATCCCGAGTAATGACATGTTTTGAGGCCTAAAATAGGTATTTTTAGGGATATAAGAGTGTGCCACTAACTTAAGTGGTCAAGTGGCTCAGTGGTTAGTGGTACCACTAACGAATTATATCTTCGACGAACAAATGGCTCATTAAAACGGCATTTTCTGAAGAAGTGTCCTTAATGAAAGTTGTAGATCTTTGAAAGATCTTTCCAACGCATTTTGAATCACGTCAATCGGACTTCTACAACTCAAGTATCATTAAGTCAAGTGGTCAAGTGGCTAATCGATTCGATTTAATGGAAATCGAGAAATATCTTCGACGAGCGAATGGCCCATCAAAAAGACATTTTCTGAAGAAGAGTCCTTCATGAAAGTTGTAGATCTTCAAATAAGCTTTCCAATGCCTCTTGAATCATGTCAATCGGAGGTCTACAACTCAAGATATGGCCATTTTACTGAACTGTGATACCGTATAGACGAATTTTGACAATACGGATCAAGATTTCCTATAAATACCCCCCTAAATCCATCAAAAATCTTTGCCCCCTTCTTTCCCATTTCCCCTCTTCTTTCCCATCTCCTTCTTCTCGTCCATCTCCTTCTTCTTCTTTTTAATTTTTTTTTAGATCACATATATATATATATATATATATATATATATATATATATATATATATATATATATATATATGATAGATATATATCTCCTCTCTTTTTCTCTTCTTCTTTTATTTTTATTTTTGGGGCCCTTATATATACATATGTCTATATATGTATATATATGTTTTTATATATATAAATAAAGTCGTTATAGTATCGTTGTAATGGCGGAATAATTATCGAAAATTGTTGATCTCGAAGCTTTGTTATGTTATATCCGGTGGAAACGACCTCGCTTCAACAAATTGTAATCGGTAATATATTCTAATGTTATTATGTTTATTATTTCTATTTTTATTTATATATTACTTATAATAATGATGTTAAGCTAAAAATATATCTAGCCAAGATATAAATCGAATTAGTTATCTTTTTATAGATCCGGATGATTGACTCGGTAATAATGATTAAAACCAATTATAATGAATCTCTTTCTATTTGCACTTAATGAAAGTAAAAATTGAATTAGCCACTCGATTTTTACTAGAAACGTAATCTAATGAATTGACAACTCGCGATTAGAATACGAGATCGTAATAGAAAGACCGGAGGGTAAAATTGGCCGAGTGAAAACGTGACAACGGAATCCGATTTCCTACCCGGGGGCGATTTATCTTGGGAGAGATAAATCTTATTAAAATTGTGCTCACGATATTATTACGTTAAAATCACCCGTTTAATGAATCAATCTTAAAATTGGCCGAATGACAAAACGGGAGTGACCCATGCTTAAGATGACATTGGACAGATGACTAGACGTATCACAATTTCATACGCTCGTGTGAGGAGGAATTGTCTAGCTTAGGAGTACACCGGTTCATATATAATTGACCTCCTTGTATCAAGGAAAAGATCTGTCTCATTTATT
This sequence comes from Gentiana straminea, assembly GCA_036785695.1. Classification (NCBI taxonomy): domain Eukaryota; kingdom Viridiplantae; phylum Streptophyta; class Magnoliopsida; order Gentianales; family Gentianaceae; genus Gentiana; species Gentiana straminea. The sequence goes on along the minus strand of JAVUPR010000407.1, from coordinate 3,618,048 downwards.
TCTACTAAAAAGAGATCGTAATTCAGTAACGTATTCTTGGCTAGATCCAAAAATATATATATTATCTATTTTTATATTTATATATTTATTTACTGTTTTACTAACAATCTAACTAATCTAACGATCTAACCCGATAAAACTGATAAAACTGCGACTTAGATCGAGTTAATAATAGCTTCTTGGTGTTTAACCACACTTTGAATTATGCCTTCATTTCCCTGAGGATACGACCTGACTCACCAGACTAGCACTACAATTTGACCCGGTACACTGCCGGTAAGGATTGATAGCCTAGAAACAGTCCGTCAAGTATCCATACTTCCAACGAGTCCAAGTATGTTTTTAGCAATAAGTTTGCTCAGCAGACTGTATTCACTTCCAATATGTTTGCAGTTGATGCCTGGAACGGATTTGGTGGCTGCATTTGTTTTGATCTGATCAACAAACGCCATTTTGTCCAATCCCATTGCTTCAGGATTGACTGAGCCATCCACTACTTCATCAAATCCAAAAACTTCCCTCAGTAGACTGGGGGAAACTTCAATTTCTTGCCCATTCACAGCAGTTTTAAATGCTTCAGTTCTTCCTTTATTTGAATGTTTCTCCAGAAACTGACAACATTTGTATATGAAATTGTCTCCAGTCTTATATTCAACACGTTTTCCAGACCGGCATATCTCCTTATCCTTCGACCAATGTTAATGGCCAGTTCAGTTCTGTTTGCATCCTCAACAAAACCTCTAACACTTTGGCTTGATTCAATCTGGACATCAACCTTTTCCGCCATTTGTAAGAGAAGAATTAGATGAGGAAGATTGATTCTCAAATCTGTGTTCACACAGTGCAAAAATCGCAGTGATAAAGCAGATTTGTAAGTAGAGATTCTGTTGTGTGATAGCCTGTATAAATAGACAGTGAGTGGTTTTAACTGTCAGTGCACGTACATCCATGTCAACCATGATTAATCTGAATAAATGTTGGCTTGACACGTGTTCCATAACGTCTGATAACCGTTAGATCGTGTTAACAGCGGTTATAAAGGATAAAATAAATATCCCGCCAATCTGCTTTTTGACTTTAATAACTTTGACTGAGTAACGTTCCATCCAGCAGGGTAATCCTCAGCAGGGTGGGTTCAGTAGTCTGCTGATAAATAGGCTTCACCAGGCCGCTGACATAGGTACTCTGCTGATCCCTGTTTTCTTCTTGTTTTGTTCAATTGATAATACAAGATGAAGTTTAATACCAATGACGATCTGTCAAGTGAGCTCACCCAACAAGACAAAGACCAATCCCCTTGGCAACTTCATTTGCTCAATTGTCCAAACATAAGTACATGGAATTGTTGATACCAATGGCTAATCTGCTAAGTGAGCTCACCCAACATAGCAAAGACTAATCCCCTTGGTAAATTCCAGTACCCTGCTGATTATCAGTCAACTTTTATAATTCCAAGTTCAGTCCTTAGTTTAGCAAATCTTTCACTATCAAGTGGTTTAGTAAAAATATCAGCAAGTTGATCTTCAGTAGGGATGTATAAAACCACCACATCTTTCTTTTCAACATGATCTCTTATAAAAAGATGTCTCACATCAATGTGCTTGGTTCTTGAGTGCAAAACATGATTTTCTGTGATTGCAATTGCACTTGTGTTATCCCACATAATTGGAATTTCCTTTTCATCAATTCCATAATCCCTTAATTGTTGTCTTAGCCATAGTACTTGTGCACAGCAACTTCCAGCAGCAATGTATTCAGCTTCAGCAGTAGAAGTTGATATAGAATTCTGTTTCTTGCTAAACCAGGAAACCAGTCTATTTCCCAATAACTGACAGGTTCCTGAGGTGCTTTTTCTATCAATCTTGCATCCAGCATAATCAGAATCTGAGTAGGATATAACCTTGAAGCTTCCTTCCTTGGAATACCATATCCCTACTCCTAAAGTCTCTTTAAGGTACTTGAGAACTCTCTTGACTGCACCTAAGTGACTTTCTTTAGGTTTAGATTGAAATCTTGCACAAACACCTACAACAAAGGATATATCAGGTCTCCTGGCAGTTAGGTACAGCTGACTTGCCTATCATCCTTCTGTATAAGGTCTGATCGATCAACATCTTTGCCTTCTTTATCTTCATCCAGTATGATATTTGTACTCATAGGAGTTGAATTTTTAGTGCTGTTTTCCATACCAAACTTCTTCAGTAACTCCTTGGTATACTTGGTTTGATGAATGAAGATTCCATCTTTCATCTGTTTAACTTGCAATCCCAAAAAGTAGTTCATTTCTCCCATCATACTCATTTGGAATTTGCTCTTCATTAGATTTGCAAACTTTTCACAAAGTAAATCATTTTCAGAACCAAATATTATGTCATCCACATAAATTTGTACCAGTAGGGTGCTGACCCCTTCACTGATTCTGAAAAGAGTCTTGTCAATGGTGCCTTTTGTAAAACCATTGTCCACCAAGAATTGAGATAGAGTCTCATACCATGCTCTTGGTGCTTGTTTCAATCCATAAAGTGCTTTGTTGAGTCTATACACTTTATCTTCTTGATCTTTAACTTCAAATCCAGGAGGTTGTTGAACATACACTTCCTCCTCTAGAATGCCATTCAAAAATGCACTCTTGACACCCATCTGATATATTTTGAAGTTCTTATATGCAGCATGTGCCAAGAATAATCTGATAGCTTCCAATCTTGCAACAGGTGCATAAGTTTCATCAAAATCTATTCCTTCAGCTTGAGAATAGCCTTTGGCAACTAGTCTGGCCTTATTCCTCACAATGGTACCAGATTCATCAAGCTTATTTCTGTATACCCACTTAGTACCAATGATATTTGCATGACTTGGCCTTTCAACTAGTGTCCAAACTTGATTTCTTTCAAATTCATTCAATTCTTCTTGCATAGCAATTATCCAGTCTGGATCTGAAATAGCTTCTTCAACAACTTTTGGCTCCATTTGAGATAGAAAACAAGTAAACATTGCTTCCAGTTGTCTTCTAGTCCTCACACCTTGCTGTACATTGCCAATAACTTGTTCAGCAGGGTGATTCCTTAACCATTGTGGATTTTGGTTATTTTGATTTTTAGGAACCTCATCTTCGGTAGGGTCTCCGCTTGTAGCTTCTTCTACGGGGGGGGGGGGGGTCGGCGGATCCTTGAACCGCTTTCGCTTGTTGCATCGGTAACATTATCGGCAGGGGTGTTCGGCGGGGCGATATCGAAACTTTTAAGTCATTGAATCTTTCCAAAACTTCAACACAATCTGGATCGGTGACTTGTTGATTCTCGGCGAGTTCACAATCTTCATCTTCCATACCAAGAAACTTAGGTTCATCAAACACAACATGGATTGTTTCTTCATGTTTTAGTGACCTCTTGTTCGCACTCGAATGCCTTGCCGATCGTAGAATATCCCAAGAAAATTCCTTCATCGATTTTGGTTGGAATGTTTTCAAATGAACTTTGTGATTTAGGATAAAGCACTTGCTTCCAAATGGATGGAAATAGGATATGTTAGGTTTCCTTCCATTCCAAACCTCATAAGGTGTCTTCAGCAGCTTCTTGTTTACTGATGTTCTGTTTTGTGTATAGCATGTTGTATTGATTTGCTTGCCCAATATCTTTCGGGTAGCAATGCTTCACGGATCATTGTTCTTCCCGCTTCCTTTAGAGTTCGTTTCTTCTTTCGGAACCCCATTTTGCTTTGAGGTGTACCAACAGACGTTAGTTGATGTAGTACACCATTCGTTCACAATATTCTCTTATAACTTTGTTGAGAAATTCAGTACCCGATCCGATCTTATCTTTATTACTTGTTAAACTTTTCTCATTTTGTAATCTCTTCAAAAGATTAGGCATGCTTTGAAGTGTTTCACTTTTCTTGTTCATAAATATCACCCAAGTGTACCTAGAGTAATCATCCACAACCACTAAGGTGTACTTCTTTCCTGTTACACTTTTTGGAGTTATTGGTCCAAAAAGATCCATATGCATCAGCTCCAACACTCTATTAGTTGATTGTTTGGTCTTTGACTTGAAGCTTGACTTTATCTGTTTACCCTGCTGACATGCATCACATATAGCATCCTTTTTGAATGTGATCTCAGGTAAACCAATCACCAGCTTCTTCTTCACCAACTAATTAATATCATCAAAGTTTAAGTGATTCAACTTCTTGTGCCATAGCCAATTGAGTTCAGACTTGGTATGCACAATCAGGCAGGTTTCTGGAACTGCAGTAGACCAATCCACAACATACATATTCTGTTGTCTTCTACCAGGAAGTACAACTTGATCACCTCTTTCACTAATGACAATACAGTTGTTTTTGTCAAAAGTGACCTTGTATCCCTTGTCACAGAATTGTCCAGTTCTCAGCAAGTTGTAGTCCAGTCCTTCCACATATGCAACATTCTTGATTGTAAGTCCATTCCTCACAAGTGTGCCATATCCTCTTGTATATCCAGGTGTATTCTTGTTGCCAAAATTCACCCTTGGACCATCTTTTTCCACAAAGTTTGACAAACAGTGCTTATTCTTTGTCATATGTCTGGAACATCCACTGTCAAAATACCAGACACCCTACAAAACAAAGTTAATGCATTTTAGGTACCCAAACCTGTTTGGGTCCATAATGGTCAGTGGTAAGCATGACCCTTGGCATGTCTCCATAAGGTCTTCTCCTGAATGTGTCATACTTTGGTTCATACTTTGGTTCATACATGTATTCCACACATCCATAAGTTCTAACAGTAGGTTGTGTAGGAATCACATATGTTTTCTGGCCTTTTGGTTTATAATACTGTTTGAAGTGACTTTGGTTGTTAGAAACATTAGCATAGCCATTAGTTTGCTATTTGTTAGGAATAGCCCTGTAGTATGGAGTCTGCTGAGGTCTTGTATAAGTCCTCTGCTGATCCCATTGTCTAGGCTTTACCCTAGCAGCATGGTTATACTTACTGTTTCTAGCATTAGTTGCAGGAATATTCCAATCATCATCAGTAGGGAACAGTCTACCTTTCCCCCTGAGATAATTATCCCTTGAATGATTAACATTTTTGGGTTTAGGATTCTTATCCTTGGAATATTTCTGTCTCTTACCCTTCTGTGGTCCAGCAGACTTGGTAGCAGGTCTGCTATCAGCAGGCTTAGAAGGTACAACAGTCCTATTTTTAGATTTACTCTTTTTATTAGGAGCTGTTGACTTCTTTGACTTCTGATTTTGCTTCTTTGAAGCATTCTCATTAGGTTTTACTGCCTCAGCAACCTTACTGGGAGTTGGATCTAGTGCAGGTACAAACTTAGGACCAATTCTGGAACTAGGTTCAGTGACCTTACTGGATCCACTCTTGTTAGATTGCTGAGTTCCAAATCCAAGCCCTGTTCTATCTCCATAAGGCTTCCCTGATTTGTATACAGTAGTGGAACAAGATGGTTCAGCAGATTCAGAGGCTGCTGGATGTTCAGCAGACTTATACTGATTCTGTCCAACATCTTTTTCCTTACCTTTGAGAACCCTTAATTCAGCTTTCATCTTCCAACTTCCAATTCAAGAGCTTCTTTTTCGGCCTTCACAATCTCATAACCGATTGTATTATCCTCGGTTGATTAAGGATGGCATCCAAAGTCTCATTGTTGTCAGAATTTCTAGGATTTGAACCACAAGTTGATTCACAATCACTTCCAGCAGGAGTATTGATAGATACAGTGTTGTATACCTCCTCAGTTTCATCCATATTGGCCATCAAAGCATAATCCTCCATATCAGCAACCAGTGCTGTGTCATATGATTCATTTCCTTTTTCAGATTCCACTTCATATCCTGATTCATCTTCAGCAACCATAGCCTTCTTGCCATGTCTTCTTTGTTGACTTTTGGTCTTTAGTAGGTCTGGACAATCAGGTCTAAAATGTCCAGGCTTCTTGCAGTTGAAGCAAAGATAATTAGGTTCCTTGCCTTGTTTTAACTCAGGACAGTCAGGTTTGAAGTGTCCTGCTTTCTTGCAATGAAAGCACAGATATTCATTATCTTTCTTTGGTTCTTCTTTCCTTCTTTCAGTAGGCCTCTTTGTGAAATTTCTTGAAGTGGCCTTTCCAGTCTTCATCATCCTGATTTTCTTGCTCAGTAGGGCAATCTGCTCTTGCATCTCATCCAGGTAGATCATCCGGACCTCCGGATGTTTCTTCTTGATGTGAAGCAGCCAATGCAGTGGTCTTTGGCTCTTCTTTTACAGTTTCAGGCACAAGCTTTTTGCTAAATTCATAAGCCTTTAGATCTGAAAAAATTTGAAGGTGTCTTCTTCATGCAACTTTCTCATTTCTTCAATTGCAGTCACCTTCATTTTCCACACATCTTTTGCAGGTAGAGCTTCCAAGATTTTGGTGTTTATTTCCTCTTTTGAATAACTTACACTCAGCAGGGTAAGTTCATCCAGGATTGCATTGAATCTTGATTCCATTTGCTCAATGGTTTCATTTGGCGGCATTTTGAACTTTTGGAACCTCTTTCTGGCCACACTTGATTTTATTCTTCTTTATTGCATCGGTGCCTTCACAGATCAAATGTATCTTGTCCCAAAGTTCCTTAGCAGTTTTGCAATCTTTAACCTTCATGTACATATTGCTATCCAAGGTTCTATAAATGATGTCAATAGCAATTTTGTTGAGGTTTGCTCTCTTCCTATCTTCTGCATTCCATTCTCTTTTTGGCTTTGGAATGTACTCAGTAGTTTCACCCACTGTTACTGACTTAGTGATCTCCAGTGGTCCATCAGTTAGTACATCCATCATCTCATCATGAGTTGCAGCAAGGTAAGCCTGCATTCGACGTTTATACTCATCAAATCTATCTAGAGAACACATCAACATAGTTCTAGCATACTGTGTGTTATCCATGATGCAAGTCTTTGAAAACCAGTAACTTGAAAGAAAGTTTTAAAGAATTTTCACAAGCACAACAAGTAGGATTCCTTCGAACGAAGCTAATCGCTCCGATACCAATTGTTGGTCCCTTGAAAAGGCTTTAGTTAAGTTTAGAGGGGGGGTGAATAAACTTAACACTTAAAACTTTGGAATTAACAAAATTCGAAATTTCAAGCAATCTGCTGATACTTCGATAGTCTGTTTGAGACCTCGCAGCCTGGCCGATAGACGATAGTCTACTTGATAGTTCAGTTCTTGCTGAATTTGTGCAGCGGAATTATATCAAAAATTAAGCCTTAAAACTTGTTGTTAAAAATGATACTAAGTATTAGATACTCATTAGTGCAAGTGTGTGATTTCAATTGCTAGATTCAGTAGGTTGATGAATGAAATAAACTAAGTGCAGAAAGTAAATGCTGAAAGTAAGTGGGCAGGTTTTTATAGTGGTTCCAGGTGATGTAATCCTGTACGTCCACTCTTCTCCTGTGATGTTGGAGGAAATTCACTAGAGATCTTTGGAATATCTCGTTACAAAGATTCCTAAGGTTGCTTGTCCTTCACCAATAACTATGGCTTCACAAACTAAAAACTGGGAACAGGTAGGATTGCTGCTCCTTAGTCTTCCACCGGTCCTTGAAGGGTAGTATTGCCACTTCACCGGCTCCACCACGGACAACGCTTTCACACCCAACGGATGCTTCACTGTCTTCGACGGGTTCTTTATAAAATAAAGATTGAATCAAATAAATGATTCAAATGTTGCGGCGGCTTGATTAGAATGATGTAATCGACGGCTTGCGCCTTCAAGTGTGTAATCTTGATGCGGCTTGAATACAGAATGCACTTGAAGAAATTCACTAGATCAGCAGCTTTATGCTCAGTAAGTTCAGCAGGGTGTTTTTCAGCTCAGTAATATCTCTTCAAAGTTTGTTAATTTTCGTCCACTTGTTTCTGAGTTGAAAGTCTTCTATTTATAGGCAAGTATGCATGTGACTTGTATTTGAAATTCAAATGTAACCGTTCCTTGTTTTTGTCCTATCTGATTTGCATTATGTCACTATTCATAGGAATGACACTGTCAGAATTCCTTTTTGACAGTGCAGTCTGTCCACCCTTTGACTTGTGTCCATTGGATAAAGTCCTAAATCATCCCAACGTTCTTTTAATCCTAACCACTGATTTGTTTGATCAAATCAGAGGTAGTTGGCTGTCCTTATCCATGTAATCTTTCAATATAATCTTGATTTAATCGAGGTATTATCTCAGCAGGTTCATCAGTCTGCTGATATACCAATCAGTCTGCTGAACATCATATTTATGTGTATAAAATTCAATGCAGCTGATTTCTTTTATCTAACTTTTATTTGTGAAGTTAGATTACACCCTTTTAATTATAATCAAGTTTCAAACATCATCCAACTTATGGAACTTAGACCATCTACACAAGGTATATGTTAATCAGTTTAGGTCATCACAGACTTGCCTAAATTCTGATTCCATATCCTTGACTTTAAATACTAAGTTTGATCCCTTAGCCTTCAGAATCGAGTTTGAGCCCTCGGCCCTTCGCCTTCGGTCTTCGCCTTCGACGGGTTCCTGACTAGTCTACTGACCTATCTACCCTACTGACCTAGACCATTCTGCTGACACAAGTCAGCTGACCATTACAGTGCTTGTTTGATCAAACCTATTCATAAATCAAACTCTAATAAACTTATACAATTGATCTAGACATCTTTTTGCCTTTGTACTATAACAGCTAGTATGGCACTCATCATCAAAACATAGAAATAAGTCCAACACTATCTCTTGCAAGAAAAACTGGTTAAACTCACACTGAGCACAAAACTGAGTTTCACTAAAACTCAGTTCAGCATATGATCGCGTGTAAGTCACTTAATACTAGTAAGAGGACTAGGTCAATCGTAGTATAGCAAGGGTGAGTCAAGGTCGATCCTACAGAGACTATTATTTAATAATGCTAAAGACAACCACATTTCAAAGGTCAACTAGATAGGGGTGGTCATTGACCACCATAAATTACAGTAAGTAAAAGAGATGCAAATAAACTCATGGTCAATCATATATTGCAAAGTCATTAACCAAACTATCCATAACTAATCTCCCCTTAATCCGTGTTCGACTCGTGTGTGTAATTTAGCTATGGGTGCAACTCCTAACCCTATCTAGCCCGACCATGGTAGTAGATAATCTATACGCCAGCTAACCTCCTTAATTGGTCCGTAATAGCCCATACGCACGAAGAACTAGAATTGCCAGTATTGAGCATTAACCCATACCGCTAACCCGCCTAGGCAGCTATCAACACTGATTAGCACGTTCCTCGGGTCCATCAAGACTATGTCCAAATTAACACTTCACTATCAGTACTTCACTCTAATTTACGAAGACATGCAAATAGTTGATCAGGCTACTAACATGTAAATTAAAAACCTATCAATCAACATAGCTGACGCCGAACCACAGTATCAGGATTTACTAGGTATTCAGATCTAGCAATATAGACCATCGCAGATCTGAAGAGCGCAACCCATGATTCTGCGTTTCATATTAACGAATTGAATGAAGATTAAGGTTCGTTTAATTAATTCATAGATGATAAGATGCAACCATAATCTAGATCTATCACAAGAACAATCATGAATCTAAGAAAAGAAATAAAACATTGGAATAGATCTTACCCATAACGAAGAACAGAGCTGCTCTTCTATTCTCTCTCCCTTCGGAGATTCAAGACGATCCATGAAGATCGTAAACCAAGCACAATTCAATAATGAAAAACTCATGATTTAATTGCAAGAAGGAAAATAAGAATTTATAACCAAAAGACTATATTGTATCTAATTTATGAATAGATCTATGAATGAATGCGAGAATAGATAGTTGAATGCATGAATACAATTTCGCAGCTCTGAATGACCTTATATAGGTGTATAAACCGACTTAGGGGTAAACCCAATGCTTGGAGGACACGCAAATGCATTTCTGGAAGATTCTGGGGCTCGGTAAACCGTGGGTAACTCCAGGTAAACCGAGGGTATTTTTGTCTTTTTCTGTCTGGCGGCTTAACTTGGCATACCCTAGTCTCAGCTTCGGTATTTGGACAATAAATTGGCCTATGCAACTCCGATGTTGGTGATTCAAAGTGTGTTGGAATCCTTGTTTCAATCCCAACAATGTTCATGACGAAATCCAAGCCCAATGCATCTTGTAAGCTTCTGAAACTGTGTTGCAAGATCACCAATCAGATTCTCCGGTCCAATCTCCGCCCGAAACACTTCAACCTTCATCACCATTCAGTTCTCTATCGATTAAATCTCTCATTCAGACAAGATGATGCTTCGAACACTCGTCCATCTGTCAATAAAATCATAGCACACATAGTAGCTTCTATTTCTAGCAAATAACACATAAAATACACGGTTAATACGCATAATACCAATTTAGTCACCCCGGACGTGGATTAATCACATTTAGCTAATTAACTCATGATTTCATACATATTATCACCATTGAGAACACAAATCCGGAGTAGATTGATGGTAAAATATGATACCAAGTTGACCGTCATCAACTATCCCTCACTTAGCTTTTGATCATCCCGAGCAAAAACCAAATCAAAGATACCCCATAAACAATTACAAACTAGTTTAGAACAGACTCATTCAAGAATGATAAATAAGATGAGGGTCAACACATATCCATCAGTAATCCATTAAGCACTATTTCGTAGTAGAACCGATGTGTGTGTGCAGTAACTCTCAAACAACAGTGACACGGACAGAATCACATTATATCAACAAGGATGTCAGGCAAAACATATATCATGCATCATTCCATAAGTTCCCCATTATTCATCACTTATCAATGCATCAATGTGTCGTGTGATAAATCGTTTGTGATAGTGCATTCAAGAAAAGAATGAAGTTATAGAGGCCCCACAATCCTTACTTAGCAATGTGCACACTCGCTCCTCTTGCCTTCAGACTCAGGCAAACAACATGAAACCTTACTTGGGCCAGGCAGACTTGGGGACCGAGTATTACTCTTAGGTCCTCGTTTGTTTCTTTTTTTATGCGAGGGTCGTGCCCTTTTTGCTACAAGTTCACTTCCCTCACTGCCTTTATTATATACTTTTTTCTCTTTTTTTTCTTTTTTCTTTTGCATGGAAAATTTCTCACTTTTTTCGCTCTCACTCGCAAGTCCATTTTGTCCCGGCTTACCTTGTTTGGCATTAAAGTTGCTACCATCCTCCTACAACAATTGGTTAAAGTATATCCACTGAAAAATATCTATTCCCGGTCTAGGATAACTCTTCATTTTATCCAAATACTTCTCACTCAGATTACGTGCTCAAAATTTGAATGCAACGGCAAAATAACAATTAATAAGTCACTACTTCATGCAACATAGCACATGCTCATTCTTCCAAACTAAATTGATAATGCATCATCTATACTACATACTGAAAAAAATGAGTTATACGTGCTTAAAAAAAGGTCGATTCCACATCAAGATAGATGATTAATAAACCATACTTCAAATAATTGCCAAACTCCTTATTCATCATTAATGAATTAAGTATATAATTAAGTAGTTTCAACGATTTAAGGTTTTATTTCATTCAATTCAAAAAATTGAAATTCACAAAAATAAGTGTTAGTGTGTCTCAATTTTTCAAACTAAGTGTTATGCCTACCCCCACTTTAAAACTCAACATTGTCCCCAATGTGAAAAGTAAAGCAAAAAAAAGTAGGAAGAAGAAGAAGACTTAGCTTTGGAAAATAGAAGAACTCGGCTAACTGTCTGAAGCAAATCATATCACTGAACTGGACCCAAAGTTGTCTTCTCCAAAGGACTAATCTGTATTAGGTCGGTTAATACAAACGATTCTTGCACAAAGGCCATTAGTACCACGGGACGCGAATAAGTAACAAACTAGTTATCTCATATGGCAGTAAATAGCACAACTAAAAACAAGAAGTGCAATAAACAATTTAAGTCAATACATAACAACTTTATTACTTAAACACAACAAAAAGACTTAATAGACGACTCCAAATAAAAATAAAAAGACTCAAGACTCGAAATAATAAGCGAATAATCATGCGAAGTAAAAAAAATCTCCCGCACATCCTTTGCTCATCAGCCTTAGGAATATGGCGATGAATAAAAACCCACACTTTTATTGAATTCTCGAAAAGAAATAAAAATTAACAAAAAAGTCAACTATAAATTAATGGCTATGCCTAACAATTAAATAAATATTCCCCGGAAATGGTGCGAAAAACTTGATCACGTGTAAGTCGCTTAACACTAGCGAGGGGACTAGGTCAATCGTAGTATACAAGGGCGAGTCAAGGTCAATCCTACAGAGACTATTATTTAATAATGCTAAACACAGCCACAATTCATAGGTCAACCGGAGAGGGGTGGTCATTGACCAACATAAATAAACAGTAAGTAAAAGAGATGCAAATAAACTCATGTTCAATCATATATTGAAAAGGCATTAACCAAACTATTCATACCTAATTTCCCCTTAATCCGTGTTCGACTCGTGTGTGTAACTTAGCTATGGGTGCAACTCCTAACCCTATCTACTCTGACCATGATGGTAGATAATCTATATGCCAACTACCCTCCTTAATTGGTCCATAATAGCCCATAAGCACGAGGAACTAGAATTGCCTGTATTGAGCGTTAACCCATACCGCGAACCCTCCTAGGCAGCTATCGACACTGCTTAGCACGTTCCTAGGGTCCATCGGTACTATGTGCAAACTAACACTTCACTATCAGTACTTCATGCTAATTTACGAAGACATGCAAATAGTTGATCAGGCTACAAACATGTAAATTAAATCTGTGGATCAACGTAGCTGACACCGAACCACAGAATTAGCATTTACTAGGTATTCAAATCTAGAAATATAGACCGTCACATATCTAAAGAGCGCAACCCATAATTCTGTGTTTCATATTAACGAATCGAATGAAGATTAAGGTTCGTTTAATTAATTCATAGATGATTAGATGCAAGCATAATCTAGATCTATCACAAGAACAATCATGAATCTAAGAAAAGAAATAAACATTGGAACAGATCTTACCCATAACGAAGAACATATCTACTCTACTATTCTCTCTCCCTCCGGAGATTCAAGAAGATCGTAAATCAAGCACAATTCAATAATGGAAGACTCATGATTTAATTGCAAGAAGGAAAAGAAGAATTTATAACCAAAAACTACATTGTATCTAATTTATGAATAGATCTATGAATGAATAAGAGAATAGGTAGTTTAATGGATGAATACAATTTCGCAGCTCTGAATGACCTTATATAGGAGTATAAACCGACTTAATGGTAAGCCCAATGCTTGGAGGACAAGAAAACGCATTTTTGGAAGATTCTGGGGCTCGGTAAACCGCGGGTATTTCACGGTAAACCGAGGGTATTTTTGTCTTTTTTTTGTTTTCCGACTTAACTTGGAATACTCTAGGCCCAGCTTCGGTATTTGCGATTTGGGTGATTCTGGGGCACTAGGGCTCGGATTACTCGGAATTCTGGGGCTCAGAATACTCAGAATTGTAGGGCTCCGATTTGGGTGATTCAAAGTGTGTTGGAATCCGTGTTTCAAGCCCTACAACTTTCATGAAGAACTCCAAGCCAAATGCTTCTTGTAAAGCTTCAGAAACTGCGTTGCAAGATCACCAATCAGATTCTCAGGTCCAATCTCTGCTCGAAGCACTTCAACCTTCAGCTCCGTTCAGTCTCTATCGATTAAATCTCTCCTTCAGCACAAATGATGCTTCGAACACTCGTCTATCTGTCAATAAAATTATAGCACACATAATAGCTTCCATTTCTAGCAAATAGCACATAAAATACACGGTTAATACGCATAATACCAATTTAGTCACCCGGACGTGGCTTAATCACATTTAGATAATTAACTCATGATTTCATACATATTATCACCATTGAGAACACAAATCCGGGGTAGATTGATGGTAAAATATGATACCAAGTTGACCTTCATCAGCATATTTCAACTAAGAGAAACATAACCGAAGGTTAATTAATTTTATTCCGCTGCAGTAAACAAAGTTGTAGAAAAAGTCTATTAGACTTCTTCTCAGTTCAGTTATCTCTAACTCTGAAATCTTATAAGTGCGGCATGCTTAACACATGCAAGTCGAACGGGAAGTGGTGTTTCCAGTGGCGGACGGGTGAGTAACGCGTAAGAACCTGCCCTTGGGAGGGGAACAACAGCTGGAAACGGCTGCTACTACCCCGTAGGCTGAGGAGCAAAAGGAGGAATCCGCCTGAGGAGGGGCTCGCATCTGATTAGCTAGCTGCGATAAGAATATCTGGAGATTTAGAAAAGCCAATCAAAGAGAAGATCTGCTGGAGAAAGCTGCAATCAATAGGATTTCCCTAATCCTCCCTTCCCGAAAGGAAGAGCATGAAATTATTTTTCCTTTCCGCAGGAACCAAGAGATTGTATCTAGCCGTAAGAAGAATGTTTGGTATAACTAACGCACTTCTTGGTCTTCGACCCCCGATCGGTGCAATGGGATGTGTCTATTTATGGAGCTGAACGCAGGGCGTGAATAGAACGATAGGTGACGAACTTTCTATAAGAGTACCTTTCTATCCTTGTCCCTTGATGGCGCACTCGCAGTTCTATCCTACTACGAATAGAGAGTCGGCTGTGCAGTCATCCGGTATCTCGAGAGAAAAAGTTTTGAGAAACAAGTTTATTCCCCCCCACCCCTCTAAACTTGTTCATTGCCTTTACAAGGGACCAACACTACCGTTAATCTATACTGAGCCTGAAAGATTGATACACTACATCAAATGGAAATGGAGTTCCATTGACACTCAATAACCCAAAAAGGAGGAAATGAAACATGAAGAGAAATGGTCGTTAGAGCTTTTTAAGGTTGATAAACTGTATGAGGTATTTCCTATAGAACTTTTTCTCACTAGATGTTACAAGATCATTCACAAGACAGCTGAGAAATGGAGAAAGCAAGCTTCATCAGAACCAAAGGAGAAACCAATGAAGGATGAAGATCCAGATTTAAATGATGACAAGAAATTAAACAATTTGGTCAAAGAAGCTACTAACAATGGAAAAAAGTAAAGACTGGTTACAAATCATCAGAAGAGAGCAAGACAGCTGACAAATCAACTAAGCATGGAAAGTCAGCTAAACATGTTGAAGGAAAGTCAGCTGGGACACAAACAGCTGATAAACAAGAAGATAAACAGGAAGCTGGTGATCAAACTCTTGTATTTTTTGATTCTTCTATCAAAAAATTGTAAAAGTAGCTGAAAATCTAATTGAATTCATGACAACTGAAGACATTGATAGATTTTTGAAAACTCCTGATGCATTGATGGATCAAAGATCTATATATGCTGAAATTTTCACGAAAGTCTCAAGCTTCCTATAAGATAGGAAGAGAGTGGATAAAGATCTGAAGGAAGAAATGAATAAAGTCATGGAAGTTGCAGCCAATTTAGCACATACTTGAATTCACTCAAAGTCAAACTTGAAGAGTCAAGCAAAGCTGACATAGAAATTTTTGGGAAATTTGTACGGGAAATGTTTGAAACGATACTAGGATTGAAAGCCATGCTGGATGAAAATTCACTCATAAACTTATCCTCAATTCACTCATGAATTTATCCTAAAGATGCATGATCCCAAAAAGGGATGAAGATAAGGAAAAAGAAAAGTCGGCTAACTGGACCTGTGAAGGTCTAAGAACTTACTTTACCAGAACTATTTGACAAGTATGCTCAACATTCTGATGTCAAAGTAACTCTTACACAAGAGTTGTGGAACGAATTTGAGAAAGCGTACAAGACAAACTGGAAGTGATCCAGAGATACGACTACAACTGAAGGACTAGAGTCATTCTTTGCTAAGAAGGTATATGTTGATAAGCTGAAGAAATACAAGCAAGAAAGGAAGAACAAGAAGACGTATACTCCCAAAGACAAATAAGATGAGATGAAATTTGTTCTCAATGAGTTTGAAGAATATTATAGTAAGAGATGTGATATTGGAGCATCAAAATTGCAAGAATAGAGACTGTGGAAACTAACAAGTCAAGTTGATTACAATATGAAAGCACTGATGAATGAATTACTAAAGAATGCGGATAGTTTGCAATGCTATGCTACTTCAAAGAGTATAGATGCTACAAAGAAGAAGACAATTGCTTAAATCTTTTGTATCTAGTGTTATTCTTCAAAATAACCTTTTGTAATTAAGCTAAAATTTTGATTTAAATAAAAAATCTAGTTTTGTTTTGTTATTGTCTTATCCTTAAGCTCTTCTTTCAAGTAAGGTTTTGGCATATCAAAAAGGAGAAAATTATAGAGATAATGTTGTTTTTGGTTTTGATGATGATGATTTTTGTTTTTAACCCATTGATGAAGTGCCAAGACTGACTCTTATAGTGAAAAGCTAAAATATATCTAGAGGTGAATGTATATGCTTACTAGATTTTGATTATTATATATGTTAAATAAGACAAGAACTGTAATAGAAATCTTATAGGTTTTACTGGAGTCTAGGATTTCTATTGAAAAACAAGTAATTCTGCTGAGGTCCATACTCAGCTGACTTTTTTAGTGCAGAAGAATGAAGACTGAAGGCTGATGGAACAAACTCAGTAATGAAGGCAGAGGGAACAAACTCAGATTGGAAGACTGAAGGCTAAGGTTACAGACTCAATCGTTTACGATATAAGCCGAGACTATAAAGTTAGAATTCGGGTAAGATTGTGATGGTCTGGATTGACTTTATAGACCTTGTATATGTCTAAGATCCATAAGATGATGTCATGAAAGGATCTGAGTTATTCTGAAAATATGGTCTACTCTGATCTCACAAAATCAAGATCAGATGAAAGCATGCTACTCAGTTGAGAAACTGTAGAAACAATGAGTTTATGCAAAGGTAAGCTTACTGCTGAGAAATCCAAATATCAGCTGAGCTGAATCAAAAGTCAGCTAATCAAGTACACATTACTGAATAATTTTTAAATGTCATAAATCAAGCATTCTGATTGGTGGACATCTTGACATGTCTTGGAACACCGACAGTGTGACCGAAATTGTGGAGCAGTGCATGTCCGGACATATTCAAAAGAATCCATGAAGACCATTTGAAATTCAAAAATTCGAACATAGGACATGATACTATAAATAGAGGACTTAGCTACAGGGATGAACCCACTTCTTTTACAAGATTTACTGAAGTTTTGAGCTATCAAGTTTTTGCTCAGTCATTTCTATCATCATTTCTGAGCTTACATTGAAGCATCCTGAAAAATGTGCCCATGTGTTTGAAGTTCTATCCAGTATCCAAACACTTGAAGATTCTAAATCTGGATCACTTTTTTGATTCAAACCTTATTTGATTCAATCAAAGGTTCAAGACTGTGAAGCATCTGCTGAAGGTGTCAAGGACAGTTGTTGTGGTTAGTGTAGAAAGATCCGTGATAAGGCTATGTGTGGTGGAGCTGGTGAAGAGGCAATTCAACTCTTCAAGGACCAGTGAAGCATTTGGAGAAGCAGCATATCAACCTGTCATCCAAATGTTTAGATTGTGAAGCTAGGATTAATCAAGGACAATCATTTTAGGGCTTTTGTAACTATACCCCAAAGTGCTTGAGTGAATTTCTCTAACATCACATGATAAGAGTGGATTAAGGGATTACACCACCCTGAAACAATATACACTTTGTGTTTTTCTTTCTACATTTACTTTACGCACTTTATTTTCTTCAATTTACTTTTAAGTATTTACTTTGCGCAACTACTGACATTACAACTCTGATTAATCACACACTGACCACTCTGTTGATTTCACCAAACTTAGCACAACATTTTTCATAGAACAACAAGACAAAGGCTTGATTATTTAATCCTTCTAATTTTAACTCAGCTGAAGAAATAGTCAGCAGACTATTTCCTTAGTAGTGTTATTCAACTCTAAGGAAAAAAATTAAGTGACAAGTTTATAACCCCCCCCCCCCTCTAAACTTTTCCAAAGCCTTTCAAAGGGACCAACACAGAATACCAATCCACTCTTAACTTGTCCAACAAACAATATACTACTAAACCATATCAGAATGTCAATCCACCCAAGTGCATTGGGAGCATGGTTTAACCATTGACCCGCCATCAGTATGCAGACTTTACAGTATGCTGGGGGTGATTGATAACATATAGGCTTTTTTAAGGACTGTATAGGATTCTGATAAAAGAAGGTTGGTTTATAGCCATATACCTGTAAATGGAGTTTTGGTACTCCGGTCCTGTTCACACTCTTGTAGAACCACCTGCGTGTCTCAGGCCCATTGAGAGTAATTGGATCAACGTAAAAAGAGTCGAATGAATGGGAAAGTTTATCTTTCAAAGCAAATCCAGGTGGTCTATGAATGATTCCCTAAGACGTAGATATTTTGATAGGGGTAATGCCCTGAAACATTCTCACCATCCAGCCTTGCTTGACTCCCTAGAAAGCAAAAAATTTGCTAGGGATGATGCTGTTTTGTGAAAAAAGAATGAAAATGTAAGAAAAAATGCGGAAGTCTATTATTCAAAGAATAATACAAGTGTTAAGTTACAATGCTACTGATCATGGGGTATTTATAGCTTCATACACCTCTTGAATCAGTTTATTAGTAAGTTACAAATGGTTATAACATAATATAACTAAATAACCGGTTTCTGCTTAAATTTGATCTCGCGACTAACTCAACGGATCGTTGAGTCTCATGTGATCAACCGAGTCTTCAGAGTTCAGCTAACTTGCACTCATCACTTCCTTCAGCACGTGTACTGTAACACCCCTCTCAAGCTGAGAATGGTACATGATCACTTACACTAAGCACTTCTTTCAGCTACTGAAACTTTGAAATATCTTTGAAATCCCCAACTTGTGCAGCAAATATGAGAATATAGGTGCATCTAGAGCCTCGGTGAGGATGTCAACAACATGTTCTTTAATGTTGATTGGAAGTAGTTTGACTAGGCCGGTCTTGACTTTGTCTCTTACAACATGACAATCAATTTCATTATGCTTTGTTCTTTCATGAAACACATGAATATTTTTGTGGTATGCTTAGTCGTGTTGATTAAATTCAAAAGTAACGTCTCATTTGTTTTAAAGCATTTTATATAAGTTAAATGAAATCTTGTTATATATGCTTGACCTTGACTTAATTATTGTTGTCACATTAACCTAGCCATGAAGTCATTAGACTTACATTATATGGCATCTCTGTTTTGAGCTTATTACATGTGATATGCCTAAATCATGATTCGGTCCGCAGATCCTTATCGGGTCTGACCGACCACCAAAATTAATGGATGAGGCCACCGGCCATTACTGTTCGTGAGCTCGCAAGCCAAATTGGGTCCGCGAGCCTTCGGATCAATTCCAAGCCCTTAACTCTATACGGTGACAAGAAGTATTAGGGGGCTAACACGCGAACCCATTCAATAATAAAGTCAGCCAGAGATCTCGCCCATTAGAGGAAGAACTACATCTAGTTTGCCATGACAATGATATAAGAGATACAAGGATCGGCGAGGCTATCAGGAGCGCAACCTATCGGCTCCGCTACAAGCCCACTACTGTAGATAAATATCTATTCGTACTATATGTCCTCATTTGTAAATAAGCCGAGCTTTAGTCGGTGGCTCCCCTATAAATAGGGCAACGTGTAACCTATTCATAAAGAGGATCATGAAATAAAACACAAGGCAAAGCAAATTTGTCTACTCTCTCCTCTCTTATTAAGCACCACCGCCGGAATCCTCTAGCACTGCCAAGCACCACTGGCAAACACCATTCTAATACACTTTTTATAGCCAGATATCCACCACATAAACACCGCTAAACAACCGTGATGATTTATGCATCATCAGCAAGAAATGATTTGGACTAAGTGAATCTAATTATTAAATAATTAAAATATTATAAAGTTAATTTATTAATTTTATAAATATTAATTATTTAATTGATTAATTTAATTATGACAACTGGCAGGCTAATCCACTTATTTGATCCAATCCAATAATGATTAAATAATCTACTAGGGTATTTATAGGGCTTCTAAAGTTACATCCACTTTTACTTTTGGCACCACATTATTCCCGGAACCATAAAAAATTACTTCATGTTGGAAAAAAAATTTTATGTTTTGATGATGATTCATTGTATTTGTTTATCTATTATCTTAACCCCATTGATGAAGTGTTGAAGCTAACTGTTATAGTGAAAGGCTAAAAGATGTCTAGAACTGAATGTATTGGTTTTACTAGAGTCTTATAATTGTATAAGTTACATCAGACAAGCACTGTAACAGATAGTAATGTCATAAAACTGAAAACTGGAAGTCGTCTAAGAAACTGGAAAGGCAAGTCATTTAAACTGAAACTGACTCAAACTACACCAATCAGAACTGAAGAAGGTAAGTTCACTAAGGGAACAAACTCATTTGGCTTATCTAAAAAATAGAAGAACTGAGGGACACAGACTCAGTTAGTGAAGATTGAAGAACAGATTGTTCAAACTCAGTTATAAAGTCGAGACTGTAAAGTTAGAATTCAGGCAAGTCTGTGGTAACCTGAACTGACTTTATAGATCTTGTATGAAGACCTAAGAGTCATAAGGACAATGAACTCTTGGAAGATATTTGCTTATGGTGTACTCTGGTTAAGTCAATTATAATCAACGAAAAATTAGAGTACTGATTTTTTAAGAAGAGTAAAAGCTCAGTTAATGCTTTAAGTCAGTTAAGTAACTGACAACTGACAAACTCAACATGAAGCTGATCAGGATACTCAGTTTTATCAGTCAGTCATCCAACAAACTAATAGTACATTCGAACGTTGTAAAGGAAATTCTATTGGATGAAGTACTGACAAGTCTTTAAAGTGCTCCTTGTTTTGGTTGGGCTGCTCTTGCTCCTTTATCTGTGCCTCCTTGTGTGTTTGCCTAGGATTACTACATTTTGATGTTGTCATGGCTGCTGCAATTGGAATGAAAATATAGACGCACTCTTCATCTCTATGAAGAGTGCAAACAGGTGGTTTCACTCTTTATTACTCCACTTGAGTTTGTCTCCTTCTCCAAGGTGCAATTTGCTGGTGTGAAGCTCTTTGGTTGCAGGTCTGGGATCTTTGTTCTATTGCTGGTTGTAGTCCATTCAAATTGCTTGTTGCTTGATGTTTCTATCTTGAAGTTGCTCTATCTTATTGCTTTTGTTGTTGCTGAAACACAAGAAATTGCTGATTGAGGGTTTCTGGAGCTTTGAGTTTGGTCTCATCTCATATTGGATTTGCAGCTTGTAGCTAGTGTGACTTATATGTTTTTGTATTCTGCTGCTTTCTCTTGGTTTTTTTGCTTTTTGTTTGGCCATTGATATGTATAGGTTAGTTGGCCTTGGTGTTTTTGACTGGTTTTTTCAGTCTTTTTTCCCGGTAAAGTATGCTTGCACTCTTCCCTGTGCACCCGGTTTTTCCCACTCTGTGTTTTCCGGACACAGGGTTTAAGGAGGTGGGGTACTCTACCGTGATCCATATTTTTGGCATGCACTGGAGAGCCCAGAGGTAGCTTGGAACTTTGTATCTCTTTTTCATTAATAAAATACAAAGTTTCCTTAAAAAAAAGTACTGACAAGACAGAACGGTCACAAAATATAGCCATGACAAGATACACATTGATACAATTCAAATTCAAGCAAGATGAATGTTAGACCTCACACTATAAATAGAGGACTTGACATCAAGGATTAAGGGACGGAATTAACAAGATTACAAGCATTTTTGTGCCCAAGTCTCGTTCATTCGATTTGCTATCATTTCTGCGCTAACAAGATCAATCAAGAATTTCTTCAAGTGTTCAAGCTACACAGAATGTATCCAGATCTCAACACT
The DNA here is from genome assembly GCA_036785695.1 of Gentiana straminea. NCBI lineage: Eukaryota > Viridiplantae > Streptophyta > Magnoliopsida > Gentianales > Gentianaceae > Gentiana > Gentiana straminea. Next base: position 3,596,115 of record JAVUPR010000407.1, on the reverse strand, counting down.
TTGAAGAACCACAAACAAGAATCAATTTATTGATTCTGAGCCCAACATTGATTCTTAATCAAAGGTTTAGACTGTGAAGCAATCCGGTGAAGGATTTGCCAAGGACAGTTGTATTAGCAGTCGGGTAGACTGTGTTTGTGGTGGTAGCTGGTGAAGAGGCATATGTAACCCTTCAAGGACCAGTGGCTCAAGCATTTGAAGAGCAGCAATCCAATATGTTCTTTGATTGTTTAGATAGTGAAGCTAGGATTAGCCAAGGACTATTGTCTAGAACTTTTTGTAACATCTCACCTCAAGAAGTTCTTGTGAAATTTCCTCCTACACCACAGGGGAAGAGTGGACGTACATGATTACACCACCTGGAACCGCTATAATTCTTGTTCTATTTACTTTACGCATTTACATTTTGTTATTTATTATTATAGTTTTTATTATTGATTATTCGGCATTCTGAAACTGATTGTTACAAAAACTCACAGCTCACAAACTGACATTCATCAGAATTTAGTTTAGCACACTCAGCTTTCACAGAGAATAACAAGATCCAGAAAAAGGTTAAATCCTATATCCGCTGCCGGTTGACTCAGTTTTGTTATAAGTCAGCTTAACTCCACACAAGTTTGAACTGAACCTTAATAGTTCAAAATCTAGTTTTTGGTGACAAGTTTACTCACCCCCCCCCCCCCTTAATAAACTTGTGTTAGCCATTCCAAGGGACCAACAATTGGTATCGGAGCAGTGTTTCTTTAACAAGTCTTTGTTAAAAACTCATTTGCTCTATATCTCCTCTAGTTGTTCTCATTCAAAAGCTCAGTTCCTAATCTTTATAAAATCAGCTTTCACTCACTCACAATGGATAGCAATCGCATGCAAGACAAACGCCGATGTGTAACATGGATAGGTTTGACGAATATAAACGTCGTATGCGAGCTTTTCTTACGGCGCTACTCATAATGAAATGATGGTTGTACTCACTGATGGACCAATACAGATCACCTACATGAAGACTGTTGGTGAAAATCAAGTTCGTGTTCCATGTCTGAATGTACCAGTGATGATCGCAAACGAAATAATCTCAACAATGTTACTATGGACTTTATTCTCAGAACTCTGGATAGCAATATGTACTTGAAGGTGAAAGATTGCACAACTGCTAAGGAAATGTGGGAGAAACTTCAGTTAGTATGTGAAGGTACTGACTCAATCAAAGAAAACAAGATCTCAGTTGGAAAGCAAAAGTTTGTAAATTTCAAGATGAAGTCTGGAGAGACCGTTGATCAAATAGAGACAAGATTCAGTGCTATCATGTATGAAATGGACCTTCTCAAGATTGAATATACAAAGAAAGAAATCAACACAAGAATCTTGAAGGCCATGCCAATGTGTTGGAAGATGAAGGTCACTACTATGGAAGAATCTAGAAGACTTGACATAGAGGATTCCTTTATAATCTTCTCAGATTTGAAAGCTTATGAATTCAGTGAAGATTTGACAAGCACAGCCGCAATAATCAAAGTTCTTGAAGAACCAAAGACCACTGCACTTGGAGCAGCATCAAATGACTCTCAAGAAACATCCACAAGTAATCTTCAACAGTTGGATGAAATGGAAGAACAAATGGATCTTATGATGAGCAGGATGAAGAATGGTCATCCAGTCACTCAAAAGTACATCAAGAAGACTCCTGAGAAAAGGAAGGATGATGAGTATCTTTGTTTCAACTGCAAGAAACCAGGACATTATAAAGCTGAATGACCAGATCCGAATGAAAAGAAAACTCAGCCAAGAAGAACTGACAGAAGAGCATTGTTAGCTGGAGATGAATCTGACTACGAAGCTAGTACAGAAAGATTATCTGATGACACGGCTTGAATGGCACATATGGAAGATTCCAATGAGGTATGTGATCAAATTCTATATACAACTCAGCACAAATTTCCATGCATAATGCATGTTCTTCAATAGCCGATTATAATCCAAAAAAACTCTAAATTAGAGGAAACTCTTGATGAATTGATGAGTCAGCTTGTCACCATACAAGCTGGTTATGAATCAATCAAAGCTGAAAAAGAAGCTCTAATTCTAGAGGTCAAAAGATTGAAAGATGAGATGAACATGTTAAAACTAAGCAGAACTGATAAAGGAAAGACTCAGTAACAGCCTGCTGCATCAGTAGCAACAACTGAATATTTTGCTCAATCTAGTTCAGCCACTGGATTCAAATTAGGTAAGCCATATGGAGATAGAACTGGCTTATGATTTGATACTCGGCAAACTTCAAAGGGAGGAACAAGTAAGACAACTGAACCTAATACTAAAACTGGTGTTAAGTTCGTAGCTGAACAAAATCCTCAAACTAAGAAGCATGTTGAACCAGTAAAACCAGATCAACATGAATCAAGTCATTTTCAGCGTCCATTTTCAAAGAAGTCAACTGTAAACAATAACAGGTTCAATCAAAAAGGTAAATCAGCTGTACATCATGAAAATAGAAAAGGTAGATCGTCTGCTGAATCTACTAAAGTTGATCAAGCTAAGAACCAGAAAAACTTCAGTCAAAGTAAATCCAAGGATATCAATTATTCAAAGATACACAAAGTCAGTAGGAAAGGCATATTGTTCCCTACTGATGATGAATGGAATTTCTCGGAACCTATTACTAAACCTGATAAAAACAATCATTCCAGACAGAAAACTTACCACAAGTTTCAGTTTAAAGGTCAGCAAAGGACTAACTTCAGTCCTCAACAGAGACCTCAGTACCAAGGTCAGCACAGACCTCAGTACAGAAGGAATGATGGCTATTATTCAAGGTTCAATAATAGAAAGCTTCATAGAAATCCGTTTCAGCCAAAGGACCAGAGAGATCATATAAATAAGACACAGTCCAAGCATTGATACTATGGGAGTGTGGCTTACATATATGAGAGTAAGTGCAACAATATTAGAAGGATACTTAATGGATATATTCCCAAATTTGTACTGACAACTGACCCCCATGGACCAAAACTGAATTGGGTACCTAAAACTGTTTAATTTATTTTGCAGGACATATGGTACTTTGACAGTGGATGCTCAAGGCACATGACAAAGGGCAAGGACTGTCTGAGTGATTTTATCGCCAAGTATGGACCAAAAGTTAATTTTGGAAGCAAAGACAAACCTTGATATACCAAAGGATACAGTACTTTGATCAGAAATGGACTCATTATCAAGAACGTATCTTATGTGAAGGATTGCATTACAATCTTCTCAGCACCAGTCAATTTTGTGACATGGGATACATAGTTACGTTTGATAAAGATTTTTGCATTGTCTTCAGCGAAACAACTTTCAAATCGTTTTAGCTGGAAGAAGAAAAGAGAATATGTATGTTGTAGATTGGACTACAGCAGTTGCAGAAACTTGTTTACTTATGCATTCCATATCAGAAATCAGTTGGTTATGGCACAAGAAACTAAGTCATCTTAATTTTGACGACATCAACACCCTTGTCAAGAAACAATTAGTCATTGGATTGCCTGAGATTACCTACAAAAAAGGATAGCTTATGTGATGCTTGCCAAAAAGGAAAACAAGTAAAAGCTAGTTTCAAGACAAAATCACAGCATTCAACAACAAGAGTCTTGGAGCTACTACATATGGACTTATTTGGACCAGTCACACCAATCAGTATTAGTGGAAAGAAGTATACATTGGTGATGGTATATGATTATACAAGATACACCTGGGTTATTTTCTTAACCAAGAAAAGTGAAACCAAGCAAAGGCTTACAGAGCTCCTCAAAAGACATCAAAATCAAAAGAGTGTATCAGTTGTGATGATAAGATCAGACAAAGAAACTGAATTCCTCAACAAAGTGATTATTGAATACTGTGAAGAAAATGGTGTTTTACATCAACTTGTAGTAACAGTAACACCTCAACAGAATAGGGTAGCTGAAAGGAGGAATAGAACACTCAAAGAAGTAGGGAGAACTATAATTTGTGAATCAAAACTGCCTAAAAGATATTTGCCAGAAGCAGTCAATACAACTTGCTACACACAGAACAGAGCTCTTATGAAAAAAGGCAAGATAATACACCTTATGAAATTTGGAATGGAAGGAAACCAAATGTTTCATACTTTCATGCGTTTGGAAGCAAGTGTTTCATACAAAATAATGGAAAATATCAACTTCATGTTTTTCAGCCCAAAGCTGATGAAGGAATACTTCTGGGATACTCAAGTGCCAGCAAAGCATTCAGAGTACTGAACAAGAGGAAACTTAAGCATGAAGAATCTATACACGTTGTATTTGATGAGCCAAATTTTCCTAGAGAATAAACTGAAAACAGACCAGAACTAGTTTCTCAAATTTCCTCGCTACCGGTTTACCGAGAATCAATTTTTTTGACATTGGAAGATTAAGAATTTCAGAATCATCAGATCAAGATCAGCCTTGGTTTCAACAACTTAAAAACCTACAGTTGAACAGCATGATTCTGACCAGTTCAAGAAGATCAAGATGAAGAAAATCATGAAGAACCAGTTCAACAAGATTTAGATCCGTTGATGCAACCCCCAGTACATCAATGGATGAGAATCACCCAGAAGAACAAGTAATCGGTGATTTTCAAGCCGGTGTTCGTACAAGACATCAATTAGACGCAATGATTACATGTTTTCTATCTCAAGCTGAACCCAAAGAGATAGAAGAAGCTTTGAAAGATCCAGATTGGATATTAGCAATGCAAGAAGAAATGGATGAATTCGAAAGAAATCAAGTGTGGGAACTTGTAGACAAACTAGATCATGTAAACATCATTGGCACCAAATGGGTTTTAAGAAACAAGCTTGATGAACATGGGAATATCATCAGAAACAAAGCTAGACTTGTAGCTAAAGGATATTCTCAAGCTGAAGGGATAGATTTTGATGAAACCTATGCACCAGTTGCAAGGTTGGAGGCAATTAGACTATTTCTTGCCTTTGTAGCACACAAGAAATTCAAAGTATACCAGATGGAAGTTAAAAGTGCATTCCTGAATGGAATTCTTGAAGAAGAAGTCTACATTTCAACAACCCCCAGGATTTGAGATAAAAGATCAAGTTGATAAAGTTTTAAAACTGAGAAAAGCTCTATATGGACTGAAGCAAGCACCAAGATCTTGGTATAGAACTCTATCTCAGTTTTTGGTGGATAATGGTTTTACAAAAGGAACCATTGATAAAACCCTATTCAGGATGAAAGTTGAAGAAAATGCTCTACTTGTTCAGATCTATGTTGATGATATTATCTTTGATCTGAGAATGAACAACTCTGTGAGAAATTTGCAAGCTTGATGAAGAGCAAATTTCAGATGAGTATGATGGGAGAGTTAAATTACTTTATAGGGTTACAAGTAAAATAGTTGGATAATGGAATTTTCATTCACCAAACTAAATACACAAGAGAGTTAATCAAGAAGTTTGGAATGGAAAAATCAGCTGGCATTGCAACACCAATTGGAACCAACATCAGATTAGATGCAGACAAAGAAGGCAAAGATGTGGATCAAACTCTCTACAGAAGAATGATTGGAAGTCTACTTTATCTTACAGCAAGTAGACCAGATATATCTTTTGTTGTTGGTGTATGTGCAAGATTTCAAACAAAACCTAAAGAAAGTCATCTCACAATTGTTAAAAGAACCTTGAAGTATTTGAAAGATATATAAGGAGTAGGGATATGGTATTCAAGAAAAGGAAAATTTAAGCTGATATCCTACTCAGATTCAGATTATGCTGGATGCAAAGTGGATAGAAAAGGTATTTCAGGAACATGTCAGTTATTGGGAAATAGACTTGTGTCATGGTTCAGCAAGAAGCAAAACTCAATCTCAACATCTACAGCTGAAGCTGAGTATATAGCAGCTGGAAGTTGTTGTGCTCAAGTTTTATGGATTAGACAACAACTGAGAGATTATGGAATAGAAGAAGGAATGATTCCTATAATGTGTGATAATACAAGTGCAATTGCAATAACTAACAATCCAAGCTTTTTCACTCAAGGACGAAGCACATTGATGTGAGACATCACTTCATAAGGGATCATGTGGAAATGAAGGATATCCCGCTTCTCTATGTCCCGACCGAAGATCGGTTGGCGACATTTTTACCAAACCTCTCGGATAAAGAGAGATTTGCCAAACGAGAACCGAGTTGGGTATAATCAAAGTCGCTTAAGTCGGTTTAAGACTAGAGATTTGTCAAGGGGATTGATCTTTGTTATGCCGGGTGCGCTCACTTAACGTATCGCCATTGACATCAACAATCTCAAACTGACAAACTGAAGCTAAAGAATTGACCGAACTGAAACTATAAGAACTGACCTCAAGCATCAGTTTACCTAGTCAAAGAAACTCAAAAGGTAGGAAGGATAAAACCGACAGCGGTAACATCACATTTAATTACCACTGTTTTTTGTCAGAATATGTTGCTTGTACACCCCCTATTGTCAGAACAGTACATGCATCGGTTACCCAAAACCGTCATGGAATTTGAAAAGGTGGTATAGAATATTTACAAAATCGTGTACAAGTTCACGAACCGTCAGTACACGCCCCTTATATATATCCAATCCTTGCATATCCCTCATTCACAAAAAGAAAAACTCAATCTTTATCTCTCTCAAAGCCAAAATTTTATTCTTCTCTATATATATTCAAATTCTCAGAAAAATCTAGTAATGGCAGCCCTCAAGAAATCACAAGAAGAAAGGCTCATTACTGAGTTAGATACTCTATCATTTGAAGAGTATGAATCTCTTTGCAATAATACTCTGTTACCAAGTCTTATTTGCGAGAAGATTAAACATTAGCCAGGATTAAGAGACATTCTTGAAGTAACATTCAAAGAAGATCGTGATGTGGAAGGGATTTTACAGTTCTGAGAGAACATGAGAGTGGGAAGAAAATCTCTGATCACAAAAGTGCGAGGTGAAAGGATCATTGTCAATGAAGAAGTGATCAAAATGCTATTTGTTTTCAAGGAACCGCTTGTGAAATCAATAGAGTTAAGTTGCTTACCTCTCAAAAGGGAAGCGTTTCTCAGACAAATCTCCTTATCAAAGGAACCAACAACAGTTGGCACACATTTCAATGATCTCAAACCGGAGTTTGGACTCCTCTGCAAATGGCTCAGCAGGCATATCATTTGAAGATACAAAAGGATTGCCAGATTATCTGAAGATAACATTTATCTGATGAACATCATGTGGGATGAACTTGAGTTCAATTGGGTAGGATATGTGTTTTACCAGATAAAGGAGCAACACTTAGCTAAAGTAGAAAGTGTTCGAAAAGATCAAGCTGAAGGAAGAGAATCTACTGGCAGACTTCGACTGAAGAAGACACTCAGTGGAGTTATTCAACATTATCTGGAAAGACTCAAGGAAGGGAACGCAGCAGAACAAACTGCTTCTGCATTTACAAAGAGAATGGATACATCCACAAGAGAGGTAGCCCTAGTCTCTAGGGAAGAAACCTCAAAGATTTCCCAACCTGAGGTCCTGAAGAAAACTGTGGCTCGGCAAATAGCTGAACACAAAGGAGTCAAGCAAAAAGCTGATTCAGAGAACGTTACGTCAGTTCGCAGACGTTTGTCCCCATGTACTTCAAGTTAGTTCGCACCAACTGAGGGGGAACAACAACTGACAACTGAAGTTACAAGAAAGTAAAGTGTGGATACTGAAATTGCTTCTCACTCACAATAGAAGATCTCAGAGAAACAAGTTTTCGTTATACATGCTGAAAAAGGGCAACGACAATTTCAAGAATAACCAAGACAAAGAATCGGCTCATACCCTTGAAGCTGAAAGAATCATCAGGCTGATGAAACTGAAACCAGAAGATTGTCGTGAGGATACCTTACCAGGTGAAGAAAAGTTATTGTTGGAGAAACTTGAAGTCAGTGATTTATATGCTCTATTTCCTATGGAGGAGTTTCTCACAAACTGTTTCAAGAGATTCACTGAGTTATCTGAACGAAGAAGACCAGCCACATCATCATTGGATACTCAAAAGAAGAAGGATGATGATAAAGATGATGATTCAAAAGAAGAAGCTGACAAGATTGCATATTTGCAGACAGTTACTCAAACTCAAGCTCAATCTACAGAAACTGTTAATCAGCAAGAAGCATTGCCAGTTGGAAACCAAACAACTGACAATTAGCAAGCAGATGGAAAGGTTGATGATCAGCAACTAATGATAATCAAGGATGAGATATTTATTCTTTAAGATGAACATACCAGCAACCTTTTCAGGCTTGAGGTTATCCACAGACTTACAGAACTTTTGTGTGCACTGAGCAGTGTTCTACAGCTCATCACTATGCGGTGTCTGCTCATGTTCCAATGGTTGAATATCTCCTTGTGGTTCTCAAACTATCTTTGAGATCTGAATCTACTCCCACTGTTTCTTTTGGAAGAAACACTTCCTCTAGAAGACAGCATGTTTGGAGACAAACATTTTGCTCCGCGGACAAGTAAATAATATCTAGCATACTTGCTAAGATATTCCACAAAGTTGCATATGTCGTACTAGGCTCTAAGCCTTTCTGACTTTGCCTATGACAACTTAAAATCGTCGGTTAAGGCAGATTCGACATTATCCCCTTCCATATCTAATATGGAATTTATTCAACCTTTATTCTTTAGAACTCGGTTAAGTATAAGGGCACTATCCCGAAACGGGTAAGGGATACGTCGCATGGCTTGCGTCACACCTTTATAATATAAAGTGTTGTTTCCATTTTGGGAACATAATTTAAATGTGTATCCCAAAGATAGTATCCTTCAAGGGAGAATCTTATTCCTTTTCAGACGACTTCTGAAACACCGTTCAGGTATTAATTACTACAATCCAATTGAGGATTAATTCCTAAGTAGCTCGACAATCTCATATTCGTACTAGCTAGAACTTTTTGGTCTTACCGAATTGTTGTACTTCAATAAGTACATTCAACTATTTCTAAAAATAGTCATAGAGATTAACAAACAATTATTTGTGGCATTAATTGTCATAAGCCAACAAACATCGATATGTTTAGGTTTTAGACAATTTTTCTAGATTTTATAACATTTTTATAAAATGGTATTTTAGTCATCTTTAGATAAGATACGTATCACCCACATGATTCATAATCACATGGTTCAGACATAATCTAAATGACATTTGATTATACGTTTCTCTTCCAGAGAGTCGACATCTAGAACAACTACAAATATCAAGGATAACAGCCATTCGAATATTTAGTTGAGATTTCATCACACATATCAACTATATAGTGACATTGATCTAGTATGTTAGATTCAATGATTTTCCAACTTTATCGGAATAACATTTATTCTTTACAATTGAATATGTCTACTAAATCCTAACAAATAACTGAAAGTATGTTCTTCATAAGAACCGGAACACAATAACATTTATTTAGTTCTCATATCAGTTTACTAGATTCAGAAGATGGTGCGTGTTGCAACGTTAGCTTCACCTTCCATAGCTGTATTTAATCTTTCAAATTTAATCACACTCGTAAGATATCATATCTTAGAGTCGACTTTGAACTTAGATAGATTTATCTCTACTCACTTGCCTACAATAGAGACTTCAATAAGTTATCTATTTAAGCACATGCCCTAACTTTCCTTTTTAATCCTTTAAGCATTTGAAAAATGTTTCTTATTGTAGTCTTCATAAGACTTAAGAAAGATCACAAGAGCCATGTCTTTAATTTCCTTTCATAAAGAAAATCTAAAGTTTATTAAATAGTTTATTTAACCTTTTGAATTGTATTCAAAACATTGACTATTTAATTAACCTTGAAGGAATGATAGAATTAAGTCGATACTTAAATCTTATAATTTTGAAAACAACCTTTCCAAAATTAGATGTGGTCATTCTTATCCAACGTTTGAATTATTTTTCATCATATGACTGAATGATCATCTTGGATCGTATCCAATATATGATTAATTCGTTGAAACTTATTTCAAATGATTCAATCATTTCATGAGCTTCCGCTTTCATTAATAATTAAAGCTTTGGAGTGTTGCATCAAATATGTAGTCTCCTTGTCTCTAACTACACTGGATTGCTCGTGTCATTGCTTATTTTAAAAGGATTAAAATTACATAACCATATTTGAGAACGTTTCTCAAAAGGTAATAATCATAATTTGGTTGTACTAATCGAGAATAAAATATAAATATAAAAGTTTGCTTAAACTACAACATAAAAATGAAAATATAAGAGTGTTGTTGTTTATACACGCAAAAACAAAAATGGTCTTTTGGTTTATGATTTTGCTCCCACTAGTCAACTACTCTCAATTGACTTTTAAGAATTATTAATTTCTTTAGTGGACAAGATCCCACTAAACTACCGCGACCCCCGCTTTGGCTGGTGGGCCAAAAATAGTCTAATAGGTAGACATCTCTTTGTCAATCGTATCTTATACAACTCTTGTTGTTTGACCAGTCATCTCTTTGACAATTTTCATCTTATGAAGTAGTCAAACCCTTGCCTCTAAAATCCAAACGACCCCGCTTTGGCTGGTGGCCGAGAGAATTCTTAGTCAAGTCATAACCCTAATATTCGTGAGATCTCATACGATCATATCTCGATAATGACGATATACCCGAGGTAGGTCAACCCCCGGCTTTAGTTGATGAGTTGGATCCAAACAAAGCTCTTCACCGTCATTATGATATGGGGAGGCAATTTCAACTTGATTCTTTTGAGGTGGAAGTATTTATGTAAATTAATTCACTTAATTAATTTTAATTATGGTCTCATCAAGTATATCTATCTCTATAGACATACATCCTACACATTCATCTAGATCGTGCCTAGTCATGCATCTATCGTATCATATAAAATAAATACAAGCACAAAATAAATAAATGCGTAAAGTAACCGGTATGATCATGGACTTTTCCTAGGTGAGGTTTCGAATACAAACTGACGAAACCGCGGGTCACAATCTAAGGGTAGCTGCAACCGCCAATAAGATCTTTGATGCGCCATCTCCAATGGGATCTTTATTCTTCTATCTTTGGTCTCCATCTTCTGTTCCATTCTTGTTACGTTTAATTCTATCTAATAAAATAAATACACCCGTTGTACATGGGGGGAGCTAATGGGAATGGGATAAATGCATAAAATAAACTAGGTCACGTTCTTGATAACCGCCAAGGACAATTTTTCAACCAACAGAAAAATTAAATCATTCATATCTATCCTATCGGTCGAGTCCATGATCAATCGGGTTCCATATAATCATATTATATCTACTATATTTAATCCATACAATAACATCTTATGAAAAAGATAAAATTAAAATTTAACTACTTGCGTCTTAATTAATCAATTCACGTTTAATCTATTAAATAATTTTATCCAATCAATTAACTAATTAACATTTAATTAAATAAATGATTTTAATCGAAATAAAATTAACGATTAATTTAAACCAATTTCAATTTTAATTTTAATAAATTAGAACTATTGCAAAAATAAATCAAAATTAAAATTAGGTCTCTTTTGTTTCTTTCCTTTTGATTCTTAATCAAAAGGGATGCCTTTGGTTTCCTAAACCAAAAGGCATCTCCCTTGGCCCTTTCCAAAATCAAAATTTTGAAAAGGGCCTAGGCCTAAGCCCTTTCCAAAATCAAATATTTTGAAAAAGGGCCTAGGCCTATTCCAAATAAAATTTGGAAAGACCAATATTTTGGTTGATATGTCCGACCACTTTCCAAAATCAAAAGTTTGAAAGTGGCCAACGCCTAGGCCTTTTCCCAAATCAAATATTTGGAAAGGGCCTAGGCCTATTCCAAACAAAGTTTGGAAGGACCGTTATTATTTTAATGCCATGTGGCATCCCAATGGCACAAACTATTTGAACCATTGGTTAGCCACATGACACAACTAAACAAAAGATGAATTAACAATCACAACTATGAATCATATTGAAACACAAAATACACAAAACAAAAGAAAGAGACCCGCCAAGCAGCCGCCAGCCATAAGGATTCCACCGGCCGCCAACCGCCGGATGGTGGTGGTTCCGCCGCCAGTCGGCCGAGCCGAGCACCACCCGATCTCGCTTTTTTTCTTTTATTCTTTTCGTGTATCGTCTTGCGAATCTAAAATCTTTCATCTTTTAATTATGTGTTTAAACGATAAAATTAACTACGCATATTAACATGCTTATTGCTTAAGTGTCTCGGATTTTATGCAAAGCAATATATAACAAGTAATAAAATAAATCCGGTTTACCCCAAGTGCAGGGATTGTAGTATAGCGATTAAAAACCGGAGTCGATCCACAGGGAATCGAGGTTGGTCTAGTTCTTAATTTTTCTAAAAGTGTCACGAGAAATAAAAACTAAAAACGAAAACAAATAACTGGACAGAGGGTTGTCAATCCAAAGCCAGGAAAGATAATTACGAACCGAACTAACTAAGTTAATTCTAATCTATAAACTAAGAAGACAATAAAAATTTCTACGATTACTATGATGAAGACGAAGCAAAACAGCACAACAATTTTTCTCAATTAATTTAACAACGAACAAGCAGTGATCCACCGATTCCCGCAACCCTCAATTTCTACTCTAGATTATCTTGTGGTGATTTAACAAAAATTGTGATTCACCTATCGAAGGTATGAACTCCTAATCTCTTAGAAAAGTTCGCCTATCAATCTTTTATCTTTCGATTTTAAAGATTAACGCTTTCATAACAGAGGTGTAAAATCTCTCAATTTCGCAATCTAGATATTCAACCTAACAACTCTCGTTATTTTTAGGTTAAAAATCTAATCTTTACTACGGTGATCTAAGGTTTAACGACGATTCTCATCAAACGTTAAACATCAAACAGCAACCATCTCTCGATAAAAATTGCATAACAACAATCAAAACATAGAAAAGATACAATTTTTATTAGAACTTACAAGATAATCCAAATTCGAAATCAAGATGTTGCTAAGAATCGGTTTCACAAGGCTTGTTCCAACGTGCTTTAGCCTCTCATCATCGTATGATTGCTTAAAATCATTTCAGATTTCAACTGTTGATTCGGAGAACGTATTCTCCGGAAATAGTTATGACTTCAACAACAACGATCTTTCGAGAACTCGTCCAAGCATTACAACGATACTACGGCTACTATATTATTTATGGCATAATGCCTATATATATATATATATATATATATATATATATATATATATACTACTACTACTACTAGGGATTAGGAAATATATATATATATATATAAGGTAATATATATATTTTTGGTACTTTTATATATATATATATATATATATATATATATATATATAGTTAGATAAATATATGTAGATATATAGATATATATATATATAGCTAGATACTATAAAGAAAAAAGAAAAAAAAATGAAACAAATGAAAGAAAAGGAAATTATATATATATATATATATATATATATATATATATATATATATATATATATATATATATATATATGAAAGAAAAGGAAATTATATATATATATATATATATATCTATATATCTACATATATTTATCTAACTATATATATATATATATATATATATATATAAACAAGAAAAGAAAAGGAAATGGCCGAAGCAAAGGGCAATTAATTCTCATGCAATTGAGTCTATTTATAGACTATTTTGCCAAGGCCGGATCAGGCCGGCAAATATCCAGACTGGGCCGGTGCTAATCATCACATTCATCTCCCCTTAATTTCCATTTTTCGGATATAAATTATATATTTTGGAATAAAACTTCTAAAATTCATATCTCGAGTTTTGGATCTCCAAACAACATGATTCAAGAGTATCGGAAAGCTCTCTGAAAAATCTACAACTTTCATGAAGGACTTTTCTTCAGAAAATGTCGTTTTGATGAGCCATTCGTTTGTCGAAGATATTTCTCGATTACCACTAAATCGAATCGATTAGCCACTTGACCACTTGACTTAATGATACTTGAGTTGTAGAAGTTCGATTGACGTGATTCAAAATGCGTTGGAAAGCTCTTTCAAAGATCTACAACTTTCATTAAGGACACTTCTTCAGAAAATGCCGTTTTAATGAGCCATTTGTTCGTCGAAGATATAATTCGTTAGTGGTACCACTAACCACTGAGCCTCTTGACCACTTCGATTGATCACTTAATCATTTAAGCAATTCGATTGACCACTTAAGCTCGTGACACTCTCTAAATCCTTTCAGATATATGATTATACTTCAAAATGTCGATTCTCGGGGTCTTGGCTTATACATCTGCAATAAAATACCACAAATACCCACATAAATCTGACACGACATTCCGATTTACTAAAATCGGTACAAAAACTTATAAAAACACGATAAAAAAATACGATATTTTATATATACTTACTAATTACGTATTTAGATAAATCTAAGGAATTAATGACTTGATTTGATACATAAATGCTCAAAATGGTATCAGAAGTGGGGTAAAATGTTATAATAATAACAGTGAATTTTTCCGTCATCACAAACCCCCCACTTAGCTTTTGGTCGTCCTCGAGCAAAACAAGTGATAAAACAAAATGAATGAGGGACAAAATTCACGAAAGATAAGATATAAGGGACAACCAGATAATACAACCGATCGAATCATAACCACACGTTAACCTTAATATAAATGTATAACAGAGTGTGTGTGTGTGACAAGCCTTTCAATTTCCACTTTCCTCTCTTGAATAATTCAAGCAAACGCACAAGTATACATTCGACAAATTCTAATGACTTTCCTAGGTATAGGCGACAAAAGTTCCACACAACGTCCTCCCGTGTACTTATTAGGATAATCCCTAATGCATATCATTCAGCTTATACCTGGGGATAGTCGAAGATAAATAAGTTTTCAACCATGCTTAATTCATTCCCGGCAATAGGATGTTTCGTGATAACACCCTGGCTGGACTTAATTTCACATGTGTAGCATATGCCTTCATTCCCAGCAATAGGATGTTTCGTGATAACACCCTAGCTGGACTACTATCATCAAGCAGTCGGGAGCTTTTAAACCTCATAGTGATATATGGCGTTTCGTGATAACGCCCTAATGCACTCAAATCATTGGTAGCTACAACCGACATATATATAGTTCATCTTAATTTGGTATTTTTCCTTTCATTCCACTTAACTTATATCCTTTCTATCACATTCAAACCTTCAGATATTCACAGTACATGTTCAAAAATTAGGTACTAAGTTACTGCAATTATCTCTAGAATAACCACTAGGATACTGAATGGATACAGTTTAAAATTTTCGCTTCAATGTCAAAGGCTTACGTGAAGGAATTCATGTTACACAAATAAATTTGGGGTTAAAATTCACTTACGGATCACATTGGTTATATATATCCAAATTGATCATTACATCTTCAAATACATGAAAAATATACCTTATAAAGTTCATTTTAATCAACTTATTAATGCACGAAAAAGATTCAAAAACTAAGGTGTCGAATAATAAATCCTTAATGCCATTTCTAGACCAACCCCGACTCTACCCCTCCCACTTACGAACTTGCATTGTCCCAAGCGTGTGAATGAGATAGAGAGAAAGACTTAGCTTATAAACCTGGCAGAAAGATGCTATCGAATCCCGTAACAGCCATGAAAAAGCATGATCCGAATCCCTGTACCAAAACAAACAAAGCAAACACGGGACATGGTCCTCGTGCCAAAACATCGAATAGGGATATGGGAATAATAAGTAAATGGCCCTGTTACGTCAGAAAATTCAATAGGCAATATATACATATAGTCAATCTCATAAAAGCTTTAGATGGAAAAATAAACCCACACGGGTAAAGCACAGTACATCTAAGCATATATGTATCATAGAGAATATCACATGAGCAAATATCATAGTCAAGTCATAAATTCATGTTGGAAACAGAGTAGATCATAAAATGAAATGTGTGAAAGAGTATTGAGTCTTTTATACCCAGATCCTTGAGGGTTAAATCATTCTAACAACCTAAGTCCAAGAAATGATGTATTCGAATGTTTTATGTGTACTCCCTCGGGATTTTCGGATAACCACCTAATCGTTCCCTTTAAAAGACATTCAAACATTCATCCTGATACTTGGTTGTGCTATGTGTTCAACTTCCATTATGATTATTCATTCCACATATTCTACATTTCATTAAGACTAGTCGTATCCAAATTATTATTATTATTATTATTATTATTATCGGGCTGCCTCCCGGTAGCGCTTTTGGTTAACGTCGTTGGCTCGACAATAAAAGCACACGTACCTTACTATCCATTATCAAATGGATAAGTTTTTCTTGCATGATTCTTCAACGAATATTCAGAATACGAGCCATCCATCTCATCTCTATATAGACTCCGTCGTGCCTTGGCTCTAGGCACTTTGGTGAAGTATCTTCCCAAGAAAATAAGAACCGGATTAGGTGCTTCCACATCCCAGTCCAAAATATAGTGATCAAGTGGGAAGATCACTTCGCTTCGCTCACTTGCTTATCCACAACCACCTCAACACTCTTTGGCTCCAACGGCTCCTTAGTTGTGACTTCCTCCGGATGACTTATCTCTAATTCGAGTACGTTGTCCTCTATGTGCTCCAACACCGGGTGTATTTCTTCACCTTCTTGGTGATTAACATCTTCAACCATCTCTAATGTCGTCTCTATCATAGGACAACCGTCTTCAGCATCACACCATGTAGGAGGGGAGCTTGACAGTTCTACTTCACTAAGTTGAATGTCGGATCCTAATTTCATAGTACTGACCTCTTCTCTATCATAAAGGAGTGGGGGAGCTAGGTCAATGCCATGGTCTTGAGCCATTTTCCCGAGCCGTCTCTCAAGATTCTTAAGCATACTAAGAAGGAGTTGGAAATTCTCATCTTGCTCCTTCGAAAGGAGTGGAAATTATTGTTCTGCTCCTCTAATTTAGCTTCAAAATCGTCAGATTGAGAGGGGCCTTGAGAATTATGAAAGTGTTGAGGAAAAGATTGGCCAGACCAACTTTGATTTTGATTGGAAAAAAATTGATATCTTGGTCCTGACTGAAGTTCGGGTTTTGATAGAAATTTGGATTCTGAAAATTGAAACCCTGATTTGGAAAATTGTTGTGGCCAGAGAACTGATTGTTAAAACTCTGATATTGCTGGCCACTGAAAATGCTATGTCCACCCTTAGGACAGAAAGGAGAAGTATGTCCCACATTGTCACATAGCTGGCATATGACTGGACTGTACTGTCCTTGATTTTGGACAGCATTAACTTGATATGCAGAAGTGGAAAGAAGTTGACACTGGCCAACAGCATGGCCAGGTTTACAACATCTTTCGCAGAACAGAACATGTGAGTTCCGAGGAAAAGATTGGGTCTGATTCATAGGATTGCGAAACATCATAAGAGCTGCCACCTGGTGCTGCAGCATGGCTATCTGACTTTGCTCATCCATGTCCTCAATCCTAGATAGAAGATTGTATGACCCCGTATTGACTTCGAGTTTTCAAAAACCAGTTCGAACACCAACACCTAAATCACGAGGTTTCGGGATTTTTTTTATTCCTTATGCTTCCGCAGAGTGGGATTCACCGAGAATCCATCACCCAACCTCGACGATTGAAACGTGTTCCTTGGTTTTTTTTATGTTTTTTTTTCTCTCTCCCTGTAATTACCGACTCCACTCGGTATTTACCGAGTGCGTTTTTTTTTTAAATTTTATTTCCAAAAGGTGAGATATATATATAAGGATGTATATATATATATATATATATATATATATATATATATTTGTGGCGTGTGTATATATATATAGATATGCTATATATATATATATATACACACACGCCACAAATATATATAAATATATATATATATATATATATATATATATATATATATATATATACAAGGGGGACAAGATAAGATAAGGGGAAATTTTTTTTTTTAAACCTACCTACGAAAAACTTGATAACAAAAACTAGAAAAATTAATAAAACTAGAAAACCGTACCGAGTCCCCGGCAACGGCGCCAAAAACTTGTCTCGGATTTTATGCAAAGCAAAATATAACAAGTAATAAAATAAATCCGGTTTACCCCAAGTGCAGGGATCGTAGTATAGCGATTAAAAACCGGAGTCGATCCACAGGGAATCGAGGTTGGTCTAGTTCTTAATTTTTCTAAAAGTGTCACGAGAAATAAAAACTAAAAACGAAAACAAATAACTGGACAGAGGGTTGTCAATCCAAAGCCAGGAAAGATAATTACGAACCGAACTAACTAAGTTAATTCTAATCTATAAACTAAGAAGACAATAAAAATTGCTACGATTACTATGATGAAAACGAAGCAAAACAGCACAATGATTTTTCTCAATTAATTTAACAACGAACAAGCAGTGATCCACCGATTCCCGCAACCCTCAATTTCTACTCTAGATTATCTTGTGGTGATTTAACAAAAATTGTGATTCACCTATCGAAGGTATGAACTCCTAATCTCTTAGAAAAGTTCGCCTATCAATCTTTTATCTTTCGATTTTAAAGATTAACGCTTTCATAACAGAGGTGTAAAATCTCTCAATTTCGCAATCTAGATATTCAACCTAACAACTCTCGTTATTTTTAGGTTAAAAATCTAATCTTTACTACGGTGATATAAGGTTTAACGACGATTCTCATCAAACGTTAAACATCAAACAGCAACCATCTCTCGATATAAATTGCATAACAACAATCAAAACATAGAAAATATACAATTTTTATTAAAACTTACAAGATAATCCAAATTCGAAATCAAGATGTTGCTAAGAATCGGTTTCACAAGGCTTGTTCCAACGTGCTTTAGCCTCTCATCATCGTATGATTGCTTAAAATCATTTCAGATTTCAACTGTTGATTCGGAGACCGTATTCTCCGGAAATAGTTACGACTTCAACAACAACGATCTTTCGATAACTGTCCAAGCATTACAACGATACTACGGCTACTATATGATTTATGGCATAATGCCTATATATATATATATATATACTACTACTACTACTATGGATTAGGATATATATATATATATATATATATATATATATATATATATATATATATATATATATATATATTTTGGCACTTATATAAATATATATATATATATATATATATATATATATATATATATATATATATATAATTTCCTTTTCTTTCGTTTGTTTCATATTTTTTTTTCTTTTTTCTTTATAGTATCTAGCTATATATATAATTTCCTTTTCTTTCGTTTGTTTCATATTTTTTTCTTTTTTCTTTATAGTATCTAGCTATATATATATATATATATATATATATATATATATATATATATATATATATATATATATATATATATATGTTACTACTATACAAACAAGAAAAGAAAAGGAAATGGCCGAAGCAAAGGGCAATTAATTCTCATGCAATTGAGTCTATTTATAGACTATTTTGCCAAGGCCGGATCGGGCCGGCAAATATCCAGACTGGGCCGGTGCTAATCATCACATTCATCTCCCCTTAATTTCCAATTTTCGGATATAAATTATATATTTTGGAATAAAACTTCTAAAATTTATATCTCGAGTTTTGGATCTCTAAACAACATGATTCAAGAGGCATCGGAAAGCTCTCGGAAAAATCTACAACTTTCATGAAGGACTTTTCTTCAGAAAATGTCGTTTTGATGAGCCATTCGTTTGTCGAAGATATTTCTCGATTATCACTAAATCGAATCGATTAGCCACTTGACCACTTGACTTAATGATACTTGAGTTGTAGAAGTTTGATTGACGTGATTCAAAATGCGTTGGAAAGCTTTTTCAAAGATCTACAACTTTCATTAAGGACACTTCTTCAGAAAATGCCGTTTTAATGAGCCATTTGTTCGTCGAAAATATAATTCGTTAGTGGTACCACTAACCACTGAGCCACTTGACCACTTCGATTGATCACTTAATCATTTAACCAATTCGATTGACCACTTAAGCTCGTGACACTCTCTAAATCCTTTCAGAGATATGATTATACTTCAAAATGTCGATTCTCGGGGTCTTGGCTTATACATCTGCAATAAAATACCACAAATACCCACGTAAATCTGACACGACATTCCGATTTACTAAAATCGGTACAAAAACTTATAAAAACACGATAAAAAAATACGATATTTTATATAATACTTACTAATTACGTATTTAGATAAATCTAAGGAATTAATGACTTGATTTGATACATAAATGCTCAAAATGGTATCAGAAGTGGGGTAAAATGTTATAATAATAACAGTGAATTTTTCCGTCATCATTAAGCTCGAAGCTCACTCTGTTACCACTGTTAGGAAATCTACGCGAGAACGCAGCGGAATTCAAAAATTTATTTCCTATCGACCCAAGATCGACTTCGTTTAAGCAATAAACAAATAAACTAAAGACGGTGGTTACCTTGCTTGATCTAAAAGATCGACGCTTTGACCGTCTAAGGAGAGTAGTTCTGCATAGAGCCGCCAAAGTGTTCGGCCTCTACCGGTGATCCACACGAACAGCCCGTCGGAATCCCATCATGGATTGCTACCAAAAAAATTCGGTTGCTAGACCGACTTTTTTCTCTCTCAAAATCTCTCCTAAGAAGCTCTCTATTTTTCACAAAAACTATTAGCTTTTGGAATTGTGATGTATAAAAGA
This sequence comes from Gentiana straminea, assembly GCA_036785695.1. Classification (NCBI taxonomy): domain Eukaryota; kingdom Viridiplantae; phylum Streptophyta; class Magnoliopsida; order Gentianales; family Gentianaceae; genus Gentiana; species Gentiana straminea. The sequence continues at coordinate 3,575,350 of JAVUPR010000407.1, read as the reverse complement.
GCTAGCCAACCCCTTTCTAATATGGGACAATTATTCAAAAGGGCGCATATTGGACTTAATTAGGCAAAAAGGACATCCAAAATAAACACTCAGTTATAAGGACAAAAAATAGGTAGAAAGACCAAAATACCCTTAATGAAGAAAAAAAAAGTGGGAACGGACTGCAGCATATACATCCTGAATGTTTAGTTACCTTTTTTTTATTTAATTTACAAACACGTGCTGCTGTTGTGTTTTGCTTTCTTTTTTTTTTCTTTCAAATGCAGGCGCTGAGATTTTTTTTTTAATATTTCCTGGACATAGAATGATTTTTTTTCTTTTAATTTACATGTTTCTTTTTTTCATTGACCACCGTGATGCATTGACCACCCGATGCATTGACCTCCTCGATGCAGAGACACCGCGATGCACTAACAACCGTGATGCATTGACATCGGCAATCATATATGCAGTGACATCGGCAATCATATATGCGTGATATCAACAATTTATGTAGTGTCATCATCAATCATATATGAATGACATCAACAATTTATGTAGTGATATCGGCAATCATATATGCAGAGACATCGCGATGCAGTGGCCCTCCCGATGCGGAGACACAGCGATGAAGTGGACACCCCCGATGCAGAGACACCGCGATGCAGAGACCATCGGGATGCAGTGACCACCGGGATGCAGTAACATTTGATGAAGCAACACCGTGATGACATTTGATATTTTTTCGACTTAATTTCATAAAATTGATTTCTTATCTACATAAAATCGACTTCAAATGGCTATATATTTTGATATAAAACTACAATCAACAAAAATCTTTCACCTTAATTCATATTTTTATGCAGTGACAACGGTAATCATATATGCAGTGATATCAACATTTTATGCAGTGACATCTGTAATCATATATGTGTGACATCAAAAATTTATGCATTGACATCGGCTCTCAGAAATGCAGTGACATCAACATTTTATGCAGTGACATCGGCAATCATAAATGAATGACATCAACAATTTATGTAGTGACATCGGCAATCAACTATGCAGTGACAACAACATTTTTGTTGAACTTTTTGTCCCGAAATTAGGAAGATTTTTCCGGGGAAATCGAGCTTATGAGCCGCATCGAACTATATCGAGTACTTACGGGCAAATACACTAAAGGGAAAAGTTGGGAACATAAATGAATTGTGTCCTTATAACTAATGATTTTTTAAATGTGTCCTAAGTGCCTAATTAAGTCTCAAAACACGTCATTATAAACAAATTGCAAAAACAAAAACTTTGTAAATTGTATATGCAGTGACATCGATGTAACTGCATCAATTCTCTAACTGTAAATGCAATGACATCAATATCACCGCATCAATTTTATTCAAAATCATACACAAACCCATCATCAACGTATAGTTTTTTTTCATTGTTTCAAGGTGATGCATGTTAAACTAATTGATCATTATTACATCATGATTTACGGTGTCGATACACGATATGACACTCATTGTGTCACAACGGTTGAAATTGTATATGCAGTGACATCAATACTCTAGAATGTAATTTTGTATCCTCAATCATTATTAGAAGACTAATCAAAGGATTGAACAAAACGAAGTCATATTCACCGAAAGAGGGGATGAAGCTTAATTAACCACGCTAAGCAACTAACAATTAACATGGAGAAGCAAAACAATAAGCAGTGCTTTCCATCATATAATACCACAAGAAAAGCAATCAAGTACTTTGTATTAGATAACCTTTTCACGTGAGCCATATGAATCAAGAAAAAATTGAGATTCCATTGAACAAATGAGAGAAACAAATTCCTTTAGTAAAGTACAAAAGAAAAGTTCACAATTGTACAATCATACCCTAATCAAGCATAATTCTACATTCAGGCCCAATGTTCTAAAACTCGCTAGGCGAAGTCGGTATGCTACTAGGGTGCCTAGGCGGCGCCTAGGCGGTTTTAGGGTTTTAAGGGGGGTTTTAGGGTTTTATGCCTCTTTCTTGTCTAAACACTTGGGAAAACTTGGATGTTCGCCCAGATGCAACCCTAATTGCCTAAAAGGGCCTAAGAGCGCCTAGAAGGGCCTAGGAGTGCCTAGAAGGACCTAGGAGCGCCTAGAAGGGCCTAGGAGTGCCCAGAAGGGCCTAGGAGCGCCCAGAAAATCACCCAGCACCCCTGTCGCCCAGATGAGATCGCCCAGATCCAAGTCGAGACGCCCGGGGTGCGCCTAGGGCCTAGGCGACCGATTTTGGTGCTTTTTAGAACACTGTTCAGGCCTACCACAATCCACACTCTGTGGAAATTTTAACGTCTTCTTCTACTAATATTCCAAAACAAACAGCTTAATCCCAATTGCAATCAATCAAAGGAATTCCACAACAAAGATTTCCGACATTTCTGGTGAGCTCCTTCGTCTTTCAATCACCCCAAATCTCTGAACAAACCCCACCGCAACTCCGATTCACGAACTTTGAACAACCGAACCTTGTCCACATAAATCTTTGATTGGAAGAACTGTAGAATTCAATGATTTACGAATCATTGGAAGAGGAGACAGCTAATGAAATACAACATAATCCAGAAATTAAAGCAAGACTTTTAAAACAAAATATCATGAAGCAAAGTTCTGCAATCTTTAACCTAAATTAAAAAAATTGCAATCTAAAAGAACAGCCACAACCGAGGCAATCTAAAAGAAAAGAAGAGAGATTATCGCAAACTTGAAGGCGTACGAACCAATGGAAGATTCGCCACAGGGCCCACAGCCTCCGGCAACTGAATTAGTGTGGAATCGTAGAGCAGGTGGTGACCTCTTTCACTCCAAGTTCAGTCCTAATAAACAGTCTATAAAAGTTCAAATAACAAGCAAGTCGTTATAGACTTGCTGCGATTTATTTGTCAAACAAAGTACCACGAAGGTATAAAAAAGCTTGTCAAGTAACAAGATTACAACGAGTTGGTAAATGCATGTTTTAGAACACAAATGATGCAAAACGAGAGACAAGACTTTGCGGCTTATTGCTTTCGAATACGAAGAAAATATGCAAAGCAGAATCAAAGCTCAAATGGACATCAAAAGTGGTAGCACCAAGATGATTATCGGCACAACAGATTTATGACGCACGTAATCGGCAAGATAAGCGAGACGAGATAACTCGGCGGTGTCACAAGCCGATCTAAGCAAGTTTCAGCAAATGCAGGTACAACACAGCATGAGCAGGTTATCAATTATGCAACACAATAAACAGGGCAGGTTAAGTGCATTGATAATTTAGCAAGGTGTTTATGTGGAGCACTATGAAATTTGTGTGTGCAGTGGCAGACTCAAACCAACATGATTAGCAGGATATACTCAATGCTTTAATTATGCCGATGATCAAAGATTCAATAACAGCACTCAAGAAAGAACAAAATCAACCAATTGATTACACAAGTATAAACAACAATTTCAGACAAGGCATATTAATATTCAAATGTAATCAACTCAGAAATTAAGTGAAAGATAATCTTTGATCCATCAACAGAGCAGGAAACCTGAAAGGCTAAATCTAAAACCCAGAAATTATCCAACAAAACAGAGAAAACCCCTAATTTTTACATGAGTTTGTCTTTCTTCATCCTTATTTGTATCAGTTTCATCCATTGGAGTCTCAGGCTCGGCTATGCAGCCATTCTCTTTCTTTAATACCCATATTCCTTCAGCTTTTCCTGTAACATATTGCACATAATAATGGACTAAGAAACATTTTCGAAGATCTTTGAGCAGATAAACCAGAAACTAGTAAGGATCTCATACAAAGCATCATCGTCTTCAACTTTTAATAAGATTTCCAACAGATCCATGAAAGAATTGAAGGTGATAAACAAAATCTGAGTTCTGGATGAGAAAAATTCCAAACCTCTGATTGAATTTCACAATCGAGTAGGCAATGTCAATATTCTCGTTTGCTGAATAAAAACTTCGAAGAGACCATTGTTTTTCTTGTAAATGAGTAAGCAAAACCTTCTCGACCTTTGTCCAGCACCCCGCACCCATCACGGCGTCACCAATCACCATCGGTTCCATTGATAGCGTCTTTGCTCTTCCGTGAAGCTGAAAGACTCGTTGTTACCGTCTTTGTTACCAATCGCCGGAGAACTGAGAGCTCTACTGGGAAATGCATCTTCCTTTCCTTTGTGTATCAGATGGTAAATGCACTAAAAGGCAAAATTGGAAACATAAATGAAATCCGTTTTTATAACTAATGATCTTTTAAATGTGTCCTAAGTGTCTAATTAAGTCTCAAAACACGTCCTTATAAACAAATAACACTTCTTATATTGGTGTTGGGGCGCCACTTTCAATTCCCAATCTGATTGGGATTAACTTCCTAGTAAATTTAACAGAAAGAAAACATTTTCCTAATAAAATAAGGAAAACATAATTGATTGATTTATCTCATTAATATTCAATATCTTATCTTAAATATTTTCTCAAGATATATATTGACAATATCTTATATTGAATATATCTTTATCTTATTGCCATAAATCAATTTTTCCAAAATCAATTAATATCTAATATTAATACTATGGTAATCTTATTAATTAAATTGCACAATCCAAGTGTATCTTAATACACTTAATCATGCGCCCCATATAGCCTTTTATTGGCTTTCGGAATATTCTTTAATTAATAATATAATACTAATTAATTTGCAAAATACATGTATATCATATACACACATAAATTTGACGTACACATATCTAATATATGTATATTTAATTAATCAACATAATTAATATCTTGTATAATATTTATTCATAATAAATAAATACCACCATATTAATTTACCACTATAACCTTTATAGTACGAGATAAAACATTCCTTATTTGATTATCAACTATAACCACATTTTAATCTGACTTGATGTTCGTATGTGTGTGACCTGATAGGCTTCTGAATATGTTGGTCGTAGACACAAAGTGAAAATTATGAAAATGCCATTCATGCCTAACGATCACGGGATAGCATCTAGCAACACACCGTGACCCCTAATCATCAGAAGAGTCAAATGCAATGACTACTACCTTTCATGTGAAAGAGTTACTGTGTAACATACAATCCCATCGCTGTAATAATATCCATACGGTCGTACGTCGAGTGTCAAACATTAACGACCGTATCTTATAATCTGGATATCATGCTCTCTCTCGAAGTAACTCATTTACTTCCACTTTTCAAAGATTCACGAGAGTATGACATTCATCATAAGAAGGCCCTTTCGGATATTCACCCTACTGATAGGGTACGCGATTTCTAGACGACCAAACATGTATACTCCGCATGCTTCGGTATCACACCCAATCACTACCGCATGATCGCCCCATGGCTAGGGGAAACCTCAATAGTGTCAAAGAATGACAATCCACACCGTGATGCCATAAAGACTCCGGTCTTAAAGATAATTACACAACCGCCACATAGTGTGACACTTAACCGTGTAAGTGGGTCAGTCTAACATACGCATTCTCTAATACACGTCCATGTACAGTCCAAGTGTTTCTACACTTCGATAGACGAAATCTATCCCTGCCTTTAAAGACAGAAGACATCTAATACGTGCTAGCATGTTCGTAATATCAATGCCCTGTTCAATAGTACATCAGCCTAGAGACATTTAAGTATCAAATTTATTAAAGTGATTAGAGATCTCATCAACCATAATCGCCTATCATGGTTTCTCTATCACAGTTTAATACCAAGGACGTTATCATATAACAATTCATAATTTATTCTCTGAAAGAACATATATATGACAACAGAAAAGCCATTTAATATATATATAAACATAAAGAAATAGTAGAAACGATCCGACCCGGTCGGATCCGGTCCAACTTGATTGGGTTTAGGACACTATTCCAACAATCTCCCACTTGGACTAAAACCAATCACTCACACACACAAGACCAAGTTAAAACACAAGAATCTCATGCAATACTCGCAACCAGCCCTAGCCATAAACGGATCGATATCCATGGGGACTCAGACTATCTTCATACCATGCTCCAAATGACCAAGTCAAAAGAAATCGCCTCAACACACATGAATCTCTGACGAGACCCTAGTCCTTGCTTCAAGAAATAAATCCACTTACGATATCAGCTATATACAAAAGGTGGAAGAACCGTACAAGGTTCAAGAATGAACATCATAGACTCATGTACTGCGCCCGCTGCACCTCTAAGGCACTTATGTGTTTTGGCTAAGTTGTAGAATTTACAGTGACCCATAGCTAAGAACATTTCCAGCTCACTGTATCACGTTGTCCAAGTTACTGCAAACCCAGACTGTAGCTCCCACTCGCCTTCGTAAGACTCAAGATATACGTCTGTGTAACTATATTTATTCGCTTCCATGTTTTTGATAAACTAGGAAACCATCCTTAACTTGTTTAAGGATATTCTCGACATTTACTAGAATCACTTTCATACCTGCTCATGACTCTTCATGGAGTGTGAACCTCTAGCATAACTCTTATGATGGATCCTATTGCAGCAGCAAAGGAAACCCCCATAAGAATCATCATTCACCTTATCTTTAGGACTAACGTCCTAACATAGATAGATCTTGAGAACACTGGCTTGCAGTATCACTTGTCATGACCTATGCTAAACTCTTTTAGCAACATATCTATATAGGTAAACTATAATGTAACAGCAGTTAAATCTATCGCTATAGATTCTTATTTCTAAAACAAGAACTGCTAATCAAAGTGCTTTCGTAAAGAACATGAACTACCAAACATTAATTGACTGTGACCTGGGGTGATAATTCTCGAGAGTGATATCCATTACCCTACTCAAAAAACGTAACACACTCCCACTATCCATCTTGCACATGGGCATATTGATGTATAACATTTATATGATAAAAATTACGATGTTTTATATACGTTATCGACTCTTTTTATATAAAATATAAGAAATTATAACGATAATCTTATAAAATATTAATAGTTATGAATAAATCTAAATACTATAAAAATCTAGTAAAAGTGATAAAAAGTTATAAATTTTGTACCGGGTTAATAACCGGAGTGTCGTGTCAGATTTACGGGGGTATTTTTGGTATTTTATTTGCAGATCTTAGGTAAACCAAGACCCCGAGTGACGACACTTTTTGAAGTGAAATCGTATCTTTTGAAGGTAGTAAGGAAGTGCCATGAGATTTAAAGTTCAAGTGGATCAATAGTTCGTGACATCATTATTGAATTATATTTTCGACGAACAAATGGCCCATCAAAAAGGCATTTTCTGAAGAAGAGTTCTTCATGGAAGTTATAGATCTTTTCAAGAGCTTTCCAACGCCTTTTGAATTTTGTCATTTGGAGATCCATAGCTCAAGTTATGATTTTATCAAGTTTCAGATCAAGTTAAGGAATAAAAAGCTACCCGGATCAATCCGGATTAACCTCGGATCGATCCGAGGAAACTAATGATTATCCAAAGATGTGATCCTGCAGAGAATAATCTAAGGGATACTATTTTTTATTCCCGGATCGATCCGGCATCACCTCGGATCGATCCGGCCCTGGAAATTCTGCCTATAAGAGGAGCAGCCTTGCAGACACATGAAGGGGGTACCAATATAGTTTTCTAACCTCTTTTTCTTAGAAATAGTATGTATGTATATAGGCCTTATGCCATAAATAAAGTAGTATCGTTATAATGCTCGAGAAAATTATCAGAAGATCAGTGTTGTTGAAGTCGTTGTAACATCCGGAAGAATACAGCTTCTGATTCAACAGTTGTAATCGGGTAAAATTTCTTAAGTATCTATGTTTATTATGTTTGTTTTTTTTATAATGTTATTAGGCTAGATCTAATAACTAGCCAGAGTTATGTAATCGTTTTATTTCGATCTTTTCGGTAAAGGAATGCTGTCTAAAGTAAAATTGATTAAAATTGAGTTAATTGAATCTTTTTCTATTCTGTAACGTACTGATAATATTCGGATTGACGTAATTAACCAAGATGAATCACACCATATAACCTAACGATGAACTGACCAGAGAAGTTAGGATATGAGATAAAAGATAGAAAAACCGGAGAGTAAAATTGGCCGTGCGAAAGCGTGACTACGGAATCCTATTTCCTACCCGGGGGCGGTTTGTCTTGGGAAAGATAGATCTTATTAAAATTGTGCTCGAGATCATAATAATGTTAAAATCAACGAGTTTAATTGAAACTAAAACCGGAAAGTTAAATCGATCCGCCCGACAACCGGAGCCTTTTGAATAACATCGGCCGTCGACAAATGGAATAACCTCTTTTATCCGGGGTAGATTTGTACTCGGTACTGTTCGGACTAACGAGATTAGCATGGGGCGATTGTGGAGATTGAACCGATGATAATGACATATGACAATTTCATACGCTCGTGTGAGGAGGAATTGTTAACCTCAGGAGTGCACCGTTTCATTCACTCAATTGGACCTAAAATAAAAGGAAAGATCGAGCACATTCCGTCTACTGAAAAGATCGTATAACTCAATTATATAAACTTTGGCTAGTTCTATAAAATATATTGGTATCTATATATTTATATCTATATATATATTTTACAATCTATGTACATCTATATATATTTATATATCTATATATATTATATTAGAATAACTTTTATATTACGCATTTATTTTATGTTGAGTAATATAGTAGTAATCTGTGTTATAAAATTGCGGTTTAGATCGAGTTAATAACAGCTCTTTGGTGTTTAACCACACTGAGAAGAATTACCAAGTTCCCTGAGGATTCGACACTCTGACTCACCACACTAGCACTACAGTTTGACCCGATACACTGTCGGTTAAGGACTGGTATTAGCACTAGAAAAGGCCACGTCAGCTTTCTGGCGCCGTTGCCGGGGAACGACGCTAATTTCTTTTTTTTTTGTGTCTATGGTTACTACTTGTATTAGCTCAAAATTCTCGAGAATAAGTCAACACTTTTCTTATCTCATTTCTATTTTAATTTTTGTCAGTACTTACCTTATAGGTAAGTTACCAATATCTACTACTATCAATTTCGTGTTATTTTCTATTTTCGTTAGTTGATGACCAGAAGTGGTAAGGCCCCACTCACTCCTTATAAGCCTGACATAAACACTTACGAAAGGCAGTTAAGAGTAGAGAGTAGACGAGGTCATACTAGTCAGGGAAATCCTGACGAATCATCTTCAAACAGAAATACGAGAATGGCTGAAATCAGTGATGAAACACCTGAACAAGGGCTGGAACATGCTCTAGGGCATGGACAGAACCCTGTTAACCCAAATAATAATAATAATAATAGAAATAATCAGAATCGGAACCAGAATAATCGTAATAACCCACCAAACCCGAGACCTATCTGTAATCAAACCATAAGAAGAAACCAGACTAATAATCCCATTCTTTTACCTAATGAAGGAGCAAATAATTTCGAAATTAAATCTCATCTTTTTGGTTTAATTGACACAAGAGCCCAATTCTTAGGAGAGGATGATGAAGATCCACATCATCATCTCTATCTTTTTGAAGAACTGTGCAATACAGCCAAAAGTCAAGGTGCTCATAAGGAATTAACAAGGATGACTATGTTTCCTTTTTCTCTAAAAGGACGAGCCCGAGATTGGTTTATGTCTCTTCCACATCATTCACTTACAAGTTGGGAGGAGATTCAAACTGAATTTCTGAAACAATATTTCACTCCTGGACGAAATTTGGAATTAAAAGTCGAGGTTGCTAACTTTAAACAAGGATCTGAAGAAACGCTCGGGAATGCCTGGGAAAGATTTAAAAAATTGTTAAGAGCTTGTCCCGACCATGGTTATTCCTTAGATATGCAAATTCAACTTTTTTGTCGTAAATTAAGAAACGATTCACGTGCTGATGTAGATCATGCATGTGGTGGTTCTTTAATGATGAGTGAAGCTCAAATAGTTTACGATGCTATAGAAAAGATTTCCAAAAAAAATAACAGAATGTGGGAAACCGGTTCTAGCACCAGAAAAGTAGCTTTTGCAGGAGAATGTACATCTAATACGGAAGTTCTAGCACACTTAGAAAATTTGAGTAGGAAATTTGATGGCCTACAAAACAAAAACCAAAGCTCAGAAAATAGTACTCCAACTGAATACTCAAATCAGGATAAAATGCCATTAGGGATTGAAGAACCAACAGGATACTCAAGAGAGGAGGTGAGTTTTCTTCAACAGCATAGGAATTTGAACAATGCATACTCAAACTCGTTTAATGCTATTAGAAGAGATCACCCTACTTATCGATGGTCTGAAAACCCTAGTAAGCAAGGACAACCGCCATATCCAGTTCCATATAGGAATATGAATAATAATCAAGTTATCAAGAAAACACATCTAATCAGAATTTACAATCATTACCTAAATCCTATCCTCAACATACCACTCAAAGTATACCAGTAACTCAAAGTTCAACTCAACCTGCAGAAGGAGTTGAAAAATGGGAAAAATTAATGGAAAATATGATGGGTGTAGTATCTACTCAAGCTAAGAATATGGAAACAATGATGACTTCGATTGGTACAGTCTCTAAGGATCTGAGTACAATGAAAACATCTATGAGTGGACATGATACCAGAATGAGAACGATAGAAGCCTCATTAAGGAATATGGAAGATCATTTGAGTAGGGAAGGTGAACGTAATAACAGTAGACCTCCTGGAGGATTACCAAGTAATATTGAAAGAAATCCAAGAGAAGTAAATGTTGTCGTTACGAGAAGTAGAAAACTCTGTGGTAGTAATGGAGTAGAAGACTTCGGGAATAATGAAGTAGAAAATGATTTAGATGGTAAGAATGATGAAACTAAGGATGAAATTGAATTCACTGATGAGGAAGAAGAAATTATAGAAAATTTCTTGAAAAGGAATAGAAGTTTGGAACCTGAGAATGAAGGTGAAAAATGGGTAAAAATCCCTAGGATTTTGAAAGACCCTATGGATAAAGATTTAAGGACTTTATTCAAGGAACATGTTAGAATAGATGAAACTGGTAATAAGGATGAGAAACAAGAAGAACGGAAGGAATCTGAAGTAGAGATTGATTCAGGGAACAATTTAAAGGAAAAAATTCAAGAACCTGAAACATGGCGATCAAATAACACTCAAAGGTTTAAGGAGAAAGGAAAAGAGAAAATGACTTTGGGATCAAAGGTTGTAGATTTAGAATCTTTACCTTACCCACCTAAAGATCAAATTAAAAAATTAAAAACTGATCAGAAGTATGCTCGTTTCCTTGATACTTTTCGTCATATTCATATTAATATCCCTGTTATCGAAGCTCTATTTAGTATGCCTGCTTATGGAAAGTTTCTGAAAGATATTCTGTCAAACAAGAAAAAATTAGAGGAATATGAGAATATATGCCTAAATGAAGAATGTTCTGCGGTTTTACAACATAAGCTACCACCTAAACTGAAAGATCCGGGAAGTTTTACCATTCCATGTGAAATTGGAGGATTTCTGTTTAAGAAGGTCTTATGTGATCTTGGAGCTAGTATAAACCTCATGTCTTATGAGGATTATAAGAAGCTAGGCATAGGAAATCTTACGAAAATCGAAATGACTCTCGGATGGCGTATAGATCGATTAAATACCCTAAAGGAATTATTGAGGACGTATTGGTTAAAGTAGACAAGTTCTATTTTCCAAGTAGACTTTGTAGTTATGGAAATGGAAGAAGGATATTCGCCGCCACTTATCTTAGGTCGACCGTTTCTAGCTACGGGAAGAACTTTAATAGATGTCCAGAAAGGAGAGTTAATTCTGAGAGTCAATGAAGATGAAGTTGCTTTCAATATTTTCAAAGCTATGAACCATCCATACAGATCACCAGAATCATGTTCTTTTATAGAAGATATTTACTCTGTCTATGATAATCAGTTAATAACTTTTGAAGACAGATTAGAAGAATGCTTAACTTTGTCTATCTATAAGGAAGATGAGAAAGACACCGAAATGAAAAAGATAATTCTTTCTCTAGATAAAGGAAGTTTTACTTTTAAGCCACCATGGCATAAGTATTTGGAGTTAGAACTAGAAGGACCAGTTCTTAAATCGTCAATGGAAGATCCACCGAAGAATCTGGAATTGAAACCGTTACCTTTAAATCTGAAGTATGCTTTTCTTGAAACTAATAATCTATTACCGATTATTATTTCATCAACTTTAACGAGCAACAAGAAGATCAATTACTTAGAATGTTGAAAAAGCATAAGAAAGCTTTTGGATGGACGATTGCCGATATTCGAGGTATTAGCCCTGAAATTTGCGTTCATAAGATAATTCTGAAGGAAGATGCTAAACCTTGTATTCAACCGCAACGCCGCCTCAACCCAAATTTGCAGTTAATAGTTAAGAAAGAGGTCATTAAGCTATTAGAAATGGGGATAATATTTCCCATATCAGATAGTGAATGGGTTAGTCCAACTCAAGTTGTACCAAAGAAAGGAGGTTTCACAGTGAAAGATAATGAAAGGAATGAATGGATTCCGACAAGAGAGATTACAGGTTATCGAATGTGCATTGATTTTAGAAAACTAAATGATCATAGTAAGAAAGATCATCATCCACTTCCATTCATAGTTCAGATGTTGGAACGTTTAAGTGGACATAAGTATTACTGTTTCTTAGATGGTTATTCAGGATATTTACAGATATTCATTGCAGCAGGAGATAGAGAAAAAACTACTTTCACTTGTCCTTATGGAACTTTTGCTTATAAAAGAATGCCGTTTGGTTTATGTAATGCTCCTGCTACATTTCAAAGATGTATGATGTCTATATTTTCTGATATGGTTGAGAAATTCTTAGAAATTTTTATGGACGACTTTAGTGTTTACGGAGATTCTTTTGGTAAATGTTTGTCGCACTTAGAACGAGTGTTACAACGCTGTGAAGATACCAATTTAGTACTAAACTGGGAAAAATGTCATTTAATGGTATCAGAAGGAATTGTTCTAGGTCATAGAATCTCTGAAGAAGGTATTGAAGTTGATAAAGCTAAAGTAGAAGTAATTGAAAAATTACCTCCACCGATTAATTTAAGAACCCTAACGATTTCTCGGACATGCGAGTTTTTATAGAAGGTTCATTGCCGATTTCTCGAAAATAGCAAAGCCTCTAAGTCATTTACTTGAAAAGGAAGTACCTTTCAACTTTGATAGTAAATGTATGGAAGCCTTTCAGACCCTAAAAGCGAGGTTGACTACTGCACCAGTGCTAGTAGCACCAGATTGGAGTTTACCGTTTGAGATTATGTGTTATGCGAGTGATTTAGTTTGTAGGAGCGAGCTTTAGGTCAAAGATATAACAAAATTCTCAAAGCTATCTACTATGCATCTCACACACTAAACGCAACTCAACTTAATTATGCAACTACGTAAAAAGAACCGTTGGTTGTAATTTTTGCCTTAGATAAGTTTAGATCGTATATTGTTGGATCTAAGGTAATAATTTATACGGACCATTCAGCCACGAAGTATTTACTAAGTAAGAAAGATGCTAAACCACGTCTTCTTAGATGAATTCTCTTACTTCAAGAATTCGATATTGAAATTAAAGATAAAAAAGGAAGTGAGAATGTAGTAGCAGATCATCTAAGTAGAATGGATAATGATGAAGAAATAGGAATTGAAATTAAAGATTCATTTCCTGATGAACAACTATTTAGAATAGATACTCCTTCAACCATGCATTTATTAAAGAATAGAATTCCTTCTAAGGAAATATCACCCTGGTTTGGAGATATCATTAATTACTTAACCTGTGATTACATTCCGTCTCATTGGACTTGGCAACAAAAAAAGAAATTCTTTTATGACTTAAAATTTTATTACTGGGAGGAACCAGACCTTTTCCGTAAATGTTCGGATGGGATAATCAGAAAATGTGTGCCTAATAATGAAATTTTAAGTGTTTTATCGTTTTGTCATGATCGTGAGGCAGGAGGTCATCATGGAGGTTGGAAAACTGCTTTTAAAGTTTTACAATGTGGTTTTTATTGGCCTACACTATATAAAGATGCTTATAAGTATGTTAAATCTTGTGATTCTTGTCAAAAATGGGGAAATGTATCTAAAAAACATGAAATGCCTATGCAACCTATTTTAGAATGTGAGTTATTTGATGTTTGGGGTATAGATTTCATGGGACCATTCCCTATATCTTTTGGAAAAAGATTTATTTTAGTAATGGTAGATTATGTTTCAAAATGGGTAGAAGCTGAAGCTCTTCCCACTAATGATACCAAAGTTGTCATACGATTCCTTAAAAAGAATATATTCACCCGATATGGTATTCCGAGAGCTATCATTAGTGATAGAGGATCACACTTTTGTAATAGACCATTTACCAAGATAGTTGAAAAATATGGTGTAACACATAAGTTAGGAACGCCCTATCATCCGCAAACCAGTGGTCAGGTAGAGGTGTCGAATAGAGAAATCAAAAGAATCGTGGAAAAAACAGTAGATTCAAATCGTAGAAACTGGGCAGTTAAATTAGACGATGCATTATGGGCATATAGAACAGCTTTCAAAACACCAATTGGTTGTTCTCCCTATAAGCTAGTCTTTGGAAAGTCTTGTCATATCCCAGTTGAGTTAGAACACCGGGCCTTCTGTGCTATTAAATTTCTGAATTTCGATCCTAAGGCTGTCGGTGATCATAGATTGCTTCAATTAACCGAACTAGAAGAATTTCGTCTCGATTCTTATGAAAATGCTCGAATCTACAAGGAACGCACGAAATCTTTTCATGATAAGAGAATCTATAGTCGTGAGTTCCATGTAGGTGATCGAGTGCTCTTGTACAATTCACATTTAAAGTTATTTCCAGGTAAGCTTAAATCAAGATGGACAGGTCCATTTAAAGTAACAAGGGTTTACAAATGCGGAGTTTGAACTAACGATGGAAATACGACTTTTATAGCCAATGGCCACAGAGTAAAGTTATTTGTGGAGGGAGAAGGAATCATACTGAAAGGAGAAGTAATGCTACTAACTGATCCCCCGACAAAAATTGAAAAGGCAGAAAAATCAAACAAATTGAGAAGCAGAGGAACTGAAATCAGCCGAATACCTGGTGGTATCTATCTTTCCTCTACTTTTCATGTTTGAGCTAGTTTCGTCTTTTACCGGATAGACGTAAAAGAACTGGATGTCTTTTCTAGATAGAATAGGAGTTTTTATTTTGCTTTTGAAATTAGGCCTTGATAAAGATGTTGCGTTTAAAATAGAAGCTTCGCTTTTGAGAAAAACAAGCAATTGTTGAGAGAGATCGATTGAGAGAAGTATGTAATGGAAAATCAAGAAGTTCGATAAAGAGAAGGGCAAAATTTTTAAGGAGATGCGAACTGTGGAAAAAGTGAGCATGATGGGAAATGTAGGGAAAGCACAACCAAATCCCAGGATGAGTGTTTGAATGTTGTTAAGAAGGGAACGATTAGGTGGTTATCCGAAAATCCCGATGGAGATCAAAGAGAAAATTCGAACGCCTCATTTCTTAAGGTTAGGTTGATAGAACGTTACGTCAGAACTCTGGAAGATTTAGAAATAATGGAATTAGGACCCTTATAAGTTCTATAATATTTAAAAAAATTTATATAACTTTTGAAAATTTTATAAATAGGATCTTTATGAAATTACTTAAAAGTTTTATAAATATTTTTTTTTGAAAGGTTTTATTTAAAATTAGCAGAAGTATTATTAAGGTTTTATAAAAATTTTATTAAGTTTAAAAAAAAAAAAACATTTTGTCGGATCGATCCGACATGACCCCGGATCGATCCGGAACCTGAAAAACCTAAAAAAAAGGGGACGGGGTCCCTTCTTCTTCTTCTTCTTTCACTTTTCTGAAAACAGCCGCCCTCCCCATTCTCCCCTCGATTTTTTTCCAAAATCATCACTGAAATTCACTCTTACATCACCCCAATCCTTATACTTTTCTCATTTTCCTCTCCTCTCTTCAAATTCTTGTTTAAATTGAAGAAATTTTCAAAGAAAAACTTCAACTTTCACTCCGGTGATATTCAACTTTTCCGGCCAAATTTCAACCTTTTAAGCATTAGAAGGTAACTTTGTAGTCAATTATTTTGTTAATTTCGTTTTTTCTAAGCAACTTTTTATTTAATTTTACTATATTTACTCATTTGTGTTGTTTTGGTTGTTTCTTTTGTTGTTTTGTTGTTGTTTTGTTATTGTGTCACTATCGTAGAATGGCCGAATCATCAAAAGCTAGTAAAAAACGTAAGCCGCATATCCCTACCCAAATCCCGGTTATAGAAACTAGACCTTTAACAGAAGAAGAATTAGCAGTTAGTTTTGAAAGAACCGCGTCTCGCTGCACGACTAAGAAAGCATTGAAAAATAAATTTGGAAAGTGTTTAGTTGCAATAGAGAGGGGCTTAGATTTCAAAGATTTGGGAAGGGAGGTAAAAGAAATTTTTGAAAGATGACAGTGGTTGGAGTTAGCTAGTTTAAGGTCGGGTGAAATTAACACAACCTTAGTAGCTGAATTTTATTCTCTGGTAGCAACTCATAATGCTACAGAAGGTGGTGAGTTAACTTCTGTCAACCTAAGAACTAGGACAGTACCGTTTAATCCTTAGATTATAATTACTATTTATGGTATCCCTGATATACCAGAGAGTGAGGATTATTATACTGTATGGAATTTAGATGAGCCTGCGGACTTTGATTATATTGTATCACTAGCCCAGAATGAGTTAGATCCCACTGCCGTTTGGCATGAAAACAGGTTTTCGTATGGAAAATGTATACGGGATATGAGAGCTATTAAACGTTTTATCAGTTCGACTCTTTACCCTTCTCGTCATTTGACATCTTTTGGTAAAGAGGACCTTTGTATTGCTTGGGCTATGGTCAATGAGATACCTGTGGATGTAGGAAGGATAATGTATAGAAGGGCCAAGGAATTTGTCTCAACTGCCAAACCAGGCAGTCACATGCCTTTTCCTTGTTTTATTTCTGCCTTATGTCGCCAGATAGGTGTCCCTGAACTTCCAAATGATAATTTGATGGTGGTTGATGACACGCTTATAGGCCCTAGTTTACCACTTAGGCCGGCAGGAAGAATAGATTTTATGAACCCTAACCGCCAACGACCTCAGCCTACTCCATCCACTACTGTCCATCCTTCATCGAGTCAAACTCAAACTCAACTTCCAAATACCATCACATACGACATGTTTCAATCAATGGCCTATGATGTTCATCGTGCCAATGCCAATATGGCTGTTTTTGCGGAAAGAAATTTGCAGTGGTCTGAAGATTTGCGTCAAGGCATGCGAGGAATATATCAAATGAATATACTGCAAAACCCTACCTATGCCGAGATGGATATTCCGCATTGCCAATCCGTACCATATACCTTGCCAGACTTTATCCCACCAATGCCACCTCGCTCAGACTTCCAACAAACGCCCCATTCTTTTGGATTTCAAACTAGTGGTATAGGGGATTTTTCGACAGGTACTACGGCAGCTGCAACATCTGATTGGCCGGGATTTGGATCATTTGGCCATACCACGACGACATGGGGAAGCACTTTTTCTGATGTCACGAGAGAGATGAGCTCGATGGGATTGGATAGCTCGGTTCGGATGTCGACATATTTTCAAGATCCATTCCAAGAATCGACTATGATCCGGCCACTTCTCAGGCTATGCCAAGTTCAAGCCACGTCGAGATGAGTGATGAAGAGGAGTGATTTTAAACATTTTATGATTATTGACATTGAAAACAATTTATTTTTCGTACAATTTCATTTTCGTACAATTTTGGTAGGATTTTATTTTAATATGATCTTCGTAGTATTTTATTTTACTTTCGTTTTATTTTGTGATATTACGCACCGTGTAGAAAAATTTATCGTTATAACATAATGAACCAAAGATAGGGAGAAAACATATCACCTAGAAAAATCTAGGCTTTTTTACAAGCAAAAACAACTCTGTCCGTGAATAGTAATTTTCCGGATCGATCCAGCCCTTTCCCGGATCGATCCGGCGTGAGTATGCCGACCTGACAGGATTGCAAGTTGAGAGGCCGGATCGATCCGGCCCTTTCTCGGATCGATCCGGTAACTACAAAAACGCCAAAAAAGGAGATCTTTCCTGCTTTTACTTGATAGATATATTTCTATAAAAGGAAGGAGCTGCATCCTTTAACTTTGCTCATTCCTTCTTTATTCTATCTGTCTTTGTTTATTTTCTGTATCTGATAAAATAATGTCTCACCACTCCTCTCCCTCGGTCAATAGTTACGAACCACATACGCCAGATGGTGTGGTTCCCGAAAGCCATGCTTCGTGTTTTCATAATGACGTTCCGAGACGTCTAAATTTCGTCCATTCTCCTATGCTAATGGAGAAAGGCTTGAATACAGAAAAAATTGATCAGTGGGGACGGAATCTAATCCGAGGTTGCGGGTGGAAGAAGCTGATTAGGACTCCAAGGGGTAGAATTAACATATCAATTGTCAAAGATTTTTATGCGTCTCTTACTGATATAACGACAGTAGCCTCGTCTCATCTCATTACTGTTAGGGGCGTCGCTCTATCATTTTCTCCAGTCATCATAAACCAAATCTTTCAAATCCCACCATCTACTTTTGAGCAAAACCCACACTACGAGTTTCTTTGGGAACTCGGAAATGCTTACAATGTTGTAAATCGTACTGCAGAAGCCTTTCAGTATGTGTTTCCACTGTTTGATCATAACTATGATTCTTCGACTTTAGCTTTACCCCCTCATCTGAGGGCTTGGAAACGCTTCATTAACTCTCGGATCTATCCAACTAGAGATTTTTTAGGGGTTACGGATGATGAGATGCTACTGTTGTATGCACTAACCGTGGGGGCATACATTGATTGGGGGATTTTGATGTTCAACACAGCAATTAATTTTGCAGTAGAGAGACGTAATAGGGGACGACCGTTACCATTTGCCTGGGTTATCTCTCAACTTTGTGTCCAACTGAATCACGTGCCTGAGTTCACTACAGACGAGATTTTTCCATCTCGTGATTCTCAGTTGGGACTACTTCCGGTAGATACTCCCGGATGTTCATCTACGGTTTGAGGTGTTGTTGGAAATCAGTTAAAAGTTGTTGTTGTTAAATTAATAGTAGATTAAGTTAGACGTTTAATTGCTTTTTAATTTAGTTTCTTTAAAGTTTGTAATAGTTTTCTTAATGTTTAATATATATGTCATTTTCTTTAATCATAATAATATATGTTGCGAAAAATAATAAAAATCAAAATCGTATAAATTTTTTTAATTTTTTCTTCCAAACCTACTTTTTATTACTCAACGAACATCGGGACGATGTCATTTCATAAGTGGGGAGTAGAGGTAAGTTAGTACAATAAAAATTAAAATTTTCTCATATAAATTTATACTTAAATGCTTAATACTTAGTTTAATTTTTCTTGAATCAAAATAACTAGATAATATATAATTAATATGAATAAAAATAATATAAATTGGTAAGAATAGATTTTAATTAAGTAAAGTAAATTAGATATATTATAATCATATTATATATGTCAATTTTAGGTTTTTATAAGATTTTAAGTATATGTAACTATAAATAAATATTATCAAGTAATTTTCATATGAAATTTAGCGAATATACTTATAGTATAATGAAAGTTTAGAATAATTTTCTTTTCAAAACGAATTATGAGTTTGGAATTGGACTAGGGATGACGATTTTTTTTTTGCCACCATAAAAATAGAAACTATAGCCAAATAACCTACCTAAATAAATTTCTAATTTTTGTCCATACCTCAGCCTTGATTAGAGTGATCAAGACCGCACTCGAAATAGCCATTTTTTCGACCCTTAGCTTAATTTGGTCTACATTTCTTAAAAAATCCTACGAGTTTGTACGTACTTATGAAAAGAGATAATGACACAAAAGCTAAGAATGGTGTAGGCTGAGAAAAAAAAAAATTAGATAAGTATTAGTATATTCGATCTTACCTCATGACGCTGGCAAGATAGTCGATTTTGGTAATATGTTCGGATATGTTAATATTCTATACAAGAATTAAGAACGAAGCATCATATTTACATAGAATTAATCAAATATCAGGTATCTTCCTTATCTTTGATCAACAACTAAAAATCGGTAGTAGCTACCAATGATTTGAGTGCAGTAGAGTGTTATCTCGAAATGTCCTATATCACTATGAGGTTTAAAAGCTCCCGATAAAAAGTTGAATCATAAGATCTCAAGAATGATTACAAGTTTAAGGAAACCGGACTTGTAATTTTCGATCGAAAGAGTATTACTCCGATCAATCTTGACGAAGAAATGCTTGTAAGTTTGATTTTCTACACACATGCACGCTTTTAGTTCTTAAATCTCATAAAAAAAAATAATCAGAATGTTATTAATCAAGGTATTTTTGATCAAAATTATAAAGGTGTAAGTACGTACGACTTGCTTCTTTCTCTTTTGATTTTTCTTTTCTATCCTTTCGATTGACCAACATCCTGAGCCTAAAAAGTATAAGCCATTTTGTTGACTATTTGACTTAGTCCTTAATTCCAAATATATCATATGAGTTGAGATAGGAGAATGATTCTAGAATTTTAATTATATTTAAGTAGATTATGCAGAATTTCATTTGAATAATAGTTGATAAATAATTTATCTAAGTTATCTACACTTTTTATCTTGTTAATTTCTAAGAAAGATATAATTAATATGCTTATAATATTGAAATGATATTTTACTAATTTGAAATTTAATCTACCACGTATATCATTTTTATTGTAATTTTTATATATTACCGCTTATTTTGCTCGAGGACGATCAAAGAGCTAAGTGGGGAGTAGTTGATGTATAACATTTATATGATAAAAATTACGATGTTTTATATACGTTATCGACTCTTTTTATATAAAATATAAGAAATTATAACGATAATCTTATAAAATATTAATAGTTATGAATAAATCTAAATACTATAAAAATCTAGTAAAAGTGATAAAAAGTTATAAATTTTGTACCGGGTTAATAAACGGAGTGTCGTGTCAGATTTACGGGGGTATTTTTGGTATTTTATTTGCAGATCTTAGGTAAACCAAGACCCCGAGTGACGACACTTTTTGAAGTGAAATCGTATCTTTTGAAGGTAGTAAGGAAGTGCCATGAGATTTAAAGTTCAAGTGGATCAATAGTTCGTGACATCATTATTGAATTATATTTTCGACGAACAAATGGCCCATCAAAAAGGCATTTTCTGAAGAAGAGTTCTTCATGGAAGTTATAGATCTTTTCAAGAGCTTTCCAACGCCTTTTGAATTATGTCATTTGGAGATCCAGAGCTCAAGTTATGATTTTATCAAGTTTCGATCAAGTTAAGGAATAAAAAGCTACCCGGATCAATCCGGATTAACCTCGGATCGATCCGAGGAAACTAATGATTATCCAGCATGTGATCCTGTAGAGAATAATCTAAGGGATACTATTTTTTATTCCCGGATCGATCCGGCATCACCTCGGATCGATCCGGCCCCGAAATTTCGCCTATAAGAGGAGCGACCTTGCGGACACATGAAGGGGGGTACCAATATAGTTTTCTAACCTCTTTTTCTTAGAAATAGTATGTATGTATATAGGCCTTATGCCATAAATAAAGTAGTATCGTTATAATGCTCGAGAAAATTATCAGAAGATCAGTGTTGTTGAAGTCGTTGTAACATCCGGAAGAATACAGCTTCTGATTCAACAGTTGTAATCGGGTAAAATTTCTTAAGTATCTATGTTTATTATGTTTGTTTTTTTTTTATAATGTTATTAGGTTAGATCTAATAACTAGCCAGAGTTATGTAATCGTTTTATTTCGATCTTTTCGGTAAAGGAATGATGTCTAAAGTAAAATTGATTAAAATTGAGTTAATTGAATCTTTTTCTATTCTGTAACGTATTGATAATATTCGGATTGACGTAATTAACCAAGATGAATCACACCATATAACCTAACGATGAACTGACCAGAGAAGTTAGGATATGAGATAAAAGATAGAAAATCCGGAGGGTAAAATTGGCCGTGCGAAAGCATGACTACGGAATCCTATTTCCTACCCGGGGGCAGATTTGTCTTGGGAAAGATAGATCTTATTAAAATTGTGCTCGAGATCATAATAATGTTAAAATCAACAGTTTAATTGAAACTAAAACCGGAAAGTTAAATCGATCCGCCCGACAACCGGAGCCTTTTGAATAACATCGGCCGTCGACAAATGGAATAACCTCTTTTATCCGGGGTAGATTTGTACTCGGTACCTGTTCAGACTAACTGAGATTAGCATGGGGCAGTTGTGGAGATTGAACTGATGATAATGACATATGACAATTTCATACGCTCGTGTGAGGAGGAATTGTTAACCTCAGGAGTGCACCGTTTCATTCACTCAATTGGACCTAAAATAAAAGGAAAGATCGAGCACATTCCGTCTACTGAAAAGATCGTATAACTCAATTATATAAACTTTGGCTAGTTCTATAAAATATATTGGTATCTATATATTTATATCTATATATATATTTTACAATCTATGTACATCTATATATATTTATATATCTATATATATTATATTAGAATAACTTTTATATTACGCATTTATTTTATGTTGAGTAATATAGTAGTAATCTGTGTTATAAAATTGCGGTTTAGATCGAGTTAATAATAGCTCTTTGGTGTTTAACCACACTGAGAAGAATTACCAAGTTCCCTGAGGATTCGACACTCTGACTCACCACACTAGCACTACAGTTTGACCCGATACACTGTCGGTTAAGGACTGGTATTAGCACTAGAAAAGGCCACGTCACATATCCTTCTTTTGACTAAGTCAAACTCCTTTGATTGTCAAACAAAGAAATCATCTAGAGAAACTTGTTTGAGTCCATAAATGGATCTCGTGGGCTTACATATCATGTCATCGTCTATGAACATCGAGCTTTCGCCCAACGTCTTCAACACTATCATATAGTCATGATACAAAGTTATAACAAGCATAGTCTGAATAGAACTGAGCTCAGCCTTACAGGGACATTCCCTCTAGTAAGACAGACTAGGTTCACAACCTGGTTGTCACTGATGGAATCTAATTCAGATATTATGGCTCCTGTCCACATTTCTCAAACTTTCCTTTCAAACATTCTTTCATAAGTCGTGAGATATTCATTCTTCAAGATGAACATACCAGCAGCCTTTTCAGGCTTGAGGTTATCCACAGACTTACAGAACTTTTATGTACACTGAGCAGTGTTCTACCGCTTATCGCTATGCGGTGTCTGCTCATGTTCCAATGGTTGAATATGTCCTTGTGGTTCTCAAACTATCTTTGAGATCTAAATCTACTCCCACTGTTTCTTTTGGAAGAAACACTTCCTCTAGACACAAAGTTGCAAATGTCGTACTAGGCTCTAAGCCTTTCTGACTTTGCCTATGACAACTTAAAATCATTGGTTAAGACAGATTCGACATTATCCCCTTCCATATCTAATATGGAATTTATTCAACCTTTATTCTTTGGAACACGGTTAAGCATAAGGGCACTATCCCGAAACGGGTAAGGGATACTTCGCATGGCTTGCGTCACACCTTTATCATATAAAGTGTTGTTTCCATTTTGGGAACACAATCAAATTGCGTATCCCAAAGATAGTATCCTTCAAGGGAGAATCTTATTCCTTTTCAGACGACTTCGGAAACACCTTTCAGGTATTAATTACTTCAATCCAATTCAAGATTAATTCCTATGTGGCTCGTCAATCTCATATTCATACTAGCTCGAAATTTTTGATCTTTCCGAACTGTTGTACTTCAATAAGTACATTCAACTATTTCTAAAAATAGTCATATAGATTAACAAACAATTATTTGTGGCATTAATTGTCATAATCCAACAAACATCAGTATGTTTAGGCTTTCTAGATTTTATAACCTTTTCATAAAAGGATATTTTAGTCATCTTTAGATAAGATACGTATCACCCACATGATTCATAATCACATGGTTCAGAAATCATCTAAATGACATTTGATTATACGTTTCTCTTCCAGAGAGTCGACATCTAGAACAACTACAAATATCAAGGATAACAGCCATACAAATATTTAGTTGAGATTTCATCACACATATCAACTATATAGTGACATTGATCTAGTTTGTTAGATTTAGTTATTTTCCAACTTTATCGGAATAACATTTATTCTTTACAATTGAATATGTCTACTAAATCCTAACAAATAACTGAAAGTATGTTCTTCATAAGAACGGGAACATAATAACATTTATTTAGTTCCCTTATCAGTTTACTAGATTCAGAAGATGGTACGTATTGCAAAGTTTGCTTCACCTTCCACATAGGCATTTAATCTTTCTAATTTAATCACACTCGTAAGATATTATATCTTAGAGTCAACTTTGAACTTAGATAGTTTTATCTCAACCCACTTGCCTACAATAGAGACTTCAATAAGTTCTCTATTTAAGCACATGCCCTAACTTTCCTTTTTAATCCTTTAAGCACTTGAAAAATGTTTCTTATTGTAGTCTTCATAAGACTTAATATTCTTTAATTAATAATATAATACTAATTAATTTGCAAAATACATGTATATCATATACACACATAAATTCGACATATACATATCTAATATATGTATATTTAATTAATCAACATAATTAATATCTTGTATAATATTTATTCATAAAAAATAAATACCACCATATTAATTTACCATTATAACCTTTATAGTATGAGATAAAACTTTCCTTATTTGGGTATCAACTATAACCACATTTTAATCCGACTTGATGTTCATATGTGTGTGACCCGATAGGCTTCCGAATATGTTGGCCGTAGACACAAAGTGCATATTACGAAAATGCCCTTCATGCCTAACGATCACGGGATAGCGTCTAGCAACACACCGTGACCCCCAATCATCAGAAGAGTCAAATGCAATGACTACTACCTTTCATGTGAAACAGTTACCGTGTAACTTACAATCCTATCGCTGCAATAATATCCATATGGTCATACATCGAGTGTCAAACATTAACGACCGTATCTTATAATCTGGATATCATGCTCTCTCGAAGTAACTCATTTACATCCACTTTGCAAAGATTCACGAGAGTAAGACATTTCTTATAAGAAGGCCCTTTCGGATATTCACCCTACTGATAGGGTACGCGATTTCCAGACGACCAAACATGTATACTCCGCATGCTTCAATATCACACACAATCACTACCGCATGATCGCCCCTTGGCTAGGGGAAATCTCAATAGTGTTAAAGCATGAAAATCCACACCGTGATGCCATGAAGACTCCGGTCCTAAGGATAATTACACAACAACCACATAGTGTGACACTTAACCATGTAAGTGGGTCAGTCTAACGTACGCATTCTCTATTACACATCCACGTACAGTCCAAGTGTCTCTACACTTCGATAGACGAGATCTATCCCTGCCCTTGAAGATATAAGACATCTAATACGTGCTAGCATGTTCGTACTATCAATGCCATGTTTAATAGTACATCAACCTAGAGACATTTAAGTATCAAACTTATTAAAGTGATTAAAGATCTCAGCAACCATAATCGCCTATCATGGTTTCTCTATCACAGTTTAATACCAAGGACGTTATCATATAACAATTCATAATTGGTTCTCTGAAAAGAACATATATATGACAACATAAAAGCCATTTAATATATATATATATATAAACATAAAGAAATAGTAGAAATGATCTGACCCGGTTGGATCCGGTCCAACCCGATTGGATTTAGGACACTATTCCAACACTCAGTCCATACCAAGTTGGAAATCATTGAAAAATCAGCCTCTAGCTCAGCATCAGAAATTCTCAGTCTTCAGGAGAAGCTTTTAATTACAACCATGAAAGACAGAGAAACGCATGCCCAAGCAGAATGACATTTGAATCAGCGTATCTATGGTTTGCAAACTCAGCTGAAAGAAGTGCTTACTTCTCAAAAGAGTATCTCAGCAGACCAAAAGGCAACCCATCAGTTGGTAAATCAGTTATATGATGCCAAAAAGGGGGAAGCTGAAGAAGAAAAGCTGAGAATTCTAAATGAAAAGCTGAAGCTAGAAGAGGAACTGAAGAAATGCAAATCAGCGGCAGATCCTTATGTGCGGAATATAAAAGAATTAACTGAAGAGCAGCTAATTGAAAAATATAGTCAACCTGGTGAAAGGAGAGCTACTCTTACAAAGGCTCTATGATGAAGTTTGTCAATGATCATAGCAATGTTAAACTCAAGTATAAAGAAAAGACATATGAAGAATCTCTTGTTTACTTCTTATCCGATCAGTATCACAATCAGAGGATAGCACACTATAAGAAGTTCAAGAAGATGGAAGAGAAGTTGCAGATCAGAGACACGACTGAACAAATGAAAGCTGATGTTGCAGAATTCGAAGGTTATTACAATAAGGAATCAGCCTTGCCAAAGTTAGTTTTATGGAGAAAATGGAAGCTTTCTAGTCAAGTAGACTATCACAAGACTTTCTCCAATAAAGATTCAAAGCTAGAACAAGCTTATCATCTTCATGATAAAGAAAAGAAATTCTTGTTAGTTACACAAAGAGCACAAAAATTAGTTTAGCTCTTAATTCAGTTTATCATTCAAAGTGTAACGATTCCAGTTTTGCAAACTCTTAATGAAATCCAGTTTCCAGTTTTACCTTGTTTGGAATTGTGTTTATCTTTATGCTTTTCTTTTAAGGAGGGTTTTGGCATCATCAAAAAGGGGGAAATTGTTGGAAATAAAATTTTATGTTTTGATGATGATTCATCGTATTTGTTTATCTATTATCTTAACCCCATTGATGAAGTGCTGAAGCTAACTGTTACAGTGAAAGGCTAAAAGATGTCTAGAACTGAATGTAAAGGTTTTACTAGAGTCTGATAATTGTATAAGTTACATCAGACAAGCACTGTAGTAGATAGTTGTGTCGTAAAACTTAAAACTGGAAGTCATCTAAGAAACTGGAAAGACAAGTCATTTAAACTGAAACTGACTCAAACTCACCAATCAGAACTGAAGAAGGTAAGTTCACTGAGGGAATAGACTCAGTTGGCTTATCTAGAAGATAGAAGAACTGAGGAGACAGACTCAGTTAGTGAAGATTGAAGAACTGAGGGTTCAAACTCAGTTATAAAGTCGAGACTGTAAAGTTAGAATTCAGGCAAGTCTGTGGTGACTATTAGGAAATCTATGCAGGAACGCAGCGAAATTCAAAATTTTATTTCCTTTAACCAGGATCGACTTCGTTTATGCAATAAACAAATAAGCTAGTAGACGGTGGTTACCTTGCTTGATCTATAAGATCGACGCTTTGACCGTCTAAGGAGAGTAGTTGTGCACGGAGCCGCCCAAGTGTTCGGCCTCTACCGCTAGTTCACACGAACAACCCGCCGAATCCACCATTGTATTGCTACTAGAAAAATCCGGCTGCTAGACCGGCCTTTTCTCTCTTCCAAAACTCTCTCTAAGGAGCTCTCTATTTTTCACAAGAACTATTAGCTCTTGGAGTTGTGATGTACAAAAGAGCTTGACACTCACCTCTTATTTATAGTGAGAGGGGCGCCCCAACTAGAGTGGAGAGGAAGAAAACCTTTTACTAGTAAAATAAGGAAAATATCTTTGATTGATTTATCTCATTAATATTCAATATCTTATATTAAATATTTTCCTTAAGATATATATTGACAATATCTTATATTGAATATATCTTTATCTTTATTTTATTACCATAAATCAATTTACATGTATATATATCACACACACACACACACACACACACACACACACACACATATATATATATATATATATATATATATATATATATATATATATATATATATTAATACAAGTTTTTGCCATCCATGGCCTCCTCCCTTCTAAAGTTTTTCATCAATGTTCTACCCCACCTCCTTAAAACCCTGGTCCGAAAAACCCGGTGTGGGAAAAATCGGGTGCCAGGGAAAGTGTGTGGGCCTCACACATTGGCAAAACAAGCCCAAATAAGGAAAATACAGTGAAAAGCCAAAAAGATACAAACAAAAACATCCTATTACAATGAAAAAAGAATGCCCCTCCAAAAAAGCTGGCTTTCTTCATTATGCATCTACAAGCTGCTAGCATCTTCCAAGCTATAAGCCCTTGCAATCCTAGCAAAATCCTCAAACTGAAACAGCAGTCAGCATGCCTTCAAAACAGCATCCAGTCCCAAGAAGTCTTCCCAAAAAGATCACAGAGCTGCAGTCCCTTCTGGGATGGTGCCATGCCCAAAAGGCTCAATCACTTGCTGTTTAGCTGCCAAGCTATGATCCATTGCCTTCTTGGCTCTTGATACTCTTCCAGTTGCTCTAACAATCTGCTGTCCCTGGAATGAGGATACACAATAGGAAAATTTCTGCTTATATTGGACAGAGAATTGAAACTGAGGATGATGAATATATCATAAATACAACATGGTTTGCACCCTTCGAAAAAGGATCGAAGGATGATTCCAAGGGGAATAGCCATGTATAAATATATATATATATATATATATATATATATATATATATATATATATATATATATATATATATATATATATATATATATTACTACAAAATGTGCACATGCACATCATATGTGCAACTCACGCATTAAATTACATATAAATATTAATATATAGTAATACCATTAATTAAATTGCACAATCCAAGTGTATCTCATACACACAAATTGCACCACCATAGCCAATAAATTGACATCCGGAATATTCTTTAATTAATATAATACTATTAATATCTTGTATTTAATTTATTCATAATAAATACATACCACCATATTAATTTACCACTATAACCTTTATAGTCTTGAGATAAACTTTCCATATTTGGTTATTGCTATAACCGCATTTTAATCCGGCTAGATGTTCATATGTGTGTGACCCGATAGACTTCCGAATATGTTGGCCGTAGACACAAAGTGCAAATTACAAAAATGCCCTTCATGCCTAACGATCACAGGATAGCGTCTAGCAACACACCGTGACCACCAATCATCAGAAGAGTCAAATGCAATGACTACTACCTTTCATGTGAATCAGTTACCGTGTAACTTACAATCCTATCGCTGTAATAATATCCATACGATCGTATCTCGAGTGTCGATACATTAACGATCGTATCTTATAATCTGGATATCATACTCTCTCGAAGTAACTCATTTACTTTCACTTTGCAAAGATTCACGAGAGTAAGACATTCCTTATAAGAAGGCCCTTTCGGATATTCACCCTACTGATTGGGTACGTGATTTCCAGACGACCATACATATATACTCCGCATGCTTCAGTATCATACCCAATCACTACCGCATGATCACCCCGTGGCTAGGGGAAACCTCACTAGTGTCAAAGCATGGCAATCCACACCGTGATGCCATGAAGACTCCGGTCTTAAGGATAATTACACAACCGCAACATAGTGCGACACTTAATGTAAGTGGGTCAGTCTAACGTACGCATTCTCTAATACACGTCCACGTACAGTCCAAGTGTCTTTCACTTCGATAGACGAGATCTATCCCTGCCCTTAAAGACAGAAGACATCTAATACGTGCTAGCCTGTTTATACTATTAATGCCTTGCTTAATAGTACATCAGCCCAGGGACATTTAAGTATCAAACTTATTAAAGTGACTAGAGATCTCATCAACCATAATTGCCTTTCATGGTTTCTCTATCACAGTTTAATACTAAGGACGTTATCATATAACAATTCATAATTGGTTCTTTAAGAGAACAAATATGAAACAACAGAAAAGCCATTTAATATATGTATAAACACAAAGAAATAGTAGAAATGATCCGACCCGGTCGGATCCGGTCCAACCCGATTGGGTTTAGGACACTATTTCAACAATCTCCCACTTGGTCGAAAACCAATCACTCGCACACACAAGACCAAATTGAAACACAAGAATCTCATGCAATACTCGCAACCAGCCCTAGCCGTGAATGGATCGCTATCCGTGAAGACTCAGACTATCTTCATATCATGTTCCAAATGACCAAGTCAAAGGAACCGCCTCAACACACACACGGATCTCTGACGAGACCCTTGTCCTTGCTTTAAACAATGAATCCACTTATCTGCTATATAGAAAAGGTGGAAGAACCGTACAAGGTTCAGGAATGAACCTAGATCCATGTACTGCTCCCGCTGCGCCTTTAAGTCACTACTGTGTTTTGGCTAAGTTGTAGAATATACAATGACCCATAGCATAGAACATTTCCAGCTCACTGTATCACTTAATCAAAGTGACTGAAAACCTAGACTGTAGCTCCCACCTGCCTTCATAAGACTCAGGGTAAACGTCTGTATATCTACGTTTATTTATTTCCAAGTTTCAATAAACTAGGAACTCTTCCTTCACTTGTTTAAGGATATTCTCAACATTCACCAGATTTACTTTCATACTTGCTCATGACTCTTCATGGATTATGAACATCCGGCATTTCCTTTATGATGGTTCCTATCACAGTAGCAAAGGAGACCTTTCATAAGGATCATCTTTCACCTTATATTTAGGACTAACGTCCTAACATAGATAGATATTGAGAACACCGCCTAGCAGTGTCCCCTGTCGCGATATATTCTAAACTCCTTTTAGCATCACATCTATATAGGTAAACTATAATTTAACAGCAGTTAAATCTATCACTATAGATTCTTGTTTTTAAAAATAAGAACTGCTAATCCAAGTGCTTTCGTAAAAACCTTGAACTACCAAACATTAATTGACTGTGACATGGGAGATAATTCCCGAGAGAGATATCCAATACCTTACTCAAAAATCGTAACACACTCCCACTAAAATGGGCATATCCCCTTCTTTTGACTAAATCAAACTCCTTTGATTATCAAACAAAGAAATCGTCTAGAGAAACTTGTTTGAGTCCATAAATGGATCTCACGGGCTCACATATCATGTTATCGTCTATGCACATCGAGTTGTTTGCCCAACGTCATCAACACTATCATATAGCCATGATACGTAGTTATAACAAGCATTATCTGAATAGAACTGGGCACAGCTGGCAGCATAAATATAACTACAAGGTTTACACCCCGTACCCTTCAGCCGTCACTATAGCCTTATAGTAATCATTTTACTATCCATGTCCGCCTTTCAGGGACATTCCCTCTAGGTAAGACAGACTAGCCTCACAACCTGGTTGTCACTGATGGAATCTATTTCAGATATTATGGCCCCAGGCCATATCTCTCAATCTTGCCTCTCAAACATTCCTTCATAAGTCGTGAGATATTCATTTTTCAAGATGAACATACCAGCAGCCTTCTCAGGCTTGAGGTTTGAAGGATGCAGGTTCTTAGATCTAACCAAAATTAGATCTATACGCAGCGGACGGATCACGATTTATACATCACAATACATAATTAAAGGACTTAAACTACTACAAGGGGGTTAAGATCATGTTACCAATATAGGGAAGAGAAGCCTTGATCTTCCGATGTGTTCTCCAAACGGTGGTTGGTGGACACCCTTCTTGATACACGAGCCTCCTTGATATGCAACCAGAAAAATCCCGAAGATTTTTCCAACTCGAACCCTAAGAATAGAGGCCGAAATTTTTCGGCCAATTTCTCTCGGTGAATAGTGACGTGAATAGTACCTTTTATTAGACTTGGGAGAACTCTCTTTATATAGGAGAGTAATCAATGTCCTCCAAGGATTAAATAATTAAGTGATAATTATCACATTAATCCTTTTCCAAATAAAAGATAAATAAAATGATTATCCCAAACAAATTAAGATAAATCATATTATTATCTATTATTCCATGAATTATCATTTAACAAATAAAAGATAAATCACATGTTAAATAATTATCCAAGAAAACTAATTTCTCTCTAATTATTAGGACATTAATGGCGCCACATATTGGGTCAAAAAGCCCACATAAAATGTCTTTTATGTGTATTATATTATTTAGCCCAACTAAATAATATTTTGCATATCAATTAATTAGCCCGACCAATTAATTATCACGAGGCCCAAGTAACAAGATTACTAGTCCGAATTACGAAGCCACATCGGGGACCATGGACCTATAACCGGTAGCTCCAATAATTAATTATTCGTCGAACGAATAAGCACATTAATTATTAATTCCGGGATTACGCCACCATAAACCCGAAACGAACTCTACCGATTATAGATGTATACTTATACTCAACCCATAGAGTGAATAAGCGTCCATTGATATAATCACTACATACGGATTAACCCTCCATAGATTGTCCATTCCGAGTGGGAAGTCTCCGTGAACCCGACTCGAATATCTTATCCTTATTTACCATTAACCCCCGATGATCAATTAGCACACATATCGACTAGTAGCTAATTAGTCAAATGTGAACTCCCGGGATCGATCACTTTCTTAGGGCTAACAAACAAGGGGATCTCTCTACTTCCCGCGGGAAGGAATGGATTCCATGTCGTGAAAATCGAACTACTCACTCATCGGAGATAGTGCCAATGAGAAATGGCTTGGAACACATTATTTAAGTGAACCGTAACTAACACATCAAACACTACCCCGGGACAAGCGGCATCCCCGTGATCACCTCGGGATTAAGGTTGATCCATATATGATCATCTAATGATTTAATAAGATTCCTCGATTACGGAATTATACCGAGAAATTCGGATTAAATCGGTCCATACTATATGATTGCCATCATATATAAATGCCCCACGTAGGTACCCTCTACCGACGGTCCGGATAAGACTATCACACCCTAAGGTGTTACGGCGCATTATTGGTGTTTTAATCAAGAGACCCTAAACTCGATTAAGTTCACCACGGACTAACGATTTAAGCATATCTCCACTAACTCAATCCTCACGTGTAATCCATACACTGAGTTAAGTGGTTACATACAGATATACTTAGGGTTTGCAGCAGTGTATTACTTTACAAGCACAAAGCAAGTAATAAGGTGAGATAAATTCTGTCATTCATTATTAAAAAACAATTACACAAATTGTCTTTCGGGCACTACACCTAACAATCTCCCACTTGCACGAAATGACAAGCAACGATTGTTTTTAGAGCACACCCTTTCTCATCTTATTCACAACACTCTCCCACTTGCTCTAAAAGCGATTGAGATATATCCCTCAATGCCGTACCCTCCAAGCACTCGACTTGGTACAACGATCGATTAGGTTGTCGACTCGAGATGATCTTTAGGATTGAAACGTCGCCGGTCCTTCCAATCGGGCGGTACTCTCTCTCAATATGCTTTTGACCTCTCGGTGACCGAGAAGATCCTTCTAAGCTATCTCTTCACTTGTTTTCACAATGAAGTGATATCGGCTTATCGGACACGGAATTACTCCCGGACCAAAAAGGAAATTCTAAGCACTATGAGTAAACACTGAGCCCGAGATCAACGTAATGATCATCCTTAATCTGACTACAAGTCAGAATCAGTGTAGTCAACCATATTCAAGTTTGCACCTGAATATACAAGCATATGTTTCCTCATTCTCTAACGATACTTGAGGACGTACTAAACCGCTATTTTATGCTCGAATCCGAGATTCGACTACTATTGACTTGTGATAACCTGACTTGTCGTTATCCAAGAGAGACTCTATCCCATTTTCTCTTTATCCGGAGATTTAGAGAATCATTCCTGAGAGGTAGGGTAGGACTACTCTCGATGAATGCTGCAACCGTATATGCATAATCAATCTTATTCAATAAGACAGGGGGATAGCCAATGACTCATTCTCGTGGATTTGACCGAATCAAATTCTTAGAATATAGTCCAATTCTCTCATCCAGAGAATCTAGGCGTGTCAGTTTCCGACTTCAGATAGCACACACATGTTGTTTCCAAGCTGTTTCGGTGTTATCATTCATGAACACTAATACTACTATTTTACCAATATTGATACCCGGTCTACGAAAGACTTATCAATATTCTCGGTCAAGTCCACATATTTTAAAACATGTGACTTTTAAATGACCGAGAGGTTCTCTTAAATCCACAAAGGATATAAGCCATGGCGAGCCTCCTACCAAAGGTTCTTTACGAATGAATTAAGATATCGTTAGTCTCGCAAAAAAGGTCTTAGGGAATCACCCCTATCTTACGCTTTGTAACGAATCCGTTATTCATTCTTAGCTAAAACCCTTCATTCGAATGAATTCGATTCCGTTGTTCGGCAAGAAAGTCTCGGGGAATCACCCCTATTTTCTCGCTTTCTAACGAAATCTAGCAAGATCGAGTGGTGAGAGAGTTCAAGGTCTGGTTAACTCTCTACTTGTCGGGGAATCACCCCTATACCACTCAACTTTGCGCGAAAGTTTAAACTTTCCTATTCATTCGACTCTTTTCCGTGTAGATCCAATTGCTCCCACTTTGGGCTGAGACACTCGGGTGGTTCTACAAGAGGCTAAACGAAGCTGGAGTACCAAAACTCCATTCACGGGGTTAAGGTTTTCAAACCAACCTCTATAATCGAGATCCTATACGACCCACCAAGTGCCATATGTTATCAATCACCCCAAATAGATTATAAAGTCCACAAAATCACAATGGGTCAACGGTTAAACCATACTCCCACCGTGTCTTGGGTGGATTGACATTCGATCTAGTAGTATTTATCAGTGTAATCACCAACAACTAATGTTGGACGTGGTCTGATTAAATCAGATAGTAACTACCTTTGGGTAACCGTACTCCAAGGTTTAAGGCTGTTTCTTATAGATTCTATCAGAAGGCTTGTGACAGTTCAACCGTCACTTTCTGATCTCAAGAATCTTAAAACCAACCTTCACTCGTGACATTAAGATATTTCACGAACAGTCACAATCTGAACGTATGCGCAAAATCCCCAGTCCTACCTTCAAGCATTAAATGCTAAATGCCTACATTTACGGATGTGGTGTGAACCGAATTCACTCCTTATCCATAAACTCACTAGCATCTTCTAGGTAGACTTCTCGGTTTACATAATAATGTTAACCGTTATTTTGCAACGAATTATCTTAATCGAGTTTAGCAGTGTATTGTAGCATATCAATAACTGTATAGGGCAAGTCTATGGTTTCTTCCTCAGTGAGAAACATTCCAGTAGGAGGTAGGCCGAGCATCAGTCCCAAGACTATGCGATAGCCTATTTCTGAGCATGGAATACTCTATTCTCTGCTAAAATCAGAGACACCTCCTCGTATTCTTTCGATAAACCAACCAGTGTTTTGAGTAGTTATCAGACAGAATGTCACCACTCAAAATCTCCCACTAGCTTGTATCTCTCACTAGACCCCGAAGGTCATGGTGAACAAGTTATGTTACCCCTTCAAAACTATTGCCCTTTCCCGATTGAAAAGAAACTTAGTCATTGTTCCTTTGAGATAGTGTTCTAAGACTGGGAGATAGGAATCACCCTTAGCCAGTCAGCAGGTCTTGTCTCTAGGATATATGCACTAATTAATAGATATTGAAAGGTCGTTTATCTTAATACGGAAACCTTTTACCTTTAATAGTTTTAGATGTGTTACACGTACTTATTCAGCTGTTCTAAGTGGTTCTGACTTTATCAAACAAAAGTCCGAGTCTCGGATTCGTACTACAAATGTCATATTCACTTTCTATGTGGCAACAATATATCGAGTTGAAAGTGAATCCAATTGTTTCAACGAATCTGTAAACAGAAAAATAAATTTTTCTGTGATATTAGGATAGAATCCGAAATTCATTTCCTTATATCACTCTCACTATTCTAGCTGAAATTACTGCCCGTTGTTACTTTATTAATGCACAGCTTTATTGTTCTTCCAAAGAACTAAGCCACTGAGTCAAGTAACTCGGTTAAGAAAGTCGCTAAGGATTCATTGGTTAGTGATCCGAAATCACTTTCCTTATCCTATACTTTCTTTAATTAATGTTTCGGTTTAGCCTCAAAACTTTAGTTAAGATGATTAACACTTATAGACATTCTTTCCCATTCTTAACTTTCCTTAAAAGGGAATAGTCTTGAACTAGCAGTTCGTTTGAGTAGACTCTACTCGTGAACTGTGGGATGTCTAATGAAAGTGTTACCCAGTGGGACTGATTTTCTAATAAATCAGAAGAACATAGTATAAAAGCTCCCACTAGTTTATCGGTTCCAAATACCGTCTAACTAGCGACACTTTAATTTATGATTCTCCAATTTTTCTATCGAGAAAATTTCTCGTGTAGACACTACACAATTCACTAGAAGAATTTTATCGTCCCAATCATCTTTCAAACTAACTACGGTTGTCTCTCGTTCGGCACGAGTGACGAGCGATGACATGCCTATTTACGTCACTTAAGTTTTGAAGGCTTCAAGAGAAATATCTCTTCCGAAAAATTAATCGTATATGAGATTAATAAATACAACGTTCCGGTTACTTACCACTTTTTAACGAAGTCATTACTAGTCAATTTTACACTAGCGAGTCTAGCACCTTAGAGAGATATATATATTACGGTTGTAAATAAAATTTGACGAGAAAATAAATCCAAATCATACACTACTAAAATTTTAGGAACATAAACTAAGTACTTATAGTCTATCCTACCGTTCCAAGGATTTAATCTAATGCCTCGGTGCCGCCTTAGGGTAGGTCAAAGAGGTTTCGATTAATATTGAAGATCGATTGAGAATCGAACATCTCATTTGTGATCGTCAATCACCTTTCCTTTTTCAGCCAAGGTACTACCAAAAATACCCTTTATGAGTGTGACCTACTTGTCTCGGATTTTTAGGTAGACCCCGAGTGTGCCGCCTTAGGGTCGGTCGGTGACCCGACGAGTACCCAAAATCCTATCCTTTCGGAGACCAAGCCTTGAATTTTGATAGCGGTGAAGGCCTTCCTTAGGGGCCGAAATCAAAGCCGGCACGAGGCGTCACCATTCTCTCACGTTGCTTGTGTCAACGAGAGGCCGTGGGGTCGGCTGTCGCCTCTCCCGCTCCCACTCAATATTTTGAAAAAGTGGTGGGTTTACTGATCACGTTTTTGGACTTGATGTTACATTAAGGAACAATAAATCACAGGACCGAACGTTGTCGGTTTTGTGGGCTAACCCACCCGACCTATTCGTTAGAACATATGTGACCGTCGGACGGGTCAAGACTAGGGGAGCTCCGTTGAGCCGTAGTGGCTCTTCGGATGGCTCAGCCTTGCGAGACCCCCGTGCAAACGCCACACGTGGAGGGTGAAGTCGATCGAGCTGTAGCTACTGTTGACCACCCAACCGTGGTTAAACCACTTTCGAACCTGTTTGCCCGTGATTATCCAATCCTTAAACATCAAACTTTCACGTAGACACTACGGAACAAAAACGTAATCTCGTCTAGGTAATGTGGAATTCACCGAGAATCCAACACCTTAACCATGAGGTTTCGGGATTTTACTCCTTATGCTTTCGCAGAGTGGGATTCACCGAGAATCCATCACCCAACCTCGACGATTGAAAAAACCCGTGTTCCTCGGTTTTTACCCTAATTAGTTTCTAATTAATATCAAACAATTAATTAAAACTAATCGTGTGTTTTATACATGCCTAACTAATTCCTCGAATTAATTTCTACATGTATGCATATGGAGTGGAATTCATGATATGATGCATGTCATGGCAATTTTCCGGTTCTACTCATACAATCTACACATGTATACTAGTGCGGAAAATAAACACCGAGATGAACCGTTGGCACCCCCGTAACTAATCTACTCGAAAATAAATTAAAACCCTAATCTGCAGCTGTTAAGAATCTTCGACGATCGGAATATCAAACGAACTCGGATCGGGACGAAACTTTCCAGATCTGATCTTCATTCTTCGGACTTGACGATGGACGGTCGGATTGGAGCTTTGACTTGTCAATATTCCTCAGTGAGCCGCCCAACTTGCTGCTGAAACAGACTCTTACAGCAGCGCATCATTTACTTCCCGAGGCCGATCGGGGATCAAGATGAATCCCGATCGTCCTGAAAATTTTATCTCACGTCCAAAACTCCATGATTATCGATCTGACCGGTCGGATTTTAATTTGAACGGTCCAATTGTTCCCAGAAAATCGAAGAAGTCACAGTTAGGGTTTCTGTGAATCCTGCGTTTTTCTGTTACAGCAGCCACTTCGCAGCAACGAACGGAAACCGAAACGGACTCTGATCGACACCAAAATTTGTGGGATTGTTCATCAACTTCCAATATTGATTCTGACCGGAGGGATCTTCGTTTTAACGGCTCAAACAACGGAAAAAACGAAAAGACTAAACAGCTAATGTACAGATCTATTTTCTGGAAATTAAAATTGCAATAATACATGAATTACATAATTTCATATACTCATATGAACGAATTTTCATCGTTTATATGAGTTTACAATAGATCTAAACGGGTAAACAGTGCCAACCCCCAATCCATCTCTTCAACCATAGCAATTAATCATTATCAATGCATAAAACAATAAATAAAATTTACCTACATGCAATTCCACTCCTTTAAATCGTTTAATTACGATTATGACTATATAAATCGTGGAACCTGGCTCTGCTACCACATGAAGGATGCAGGTTCTTAGATCTAACCAAAATTAGATCTATACGCAGCGGACGGATCACGATTTATACATCACAATACATAATTAAAGGACTTAAACTACTACAAGGGGGTTAAGATCATGTTACCAATATAGGGAAGAGAAGCCTTGATCTTCCGATGTGTTCTCCAAACGGTGGTTGGTGGACACCCTTCTTGATACACGAGCCTCCTTGATATGCAACCAGAAAAATCCCGAAGATTTTTCCAACTCGAACCCTAAGAATAGAGGCCGAAATTTTTCGGCCAATTTCTCTCGGTGAATAGTGACGTGAATAGTACCTTTTATTAGACTTGGGAGAACTCTCTTTATATAGGAGAGTAATCAATGTCCTCCAAGGATTAAATAATTAAGTGATAATTATCACATTAATCCTTTTCCAAATAAAAGATAAATAAAATGATTATCCCAAACAAATTAAGATAAATCATATTATTATCTATTATTCCATGAATTATCATTTAACAAATAAAAGATAAATCACATGTTAAATAATTATCCAAGAAAACTAATTTCTCTCTAATTATTAGGACATTAATGGCGCCACATATTGGGTCAAAAAGCCCACATAAAATGTCTTTTATGTGTATTATATTATTTAGCCCAACTAAATAATATTTTGCATATCAATTAATTAGCCCAGCCAATTAATTATCACTGAGGCCCAAGTAACAAGATTACTAGTCCGAATTACAGAAGCCACATCGGGGACCATGGACCTATAACCAGTAGCTCCAATAATTAATTATTCGTCGAACAGAATAAGCACATTAATTATTAATTCCGGGATTACGCCACCATAAACCCGAAACTGAACTCTACCGATTATAGATGTATACTTATACTCAACCCATAGAGTGAATAAGCGTCCATTGATATAATCACTACATACGGATTAACCCTCCATAGGTTGTCCATTCGAGTGGGAAGTCTCCGTGAACCCGACTCGAATATCTTATCCTTATTTACCATTAACCCCCTGATGATCAATTAGCACACATATCTGACTAGTAGCTAATTAGTCAAATGTGAACTCCCGGGATCGATCACTTTCTTAGGGCTAACAAACAAGGGGACTGTCTCTCTACTTCCCGCAGGAAGGAATGGATTCCATGTCTGTGAAAATCAGAACTACTCACTCATCTGGAGATAGTGCCAATGAGAAATGGCTTGGAACACATTATTTAAGTGAACCGTAACTAACACATCAAACACTACCCCGGGACAAGCAGCATCCTGTGATCACCTCAGGATTAAGGTTGATCCATATATGATCATCTAATGATTTAATAAGATTCCTCGATTACGGAATTATACCGAGAAATTCAGATTAAATCGGTCCATTTCTATATGATTGCCATCATATATAAATGCCCCACGTAGGTACCCTCTACCGACGGTCCGGATAAGACTATCACACCCTAAGGTGTTACGGGCGCATTATTGGTGTTTTAATCAAGAGACCCTAAACTCGATTAAGTTCACCACGGACTAACAGCTTTAAGCATATCTCCACTAACTCAATCCTCACGTGTAATCCATACACTGAGTTAAGTGGTTACATACGGATATACTTAGGGTTTGCAGCAGTGTATTACTTTACAAGCACAAAGCAAGTAATAAGGTGAGATAAATTCTGTCATTCATTATTAAAAAACAATTACACAAATTGTCTTTCGGGCACTACACCTAACAAGGTTATCCACAGAGTTACAGAACTTTTGTGTGCACTGAGCCGTGTTCTACACCTCATCGCTATGTGGTGTCTGCTCATGTTCCTATGGTTGAATATCTCCTAGTGGTTGCTAAACTACCTTTTAGATCTAAATCTACTCCCACGGTTTCTTTTGGAAGAAACACTTCTTCTAGAAGACAGCACGTTAGAAGACAAAAATTTTGCTCCGCGGACAAGTAAATAATATCTAGCGTAGTTGCTAAGACATTCCACAAAGTTGCATATGTCGTACTAGGCTCCAAGCCTTTCTGACCTTGCCTATGACAACTTTAAATCATCGTTTAAGATTGATTCAACATTACCCTTTTCCATATTTAATATGGAATTTATTCAACCTTTATTCTTGGGAACTTGGTTATGTATAAGGGCACTATCCCGAGACGGATAAGGGATACTTCGCATGGCTTGTGTCACACCTTTATCATATAAAGTGTTGTTTTCATTTTGGGAACACAATCTAACTGCGTATCCCAAAGATAGTATCCTTCAAGGGAAGAATCTTATTCCTTTTCAGAAAACTTCTGAAACACCCTTCAGGTATTAATTACTTCAATGCAATTGAAGATTAATTCTTAAGTAGCTCATCAATCTCATATTCGTACTAGCTCAAACTTTTCGGGCTTTCCGAATTATGCACTTCATTGAGTACATTCAACTATTTCTAAAAATAGTCATATAAACAAACAATTATTTGTGGCATTAATTGTCATAAGCCAACAAACATCGTAGTGTTTAGGCGTTAGACAATTTTTCTAGATTTCATAACCTTTTCTTAAAAGGGTATTTTAGTCCTCTTTCGATAAGATACGTATAACCCACAAGATTCATGATCATATGTTTCAGTATCATCATAATGACGTTTTTACACAATTCCCTTACATAGAGACTGTGCCTAGAGCAGCCACAAATCAAGGATAACAACCATACAAATATTTAGTTGAGATTTTTCACCTATATCAACTATACAGCGACATCAATCTAATATATTAGATTCAGTGAACTTTCAAATTTATTGGAATAACATTTATTCCTTACAATTGAATATGTCTGCTAAATCCTAACAAATAACTGAATTCGTGTTTATCATAAGAACCGGAACACAATAACGTTTATTTAGTTCCTTTTTCAGTTTACTAGATCCTGAATATGGTAAGTGTCACAAAGTTTGCTTCACCTTCCATATCTACATTTAATCTTTCTAATTTAATCATTCTCGTAAGATATCATATATATTAGAGTCGACTTTGAACTTAGATAGATTTATCTCAACTCACTTGCCTAGAATAGAAACTTTAATAAGTTCTCTATTTCAACACATGCCCTAACTTCCCTTTTAATCCTTTAAGCTCTTGAAAAATGTTTCTGATTGTAGTCTTTATAAGACTTAAGAAAAATCACAAGAGCCATGTCTTTAATTTCCTTTCATAAAGAAAATCTAAAGTTTATTAAATAGTTTATTTAACCTTTTAAGTCGTATTCAAAATATTAACTATTTAATTAACCTTTAAGCAATGTTTAAAGAATTAAGTCAATACTTAAATCTTACAATTTTGAAAACAATCTTTCCAAAATTTGATGTGGTCATTCTTATCCAACGTTTGAATTAATTGTCATCGTATGACAGAATGATCATCTTGGATCGTATCCAATATATGATTAATTCTTTGAAACTTAGTTCAAGTGATTTAATCATATCTTGAGCTTCCGCTTTTCATTAATAATTAAAGTCTTGGAGAACTCCATCAAATATGTAGTCTCCTTGTCTCTAACTACTATATTGGGATTGCTCGTGACATTGCTTATTTTAAAAGGATTAAAATTACTTAACCTTTCTTGAAAACGTTTCTCAAACAGTCATAATTTGGTTTTACTAATCGAGAAAAACATAAATTTAAAAGTTCGCTAAAAACTACAACATAAAATAAAGATAAAAGAGTGTTGTTGTTTACACATGCAAAATCAAAGATGGTCTTTGGTTTATGATTTTGCTCACACTAGTCAACTACTCACAATCAACTTTCAAGAATTTTTCTAAATCCTTTAGTGGCTGGAATCCTATCTAGTTGACTCGATCCCCGACGTGGGCCGATCGACCGGATAAATTTTCACGGGTAGGTACTTCTTACCAATCGCGTCTAATGCGACTTCCAGTGGTTGACTAGTCAACTCTTTGACAATTCACATCGTCTGTGTGATAGTCAACCTTATGTCTCTAAAATCAGACGGTACTGATGTGGGCCAATCACCACAAGATTCTTAGTCAAGTCGTAACCCAAGTATTCATGAGATCTCATAACGATCATATCTCGATAATGACGATATACCCTAGGTAGGTCAACTCCCGACGTGGGCCGATCAGTTGGATCCGAACAAGGGCTCTTCACCGTCACTATAATATTGGGAGACATTTTATAACATGATTTTTGTTGTGGGAGTAATTTTAAATTAATTCACTTAATTAATTTCGAATTAATTCTCTTAATTAATTTATTACAGTCTCATCATGTATATCTATCTCTATAGACATACATCCTACACATTCATCTAGATCGTGCCTTGTTATGCATCTATCGTATCATATAAAATAAATACAAGCACAAAATAAATAATTGCGTAAAGTAACTGGTATGATCATGGACTTTTCCTAGGTGCGGTTTCGAATACAAACTGACAATACCGCGGGTCACAATCTAAGGGTAGCTGCAACCGCCAATAAGATCTTTAATGCGCCATCTCTAATGGGATCTTTATTCTTCTTTCTGTGGCCTCCATCTTCTGCTCCATTCTTGTTACATTTAATTCTATCTAATAAAATAAA
This sequence comes from Gentiana straminea, assembly GCA_036785695.1. Lineage (NCBI taxonomy): Eukaryota > Viridiplantae > Streptophyta > Magnoliopsida > Gentianales > Gentianaceae > Gentiana > Gentiana straminea. The sequence goes on along the minus strand of JAVUPR010000407.1, from coordinate 3,531,964 downwards.
TACACCCGCCGCACACGTGGGAGCTAACGGGAATGGGATAAATGCAGAAAATAAAAAGGTCACGTTCTTCATAACGGCCTAGGACAATTTTTAAACCAACAGAAAAATTAAAGCATTCACGTCTATCCTACCGGTCGAGTCCATGATCAATCTCGGTCCATATAATCATATTATATCTACTATATCTAATCCATACAATAAAATCTTATGAAAAAGATAAAATTAAATTTAACTACTTGCCTCTTAATTAATCAATTAACATTTAATCTATTAAATGGTTTTATTCAATCAATTAACTAATTAACATTTAATTAATTAACTGATTTTAATCGAAATAAAATTAACGATTAATTTTAAACCGATTTCAATTTTAATTTAATTAATTGGAACTATTCTAAAAATAAATCAAAATTAAAATTAGGTCTTTTTTGTTTCTTTCCTTTTGAGTCCTAATCAAAAGGGATGCCTATGGTTTCCTTAACCAAAAGGCATCTCACTTGACCCTTTCCAAAATCAAAATTTTGTAAAGGGTCTAGGCCTAGGCTTTTTCCAAAAACAAATATTTTAAAAAGGGCATCGGCCTATTTCAAACAAAATTTTGAAAAGCTAATATTTTGGTTAATTTGTCTGGCCACTTTCCAAAATCAAATATTTGGAAAGATCCTAGGCGTATTCCAAACAAAGTTTGGAAAGACCATTATTATTTTAATTCCATGTGGCATCCCAATGGCCCAAACTATTTGAACCATTGGTTAGGCCACATGAATCAACTAAACAAAAGAGGAATTACCAATCACAACTATGAACCATATTGAAACACAAAATACACAAAACAAAAGGAAGAGGCCCGCCAGGCTGCCGCCAGACGACATCCATAAGGCTGCCGCCGGCCGCCGGACGGTGGTGGTGCCGTCGCCAGTCGGCCGAGCACCACCCGATCTCTTTTTTTTTCTTCTATTCTTTTCATGTATCGTTTTGCGAATCTAAAATCTTTCATCTTTAACTTACGGATTAGAAAGATAAAATTAACTACGTAAAAATAACATGCTTATTGCTTAAGCTCAAAGCTCTCTCTGATACCACTGTTAGGAAATCTATGCGGGAAGGCAGCGGAATTCAAAATTTTATTTCCTTTAACCAGGATCGATTTCATTTAAGCAATAAACAAATAAGCTAGTAGACGGTGGTTACCTTGCTTGATCTATAAGATCGACGCTTTGACCGTCTAATGAGAGTAGTTGTGCACGGAGCTGCCCAAGTGTTCAGCCTCTACCGCTAGTCCACACGAACAACTTGCCGGAATCCACCATTGGATTGCTACTAGAAAAATCCGGCTGCTAGACCGGCATTTTCTCTCTCCCTAAACTCTCTCTAAGGAGCTCTCTATTTTTCACAAGAACAATTAGCTCTTGGAGTTGTGATGTACAAAAAAGCTTGACACTCACCTCTTATTTATAGTGAGAGGGGCGCCCCAACTAGAGTGGAGAGGAAGAAAACCTTTTACTAGTAAAATAAGGAAAATATCTTTGATTGATTTATCTCATTAATATTCAATATCTTATATTAAATATTTTCCTTAAGATATATATTGACAATATTTTATATTGAATATATCTTTATCTTTATTTTATTACCATAAATCAATTTACACATGTTTATATATCACATATATATATTACACATATAAATAAATAAATAAATATATATATATATATATATATATATATATATATATATATATTACTACAAAATGTGCACATGCACATCATATGTGCAACTCACGCATTATAGTATATATAAATATTAATATCTAATATTAATATATTGTAATACCATTAATTAAATTGCACAATCCAAGTGTATCTTATACGCACACAAATTGCTCCACCTTAGCCAATAAATTGGCATCCGTAATATTCTTTAATTAATATAATATATTAATAGCTTGTATTTAATTTATTCATAATAAATAAATACCACCATATTAATTTATCACTATAACATTTATAGTCTTGACATAAACTTTCATTATTTGGTTATCGCTATAACCGCATTTTAATCCGGCTAGATGTTCATATGTGTGTGACCCGATAGGCTTCCGAATATGTTGGTCGTAGACACAATGTGCAAATTACGAAAATGCCCTTCATGCCTAACGATCACGGGATAACGTCTAGCAACACACCGTGACTCCCAATCATCGGAAGAGTCAAATGCAATGACTACTACCTTTCATGTGAAACAGTTACCGTGTGACTTAGAATCTATCGCTGTAATAATATCCATACGATCGTATCTCGAGTGTCGATACATTAACGATCGTATCTTATAATCTGGATATCATACTCTCTCGAAGTAACTCATTTACTTCCACTTTGCAAAGATTCAATAGAGTAAGACATTCCTTATAAGAAGGCCCTTTCGGATATTCACCCTACTGATAGGGTACGCGATTTCTATACGACCATACATGTATACTCCGCATGCTTCAGTATCATACCCAATCACTACCGCATGATCGCCCCATGGCTAGGGGAAACCTTAATAGTGTTAAAGCATGTCAATCCACACCGTGATGCCATGAAGACTCCGGTCTTAAGGATAATTACACAACCGCCACATAGTGCGACACTTAATGTAAGTGGGTCAGTCTAACGTACACATTCTCTAATACACGTCCACGTACCATGCTAGTGTCTCTACACTTCGATAGACGAGATCTATCTCTGCCCTTAATGACAGAAGACATCTAATACGTGATAGCATGTTTATACTATTAATGCTCTGCTTAATAGTACAATAGCCTAGAGACATTTAAGTATCAAACTTATTAAAGTGATTAGAGATATCATTAACTATAATCGCCTATTATGGTTTCTCTATCACAGTTTAATACTAAGGATGTTATCATATAACAATTCATAATTGGTTCTTTAAGAGAACAAATATACGACAACAGAAAAGCCATTTAATATATGTATAAACACAAAGAAATAGTAGAAAGGATCCGACCCGGTCTGATTGGGTTTAGGACACTATTTCAACAGTGACCTGAACTGATTTTATAGATCTTGTGTGAAGACCTAAGTGTCATAAGGACAATGAACTCTTGGAAGATATTTTCTTATGGTGTACTCTGGTTAAGTCAATTATAATCAGATGACAAATTAGAGTACTGATTTTTTAAGATGAGTAAAATCTCAGTTAATGCTTTAAGTCAGTTAATTAACTGACAACTGACAAACTCAGCATGAAATTGATCAGGACACTCAGTTTTATGAGCCATACATCGAAAAAACTAATAGTACATTCGAACGTTGAAAATAAGCAATTCTATTGGATGAAGTGCTGACAAGTCAGAACGGTCATAAAATATAGCCGTTACAAGATAGACGTTGATACAATTCAAATTCAAGCAAGATGAACGTTAGACCTCACACTATAAATAGAGGACTTGGCACCAAGGATAAAGGGACGGAATTTACAAGATTACAAGCATTTTTGTTCACAAGTCTCGTTCATTCAATTTGCTATCATCTCTGTGCTAACAAGATCAATCAAGAATTTCCTTAAGTGTTCAAGCTACACAGAACTTATCCAGATCTCAACACTTTGAAGAACCACAACCAAGAATCATTTTTTTTGATTCTGAGCCCAACTTTGATTCTTAATCAAAGGTTTAGACTGTGAAGCAATCCGGTGAAGGATTTGCCAAGGACAGTTGTATTAGCGATCCGGTAGGCTTGTGTTTGTGGTGGTAGGCGGTGAAGTGGCATACGTAACCCTTCAAGGACCAGTGGCTCAAGCATTTGAAGAGCAGCAATCCAACCTGTTCTTTGATTGTTTAGATAGTGAAGCTAGGATTAGCCAATGACTATTGTTTAGGACTTTTGTAGCAGCTCACCTCAAGAAGTTCTAGTGAAATTTTCCTCCTACACCACATAGGAAGAGTGGACGTACAGGATTACACCACCTGGAACCACTATAATTCTTGTTCTATTTACTTTACGCATTTACATTTTGTTATTTATTATTATAGTTTTTATTATTGATTATTCAGTGATCTGAAACTGATTGTTATACAAACTCATAGCTCACAAACTGACATTCATCAGAATTCAGTTTAGCACACTCAGCTTTCACAGAGAATAACAAGATCCAGAAAAGGCTAAATCATATATCCGCTTCCGGTTGACTCAGTTTTGTTATAAGTCAGCTTTGACATAGACTAAGCTTTGTCAGCTTAACTCCAAACAAGTTTGAACCGAACCTTAATAGTTTAAAATCTAGTTATTGGTGACAAGTTTATTCACCCCCCCCCCCCTCTAAACTTGTGTTATCCTTTCCAAGGGACCAACACTTCGGCACCCGGTGATTTTAATAAAGGGACGTCGATACCACTGATGTTCTTTGTTGAATGCCAACGTCAGTGTCACTAACGTGGGTGTTCAACAAGGAACACCAGTGGCAGCGACGTTCCCTTTATAAAAGTGTTACAACTTAGAAACGTCAATCCACGACTTTCCACTGGTGTTTCTTGTTGAACACCAACGTTAGTGGTGTTCTTCAAGGAACACCAGTGATACTGACGTTTTTTCATCCGAAAAAATAATCAAATAATGGGTTCCGAAAGTAAAAACAGCGGCGCCTTTAGAACCCCCTATTTATATCCATTTTACTTTCTCAGCTAAATATTTTATCTAAAATGATCTGCCAGCCAAACTCTCTACCAGGCCTAATTAACGTTTTTTGTCCGGCCCGTCTATTATCTAACGAATAAACCTGCCATGTTTGGTTTTGGGTGGTTTGGGTTGAATTTATTTGGATCCAACTCAATATTTTATTCATTCAACTATCTTATTTACCATTAATTTATTTATTTTATTATAAATTTTCTTATCAATCATTTCATCATCAACAAATAAAATAATATTAATCAATTTATTTTATTCACTCATTACACTATTTAACTATTACTTTATTAATATAATATTTTATTACAATTTCTCTCACCAATCATTTTTTTCATCTATATAAATTTCAATATAACATTTCAACTTTATGATTATTATTTCATTTTATTTTGTTTTTCTTTTTCTCTTTTGAATCTATTAAACCCCAATCCAATCTGAAACCAAACAGGGCCTTCCGCTCCTCACCTTCTATTGCATAAGCCTCTATTCGGCTGCTACTTATTGAACCCCCAAGCCGTTCCTCCTCCCCGGACTTCCCCACCCGTTACGTATCTCCCTCATTAACTCTGCAATTATTTCCTTTCCCCAAAATCTATTGAAACTATTCTTCTCTACTCTGAATTAACCGTTTGATTTCCACTGTTAATGCACCATGATTCTTTGTAATGTCATCCCTCCTGAAATCTTGCCTCTTGCTATCACCCTCGTGTTGATTTCATCTATGGAATGTTTGATAGCAATTGTAATTCCTGATTCGTGAAGATTTCGAATCGTCTCTTACCTCTTTCATCTCCTAAATCTGGTGATATGTCGTTATGATAAGGTATGAAACCCAAAGCTCGTTATTTTTGGTAGGCAAGCAATCAGATCGAGAGAAATCCGGTGGTAAGGCCGATGATTTCACTAGAGACCAATGATGTCAAAAATTCTGTAAATCTGCAAAAGATCGAGTCTTGGTGAATGTTTGATGATCACAAAAGATTTCCAGCCATTAACTCGAGATTTCCGGCATACGAATTATTCAGGGAAGCTTCCTCTCCATTATTTCTATTTCATGTAAGAATTTCTTTAAATGAAAAACCGATGCATGTCGTTACAGGCTCAGAGTATATATCATATCATATATCCTTTTAGTATAAATCGTATTATGGTCTTGCTGTATATGGTTCAAAGTCGCGGTCTCGGTAACCGACTCAGAGACCATTAAGTCACATAAATCGTCGCGTATCGGTATCGTTTCAGGCGAGACGGGTTTTCTCCCATATAAAATGTTTTAAAAAATTTGAAAAAAATCTAAAAAAATCAAAAAAAAATATGAAAAACTAAATAGAGGAATCCGATCACCTTCTCATCCACCTCCCCCGCCAAATCCAAAGACATGTACTCTATGGCTATTGACCAATCACCAGAGGAAGCCGATCTTCTTAAACGGAGCATCGAGAAACCAAAAGAACCAGACCCGCCGCCCTCTGAATCGGTTTGGTCAAAAAAATCCAGTGTTGATGTTGTTACAGAACAAGTTGTTGCCCCATCCTTCCATATCGGAGGAGGACAATGAGGAGCACATTTACTGGAAGGAAGCAATTGATAACTTTATAGGGCCGGAGAAGACAGATAAGTCAATCACGACCCCTCTTGATCGTTGCCTTGAGTTGTGGAGACCATGGAGAAAAGCTCTCATCCTTAAATTACTGGGTAAGACTATAACCTAAAATTTTCTTTGCAAACGTCAGTCTGATATGTGGCAAACTAAAGGCCGATTAGCAGTGGTGGATTTAGAGGACGGTTTTTATATAGTCAGATTCACAAAGGAATTTGACTATGATACAACCCTGCTAAATGGAACTTGGATCATTCAGGGTCACTATTTGCACGTTATGAAGTGGACACCATACTTTGAACCATAAAATGATTCTATCAAGTCAACCTTGGCCTGGGTTTGATTTTCAAGCCTTCCAATTTGGTGTTTCAAATAGGATATCTTGATGGAACTAGGAAATTTTATTGGGAAGACGGTTAAAATTGATACAATTACAAAAGCCAACGTGAGAGCTCGATTTGCAGGGGTGTGTGATAAGGTTAAGCTGGATAGTGCCCTAGACTCGACTGTGGTGTTGAATGGATGGAATTTTAAAGTCGAATACGAGGGATTGCAGATGATCTGCTTTGGTTGTGGGAAATTTGGACACAGGAACGAGACTTGCCCATCCAATGCTTAGACCACTGAAGCTGATCAAGGTAATCTACCTGCAAACAAAAATTTACCACAAGGACCTACTAAAGAACAACCATATGGACCTTGGATGATTGCACAGACTCGTAGAAGACGAAACCCCATCAGGCCTACAACAGAACAACACAAACCTCAACCTAGTACCACTGACATGGAGAAACAACCTGAACCCAACTCTGCGTCAGGTTCCCGTTTTGCAGTATTAGAGGAAACAAATGAACAAACAATAGAGACAGAAGAGACAGTAAAGGAGGGAGAAATTCCACGAGAGATTAGAGATTTGGTAGTAAGAGCCGAAAATATGGAATCCCACGGGGGACAAACAAAAACAAGAGAAATTAGCAAGGAATCGGCCCTAAGTCAAAACAATAAGAAGAGAAATGCAGAGGACGGTACATCAGGTACGAGATACAATCCACAGAGGGATAAAAGAATGGATACAAACCCTATTGGAAACACATCATGAGGAGGCAGCGTAGACTTGGATGCCCTAAACATAAAAGCACCAACTAGTAGAGCCATAACAACTAGCAAATCTGCACTCTTAGATGTCTCTAATAACTCCAAGAAGGCTGCCCTGCAACCCGAGACTAGAGGTAAACTGAAGACCAACCAACGGGACAATCAACCTACGCCTAAAAAGTCAGGGGATAACATCAAAACACACCCCCCATACCCTCCCCCTAATGGCAAAAGATCCCACAATCCATGGACATTGATTCAGCAACTAATAACCCTCTATTTGTTGTGGAAGTGACAGGGAATTCCCCACCCTACACCTCACAATAATTGTTCTATCATGAAGATATTATCATGGAATTGTAGGGGTGCTTCATCAAGTGAGTTCCTCCGTCACCTACAATATCTACTATCACAACAAAAGCCTAAAGTTCTATTTTTTATGGAAACTAGAAGTACTAGTGACAGAGCGAGTAAAATCCTTAAGAAGACCTACTTCACTAATCTGTATGTAGTTAAAGCTAGGGGTTATTATAGGGGGTTGTGGTGCTTTTGGGATGCAAGAAAAGTTAGCCTATCCTACATAACTTGTACTAATCAGTCCCTTACCATGGCTGTCTTGATAAATGATAAACCTCACTGGATCCTCTCTTTAGTTTATGCTTCTCCAATACCTAGCGCCAGGAATGACTTCTGGGACTATTTAAGTAAACTCAAAAAACACATTTGACTTACCTTGGTGCCTTATAGGTGATTTCAACCAAGTGCCTTACCAAAGGGACAAGCTGGGAGGAAGAGAAGTAGGGGGTTTTAACTGTACAAAACTATGGCTCTTTCTACAACAATGTGACTTGATGGACGTTTCATTTCAAGGACCAAGATTTACTTCATGTGGTACCACCCATGACTACAAGGAGATACTTCAAAGACTTGATCAAGTCTGGTGCAATACAGAATGGATGGAAAAATTTGAGAGGGCAAATGTACAACACCTACCAAGAATTCACTATGATCATAACCCTATCAGTTTGAATACAGACATTAACTTACCTAAATAGAAATGCAGCAACAGTTTCTTCTTTCAGAGGGCCTGGATGGATCACGCTGAGTTTGAGAATTTTGCTTCACATAACTGGAAAGACATGGACTCCCTTCCTGACACTATCACCCAATTTGCTAAGGCCACTACTAAATGGAATAAGCAAGTGTTCCGCAACATCTTGACCAGGAAGCAGAACTGTCAAGCAAGATTAGCAGGGATTGAGAGGAGCATGGAATCTACCCCATCTACTTTCCTGGCTAATCTCCATGACTCCCTAAAACTCGAAGTGAGTGATATTCTAGAACAGGAGGAGACCTACTGGTACCAAAGATCTCAACTTCAATGGATTGCAGAAGGTGAACGTAACACCCATTTCTATCAATTGTCTACCATAAAACGCCAACAGAGAAGAAAGTGACATGTCTCAAGAACAATGAAGACCAGTGGATTTTTGACATGAATCATATTGAGAGTATGATCATGAATTATTATATTCAGCTGTACACTGCTGATACAAGCCCAACTAACTGGAATCTGGAGATTAGTTGGCCTACACTGAGTAATTCTGACAGACAATGGATGAACAGACAAGTCTCAGAAAAAGAAGTGGAAGAAGCAACATTCCAAATAGGGAACTACAAGGCCAAGTCCTGATGGCATCCCAACATGTTTCCTTAAACGATATTAGCCTATTGTAGATAATTTGAATGAGACCCTAGTTACCTTGATACCAAAAATCAACCCACCAGAAAAAAGTGGAGCAATTTAGACCTATCGCACTCACCAACATTTGTTCCAAGATCATCACCAAGTACTTGCAACCAGATTCCAATCTATTATGGGAAAACTTGTAAATACTACATAATCTGCCTTTATCCCTGGCAGAGGGAGTACTGGCAATATCATTATCACTTATGAGGTGCTTCACCAGTTTAAGTACAAGAAGGGCAGAAAGGGGTGGATGATGTGAAGATTGATATGGAAAAAGCCTACGACAGGGTTAGCTGGGACTTTCTTGAAAAAAAAATTAGAACATCTGGGCCTCTCAGACATACTTATCCAACTCATTATGTTTGGTCTAAGATCTAACAAGCTCTCCTTGCTATGGAATGGTAATAAGCTCGCACCCATCACCCTCTAAAGAGGTCTCAGACAAGGAGACCCCCTTGACCCTTACCTTTTTTTTTACCTCTTTATAGAAATATTGAGCTTTCTTATTGAACTACAAGTCCAACAAAAGAAGTGTAAGCCTATTAGAATTGGTAAACAATGACCCCCTTGTCCCACCTATTCTTTTCTGACGATTTAATCTTATTTAGGGAAGCTACTGAAGGCCAAGTTGGTCTCATAGAGAAATTATAGACAATTTTTGCACCATCTCAGAGTAGAAGATCAGCCTTCACAAGTCCAAGTTTCATACCTCTAAAAATACTTCAAACCAAGCTAAGGATCGCCTCAGTCTTAAACCTGGTATGCAACACACATAAGATCTTGGAAAGTACCTTGGAGTCCCCCTTATTCACTCCAGAAGTACAAAACATAAATTTGATCCAATTCTTGACAAGATAAACAAGAAGCTGGCCATCTGGAAGATGAAATCCTTGTCTAGAGCTGGAAGATTGATTTTGATTAATAGCTCCCTTGCAACCCAGCCCTAATATGCTATGCAAACTATGAAGCTACCCGCAAGTGTCCTTCAGCAAATGGAAAGAATCTGCATAAACCTTTTTTGGGGGAGTGATGAAGGAGCTAGAAAGATGCATTACTTGGCATGGGGCACTCTTTGCCAGCCTAAAGATGAGGGAGGCCTGGGCCTAAAAAAATATCGGCTGATGAATGTGGCACCATTGGGAAAGATATGGCATATGTTAGTTGATGATCATTCTTTGTGGGTCAAGGTGTTGCTGATGAGATATGGCAATCCCTTTGAACCACCCAAACCCACAGATTCCCACATTTGGAGGACTATATGTTATGAAACTAATATTCTTAAGCAAGGCATCAGTACTAAAGATGACAACATCATCTGGACAGAGGCTCCTAATAGAAAATATTCTGTTGCAACAGCCTATACAGCTCTGTGCTCTCCTGCTAGCACTTATACTGAAGATCTCTGGAAGGTAATCTGAAAGCTACATGGGCCCACTCGCCTAAACTTCCTACTCTGTCAGGCTACACATAATGCATTACCCACCATGGATTTTCTTTATCATAGACACGTGAGCTCTTCCTCTGAATGTCCCCAATGCCAGCAAGCTGACGAAACAAATATTCATACCCTAAGAGATTGTACTACAGCACAGCACGTCTGGAAAGCTCTTGTCCCATATGAATGCTGGACGCAATTCTTCTTTACAGATAATATTAAAGAGTGGATTGCAGACAACATACATAAGCAAAGAGACAAAAAAGACTAGCCCTATATCTTCCGAGAAACGATCTATAGCCTATGGTACTAGAGAAACCAACAAAAACATGTGATGTAGAGATGGCCCCAATACATGTTCTAATTTCCAAAGTTGTTAGTAGAGTGCGTAATTTACGCCTAGCTTGGTGTGATTAGTTTTAATTTGTCTGAACTATCTCTACTATGTTTGTAATTTTTTGAGGGGTTTTCCCATGTTATCTTATTAATGGCTCCTTTATAAAAAAATTATAATAGTGACTGTGTGGCTAACCTTATATACCATGGCTCATTGAACAGACATACTTGGTTCATTGACCATAAAACCCAAAACTTGGTAGCCACGACCGGATAGTCACTTCGGTTTAAGATGATTGCTTGGTTCAACCAACTTACTGTGAGGTTCATTGACTAGTACTACTCCCTAAAAGAGTTTACATAGTTCATTGACCTAAAATACAAATCATGGTTAACCAAGGCCAGAGAATTATCTTCATTTATTGTGCCATGGATCCTTCCTCAATAATTTCTCAAACTGTGTTCACACTTAAGCCTTAAGGTTAAGTCATACCTTGAGGGCTACAAATATCCAGTCATATCACACTGGATTGCTCACCAGTTGAAAACAAAAGCAATCCAACATTTTCATTCTTTCAAAAATTCTGTCTTTTGTGTGAGTTTAAGAGTGTGGGCTAGGAAGTTGAATATCTTGTGAGATACTGCAACTTAATGGCTGATCTGAAGCTACTATATTTGAGGAAGGACAGTTCCATCCAGTATCTCCAAGTTTTAGGATCAGTAAGGTGAAATTCTGAGGTTCTTTTTGTGCATAAGGTACTTGGAAATGCCTTTCCTTTTGTTTTAATTTTTGCCCTGCTTTGCTATTGTTTTGCTACTGTGTCTATGCTAGAAAAGGCTTTCAGATATGTGTGTAATCCACTAATCTGTTCAGAAAGTTGCTGTTGTTATTGTGATTTGTTTGATATGCCAAGTCATTACCTTTGTGCAAGGACACACCACTGATTTCTTACTAACCTATGGATTGAACTCCTGTCTGAAAAACTCGACTCTAGTTGTTCCCAAGTTTGTCAGAAAATCAAAAAGTTTTTTGATCAAGCGATCATGACCTGTTCACTGTTAGAGTCTTGAGAATAGGACTTGAACAGACTGCACACTTGGAATCTCTGCACTTTTGGTTTGACTGACAAACCTTGGTGTTGATCCTTTTGTTTAAAAGTCCACATTAACCTGTTAAGAAATTCAGTGACTGGTGCTTGTGACTAGCACACTGAATTCCTGACCCTTGCTTGCAATTTTGTCATATCCATAGTGCACATAATCTAATCTTTTGCTGTGCACCTATTCCTGCATTTGCTGAATCATTCTGAGCACCTAAATTGTTGAACCTGTTGTGTATGCTTTCCTGTTGTTTTATGAATCTGTGAGTCACAATCTGCTTCCTTGTGCATCTGGTTTTTGCCATATTCTTGTTGCATTGAAGCTGCAATTTTTACTACCTTTCTAAATCTGTTGTGCACATTGAATTGTTGCTCCTACTGTGCTCTTGTCATTTTCTTGAAGTATTTCCACTTGTGCATCCTGTTGTAGCTTAAGAATATAGTAGATTATTAGTTAGCTTTTGGTGCTCCTTAACATTGTATTCAGAATTTGATTATCAGGCTTGATAATCTCGCCCCTTGGTCTTGATTATCATCTCTGAATATCAGCTGAAAGTTCAGCTCAGTTGGTATTGATCTGGTGTAATCTGTTTTGCTATATTGATCTGGATTAGCTGTCTTACTTATCAATATTTTCCCTTGGAGTGTACCTGATCTGTATTAGTGTACGTCTTGGATCTAAGCTTGTTTGTAATCCGGAATCCTATTTTGTAATCTGCATTGCAAGAAATTTGTGTTGAACTTACTTGGCTGTGTATTCCTGCTTTTGAATCTTGTATAATAGCTTCTGGCCTTTGAAAGTAGAATCTGCTTTGGTTGTTAATTTGTACCTTTTGGCAATGCCTCTAAACATCACTAAAAGTTCAAGTTGCTTTAATATCAGCCTGTGTTTGCCTTGTCAAATTATTTGTAAAGTTTCAGTTTTGTTTTGGTCCTTAATAAATCATCTTGATCATCTCAATATAACTTGCAGAGTACTATTTTAGTTTTGTGTGGATCACGTTGAAACCTATCTGCAACATACTAGACCTATTTTTATCACACATTATTTAATATCATCTGATCACGTAGGTTTTAATACAAGTGAATAGTAGAATAAGTAAGCTTCCGTACTTATTTTATTAGTACTTGTGTTTATTCAAAATGAGTTTAAAAATCACCAAACTCTATTCACCCCCTCTAAAGTGTTTGTTTAGGCCTATATCGATCCAACAATGTGCATAGCACTAGCATTATGACGGAAACGTAGGGCAGGAAACTGAACAAGAATCTTCAAATCTTGCAAAATATAAACCAACCATTGATCACAAACTGCATTGTCCATAGCCCTATAATCAGATTCTGAAGAACTCCTGGCTCTAGTTGTCTGTTTCTTAGCTTTCCAAGAGAAAGTAGCATCCCCTAAAAACATCATGTATCCTGATACTGACTTTCTGGTTTCAAGGCATCCTTTAGTACAAGGTGGTTGTCAGCTGGGAATAATATACCTTGCCCTGGGTTATCTTTCAAATATGTCAGCAATATGTGAGCATCTTTCATGTTGTCTTCAGTGGGAGTATCTAACAATTGACACAATTGTTGAGCTGCAAAAGCTATGTTTGATCTGGTGAAGGTAAGATAGATCAGCTTACCCACCATATATCTGTATGCAGTATTATCCTACAATAATGGTGAATCTCCATGTTGTAAAGTCTTCTTTGACTCAGTAGGTGTCTTAGCAGGTTTAGCTCCCAGAAACTCATATTCTTGTAGAAGGTTTCACTACAAGAAAAATGGTTTTTAATGACAAAAACTTAATGACGGGTTGATATCACGTCATTAAATGGTAGTTATAATGATAGGGCTTAATTTTTTCATAGTTAGTGACCAAATTTTAATTCCCGTACTTACGTATCATAATTCCCCTTATTATTAGGGCGATAAAAAAATTTCTCTCATTATTTGTACAAATTTTTACTTTGTTTTATTTACGACATGTACAATTTTTTTAAACAAGTTTATTTATACAAATTTAAACAAAAACAAAATAATATTTTATTTTTTTTAAAGAAAATATAAGAATACTATTGTTTTTTTGAAAAAATGACGATACTTAAAACAACCCTAACCCTTCCTATTAATTTCTATACCTGTTACAATACCTTGCACGACATGCCTAATACAATGTATAATGATTAAAGGTATAAGCATAGATACAATACAATAATACATTTTTTTGATTCATAAAAAAATAACATAACCATGGTTTTTTTAATCGATAAATAGTCGTACATATGGAATGTTGAAATATCTAAATCTCTGCTTAAACTTGTACATGTTCACAAATTCAAAAAATGTTATATTGAACGATTTAGATCCCATGTTTATTTAGAGGGAGTTAACTTGCAATTATTCTGAAGTTGGGTTAATCTATACCACCAAGCATGGATCTAGCATCTGGTAATGATGAATCTTCCATAAAGTAGGGTTTTGTACTTGTTATAAGGGCACCTAGAATAATAAAGAAAGCTTACATGAGCTAAGTGTAATTGGTTTTAAATGTGATTTGGCAAAGATCTACGGCATGTATGTAAGCACAAAGCTGATTACCGGTGAGTTGTGGCATTCAAATTTAGGCAAACCACGGACGTTGGCTGTAGAAGCTTGGAAAGCTCCAGGACCTTTTAATTATCATGTGCAAAAGTTTAGAAGTCTAATATTATGGACACGTAAGGAGTTTACGGGAAAAAAATACAATAATACACACATATATACATATAATATTAGATATGCATGTATAATACTGATAATTTTTTTTAATACTAATGTACTTAATAAGACATGATAAAAACAGAGGATCTCTCTCTAAGTGATAGCTTCATCTCTCTTCTGTGAGAGCTTCTTCTCTTCTACCTTCTACTTCTCCTTGCATGCAGGCTTTTTCTCATCCTTTTTCACAATCCGTTTCATTTTTTCTGTTCTCCGAACTCCCAAGTTCTCTCTATGATGGACGAAAATCTTGAAAGACAGTTCCAAAACTTTAGTTTCTCTAAAATTGAAAGTTGTGGAGTAATTTAGCCTAAGGAAATTACAAAATTAGCTGAAGCTAAATGCCTCCGGTGTGTGGTGTGTAAAGTTTACTCTGATAAACCGGTGTAAATCAAAGGTATGGAGAATGTTCTGAGTTAATATGGGATTTCACTCAAGGTTTTTTGGTTAGAAGTATTGGTGTAAACAAATTTAAAGTTTTTTTCAACATTGGGGAAGACGTTGATCTTATTATGGCCGGATGTCCATGGTTCTATGACAACTTCCTGATGGTAATTAAAAGGTGGAGAAAATGAACTGAAGCAGATAACCTAGCTTTTAACTTGGTCCGCTTTGGGTTCGGCTCTAGAACCTAACCCTGGAATGCAGTTCAAATTTAGTAGTGAATCATATTTGCATGTGTCTTGGCAAGGTAATTGAAGTCCGATCATCTTCTTCTAGTAGCATGCAGGGTAATGTCTTTAGATGTTTGGCTGAAATTGACATTACTAGACCGCTACTTCATGGTATGTTTGTCACTTTAAAGAATGATCAGCTTTGGGTTGATTTCAATTATGAAAGGCTATCTTTTTTCTGCTTTTACTGTGGTATTATTGAGCATGCATCTCGATCTAGTTATTCTAGAGGGCTTGACCTTAAAAGGGATATACATAAAGATGATTAATATGGTCTTTGGCTTCGAGCACCACTTGGAAAAAAGACACTAGGATCAAGGAAAAGATAGGGAGAAATCTACGTGTCCAAAATCAATCTTTCTGTGGGGAATAAAAGTGGCAATATCAATGTGGAGGCTAAATTTGAAAGTGGACAATCTTCAGGGAGTGACAATAATCTGAAGGATGCACACGAATTTATCCTTCCAGATTTTGTCTTGAATTTAATTGAATATGATGGTAGCCATGTCTTTGTTCTGATGGAAGCTAGGGGCCAAGTGGAAATTTGCCTGAGTCATCCCCTTTTAATTGAATGGAAGGGGGAAAATAGTACAAGCTTGCAAAGCTCAAAAAGCGAACAAAGTGTTGAAATCACATACTGAGATAAATGATGAGGACATACCTGATCAGCAGACTATTCAACAATAACAAGCTCCTTAGGAGGATCTCACTATTGTTAGCATAAATCAAAACCCTGATCAAGATCATGTCATTCAATCTGCTGACATTGAAGATGCTGATGCTCATTTGGATGCAAATCCCACTGGTATAGAATCTCAGTCCAACAACACCCCAAGCAGTGCTTTCGCTCAATCTATAGGGAACATTGACCTGAATGCCAATCCAGTGCCTGCTTCTAGCACTATAAGGTATCCTAGGGACCAGGATGTTGCTGCCAAGTTCTTCCTAGCAAAAAGGAATATTTCTGATGTTAACTGTTTTGTTTTTTACCCTTCTATTGAGTCTGACTTAAAAAAATTGTGTATTTTGGATAGGGTGGAGGAAGCCAGCCCTGAGTGGCTCCCACCTCCACAATGAGGATATTGGTGTGGAACTGTCAAGGCTTGGGGAGATCCTTGGTAGTTTCCCAGCTCGAGGAGGTTTGCAGACTCCACTCCCCAAATCTGCTCTTTCTTAGTGATACAAAAAAAAATTCTCTCATCAAGAAAATTTACTCTAAGTTACATTTTGTGGATTCTGTTGCTGTGGATCCAGTTGGCCAAGCAGGTGGTATGGCTCTTTTGTGGCACCAAGGTACTACTATCTCTTCAATCTGCACTACTCACTGCACAATAGAAGCTAAGATTGAGGATTCAACTCATAACCTTTCCTGGTGGTTTGTGGGCATATATGCTAGTGCTAACCCCGTGGACAAAAGAAGTTGCTGGACTTTTATTACTAATAGAAAAGTGTTGTAGGGTGACTATTTTGTTCTTGCAGGTGATTTTAATGATATTTTGTCTCCAAATGAAAGCTTGGTGGTAGGCCAAGACCTAATAGCTCTCTCTGTTACTTTAGAAATATTGTTAGCAACAATATTTTGTTTGATCTTGGTTTACAAGGACAATTTTGGACCTTGAAAAGGGTGCATGATGGCCAAGTTACAACTTTTGAATGGTTAGACATATTTTTTTGTTCTAGTAACTGGAATGACCTTTTCCTAGGTTTTCCTGTCAACACATATATACTATTGCCTCTAATCATTGCATGATGTTGGGAGATACCTCTCCTCTTAGTATTAAAAGGAAAAACACCTTCATTCTTTATCAAAGATGGATAAATATGGAAGGTTTTACTGATGTTGTGGCTGTGGCTGGAGATCATATTTTCAAGGGTCAAATATGTTCAAATTCATGAGAAAAATTCAGGCATTCAGGGTCTAAATCCTTAAATAGAAGGGCAACATAATCTTTAACTCTGCTTTGAAGATTAAGGATCAAAAAGCTAAATTAGATTCAGTTGTCAACACCTCTACAAACCCTAATGATATCTTAGCTATTGGTCAGAAGCTAAATGAGGCTTACAAACAGGAAGAGCTCTTTTGGTCTCAAAAATCCGGAATCCCTGGCTCAAATATGGTGACAAAAATACCAAGTTTTTTCATACCACGGTGTCTAGTAAAAGAAGAAAAAACCTTATTTCTGTTCTAAAAATGGAAAATACTGATGCTTGGTGCCAGTCTTTGAATGATATGTCTCAGGAATTTGTTGCTTATTATTCCTCTCTTTTTCAATCTTCAGGTGATTCTGCTGATTTAGACAGACACTTTGGCTTTACTGAAAGGAAGGTCACAGCTCAGATGAATCAGGACCTGATATTTCCTATCACTGAAAAAGAAGTTAAGAGAGCTGTTTTTAGCATGGATTCTCATGGTCCTGATGGTATGACACCTTTGTTTTACAAAAAAATTTATCAGCTCATTAAGCGTGACCTGTTGTGTATGGTTCAAATTTTTTTAGTCTCTGGAAAAATAGTCAAAGAATTAAACCACACCTGCATTTCCCTAATCCCCAAACACCCCCACTCTTTTGATGTCACACACTTTAGGCCTATTAGCCTCTACAATGTTTCATATAGGATCCTCTCTAAAATCTTAGCAAAGAGAATGAAAAAAGTGATGTCTGCTTGCATTAGTTAGTTTCAATATGCTTTTTCGAGTGGTAGATGCATTACTGACAATTACATCCTTGCACACGAGATCTTAAACATTTGACACATGATAAAAGCAAGAAATTTCAGTTCATGGCACTAAAGCTAGACATGCTAAGGCCTTTGACAGGGTTGAGTAGTTTTTCATCAAGTTTGTCATGCTTAAGCTAGGTTTTTATGCTGACTGGGTGGATAGAATCATTGAATGCTTATCCTCTACTTCCTACTCTTTCATAATAAATGGTTGCATGACTGGTTTCATCAAACCTTCTAGGGGTATTAGGCAGGGGGGTCATTTATCCCCTTATATCTTCCTAATATGAGCAAAGGCCTTAGCCTTGTACTTCAAAATGTTGAAGTTTTTGGTGCAATTCAAGGCATATGCCTGGCCAGAAATAGCCCTTCTATTTCACACTTAGTTTTGCTGATGATAGTCTCATCCTTTGCAAAGCTGATAATGCTCAAACTGAAAATCTTTGCAATCTCTTGGATCTCTATCAAACTTGCTCTGTCAGCTGGTTAATATTCAAAAATTTTGTGTTTTCTTTGGAAAAACTGTGGATGACAATCTTAAAGAGTCAATACTTCCTTTATTTCCTGGGATATCTCATGCCATACACTCTAAATATCTTGGACAACCTTTACATATTGGTAGGTCTAAGAAGGAAACTTTTTCATACATTAAATCCAGAGTTATTTCTAAGCTTTCATCCTAGAAAAATAATTTCTTAAGCCAAGGTGGTAAGGAAATTCTCTTAAAGTCTGTGATCACTATGCTTTTTTCTTACCCTATGTCTATTTTTAAGCTTCTAAAAGGTCTTTGCAAAGAAATCTCTTCCATTATAGCCAATTTTGGTGGGGGCACATGGCTATTGAAAAAAAGGCATTCACTGTCTCAATTGGAAAAGAAATGTGTGTTCTAAAAGGCCTAGGTGGTCTTGGTTTCAGGGATCTTGAGTCTCCTAATATGGCTTTTATTGGCAGACAAATTTGGAGGTTTCTAAAAAAATGCTGATCTTATTGTTTCGAAGGTTTTAAAGGTCAAGTAATTCCCTCACAATGACCTTTTGCAGGCTTTAAATTGTACCCATTCCTCTTCTTTTTGGAAAGGTATAATTTCTATAATTCCTGTTTTTAAAGAAGGTGTAATCTAGACTGTTGGAAATGGTGAATCTAGCAAGGTCTGGGAAGATTGGTGGCTTCCAAATAACCTAAATTCCAAGCATGTTTCCTCTGATCCTTTTTCCCCTAGTGTCTTTTGTGTTAAAGACCTCATTAGTAATAATACTTGGGATGAAGTTAAAATTAGAAACCTCTTTTGGCTTGTTGATGCCAATCAGATTTTGTCTCTTCCTTTAAGTTTGCATATACGGGATGCAACATTCAACAAGAGTAGTCCTACCCTACTTTTCAGGAATGATTCTCTAAATCTTCGGATAAAGAGAAAATGGGATAGAGTCTCTCTTGAATAATGGCAAGTCAGGTTATCACAAGTCAATAGTAGTCGAATCTCGGATTCGAGCATTGAATAGCGGTTTTAGTACGTCCTCAAGTATCTTTGAAGAACGAGGAATAATGTGCTTGTATATTCGGGTGCAAACTTGAATATGGTTGAACACTGATTCTGACTTATAGTCAGATTAAGGATGATCGTTGGGACGATCTCGAGCTCAGTGTTTACTCATTGTGATATAGTCTGGAGAAATCCAGCACCGCCAATTCGACTTTAATTAATCGGATACGTAGCAGCTTTCGGGCCAGCTGAAGTGGCGATATAGCTTATGAATTTCCTTCCTGATCTGGGAGTAATTCCAGGTCTGCTGAGCCTATATCACTTCATTGAGAAAATAGTGAAGAGATAGCTTAGAAGGATCTTCTCAGTCACTAGAGGTCAAAAGCATATTGAGAGAGAGTACCGCCTGATTAGATGGACCGGCGACGTTTCGATCCTAAAGATCGTCTCGAGACGACAACCTAACTAATCAGTATACCAAGCCGAGAGCTTGGAGGGTACGGCATTGAGGGATATGTCTCATATGCTTTTAGAGTAAGTGGGTGAGTGTTGTGAATAAGATGAGAAAGGGTGTGCTCTAAAAACAATTGTTGCTTGTCATTTCGTGCAAGTGGGAGATTGCTAGGTGTAGTGCCCGAAAGACAATTTGTGTAATTTTTTTTATAACAGAATTTATCTCACCTTATTACTTGCTTTGTGCTTGTAAGTAATACACTGCTGCAAACCCTAATTATATTAGTATGTAACCGCTTAACTCAGTGTATGGCATGCACATGAGGATTGAGTTAGTGGTGATATACTTAAACTGTTAGTTCGTGGTGAACTTAATCAGAGTTTAGGGTCTCTTGATTAAAACACCAATAATGCACCCAGAACACCTTAGGGTGTGATAGTCTTATCCGGACTGACGGTAGATGGTACCTACATAGGGCATTTATATATGATGGCATTCATATAGGACTGGGGCGATTTAATCTGAATTTCTCGATATAATTCCGTAATCGTGGAATCTTATTAAATCATTAGATGATCATATATGGATCAACCTTAATCCTGAGGTGATCATAGGGTGCTACTTGTCTCGGGGTAGTGTTTGATGTGTTAGTTACGGTTCACTTAAATATGTGTTCCAAGTCACTTCTCATTGGCACTGTCTCTTGATGAGTGAGTAATTCTGATTTTCACAGACATGGAATCCATTCCTTCCTGCGGGAAGTAGAGAGACAGTCCCCTTATTTGTAAGCCCTAAGAAAGTGATCGATCCTGGGAGTTCACATTTGACTAATTAGCTACTAGTCAGATATGTGTACTAATTGGTCATCAGGGGGTTAATGGTAAATAATGATAAGATATTATGTGTCGGGTTTACGGAGACATCCCACACAGAGTGGACAGTCTATGGAGGATAATCCGTATGTTGTGATTATATCAATGTGCCATCTCAGTCTCAGGGACATGTATATTCCTACATGCCTTCTCAAAACTTCTTATCCAATCCTCGGCCTTCGAGTGCTCAACGTTTCCAAAGAAATCCTGGACCTTGTTCCTTCTCAACCTGGTATACCAGTCAACTGGTGGTGCTTGCTCGAAAACCGGTCTAACTGGTGGTTGCTGCGGATAAACTGGAGGGTACGTATACGGCACTTGCTGGTGATACTGGGGTTGCTGGAAACCGTAGGGTGGGTAGCCAAAACCTTGTTGAAAGTCAGGGCGGGGTGACGGTGGTGCTGTAGGTCGTGGAGTAGGACCTACTGGAGGTGGATAGGGGATCTGTTGTTGCTGGTGGAACACAAAGGGTGAGGTGTGGCTCACTGGTGGAGGGTAAAAGATTTGCGGCTGCGGAGGGTAGCTTACTAGCGGTGGTATCGAACTTACTAGAACCTCACTGACCAGAGAAAATGGAACCGAACTTCCTACATGCCACTGTGGGGGTTGCTGAGGTCGTGGTGGCGAATTCCGCTGAGAATCCGGTGAGGGGGTTGCTGTATGTGGAGGTGGTGACAAACTCCGCTGAGGTGGGTGACTTGGCCTCACAATACCTCCTCCTACGACTGGTGTTGGACTCTCCCGTCGAACTCCTGACGATTCTGCACCGGCTCCAGTTCTCATGAACACCATCCTGATGATCAAAGAAAACCAGAACGTTACCAAAGGAGCTATAGGAAACTTATCTTAAAAGAATAGAAGCCTAAAAGACGCTCTTCTCTGATACCAACTGTAACGCCCCGTTCCCGGACACCGAGTCCTTATCCGGAAATCGAAACGTTCGGCACGCATAACATTAAATAAATAACATTACACGTAAGCCTCTACTATGTCGTATCAAACAAAATCAAACGGAAGCAAAAGACTCGGGTAATTTTTTTCAAACAATAAAGAATAAGAATCACTAAAGTTAGAAAGTAAATGTAATGCTTATTACATTCAGAAGAAACCAACGAATCCAAAAGTACTGGAAGTAAACTACAGAATCCAATAAAATCCAAGTCTAAGGCATAAATGAAATAAATGATAAA
Source organism: Gentiana straminea (assembly GCA_036785695.1). Lineage (NCBI taxonomy): Eukaryota > Viridiplantae > Streptophyta > Magnoliopsida > Gentianales > Gentianaceae > Gentiana > Gentiana straminea. The sequence continues at coordinate 3,509,815 of JAVUPR010000407.1, read as the reverse complement.
TAGTAAACAAGGTCTTCAACTCTGGCGTCCTCAAACATCATCATCGAAGTCCTCCTCGAAACCATCACCAACCTGTTCGTCTTCTCTCCACCAAACACATAAATAAACATGCATTTGAGGTAAGTACAATGTACATAGTAAGAAGTAGAAGCTACAATTTAGTTATGGTTATTATTAAAGATATTACCTTAGTGGGACCGACTCAATCTGGGGTTCACTTCATGTCCATCAACATGTCATGACTATACGTTTCTACTTAGCTTATCTTTGTTGCGTCATTACTCAAGGACACTGCGCATGGCGTTCATCAGCCTGAAGATATACTTGCTAACTAACGGTGATTAGCACCGATTAGCTCCGGGGTCTCCCCGGTATGCGTATACGTCCGATGGATTTCCTACACTACCCTTCAGCCGTTTAAGGCCAGCAGTGTTGTCCACCTTTTATGGACGTATCACATCGCCGATATGGAATAGTGTCTGACCGAGAATAGATGATGCTTTATCTTTCACTACACATACGTAAGTATTGATGTGAATTAACTAGCCATCCCTAGTGTTTTCAAGTAAGCTCCCTCACATCTCCTACTCTCGTACCTAGACCACTAGACACTGACAAGTCCTAGCAAATACACAGACATTGATGAACTCTAGTTCACCAAAGCACAAGCCCTTTCATGCCCTTCCGACGGATCCGAACTTCAACTCCCTTTAAGAGTACATTCGGTGTTTTAACTGAACGCATCAGAAGTACAATCGAAGCTAGTTCAATTTTTTTTAATCTTAATATATCACAATTAAAAGCTCAAACCAATAAATAACATAACATTGGAGCCTGAACTAAACTGAATCGATTAAGATCAATAAAACAAGGTAAACCGAACAAACACCCGTCTGAAGCCCTAAACGCTCGTTTAAACCCTACTGGACGCCCGTCCAAACCTATGGACGCCCGTCTGGGGCTGGACGTCCGTTCACTATAACTGGACGCCCGTCCGCCTAAAAACGCTACAACCTGTATGTAAAATCACTCCTCAAACGCCCGTCCGCTTAAGGCAAACGCCCGTTTGAGTTTCAAAGCTTCCAGACGCCCGTCCGCTTAAGCAGACGCCCGTCCACCTGCGTTTTTCCCAAAACCCCTAATCTTCAAACTTGATTTCTAATCCGATTCTATCATAAACAACAGCAACTTTAACACAGACAACACGCCTAAACGCATATCTAACCGTATCATAGCATCTAGGATCATTAACCAATCAAAAAGATACATCTTTCTTGCACCAAAACATCTTAAATCTTGATCTAACTACTCTCAACCATAATTAGATTGTAGGAAGAGCTTCTTACCTTAAGCAAGCTATTCCAAAATCCAAAGCTCAGAAAAGACAGCAGCAAAACGATCTCTTTTCTGCAACAAACCTATATGATCAATCCGAATTTGCATCACAAATCGATCACACGATTCCAAATGATCAAACTACGAAAGGTATGAGTTTTGATCCATCAAACTCATAAAACAACAGGTAAATTCGAGTTTCATACCTTGAAAAAAAACCCCAACTTTCTGCTACAGGAACGACGCTCTCCTTATGACGATTCCGTTGCTTCTCTCGAAACTGAAAACGGTTTAGATTTGACTTAGATATCGATGAGAAATCCTTCAGCCCAAAGTTTTGCTCTTACACGCATAAGAAGGAATATGTGGCTGCCCCTTTTTTTTGTGAATAAAGATCTAGGTTATGAGATTAATGTGTATAATAGATCCCTTATATAGTTAATCCCAATTAAATCCTTTTTCTATTATAAAATCGAGAAAATCTCTATTATTATATACATAATTATCTTAAAAATTATATATATAAATATCCAATTATTTAAACTCCAAATAAAAGGAACCGAACCCAATATTTCGTTTTCGCAAAAAGACACGTCTGCCCTTTCCCGAAAATCGGAATATTACATTCTTCCCCCCTTAAAGGAGTTTCGTCCACGAAACTAGAACATACCTGGTAAGTCCATAAAATCTGGGAACTCACTGATCATATCATCCTCGACTTCCCACGTAGCTTCATCCGGTGAATGATTGCTCCATTGCACCAGAACCAAAGGAATCAACCGTCGCTTAATCATCTTTTCTCTACGGTCCAAAATTCTGATCGGTGTCTCATCATACGATAGATTGTCTTGAAGAATCTCCGGATCAACAGTAGTCTCAACATCCTTCTTGGTCAAACACTTCTTCAACATCGAGACATGAAACACGTTGTGGACTCTTGACATGGATTCCGGTAACTTAAGCTTATAAGCCAACGGTCCAACTCGATCCAATATCTCAAAAGGTCCAACGTACCTAGGGCTTAGCTTTCCCTTTTGTCCAAAACGTTTCACTCCATTCATTGGTGAAGCTCGTAGATAAACTCTTTCACCAACTTCAAACTCTAAAGGCCTTCTCCTAACATCTGCCCAACTCTTCTGTCTATCTTGAGCCGGCTTCAGATTCTTCTTGACTAACTGAACCCTTTCTTTAGCTTGCTCAACCAATTCCGGCCCGGTGATTTGTCTTTCCCCGACTTCATCCCAGAACAGTGGCGTTCTACATCTTCTCCCATACAGTGCCTCAAACGGTGGCATGCCTATACTTGCATGATAGCTGTTGTTGTAAGCAAACTCCGCTACTGGTAGGTAATCATCCCATGATCCGCCTACTTCCAAAACACAAGCTCTCAACATATCTTCAAGTGTTTGGATAGTTCTTTCAGATTGTCCATCTGTCTGAGGATGAAAGGCCGTACTCAAATCCAACTTGGTTCCGAAAGCTGCTTGTAAACATTTCCAATACCGACTGACGAACCTCGAATCACGATCTGAAACTATCGAGATAGGTACTCCGTGTAACTTCACTATATTATCCAAGTATAGTGTCGTCATTTTCTTCAAGGGCATATCGACCTTATACGGTAAGAAGTGAGCGGATTTGGTAAATCTATCCACAATCACCCAAATCGCATCATTACCGCCTCTCGTCTTAGGTAAACCGGTGATGAAGTCCATAGTGATCTTATCCCACTTCCATTCTGGGATATCCAACGGCTTAAGCATTCCTCCCGGTCTTCTATGTTCTGCCTTAACCTTTTGACAAGTGTCACATTCTGACACGAACCTAGCTATTTCCAACTTCATCGAGGGCCACCAAAACTTTTCCTTCAAGTCTCTGTACATTTTAGTAGCTCCCGGATGGACTGCAAAAGCAATCCTATGTGCCTCCTCCATGACCCTCTGTCTCAAGTCAGCAATATTAGGCACACACAGACGATCCTGATACCAAAGATTTCCATTCTTATCTAACACATATCCCACTGTAGGCTTTTCTCTTGCAACCCGCTTCAAATCAACTAAAACTGGATCTTCATCTTGCTTTTCCCGAATATCATCCATCAACTCAGACCTTGCTAACAACGGTGCCACAACCTTCCGGTATTCAATCTGATCAAAACTTCGGATTTGCAGCCCGTCTAGCCTTTCTGCCACAACTTCAACACTTGAAACCACAAATATTGGTTTTCTGCTCAAAGCATCCGCTACCACATTCGCTTTACCCGGATGGTACTGTATCTCCAAATCATAATCCTTTACGAACTCTAGCCATCTCCTTTGTCTCATATTCAGATTCTCTTGGGTAAAGAAATACTTCAAACTCTTGTGATCGGTGAAGATCCTGGCCTTAACTCCGTACAGGTAGTGCCTCCAAATCTTCAAGGCAAACACAACCGCTGCTAACTCCAAGTCGTGGGTTGGGTAATTCTTCTCATGCACCTTCAACTGTCTAGATGCATAACCAATTACCTTCCCTCCCTGCATCAACACACAACCTAAACCTTGTCCCGAAGCATCCGTGTAAACGTCATAATTATCAAAGATCTCCGGAACCGCCAAAACTGGGGCTGTAGTCAACCTCTTCTTCAACGCCTGAAAAGCCTCTTCACACTCACTGGTCCACTCAAACTTCACATTCTTCTGAGTGAGCCGGGTAAGTGGTGTAGCTATCCTTGAGAAGTCTTGAACAAACTTCCTATAATAGCCAGCCAAACCGAGAAAACTTCTAACCTCTGAAACTGTAGTCGGTCTGGACCACTTCTCAACTGCTTCAATCTTTGTGGGATCAACCTTAATGCCATCTCTAGAAATGACATGACCCAAGAAACTCACTTGATCCAACCAAAAGTCACACTTCGAGAACTTAGCGTACAACTGGTTCTTCTTCAAAGTATCCAGCACTATCCTTAAGTGCTCTTCCTGTTCTTGCTCATCCTTAGAGTACACTAGGATATCATCTATAAACACTATCACAAACTTATCCAAGTACGGCATAAAAACACGCTGCATTAAATCCATAAATGCAGATGGGGCATTAGTGAGTCCAAAAGGCATGACTAAGAACTCATAATGTCCATACCTCGTACTAAAAGCCGTCTTCGGTATATCTGCTGCCTTGATCTTCAATTGATGATAACCCGACCTAAGATCGATCTTGGAAAACACTCTCTTGCCTTGCAACTGGTTAAACAAATCATCAATTCTCGGCAAAGGGTACTTATTCTTGATGGTAAGATTATTCAATGCTCTGTAATCTATACACATCCTCATGCTACCATCCTTCTTCTTAACAAATAACACTGGGGCTCCCCAAGGTGATGTACTAGGCTGAATTATATTCCTCTCGAGCATGTCCTTTAGCTGAGCTTTCAACTCTTTCAACTCAGCCGGCGCCATTCTATAAGGTGCCTTGGCAACTGGTGTCGCTCCTGGTATCAACTTGATCTCGAATTCGATCTCTCTATCCAGCATGTTTCCCGGTAACTCTTCCGGAAACACTTCAGGATATTCCTTGACTACAAGGGTTTCCTCTAACTTAGGCTTCGCTTGTTCCACATCCACTGCGTACAACAAGTAGCCTTCACAACCTTTTCGACAAGCTCTTATAGCCTTAACCGCTGAAATTATAGGGTGACGCTTCTTACAAGGCTTATAAATGTTACCCTGATAAGTCCTATCCGACTTTCCCGGTATCTTAAAGGTCACTCTCTTTTCTCTGCAATCCAAATGGACAAAATTCTCGGATAGCCAATCTATTCCAAGAATCACATCAAAATCTGAAAAGTCCAAAACCGTAAAGTCACTCTTGCAACGATACGTTCCAACTCGAACATCTACTTGAGGCATCAACTTGGTTACCTTAGTCAGTTTCCCTAAGGGTGTTGTTATCTCCAAAGTGTTTCTTAAAGGTTCCGTTGGTAAGTTAAGTTTCTTAGCTATCTTAGTTGACACAACAGTATTAGACGCTCCCGTATCAAACAAAGCTCTGACCATAAGATTATTTAACATTATCGTACCTATGATGCATATTTATTCAATTAAATACAGTCACAACATGAATAAACATGCTATAAACATAACTTAAAAGAACAAATTAACAACAAGTACCTGATATAGCGTCATCCTCAGGTTCTGCCTCTCTAGCGTCAGCTGCAAAAACACGAACTGGGCGACTTGGGCCGCTTCTACCACTTCCTTGCTTCTGGTTACTCGTAGGACCCTTGGTCGGACAGCTCTTAGCAAAGTGTCCCGTTTCTCCGCAAAGATAGCATCCGTTTGAATGAACTCGGCATTCACTTGAGTGATTCCTGTTGCACTTAGGGCACAGGGGTGCTCCGGTAGGTGGTTTACTTGCTGCAGGGGCCGTGGTCTTCTTGAAACTCTGATGTGGTGCTCCTCGGTTATTACCCTGGCTCGTTCCAAAGCTTCTCTTATTCCCAACAATCACGGTGGCCTTCTTCCTGAAGGTCTCAACTTCCAAAGCTTTATTCAACAACTCCGCCATGTTCTTAGCCGTGAAACCTAGCATGCCAGACTGTATATGATATGCTAACCCTTCTTTGTATAGGGCCATCTTCCTCTCTTCTACCTTCATTAGCTCAGGGTAGAATCTTCCCAACTCGTTAAACTTGTTGGTGTACTGTGAAACTGTCATAGTTAAACCCTGCTTATGCTTTAAGAACTGGCTTGCCATGTCTGCCTGCACTGTAGCCGGGAAGTACTCATTGTAAAACATGGTCTTGAAACCTTCCCAATCTGTAACCTTACCATTACTACTCTGTATCGCATCAATCCAAGCTTCAGCTGCACCCAAAAGAAAACTGACCGCCAACTGTGCCATCTCAGTCTCAGGGACATGTATATTCCTACATGCCTTCTCAAAACGTCTTATCCAATCCTCGGCCTTCGAGTGCTCAACGTTTCCAAAGAAATCCTGGACCTTGTTCCTTCTCAACCTGGTATACCAGTCAACTGGTGGTGCTTGCTCGAAAACCGGTCTAACCGGTGGTTGCTGCGGATAAACTGGAGGGTACGTATACGGCACTTGCTGGTGATACTGGGGTTGCTGGAAACCGTAGGGTGGGTAGCCAAAACCTTGTTGAAAGTCAGGGCGGGGTGACGGTGGTGCTTGTAGGTCGTGGAGTAGGACCCACCGGAGGTGGATAGGGGATCTGTTGTTGCTGGTGGAACACAAAGGGTGAGGTGTGGCTCACTGGTGGAGGGTAAAAGATTTGCGGCTGCGGAGGGTAGCTTACTAGCGGTGGTATCGAACTTACTAGAACCTCACTGACCAGAGAAAATGGAACCGAACTTCCTACATGCCACCGTGGGGGTTGCCGAGGTCGTGGTGGCGAATTCCGCCGAGAATCCGGTGAGGGGGTTGTCGTATGTGGAGGTGGTGACAAACTCCGCCGAGGTGGGTGACTTGGCCTCACAATACCTCCTCCTATGATCGGTGTTGGACTCTCCCGTCGAACTCCCGACGATTCGCACCGGCTCCAGTTCTCGTGAACACCATCCTGATGATCAAAGAAAACCAGAACGTTACCAAAGGAGCTATAGGAAACTTATCTTAAAAGAATAGAAGCCTAAAAGACGCTCTTCTCTGATACCAACTGTAACGCCCCGTTCCCGGACACCGAGTCCTTATCCGGAAATCGAAACGTTCGGCACGCATAACATTAAATAAATAACATTACACGTAAGCCTCTACTACGTCGTATCAAACAAAAGCAAACGGAAGCAAAAGACTCGGGTAATTTTTTTCAAACAATAAAGAATAAGAATCACTAAAGGTAGAAAGTAAATGTAATGCTTATTACATTCAGAAGAAACCAACGAATCCAAAAGTACTGGAAGTAAACTACAGAATCCAATAAAATCCAAGTCTAAGGCATAAATGAAATAAATGATAAATAGTAAACAAGGTCTTCAACTCTGGCGTCCTCAAACGTCATCATCGAAGTCCTCCTCGAAACCATCACCAACCTGTTCGTCTTCTCTCCCCCAAACACATAAATAAACATGCATTTGAGGTAAGTACAATGTACATAGTAAGAAGTAGAAGCTACAATTTAGTTATGGTTATTATTAAAGATATTACCTTAGTGGGACCGACTCAATCTGGGGTTCACTTCATGTCCATCAACATGTCATGACTATACGTTTCTACTTAGCTTATCTTTGTTGCGTCATTACTCAAGGACATCGCGCATGGCGTTCATCGGCTCGAAGATATACTTGCTAACTAACGGTGATTAGCACCGATTAGCTCCGGGGTCTCCCCGGTATGCGTATACGTCCGATGGATTTCCTCCACTACCCTTCACCGTTTAAGGCCGCGGTGTTGTCCACCTTTTATGGACGTATCACATCGCCGATATGGAATAGTGTCGACCGAGAATAGATGATGCTTTATCTTTCACTACACATACGTAAGTATTGATGTGAATTAACTAGCCATCCCTAGTGTTTTCAAGTAAGCTCCCTCACATCTCCTACTCTCGTACCTAGACCACTAGACACTGACAAGTCCTAGCAAATACACAGACATTGATGAACTCTAGTTCACTAAAGCACAAGCCCTTTCATGCCCTTCCGACGGATCCGAACTTCAACTCCCTTTAAGAGTACATTCGGTGTTTTAACTGAACGCATCAGAAGTACAATCGAAGCTAGTTCAATTTTTTTTAATCTTAATATATCATAATTAAATGCTCAAACCAATAAATAACATAACATTGGAGCCTGAACTAAACTGAATCGATTAAGATCAATAAAACAAGGTAAACCGAACAAACACCCGTCTGAAGCCCTAAACGCTCGTTTAAACCCTACTGGACGCCCGTCCAAACCTATGGACGCCCGTCTGGGGCTGGACGTCCGTTCACTATAACTGGACGCCCGTCCGCCTAAAAACGCTACAACCTGTATGTAAAATCACTCCTCAAACGCCCGTCCGCTTAAGGCAAACGCCCGTTTGAGTTTCAAAGTTTCCGGACGCCCGTCCGCTTGCGACGCCCGTCCACCTGCGTTTTTCCCAAAACCCCAAATCTTCAAACTCGATTTCTAATCCGATTCTATCATAAACAACAGCAACTTTAACACAGACAACACGCCTAAACGCATATCTAACCGTATCATAGCATCTAGGATCATTAACCAATCAAAAAGATACATCTTTCTTGCACCAAGACATCTTAAATCTTGATCTAACTACTCTCAACCATAATTAGATTGTAGGAAGAGCTTCTTACCTTAAGCAAGCTATTCCAAAATCCAAAGCTCAGAAAAGACAGCAGCAAAACGATCTCTTTTCTGCAACAAACCTATATGATCAATCCGAATTTGCATCACAAATCGATCACACGATTCCAAACGATCAAACTACGAAAGGTACGAGTTTTGATCCATCAAACTCATAAAACAGTAGGTAAATTCGAGTTTCATACCTTGAAAAAAAACCCCAACTTTCTGCTACAGGAACGACGCTCTCGTTATGACGATTCCGTTGCTTCTCTCGAAACTGAAAACGGTTTAGAATTGACTTAGATATCGATAAGAAATCCTTCAGCCCAAAGTTTCGCTCTTACACGCATAAGAAGGAATATGCGGCTGCCCCTTTTTTTTGTGAATAAAGATCTAGGTTATGAGATTAATGTGTATAATAGATCCCTTATATAGTTAATCCCAATTAAATCCTTTTTCTATTATAAAATCAGAAAATCTCTATTATTATATACATAATTATCTTAAAAATTATATATATAAATATCCAATTATTTAAACTCCAAATAAAAGGAACCGAACCCAATATTTCGTTTTCGCAAAAAGACACGTCTGCCCTTTCCCGAAAATCGGAATATTACATATATATATATATATTCTTAGATCTTCTTCTTTTCATCTTCTCCATCTTTTTATTTCTTCATCACCATCATCTTCATCACCATCGTTGGTGATCATTATATATATATATATATCTATCATTCCATTTTCTCTTCATTTCAACTTCATTTCATCTCTTTTGGGGCTATATATATATATATATATATATATATATATATATATATATATATATATATATATATATGTCTATGTATGTATATATGTATATGTTTTTATATAAATTAGTTAAAATATCGTTGTAATGGGATAATTATCAATAGATTATTGTTTTCGAGCTTTTATTTACTTTTACGCACTTATAACTATATATATATATATATGTATATATATGTATATATATGTATATATATATATATATATATATATATATATATATATATATACTTACGCATTTACTTACGCACTTATATATTTATATATATATATATATATATATATATATATATATATATATATATATATATATATATATACTTTATGCACTTATATATATCTATGTATATGTATAGTATATTTTCCTTTTCCGTTGTTATGAGTAGCTAAACTTATCATAGCCAAATCATGTAAATTTTGGTGATATCAACCTTTGGAAGATAAAATTGGGAGTGTGTTGTGCTTTTTATTGTTGAATCTCACATATTTCACGTCTTAGAACTTGTTATAACGGATTTGGGCTAGATTAGCTACCTAGGTCAAAAATCACACACATCATTCTTGAGAGTTGTTCGAGAGAGTGGTGTGGGAAAAATGGTTCTAAGATCGGGAGGTAAAACATAGCGGGGTTTTAGGTCGTGAATTCGGCCCGCGCTCATTGGTGTTTTATTATCAACATAGTAACTTGAATGTGGTAGTCTAGATTAGTGTAGTTTAGTGTTAGACCCCGGGGTTGAACTATGAAGTGCCGGGTGGTTCTTGAGCCAACGATGACAAGTTGTTTCACGGAGTCTTTCGGGTAGACCATGGATTAGGTAAAGCTTCGGTTTACTGCTTTGACACATTCTCGTTAAGATGTTTGGTGTAGTACGTTGATGAGTATGAATCGGTAGTAACTTAGACCGAGTGATTTCGGACTTGTTTCCGTAATGAGGGTTATATCAAGCATCTCACAGCACTTAATCATGTTAGGATAATCGGTTTTCTAAAAAGAGAATTAATTAACCTCACATAGGATGTTAAAGGAGAGTTGTTCAGATCTTAACATCAGAATTAGGAGCACGCACCCGTGAGATTGAATGTGAGAGTTCGTTTGTTATAATGCACACTCCCGGTTTTGTCTATCCTTGGGGTTGAAATTAGCTACTTTGATCATGGTTCGGCTATGTCTTTTAACCTATCTTTAAAATCTAGTAGTTTAACTTTCTTTCTCTCTTTTCTCTCTTTAGACTTGATATAAAAAAAAATTATTTTAGTGTCGTGTAGTAACAAACCTTCCAAAAACTTGATCGCCTAGACTAAGACACACGTTCACTTTGGTACTTACAAACACTTGTCCCTTGGGATCGACCTCATTCTCCTGTAGCTATTCTAACAATCTAACCCGGTCCACTGCCGGTTAGAGAGTTAGTTTACCCACGGTTTTCGAGTCTTTATAAATATATTTTCGAGGGGTAAATTTTAGCTCATCAAAAATTGGCGCCGTTGCCGGGGACAAGTGTGCTATTTGTGATATCTTGTACGTGAACCGAAGGCTTGGGCCTAGGTTTTATTTTATTGTTTTCTTGATTTTTTGCTTTTCGTAGTGCATGACCAGGAGCTCTCAAACACCACTCGAACCATACATAGACGGAATTGAAGCCTACGCAAGACAAAGGAATAGTCAGAGAAGAAGAGGTCGTCTGTTAGGGGAGTCAAAACCGGACTTTGAAGAGAGTAGTTTGGGTGAGTTGGGATAAAGTTCCGTTATGGCACACAACGGTGAACAAGTTTTTGATGGAAATAATGGAGGCCAGAATCAAAACCCACCGCCTAACAATAACAATGCACAAGGGGGTGGGGATGGACAAGAAAATCAAATGGATCCCCATGTCATGCAACAGTTTAATGCATGGATGAGGAATCAGTTTCTCCAAAACCAACCTCAAGCACAAAACCAGGGTGCAAATGCAATGCCGCATTGGTTTAATGGACAACAAGAGCAAAATCAAGGTGGTTTGACATGTAGAGACTTTGTGATGGCACCTACGGCAATAATGGGGCATAGTCGAATCCGAATGCCGCCGGTGGCTGCAAATAATTTGGAGTTGAATCGAAACATCATACATCTGTTGGGAGATAATGCCATATTCAGGGGAACCGCCATGGAAAATCCTCACTTGTTCATTGATCATTTTCTCCAAGTGATTAACTCAACAAAGATCAATGGAGTGAGTGATGAAGCACTTAAACTTATGCTTTTTCCATTCGCCTTGAAGGATCAAGCTAAGAGGTGGTATGATTCGTTGCCTAACGATTCTCTACACTCATGGGAGGACATGATCAAAACTTTTCTACTCAAGTACTATCCCCCATCAAAGACCATGGACATGAAAGAAGCTATCATGTCATTCAATGCATATGAAGGAGAAGAACTACATGAGTCTTGGGACCGATTTAAAGCTTTATTGAGGGAGTGCCCGGGACACGGTTTGAGATCCTATGAGGTAGTTCATGCGTTCTTCCGAGGTTTAGATCAAGTTCACCAAAGTACCTTGCATGCTTCGTGCAATGGTGATATCATGAGTATGGTGCCCGAGGTAGCCATGAATCAAATATAGAAGATCTCGGAGACTTCGAGGCAATACATTTCTTCAAGTAGAAGAGTGGCAAGGAGTAAGAAGCCCAGTTTTGTAGAAGTGAAAGAAGTGGAATCAAGCGATCAATATCATGCCCAAGTTCAAGCAATAGAACAGAAATTGGGAAGGTTTCAGAAAGAGATGGAAAATGCTAAGCTGTGCCAAATTTGTAGTGGATCGCACTCAGCAAAGGATTGTAGGATGACAACAAAAGCTCAAAACATGGCTTATCCACAATCTTCGAATCAGGGGCAATCTAGCAATGTACCTCAAATCAATATGGAAGAATTGGCAAAGCGAATGATGAGTGTTTGCTCGATGGAGCAATGGAATGTGGGACCTCAATTTCAAAACCAATTGCAAGGCCAATCTGTAGGAGACCAACAAGGTGGACCACCGTTTGAGGAGCCTCAAGATGTGAGCTATGTAGGGCAAGGTCAAGGAGGAAATTTTGGAAATCAAGGTGATGGTTTATGGAGGAATAACAACAACCAAGGTTGGAACCGAAACCAAAACCAAGGCTATCGACACGGCCCAAACCAAGGACAGTCTTCTCAAGGGCAATTTTACCAACCACCACACCAAAGGCAACTACAAGGAGGGTATAACCAACAAGGTACTAACACATATCAAAACCCTCCACCTTTGGCACCTATACCTCAAAAGAGTGCAATCGATGTCTTGGCGGAACAAGTAAGCAAAGTTATGGTGGAAATGAAAGAGATGAAGAAGGACATGGTCGAAATGAATTACAAACATGGGTCCGCTATCAAAAATATTGAGACTCAAATTGGTCAAATAGTGGAACATGTACAATTAAAAGGCGGCTTATCAAGCAACACCGAGAAAAATCCAAGGAATGTGAGCGCCATTGCAACTCGGAGTGGTAAAGTGTTGGGCACAAGTGGTGAGAAAAGAGTCCTATGGGAGGACAAAGATAGAAAAGCTTCTATTGAGACCGAAGCGGGAGCCATGGATGGTGATATTGATGAAGTTGAGGATAATGTCAATCATGAAGAGTTTGCCAAGAGGAAGGAAGCTGAGAGAAAAGAGGCACAAGCTAGAGGTGACTTTGTGGTGCTTGATATAAAAGAGGAGGAACCTACGAGAAAGGAAGGAAAGGAGCCAATGAAAGAGCCATCTTCCCCACGAGCGAAAGGTAAAAAAGGTATAATTCCTCCTCCTCCTGATTTTGATTTGAGCACTCTCCCTTTTCCCCCCAAAACCATAGGCAAAGTTGTTTGAACAAAGCACAAACTCGTTTCATTGAAATTTTGCGGAAAATTGATTTAAATATCCCTTTTCTTGAAGCACTTGCAAACATGCCCTCTTATTGTAAGTTCTTAAAAGGTTTGCTAGCTAAAATGAGTAAATTGGAAGAAGTTGTGTGCCTAAATGAAGAATGTTCTGCTATTTTAATGCTAAATCTAGAATTCCCCCGAAGGTTAGAGACAAAGGTAGTTTTACTATTGCAGTCACAATTGGTACGACTCATTTTCCTAGTGTTTTATGCGATTTGGGGGCTAGTGTAGGCTTGATGCCCCGTGCTATATATGAAAGTCTTGACCTAGGAGAGTTTGAACCAACGGGTATGACCCTTCAAATGGCGGATAGGTCCATTAGAGAACCTATGGGTGTGATAGAGGATGTGATTGTGCAAGTTGATAAGTTTGCCTTTCCGGTGGATTTTGTGGTTTTAGACATGGAGATGGACTCCAAAACACCCATGTTGTTAGGACGTCCCTTTTTAAACACCGGAAGGACCTTGATAGATGTTGCTAGTGGAGAGATAATTTTGAGAGTTGGAGAAGAAACAGTCACGGTGAATGTGTATAAGTCTATGAAACACCCTATAGAGAGTACCGAGGACTGTTTTTCCATTGATATTGTAGATGCTTGTGTTTCGGAGTATATTGACATGCAGGAGTATAAAGACAAATCCAATGAATTATACGTAAGAGAAAGCAAGGTGATGGATGAGAATAAAGAGTTGGATCTTGAAGAGACAGCTTTCGTGGGCAAGCAATGGAGAGAAAAGATCGATCTTGGTCTCGAAGGGGACCTAGACAAACCATCAATTGAAGACCCACCCAAAGATTTGAAGATGAAGCCACTTCCACCCCACTTGAAGTATGTTTTTCTTGAAAATGATGAATTACTTCTTTTGATTATTTCCGCTACACTAACATCCTTGCAGGAAGAACAATTGGTAAACATGCTTAAAAAGCACAAGTGTGCTTTTGGGTGGAAGATGTGTGATCTCAAGGGTATAAGCCCCACAATTTGCCAACACAAGATCATATTAGAAGATGAGGCAAAGCCAGTAAGACAACCTCAAAGAAGACTTAATCCATATCTCCAAGAGGTGGTGAAGAAGGATGTGGTCACCATGTTGAAGCTTGGGATCATATATGCCATTTCTGATAGCAAGTGGGTGAGTCCCACTCAAGTGGTGCCGAAGAAGGGAGGTATGACTATTCAAATCAATGAAAAAGGTGAGGCGGTGCCTATGCGGTTGGTAAGTGGTCACGTAATTTGCATTGATTACCGTAAGTTGAATGATCAAACTCGAAAAGACCATTTCCCCCTCCCCTTTATTGATCAAATGCTTGAAAGATTGAGTGGTCATGCTTTTTATTGTTTTCTTGATGGGTTTAGTGGATATTATCAAATACATGTGTCCTTAGAAGACCAAGAGAAGACCACCTATACTTGTCCTTATGGCACTTTTGCTTTCCGTAGGATGCCGTTCGGGTTGTGTAATGCACCCGCGACTTTCCAACGATGCATGATTGCCATTTTTGCGTATATGATTGAAAAGTTTTTAGAAGTTTTCATGGATGATTTTAGCGTATTTGGTGATTCCTTTGAGGTGTGTCTCGACAATTTAGAGAAAGTGTTGGGTAGATGTGAGGAGACGAACTTAGTGTTAAATTGGGAGAAGTGTCATTTGATGGTTACGGAGGGGATAGTCTTAGGTCATAAGATATCTAGTAAGGGTATAGAAGTCGATTGGGCTAAGGTTGAGGCGATAGATAAACTTCCTCCACCCAACAACCTAAAAACTCTTAGAGGTTTCCTAGGTCACGTGGGGTTCTATTGTAGGTTCATCAAAGATTTTTCGAGAATAGCCCGTCCTCTTACTCTTCTTCTTGGAAAAGACGTCCCATTCGATTTCAACCAAGCTTGCATTAAGGCATTCACGTTGCTCAAGCAATTGCTTGTATCCGCTCCGATCTTAGTTGCTCCAAAATGGGACCAAGAGTTTGAATTGATGTGTGACGCGAGTGACACGGCGGTTGGTGTGGTGCTCGGTCAAAAGATTGATAAAATTTTCAAGCCCATTGCCTATGCGAGTTATACCTTGAATCCTCGCCCAACAAAACTACACCACCACGAAAAAGAACTTTTAGCGAGTTGTCTTTGCGTTCGATAAATTTCGATCTTATCTTATTGGTTCTCGTGTAGTTGTCCATACGGATCATGCCGCCTTACGGTACCTCTTTGCCAAACAAGATGCCAAACCCCGCCTTTTGAGGTGGATCTTGCTCTTACAAGAGTTTAATCTTGAGATTCGTGATAGAAAAGGGTGTGAGAATGTTGTAGCGGACCACTTAAGTCGTTTAGAGCTTAGTGAGGAGTTGTCTAAAGCGCAAAGAGAGATAAATGATGTTTTCCCTCATGAGCAACTTTATGCTATCGACACCATCCTATCAGTTAAGAAAGGAAACTTTCTAAAAATTGGTAAGGAAGGTAGCCCGTGGTTCGCACCGTTTGTCAACTACCATGAGTGTGGTTTCGTAGATCCTAATTTTGATTCGAATCAAAGACGTAAGTTTCTTAGTGAAGTGGGTAAGTATGTGCAGGAGGATCCCTATTTGTATCGATTGTGCCCGGATGGCATCCTGAGAAGGTGCATCCCCGACAGTGAGATCGTAAGCGCGCTTTCGTTTTGTCATGATAAAGAGGCCGGGGGCCACTTTTCGGGGGAGGGACCGCTTTGAAAGTATTACAAAGTGGGCTATATTGGCCCACTCTATTTCGAGATGCACATGCTTATGTGAAATCATGTGACGCTTGTCAAAGATCCGGTCGTATTTCTAAGAGGAATGAGATGCCTCAAAATCCAATAATCATTTGTGAAGTCTTCGATGTTTGGGGCATTGATTTCATGGGACCCTATCCATCCTCGTGTGGTAACAAATACATCCTAGTTGCTTGCGATTATGTGTCAAAATGGGTTGAGGCCTTAGCCTCACCTACCAACGATAGGAACGTTGTTATCCATTTTCTTAAAAGATACATCTTTTGTAGGTTTGGGGTGCCCCGAGCTATAATTAGTGACAATGGTAGCCATTTTGCCAACAAGCCATTTGATAAACTCTTAGAAAAGTATGGGGTGGAGCACAAACTCGGAACCGCTTACCATCCCCAAACGAGTGGCCAAGTTGAGGTCACAAATAGGGGTATTAAGCGTATCTTGGAAAGGACGGTATATATGAATGTTAAGAGTTGGTCCTTGAAAATAGATGATGCTCTTTGGGCCCATAGGACAACTTTTAAGACACCGCTGGGCATGTCACCTTACATGATAGTCTATGGAAAGTCGTGTCACCTCCCCGTGGAAGTTGAACACAAGGCGTATTGGGAAATAAAAATGCTAAACTTAGATGACACCTTAATTGGTGAGAGGAGGATGGCTCAATTGAATGAATTGGATGAATTCCGCCTTCGTGCTTATGATCTTTCGACGAAGTATAAGGAAATGACTAAGTTGATCCATGATAAGTTGATCAAAGTTCGAGTTTTTAATGAGGGCGATGAAGTCTTATTCTACAACACCCGTCTCCATCTTTTCCAAGGGAAGTTAAAATCTAGGTGGTCCGGTCCCTATGTAGTGTCAAAAGTATTTCCGTCAGGAGCTATCAAGATCACCCACCCTAAGTTTGGTACGTTTACCACAAACGGCTTAAGGTTGAAAAAGTATGAACGGTTACCTTATGATGAAGCTTTAGAGATAGTGACTCTCGAGGATCCTGTCCCTTGTGACAAATCATGCAAGTCTTGTCACGGACTATAAACTTTGACTCGTTTAATCTTTCACCCACCCTTCGTCTTTTTCTATCTTTTCCTCGCCCAGAGCCAATAGTATAACTTTGAAAAAGTTGGCGCCGTATAATTCATCTTGTCGAGCCAACGACGTTAAACAAAAGCGCTACCGGGAGGCAGCCCGTTAATAATAATAATAATAATAATAATAATAATAATAATAATAAGACTAGTCTTAATGAGATGAAGAATCTGTGAAAAAAAATGAACACAATGGAAGATCAACACAAAGTACAACTAAGTCTTAGGATGAAAGTTTGAATGTAATTAAGGGAACGATTAGGTGGTTACCCAAAAATCCCGCGGGAGAACAAAGAAAAAATTCAAATGCATCATTTCTTGGACTTAGGAGTCTATGAGTATGTGATACTTGCTTTTACCCGGATGATGATTGACTACGCACTATGGATATTGTTTTTCTATTATATGATTCTGTGGTTTTTCTTTCATGCTTAGATGTTCTGTACTTTACCCGTTGGGGATATTTATCCATCTATAGCAATCCATTAGGTGTGTTGCATATTGCGTATCGAGTTTTCTGACGTAGCAGTGCCTTAACATTGTATACCCCCATATCCCTATTCTATATTCTGGCACGAGGACTATGTCCCGTGTATGCTTTTTGTTGTTTTTTGTCTACGTTGATATAGGGATTCGGGTCGTGCTTACACGAGGCTGCTACGGGATTCGATAAGCGCCTTTCTGCCGGGTTTATAAGCTAAGTCTTCCTTAATACTTTGCCGCACATTTCATTTTATAATCTAGTCTGTTTCCAATATTGTGTGACATATCTTTCTTATTATGTATTAGCTCAACTACTATGTAATATTGTGTGTTTTAAATCAATAAAAGTTCATGTGGTGTGTTTATCTACCTTTTGTCACTACAATGTTACACTCCACACACTTTTATTTTATTTGTACACACAATGGTCATAACTTTGAAAAAAAACCACCCACCCTTTTATATCATCTCGGTAATTATTTGACTTGTTTTGGTGAACCATTATTTTTCCAACCACTTTTATTTACCCTCACTATGCATTGAGGACAATGCAAGTTCGTAAGTGGGGGTAGCGTCGTGGTTGGTCTAGCAATGGCATTAGTGCTTGTTTTGTATCAGAAAATCCCTTAGTTTTCGATCTTTTTCGAGCATTATTTAGTTGATTAAAATAAAATTGTATAAGGTATATATTTCATGGGTTTGATGATGTAATGATCGATTTGGATGTATATAACCAAAGTGAACCGTAAGTGCATTTTAACCCCAAATTTATTTGTGTAACATGAATTCATTTTTCACGTAAGCCTTTGATATTGAAGCGAAAATTTTAAACTGTATCCATTCAGTATCCTAGTGGTTATTCTAGAGATAATTGCGGTAACTTAGTACCTAATTTTTGAACGTGTACTGTGAATATCTGAAGGTTTGAATGTGATAGAAAGGATATAAGTTAAGTGGAATGAAAAGAAAAATACCAAATTAAGATGAACTATATATATGTCGGTTGTAGCTACCAATGATTTGAGTGCAGTAGGGCGTTATCACGAAACGTCCTATATCACTATGAGGTTTAAAAGCTCCAGACTGCCCGATGATAGTAGTCCAGATAGGGTGTTATCACGAAACGTCCTATTGCTGGGAATGAAGGCATATGCTACAAATGTGAAAAAAAAATGACAATTTGGTTAAGCATGGTTGAAAACTTAGTTATCTTCTGACTATCCCCAGTATAAACTGAATGATATGCTTTAGGGATTATCCTAATAAGTACACGAGAGGACTTTGTGTGGAACTCATATCGCCTATACCTAGGAAAGTCATTAGGACTGTCTGAATGGATATTTGTGCGTATTGCTTGAATTATTCAAGAGAGGATAGTGGAAATTGAAAAGGCTTTCCACACAAACACTCTGTTATACATTTATATTGAGATTAACGCCTGGTTGTAATTCTAATGGTTATATCATTTGGTTGTCCCTATTATCTTATCTTTGCATGAATTGTTCCTTCATTCATTTTGTTTTATCGCTTGTTTTGCTCGAGGACGACCAAAAGCTAAGTCGGGGGTTGTTGATAAGGGAAAAATTCATAGTTATTTTTATAACTTTTTACCCCGTTTCTGATATCATTTTGAGCACTTTTATATCATTTCAAGTCATTAATTCCTTAGATTCATCCAAATATGTTAGTAGTAGTTATTATGTAAAATATCATATTTTTATCGTGTTTTTATAAGTTTTGTACCGGTTTAGTAACCGGAGTGTCGTGTCGGATTTACGTTTGGTATTTTGGTGGTTTATTGTAGAATTATAGGTTGACCAAGACCCCGAGTAACGACATTTTCAAGGATATAAAAAGTGTCACTAAGTCAAGTGGTCAAGTGGCTAATCGATTCGATTTAGTGGAAATCGAGAAATATCTTTGACGAACGAATGGCCCATCAAAACGGCATTTTATGAAGAAGTGTCCTTCATGAAAGTTGTAGATCCTCAAATAAACTTTCCAATGCACTTTGAATCACATCAATCGGATGTCTACAACTCAAGATATGGCCATTCTACTGAACTGCGATACCGTATAGACGAATTTTGACAATACGGATCAAGATTTTTGACCCGGATCGATCCTAGATGCTCCCGGATTGATCCGGCTGTTTCAATGATGAAAGTGAACGTGCTGTTCATCATCTTCATCAGCCATGGTCATTCATACACATACAT
Source organism: Gentiana straminea (assembly GCA_036785695.1). Lineage (NCBI taxonomy): Eukaryota > Viridiplantae > Streptophyta > Magnoliopsida > Gentianales > Gentianaceae > Gentiana > Gentiana straminea. The sequence goes on along the minus strand of JAVUPR010000407.1, from coordinate 3,489,931 downwards.
ATACATACATACATATATTTCCTATATATACTACCCCCAAATCAACACAAAAGCTTGCTCATTCACCTCTCTTCTCCAACCTCTCTTTTTCTTCTTTCCCCTCCCTTCTTCTCCATCGTCCATGATCATCCTCTTTTCTTTCTTTTTATTTTTGTTGTGATATAATTTTATATATATATATATATATATATATATATATATATATATATATATCCTTAGATATATCTATTCTTAGATCTTCTTCTTTTCATCTTCTCCATCTTTTTATTTCTTCATCACCATCATCTTCATCACCATCGTTGGTGATCACTAGATCTATATATATATATATATATATCTATCATTCCATTTTCTCTTCATTTCAACTTCATTTCATCTCTTTTGGGGCTATATATATATATATATATATATATATATATATATATATATATATATATGTATATATATATGTCTATGTATGTATATATATATATGTATATGTTTTTATATAAATTAGTTAAAATATCGTTGTAATGGGATAATTATCAATAGATTATTGTTTTCGAGCTTTTATTTACTTTTACGCACTTATAACTATATATATATATATATATATATATGTATATATATATATATATATATATATATATATATATATACTTACGCATACATATATATATATATATATATATATATATATGTATATATATATATACTTACGCATTTACTTACGCACTTATATATATATACATATATATATATATATATATATATATATATATATATATATATATATATATATATACTTTTATGCACTTATATATATCTATGTATATGTGTAGTATATTTTCCTTTTCCGTTGTTATGAGTAGCTAAACTTATCATAGCCAACTCATGTAAAATTTGGTGAAATCAACCTTTGGAAGATAAAATTGGGAGTGTGTTGTGCTTTTTATTGTTGAATCTCACATATTTCACGTCTTAGAACTTGTTATAACGGATTTGGGCTAGATTAGCTACCTAGGTCAAAAATCACACACATCATTCTTGAGAGTTGTTCAGAGAGAGTGGTGTGGGAAAAATGGTTCTAAGATCGGGAGGTAAAACATAGCGGGGTTTTAGGTCGTGAATTCAGGCCCGCGCTCATTGGTGTTTTATTATCAACATAGTAACTTGAATGTGGTAGTCTAGATTAGTGTAGTTTAGTGTTAGACCCCGGGGTTGAACTATGAAGTGCCGGGTGGTTCTTGAGCCAACGATGACAAGTTGTTTCACGGAGTCTTTCGGGTAGACCATGGATTAGGTAAAGCTTCGGTTTACTGCTTTGACACATTCGTTAAGATGTTTGGTGTAGTATGTTGATGAGTATGAATCGGTAGTAACTTAGACCGAGTGATTTCGGACTTGTTTCCGTAATGAGGGTTATATCAAGCGTCTCACAGCACTTAATCATGTTAGGATAATCGGTTTTCTAAAAAGAGAATTAATTAACCTCACATAGGATGTTAAAGGAGAGTTGTTCAGATCTTAACATCAGAATTAGGAGCACGCACCCGTGAGATTGAATGTGAGGTACTTGGTACTCCTCCAAGATAGGATCAATAGCAGGTTCTTCATTCACTGGTTCATCATCAGTAGATCATTTTTTTTGAAATTCTTCATCACTGTAGTCATAGTCTAGTAGCTGTTCTTCCTTATCAACAACAGCAGCCTGCTGACTATCTTTCCCTATAGTGGCCTTGTCTCCAACAAGCTTGATAAGGGAAAAATTCATAGTTATTTTTATAACTTTTTACCCCGTTTCTGATATCATTTTGAGCACTTTTATATCATTTCAAGTCATTAATTGCTTAGATTCATCCAAATATGTTAGTAGTAGTTATTATGTAAAATATCGTATTTTTATCGTGTTTTTATAAGTTTTGTACCGGTTTAGTAACCGGAGTGTCGTGTCGGATTTACGTTTGGTATTTTGGTGGTTTATTGTAGAATTATAGGTTGACCAAGACCCCGAGTAACGACATTTTCAAGGATATAAAAAGTGTCACTAAGTCAAGTGGTCTAGTGGCTAATCGATTCGATTTAGTGGAAATCGAGAAATATCTTCGACGAACGAATGGCCCATCAAAAAGGCATTTTATGAAGAAGTGTCCTTCATGAAAGTTGTAGATCTTCAAATACGATTTTCAACGCACTTTGAATCACTTCAATCAGATGTCTACAACTCAAGATATGGCCATTCTACTGAACTGCGATACCGTATAGACGAATTTTGATAATGCGGATCAAGATTTTTGACCCGGATCGATCCTAGATGCTCCCGGATCAATCCGGCTGTTTCAATGATGAAAGTGAACGTGTTGTTCATCATCTTCATCAGCCATGGTCATTCATACACATACATATACATACATACATATATTTCCTATATATACTACCCCCAAATCAACACAAAAGCTTGCTCATTCACCTCTCTTCTCCAACCTCTCTTTTTCTTCTTCCCCCTCCCCTCTTCTCCATCGTCCATGATCATCCTCTTTTCTTTCTTTTATTTTTGTTGTGATATAATTATATATATATATATATATATATATATATATATATATATATATATATTCTTAGATCTTCTTCTTTTCATCTTCTCCATCTTTTTATTTCTTCATCACCATCATCTTCATCACCATCGTTGGTGATCACTAGATCTATATATATATATATATATATATATTCTTAGATCTTCTTCTTTTCATCTTCTCCATCTTTTTATTTCTTCATCACCATCATCTTCATCACCATCGTTGGTGATCACTAGATCTATATATATATATATATATATATATATATATATATATATATATATATATATATATATATATATATATATATCCTTATATATATATATATATATATATATATATATATATCCTTATATATATATATATATATATATGTATATGTTTTTATACAAATTAGTTAAAATATCGTTGTAATGGGATAATTATCAATAGATTATTGTTTTCGAGCTTTTATTTACTTTTACGCACTTATATATATATATATATATATATATATATATATATATATATATATATATATATATATATATATATATATATATATCTATGTATGTATATATGTCTATGTATGTATATATATATGTATATGTTTTTATACAAATTAGTTAAAATATCGTTGTAATGGGATAATTATCAATAGATTATTGTTTTCGAGCTTTTATTTACTTTTACGCACTTATATATATATATATATATATATATATATATATATATATATATATATATATATATATATATATATATATATTACGCATTTACTTACGCACTTATATATATATATATATATATATATATATATATATATATATATATATATACTTTTATGCACTTATATATATCTATGTATATGTATAGTATATTTTCCTTTTCCGTTGTTATGAGTAGCTAAACTTATCATAGCCAAATCATGTAAAATTTGGTGAAATCAACCTTTGGAAGATAAAATTGGGAGTGTGTTGTGCTTTTTATTGTTGAATCTCACATATTTCACGTCTTAGAACTTGTTATAACGGATTTGGGCTAGATTAGCTACCTAGGTCAAAAATCACACACATCATTCTTGAGAGTTGTTCAGAGAGAGTGGTCTGGGAAAAATGGTTCTAAGATCGGGAGGTAAAACATACCGGGGATTTAGGGTCGTGAATTCAGGCCCGCGCTCATTGGTGTTTTATTATCAACATAGTAACTTGAATGTGGTAGTCTAGATTAGTGTAGTTTAGTGTTAGACCCCGGGGTTGAACTATGAAGTGCCGGGTGGTTCTTGAGCCAACGATGACAAGTTGTTTCACGGAGTCTTTCGGGTAGACCTTGGATTAGGTAAAGCTTCGGTTTACTGCTTTGACACATTCTCGTTAAGATGTTTGGTGTAGTACGTTGATGAGTATGAATTGGTAGTAACTTCGACCGAGTGATTTCGGACTTGTTTCCGTAATGAGGGTTATATCAAGCGTCTCACAGCACTTAATCATGTTAGGATAATCGGTTTTCTAAAAAGAGAATTAATTAACCTCACATAGGATGTTAAAGGAGAGTTGTTCAGATCTTAACATCAGAATTAGGAGCACGCACCCGTGAGATTGAATGTGAGAGTTCGTTTGTTATAATGCACACTCCCGGTTTTGTCTATCCTTGGGGTTGAAATTAGCTACTTTGATCATGGATCGGCTATGTCTTTTAACCTATCTTTAAAATCTAGTAGTTTAACTTTCTTTCTCTCTTTAGACTTGATATAAAAAAAATTATTTTAGTGTCGTGTAGTAACAAACCTTCCAAAAACTTGATCGCATAGACTAAGACACACGTTCACTTTGGTACTTACAAACACTTGTCCCTTGGGATCGACCTCGTTCTCCTGTAGCTATTCTAACAATCTGACCCGGTCCACTGCCGGTTAGAGAGTTAGTTTACCCACGGTTTTCGAGTCTTTATAAATATATTTTTGAGGGGTAAATTTTAGCTCATCAAAGCTCCACTACAGCAGCCTCTTCAACAACAGCAGGGGTTTCCTCCAAACCCAAATCTGGTTCCAACCTTTGTCCAGGTGCTGTTTGTAACTCAGCAGCCTGTACCTCATGTTCCAACCTGTGTCTAGGTGCTGTTTGTATCCCAGAAACCTGTACCTCATCTTCAGTTCTATGTTCTGGTACAATTTGTGCCACAACAACTTGATCAGGGACTATGTCCATGTTTTCTTTTTGAAATTCCCCCATATCAGTGATCCTCCTTAGATAATTGGCAGTTTTGACTAAAGGATCTTCAGTGTCAATCCAGTCTTGATATTGAATTGATTCCTCTGAACTGGCACTAGGTTCACTGAAATCAGTAACTCTTTCTTCATCCAAATCTGCATTTTGATCTTCAGCAGACTTGCCATCATCAGTAGGTTCATCTTCTGCACCATCATTAGATCCTTGACCAGTGGCTTTGGATCATCAACAGAATCAGATGAATCACTGTCAGGTGTGTACTTTGGATCTCTGAACATAATTGCACCACTTTTCTTTCTTTCATCCAACAGATCCATCAGCCTCGATTGCAGCATGGCTGTATCTATTAAATCCAATAGGCTGTCTACACCCAGCTGATCAAATGCCCATTCTTCAAATCCACTCATTGGATCAGCAGCTGGTTTCTGTTTCTTGTAGAATCCAAACTTCCATTGAAAATATTTTTGCACTTTTCTGAAGTTAGGATCTACTTTGCCCTTCTTAGGTGCCTTCTCATATGGCATTGTTGGCTTTCTGGGAGTAGATTCAAGACCTTGCTGACCTCCAAAGGTCTCTACAAGTAGATTCAAGGTTTCTTCCACAGATGCTTCTAGGTCAGTAGGTTTCTCAGGTTGGATATTAGTCCCTACTACCTCCATCTGTCTAACACTTAGTTCCCCCTGACTTATATTCTCATCGGCCAGGGGTCGGCAGCGGATCGCTCTTCCCCCGAACTATTGCAGGAATTGCAGGGTCTTGTACAAGTGTTTCAGTTATCTCAGCAGGTGCAGACTCAATAGTCTGTTGTGGTTCTTCAACAAGTTTCTCAACAACAACATGGGCAGATTCAGAAGACTCAGCAGCCTTAGCAGGTGAGGATTCTCTAACTTCAACAGCAGGTTCAGTTTCTGTAGTCTGCTGTGACTCTCCAGCAGGTTGCTCAATAACAACCTCTGCATCCTCATTAGGCTTGATAATTGTTAATGGTTCAGCATCAATAGCCTCTCCTTGTACTTCCCCTTCTTCTTCTACTGTTTCTTCTTCTTCTTCTTCTCTTTGAGCCTGCAAAATTTTCAATTGTTTCCCCTTTCCATGTTTCTTTTTATGGATAATTTCTTTCATTCTCTTGGAAAGTGGTTCATCATCAATTTCAATCACGGTAGACTTTCTCTTTCTACTGGCTCACTTCTGTTGCTCTCTCGTAATTTCGAAGAATAGCCTTCTTAGCAACTACAAAGGGGTCGCAACCTCAATCTCAGTTGGACCCTCAGCAGTCTGTGCTGTTTGCTTCCTTGTTCTTTTAGGCTTTAACATTTCTGTTATTTTCCTTGTTTCAGTAGCCTTCCTTTTCTCAGTAACCTTCTTTGGTGCAGTAGGCTTAACAACTTTCTTGACCTGCTCACCATCAGCATCACCATCTCCTCCATCATCTGCATCACTCTCAATGGCCTCATTATCCACTTCTTCATCATCATCCAGACCAGGGATAGGATAATCAATCTCTTTCTTGTATCTGGACTGGTTTATCTTCTCAGGTGCAACATCAGGAATTTCCAAATGATTCAAATAGGCACAACCATTAATCTTAGGGGTAAGGCCTTGGATTTCCCTTTTCCTTCTCTCTTCTTTTTTGCAACTTTCTTCATGTAGTGGATAAAGTATCCAGCCCAATAAAATTTCATACTTCTGCAAATAATCATCAGCAGCTCTATCTTGGGTCCTGATAGAGTATCCATACTTCCAACGAGTCCTAGGATGTTCTTAGCAATGATTTTGCTCAGTAGGTTGTACTCAAATCCAATGTGTTTTACATTGATGCCTGGAATTGATTTGGTGGCTTCATTGGTCTTGATTTTGTCAACAAAATCCATCTTGGACAATCCCATTTCCTCAGGATTTACTGGAGCATCTAATACTTCTTCAAAACCAAAAACTTCCCTCAGTAGGTTTGATGAAATTTCGATTTCTTGAGCATTCACAGTTGTTTTGAATGCTTCTCTTCCTTCTCTTATAATAATATTCTTCCAAAAACTGACAACATTTGTGTATGATATGGTTTCCAATCTTATGTTGAGTATATTTTTCCAGACCTGCATATCTTTTTATCCTTCGACCAATATTGATAGCTAAATCTGTTTTGTTAGCATCAACAACAAAGCCTCTTACACTTTGTCTTGTTCCAATCTGGACATCAATCTTTTCCGCCATTGTTTTAAGAAAGAGATGAAGAAGATAACTTGTAAATCTGTGTTCACACAGTGTAAATGCAGAGAAAATCAATCTGAGATTTTTGTACTAGCCTCTGTATAATAGTCTGTGTATATATAGGCATATGCAGTTGAAACTGTCAGAACGTGTACTGTTGCATTTAACCATGATTAATTTGAGTGAAGGCTAACTTGACACGTGGCCCATTACATACTCCATAACATTTGTAACCATTGGATCGTGTAACTGCGGTTATAAAGGATATAATAAATATCCCGCCAATCTGCTTTTTGACTTTAGTAAGTTTGACTGTATAACGTATTCTTCAGCAGACTTGTCATCAGTAGGGTTGGCTAAGCAGCATGTTGATAAAGATGCTTCAGCAGCCTGATGACTGTGTCACTCTGCTGATCTTTGATTCCTTCTTGTTTTGTCCAATTGATAATACAAGATGAAGTTTAATACCAATGATTGATCCGTCAAGTGAGCTCACCCAACATGACAAAGACCAATCCCCTTGGCAATCTCATTTGCTCAATTGTCCAAACATAAATACATGGAATTGTTGATACCAATGACTAATCTGCTAAGTGAGCTCACCCAACATAGCAAAGACTAATCCCTGGTGAATTCCAGTACATTAATGATTATTAGTCAACTTTTATAATACCATGTTCAGTCCTTAGTTTAGAAAACCTTTCACTATCAAGTGGTTTAGTGAAAATATCAACAAGTTGATCTACAGTAGGGATATACAGAACCACCACATCCTTCTTTTCAACATGATCTCTTATAAAATGATGTCTCACATCAATGTGCTTGGTCCTATAGTGCAAAATAGGATTTTCTGTGATTGCAATTGCACTTGTGTTATCACACAAAATTGGAATTTCTTTTTCTTCAATTCCATAATCCTTTAATTGTTGTCTTAGCCAAAGTACTTGTGCACAGGAACTTCCAGCAGCAATGTATTCAGCTTCAGAAGTGGAAGTTGATATAGATTTCTGTTTCTTCCTAAACTAGGAAACCAGACTATTTCCCATTAACTGACAGGTTCCTGTGGTGCTTTTTCGATCAATCTTGCATCCAGCAAAATCAGAATCTGAGTAGGATATAACTTTGAAACTTCCATCTTGGGAATACCATATCCCTACTCCCAAAGTCTCATTTAGATACTTGAGAACTCTCTTGACTGCACCTAAGTGACTTTCTTTAGGTTTAGATTGAAATCTTGCACAAACACCTACAAAGAAAGGATATATCGAGTCCGTGGCAAGAAGGTACAACAGATCGCCTATCATCCTTCGTATAAAGTCTGATCAACATCTTTGCCTTCTTTATCTTCATCCATTCTGATATTTGTACTCATAGGAGTTGATATCCTGGTGTTATTTTCCATACCAAACTTCTTCAGCAGCTCCTTGGTGCACTTGGTTTGATGAATGAAGATTCCATCTTTCATCTATTTAACTTGCAATCCCAAAAGGTAGTTAATTTCTCCCATCATACTCATTTGGAATTTGCTCTTCATTAGATTTGCAACTTTTCACATAGCAATTCATTTTCAGAACCAAAGATTATGTCATCAACATAAATCTGTACCACCAGGGTGCTGTCCTTCTCATTGATTCTGAAAAGAGTCTTATCAATGGTGCCTTTTGTAAATCCATTGTCCATCAAGAATTGAGATAGAGTCTCATACCAAACTCTTGGTCCTTGTTTCAAACCATAAAGTGCTTTGTTGAGTCTATACACTTTATCTTCTTGATCTTTAACTTCAAAACCAGGAGGTTGCTGAACATACACTTCCTCCTTTAGAATGCCATTCAAAAATGCACTCTTGACATCCATTTGATATACCTTGAAGTTTTTATATGCAACATGTGCCAAGAATAATCTGATAGCTTCCAATCTTGCAACAGGTGCATAAGTTTCATCAAAATCTATTCCTTCAGCTTGAGAATAGCCTTTTGCAACTAGTATGGCCTTATTCCTCACAATGGTACCAGATTCATCCAGTTTGTTTCTGTATACCCATTTAGTGCCAATGATATTTGCATGACTTGGCCTTTCAACTAGTGTCCAAACTTGATTTCTTTCAAATTCATTTAACTCTTCTTGCATAGCAATTATCCAATCTGGATCTGAAATTGCTTCTTCAACAACTTTAGGTTCCATTTGTGATAGAAAACAAGTAAACATTGCTTCTAATTGTCTTCTAGTCCTCACACCTTGCTGTACATTGCCAATAACTTGTTCAGCAGGGTGATTCCTTAACCATTGTGGGTTCTGGTTAGATTGATTCTCAGGAACCTCATCTTCTATAGAGTCTGTTGTTGCTTCTTCAACAGGGGGTTCAGCAGATCCTTGAATTGCTTCAGTTGTTGCATCAGTAGTATCACCAGCAGGGTGTTCAGCAGGGGCAGAATCGGAAAATTTTAAGTCATTAAACCTTTCCAAAACTTCAACACAATCTGGATCAGTGACTTGTAGGTTCTCAGTAGGTTCTGGATTTCCTTCTTCCATTCCAGTGAACTTAGGTTCATCAAACACAACATGTATAGTTTCTTCATGTTTCGTGACCTTTTGTTCGCATCTGCGAATGTCTTGCTGACTGAAGAATATCCCAAGAAAATTCCTTCATCTGACTTTGGTTGGAATGTCATAAAATGCTCCTTATGATTTAAGATAAAACATTTACTTCCAAATGGATGGAAATAGGATATATTAGGTTTTCTTCCATTCTATATCTCATAAGGTGTCTTCAGCAGCTTCTTGTTCACTGAGGTTCTGTTTTGTGTATAGCATGCTGTATTAACTGCTTTAGCCCAATATCTTTCAGGTAGCAATGCTTCACAAATCATTGTCCTTCATTCTTCTTTCAATGTCCTGTTTCTTCTTTCAGCAACCCTATTTTGCTGAGGTGTACCAGCAGCAGCAAGTTGATGTAGTACACCATTCTGTTCACAGTATTCTCTTATAACTTTGTTGTGGAACTCAGTACTCTTGTCTGATCTGATTTTTACTACTGTTAAAATTTTCTCATTCTGTAATCTCTTCAAAAGATCAGGCATCTTTTTGAGTGTCTCACTTTTCTTGTTCATAAATATCACCCAAGTGTACCTTGAATAATCATCCACCACCACTAAGGTGTATTTCTTTCCTGTAACACTTGTTGTTGTAACTGGTCCAAATAGATCCATATGCATCAGCTCCAAGACTCTATTAGTAGATTGCTTAGTGTTTGATTTGAAGCGAGATTTAGTCTGTTTACCTTGCTGACAAGCATCACATATAGTATCTTTCTTGAATGTGATCTCAGGTAAACCAATCACCAGTTTCTTCTTCACCAACTGATTTGATATCATCAAAGTTTAAGTGATTCAATTTCTTGTGCCATAACCAGTTGAGTTCTGATTTGGTATGCACAATCAGGCAGGTTTCTGGAACTGCAGTAGACCAATCCACAATGTACATGTTTTGTTGTCTTCTACCAAACAAGACAACTTGATCACCTCTTTCACTAATGACAATACGAGTTGTTTTTGTCAAAAGTGACCTTGTATCCCATGTCACGAATTGTCCAAAGGCTCGGCAAGTTGTAGTCCAAATCCTTCAACATATGCAACATTCTTGATTGTAAGTCCATTCCTCACAAGTGTGCCATAACCTCTTGTGTATCCAGGTGTATCCTTGTTGCCAAAATTCACCCTTGGACCATCCTTTGCCACATAGTTTGACAAACAAAGTGCTTATTCTTTGTCATATGTCCGGAACATCCACCGTCAAAGTACCGGACACCCTACAAAACAAAGTTAATACATTTTAGGTACCCAAACCTATTTGGGTCCATAATGGTCAGTGGTAAGCATGACCCCTGGGATGTTTCCATAAGGTCTTCTCCTAAAAGTGTCATACTTTGGTTCATACATGTATTCCACACATCAATAAGTTCTAACAGTTGGTTGTGTAGGATTCACATATGTTTTCTGGCCTTTTGGTTTATAATGTTGTTTGAAGTGATTCTTGTTGTTAGATGCATTAGTATAACCATTAGTTTGTTTTTTGTTAGGAACAGCCCTATAGTATGAAGTCTGCTGAGGTCCCTGCTGAGGTCTTGTATAAGTCCTCTGCTGAGCCCTTTGCTGATTCCATTGCTTAGGTTTTACCCTAGCAGCATGGTTATACTTGCTGTTTCTAGCATTAGATGCAGGAATATTCCAATCATCATCAGTAGGGAACAATCTACCTTTCCCCCTGAGATAAGTATCCCTAGAATGATTAACATTTTTGGGTTTAGGATTCTTATCCTTGGAATATTTCTGGTTCTTTCCTTTTTGTGATCCAGCAGACTTGGTAGCAGGTCTGCTATCAGTAGGTCTAAAAGGCACAACAATCCTATTTTTGGATTTGTTCTTTTTATTAGGAGCTGTTGACTTCTTTGAATTTTGATTTTACTTCCTGGAAGCATTCTCAGTAGGTTTTACTGCCTCAGCAACCTTACTGGGAGTTGGATCTTGTGCAGGCACAAACTTAGGACCAATTCTGGTACTAGGTTCAGTAACCTTACTGGATCCACTCTTTTGGGATTGTTGAGTTCCAAATCCAAACCCTGTTCTATCACCATAAGGCTTTCCAGATTTGTATGCAGTAGAGGAACAAGATGGTTCAGTAGATTCAGAAGCTACTGGATGTTCAGCAGGCTTATACTGATTCTGTCTAACATCTTTTTCCTTACCTTTGAGAATCCTTAATTCAGCATTCAATCTTTCAACTTCTACTTGAAGAGCTTCCTTTTCTGCCTTCACAATCTCATAACCAGATTGTATTTTCCTCAGTTGATTGAGGATGGCATCCAAAGCTTCTTCATTGTAAGAATTCATAGGATTTGAACCACAGGTTGATTCACAATCACTTCCAGCAGGAGTGTTAATTGATACAGTATTGTATACCTCCTCTATTTCATCCATATTAGCCATTAATGCATAGTCTTCCATATTAGCAACCAATGATGTGTCATCTGATTCATTTCCCTTTTCAGATTCCACTTCATATCCTGATTCATCTTCAGCAACCATAGCCTTCTTGCCATCCATGTCTTCTTTGTTGGCTCTTGGTCTTCAGTAGGTCTGGACAATCAGGTCTAAAATGTCCAGTCTTTTTGCAATTAAAGCAAAGATAATCAGGTTCCTTTTTCTGATTTAACTCAGGACAGTCAGGTTTGAAGTGTCCTGGTTTCTTGCATTGAAAGCATAAGTAATCATTGTCTTTCTTTGGTTTTTCTCTCTTCTTTTCACTGAATTTCTTATTGAAATTTCTTGGAGAACCCTTTCCACCTTTTATCATCCTGATTTTCTTGCTCAGTAGGGCAATCTGCTCTTGCAACCAGCATATCATCTTGAGCTCCTAATGTCTCCTCTTGATGCTTAGCAGCCAATGCAGTTGTCTTTGGTTCCTCTTTTTCAGTGGTAGGAACCAGTCTCTTGCTAAATTCATAAGCTTTAAGATCAGAGAATAATTTGAAGGTAACTTCTTCATGTAACTTTCTCATTTCTTCTATTGCAGTGACTTTCATCTCCCAAACTTCTTTGTCAGGTAATGCCTCCAAGATTTTTGAGTTTATTTCTTCCTTTGAGTAACTTACACTCAGTAGGGTAAGTTCATCTAGGATAGCATTAAATCTTGACTCCATTTGCTCAATGGTTTCATTTGGTAGCATTTTGAACTTTTGAAACCTCTTCTTGGCCACACTGATTTTATTCTTCTTAATTGCATCAGTGCCTTCACAGATCAACTGTATTTTGTCCCAAAGTTCTTTAGCTGTTTTGCAATCTTTAACCTTCATGTACATATTGCTATCCAAGGTTCTATAAATGATATCAATAGCAATATTGTTGAGGTTTTCTCTCTTTCTATCTTCAGCATTCCATTCCCTTTTTGGCTTTGGAATGTATTGTGTATCATCACCCACTGTTATTGCCTTGGTAATCTCCAGTGGTCCATCTATCAGCACATCCATCATTTCATCATGAGTTGCAGCAAGGTAAGCCTGCATTCGACGTTTATGTTCATCAAATCTATCTAGAGAACACATCAGCATAGTTCTAGCATACTGGTTGTTATCCATGATGCAAAGCTTTGAAAATCAGTAACTTGAAAAAGTTTCAAAGTATTTTCTCAAGCACAACAAGTAGGATTACTTCAGAACAGAAACACTGCTCCGATACCAATTGTTGGTCCCTTGAAAAGGCTTTAGTTAAGTTTAGAAGGGGGTGAATAAAATTAACACTTAAAACTTTTGGAGTTAACAAACTCAGCAAATTCATCAGCCTGTTGATACGTCAGTAGTCGCCGATACTTCGCATAGCCGTCGATACACGCCGCAGTAGCCGCGATACACGTAGTCTATTGACAGTTGAGTTTACTGAATTTGTGCAGCGGAATAATATCAAAAATTAAGCCTTATTACTTGTTGTTAAATATGATACTAAGTATTAGATACTTAGTAGTGTATGTGTGTGAGTTCAGTTGCTAGATTTAGTAGGATGATGTGTATAATATACTAAATGCTGAATGTAAGTGCAGAAAGTAAGTAGGCAGATTTTATAGTGGTTCCAGGTGGTGTAATCCTGTCAGTCCACTCTTCTCCTGTGATGTTGGAGGTAATTCACTAGAGATCTTTGATGTAGCTATTAAAAAGATTCCTAAGGTTGCTTGTCCTTCACCAATGACTATGGCTTCACAAACTGAAAACTAGGAACAGGTAGGATTGCTACTCCAAAGTCTTCCACTGGTCCTTGAATGGTAGGATTGACTCTTCACCAGTTCCACCACAAACAACAGTCTTTAACACCCAACAGATGCTTCATTGTCTTCAGCAGATTCTTTGTAAAGTAAAGAATGAATCAAGTAAATGATTCAATTGCAGCAGCTTGATTAGGATGATATAATTAGCAGCTTGCAGTCTTCAAGCGTGTAAACTTGATGTAGCTTGAATACATAATACACTTGAAGATTTTCTCTGGATCAGTAGCCTTAAGCTCAGTAAGTTCAGCAGGGTGCTTTTTCAGCTCAGAATTATCACTTGTATTTTCTCTTAAAGTTCATCATCTTTTTCTGAGTTGGAAGTCCTCTATTTATAGGTAGGAGTCCATGTGACTTGTATTTGAAATTCAAATATGACCGTTCCTGGTTTTGTCCTATTTGACTTGTTTTCTGTCACTATTCATAGGACTGACACTGTCAGAATCCTTTTTGACAGAATGCAGTTTGTCCACCCTTTGACTTGTAACCATTGAATAAAGTCCTAAATCATCCAAACGTCTTTTTAATCTCAGCCATTGATTTGTTTGATAAATCAGAGGTAGTTGGCTGTCCTTATCCATGTAATCTTCCAATGTAATCTTGAATTAATCGAGGTATGTATGTCAGCAGGTTCATCAGTCTGCGAAATACCTATCATCTATTTGAATCGAAATTTGCTGTGTTTAAAACACAATGCAGCAGACTTCTTTTATCTAACTTTTAATTGTGAAGTTAGATTACACCTTTTTGCAAATAACTAAGTTTCAATCACCATCCAACTTAAGGAACCTAGACCTTGTACACAAGGTATATGTAATCAGTTTAGGTCATCACAGACTTGCCTAAATTCTGATTCCATATCCTTGACTTTAATTACTAAGTTTGATCCCTTAGCCTTCATTAACTGAGTTTGAGCCCTCAGCCTTCAGTCTTCGGCAGGTTCCTGACTAGTCTACTGACCTATCTACCCTACCGACCTAGACCAGTCTGCTGATATAAATTAGCTGACCTTTACAGTGCTTGTTTGATCAAACCTAATCAAAAATCAAACTCTAATGAACCTATACATTTGATCTAGACATCTTTTTGCCTTTGCACTATAACAGTTAGTCTGGCACTCATCACTAAAACTTAGAAATAAGTCCAACACATATGCCTTCTCGATCTCCTCCCTTTAAAGAAAAAAAAAAGACAAAATCAAAATAAAAAAGGGTGCTTTTAAAGGCACCACACTCTTTTTACTTGGGCACCCAAATTAAGCGGCACCACACTTTCATGTGTTATTTTATTCGATGCACCGCACTGATTTTTACCCGTACTCATAGCACCATACTTAATTGTTATAATGATAATTCCACCTCTAGCACCACATCTCATAAAATCTTCCAATCCTAACAAAACAACTACAATATAATCCTTAAATTTCCGAATCTTACAAATTCAACCCATTCTCCTTCCCTTCTTTCTTCTTCTCCATCGTTCCCAGTTCTTCTGAGCTTCCCCATCTTTTCCTTCTCTCCTCACCCTTCACACTTTCTCTTTAGATTTTGAATGATATTTTTAAATAAGTTACACTACCCCTTTTTTTTTTCTATTTCCTGCATTTCTGTGCTAGGCAGCTCCTCCATACTCCACCACCGCCACCGCCACCGACCCCACCCCTGCCTGGTCTGCTGTCCCTTGTTCCCGCCCCTACTTCCTCTTACGTCTGCTGCTACACATATCATCCTCCTCTAACGATCAATGAATTCTTGATCCGCAAAACCCGAAGCACACACAAAAAAAAAATCCAATCTGAAAACACTACCAAATTTTTTTTATGAAGGGTAGAGGAAATATGCAGGAGTTATGACGGAGATTTGTGCGAAGAAGATGACGGGGATGATTTTTTTTTTCAATTTGAAAGGGGACCGTGGGAGGGGAAAGGGAAAGGACGGGTTTAACTTTAGTTTTAAATTTTGAGGGGTTATTTTAAAATAAAAAACTGCCAATAGCCAAACCAATCTGGATATATTAAATGTATGATTTTACAGGGTGTGGTGCCATTAGTAAATTAGTCATTTATAAAAATAATATGTGGTGCCATAGATAGGTAAGTATTTTAAACATCGATGTGGTGCTCCAAGTAAAAAAAAATATGGTGCCTTTAAAGACACCCAATAAAAAATCAACAAACATCATGTACCTAATATTCTTGCAAAAAAATTATAGAAACAAATGTCAGTCTTACGAAATTCATCTTATGTTTTTATTTTGTCGATTTGAAAAATTAATCTTGTGATTATGGAAGTTTCTTTCCATTCAATTTTTTCACAAAAAGTGGGTATGTGAGATATGTGATATGCCCGGTGAACAAAAGGAGAAGATGGACGGACAGTGGTTGAAATGTTTTTTTTATATGGAATCAGCTCACATGTGTCCTTGTGTCAAATTGACAGCTTGCCACGTGTCGGTTAGGGAACACACCAAAAGTTAAGCAAAGAAGCGACATGGGGGGCTTTAAATGCAATTGGTTCTCTTTTAATAAGATATATATATATATATATATATATATATATATATATATATATATATATATATATATATATATATATATATATGTATATTAGTGGTCGTTCACCGTGCGATACACGCGCAGTTGTTGTCCTTGAACGTAGCTCTTGTGTAGTTGTTATGTGGATGTTCATTAGCTAGTGTATGTTAACCGATTAGTCGGAATCCATTCCGGCTGAATTGTTAGGTATCTAATTTAGAGAAGTGAATAAGGAAACTTATTAGTCGGAATCCGTTCCGGCTGAACTGTTGGGTATCTAATTTAGAGAAGTGAATAAGGAAACTTATGATATCTAGATGGTGAATCTCCAATCATCATTTTCTCTCCGAAGATTCCGGGTTCATATTTTTCATGGGGCAGAAGCTTGTGTCAATGGACTGTTTTTTAATCCTCTTCAATGCGCCGATAATATCTGCTCACAAAAACCAGAAGATGATGAAAGTGATGTGAACCAGGAGTTGATTAAAAGGATACTCAAAAGGAGCAACAAACCTCAAACATAGCTTTTCCATTAGCATTGCCAATAACTTTTTGGATTTGCCTTCAATATTAACATCGCATATATTATTAGTACATTGATTTTTATGCAATACAATAGCTGAAAAAATTGTTATTACCCGTTCATCAATTTCATGAAGCTTTGTAGCAGTACGGTGCAAGAGTCCCTAGAAAACTTGTCAAAGAAAGTTGCTTTTATGTTTCCAGAGAAGTCATTCATTTCTGCGATAACTTTGCAGCTGTTGTGGTTACAATAAGTGACCGAGTCAGCCAGGAATCTATACAAGTCTGTAGGGGTCTTATATTTCTTAATTACTTTATAAGGGTTTAAACCATAGAGACTCTTTGAGTTACCTGAGTTATCTGTGTTTTTTCAGGATGTCTGACGAGTCTAGGACCATTAGCGACGACAACGTCCATGGGTACGCCTCTGGCGAGGAAGAGGTGAGTGGTTCAGGTGATGAGGGTGGTTTCAATAATGACGACAAGCTGCTCAACGACGACGATCTGTTCACTCAATTGCCCAATTGACCCAAACAACGAAGCGCTGCTGGTAAAGGATCTAGTCGCCAAGCCGCGACGGCCGAGACGAAAGGCGAGGTGAAGAAGAAAGCTAAGACTCCAAGGCCGACCGGTCCTGAGGCGGTCCGAGAGGACGAATTGCAAGAAGCGAAAAAGAAAGCTAAGACACCAAGGTCGACAAGTCCTGAGGCGGTCCGAGAGGACAAACTAAGACCCAATGGGGGTTGATTCAAACCCGCCTTGATGCCGCCGATACCTTTGCAGAGTATAACATATCCGAAAACTACGCCTTCTCGGGCTTTGGCGAGGACGATGTAAATCGGACCTGTCAACACGGGTGATAACGTGGAAATTATCTAGGGTGTTCAGCGGATGAATTATGGTGGATATCTAGCTGTGATTTGTGTATGAGTGTGGTGGTATGAGGTGGAGCTAGAGAATTCCGGAGGTGGTGAGTGGTGATACAATGTAAGTAAAGAGAGAGCAACTAAATGGGCAGAGTTTTTTGCCTTGTTTTGCATATATTGCACTCTGTTTATAAATGTTACATGGAGCCCTATTTATAGGGTAAGAACCAACTTATACTCAACATAATTACACTAAGGACATAGTACGACTAAATCTGCGGTGGCTAGTTAAGTCGCATCCGACTGAGGGCGATGCGGATCCTCGAGTTGCCGTCCCATATCCTTAGCAGGCTTGTTGGATCGTCAGTCTGTATTATTCAAGTGTTGGGGGTGAAGGACATTTGGCGGATCCCTCCCCCTTATGCTCATCGTGGGCCTGTTGTCAAAGCCCATTTCCGGAGTGGTTGTGTCCGGAGGGCAAGGGCCTGGCCGTTCCTCCTTTCTTCGGCCCCATATGCCTGTACACGGCGGTCAGCGGGCCGGAAGGCAGAGCCAGCCTATCAATGGCCCCTTACTCCGTACCCATGACATCTCGAGGTGTTGGGTAGGGAGTAGTTTTCCTGACCTTTTGAAATGGTTTCGTCGTACAAATGGCCGTAGACGCCGGGAGTCATTTTAGCCGAGTAGCCTTGACTTTGTAGAATTTGGCTTCGTGGGCCTTTGGCCTCGAACTGATTGAAGTTATAAATGGGTGAATATCCTTAACTTCGCAGGATTTGGCTTCTTGGGCCTTTGGCCTCGAGCCGGTTGAAGTTGTAAATTGGCGATAGCCTCAACTTCGTAGGATTTGGCTTCTTGGGCCTTTGGCCTCAAGCCTGTTGAAGCTGTAAATGGGCGGATAGCCTTAGCTTCATGGGATTTGGCATCTTGGGCCTTTGGCCTCGAGCCGGTTGAAACTGTAAATAGGCGGATAGCCTTTGAAGTTGTGAATGTGCGAATAGCCTCAACTTCATAGGATTTGGCTCCTTGGACCTTTGGGCTCGAGCCGAATTGAGGGTCAGTCCGGGACTGGCCCCCTTGCTGACGTGTCGTTTATTGGGTCAATTCCGTACTGTCTCTTTCCACCCTTATTTGACATGATAACTGATGTGGCCTGCCACTTGCTCTGATTGGCTGTAGTCCTTTCGATCCCTGTGCCGCAATGATGGCCGCTTCTGATTGAGGTCAAGTTAAATTATTAACTCGATTCCTAAATAACCACTAGCAAGTGAACTAGGTTCAATCGCAAAGATAGCTAGATAGAGTCGAGGTCGATCCCACGAGAGAATCAATTTGTGGATCCTAACTTAAATAGTCAACCTATTTATTTCGTTTGACAAAGACGGTCTATGACCAACATAGAATACGAGAAAAGAAAGACACGAAATCAAACATATAAACAAATAACATATAAACAAATAACGTAATCAACCGCCCAATTATAACCGTAATCATTTGGATATAGACAACTTATATAACAAAGAAGACTCAACAACTATTAATCCGTTCATATCTATTTATATTGGCTACGGGAGTCATCCCCTAAAACTTGATGTAGCACCGGTAGGTCACTATATCACTGTGGTATTGTTACGTGACTTCGCCTTTTGGTGCCTCCATCTCATATAACTCACACGCTTACGACTCTAAGGATGCCGATATTAACCGTACACCTCGTCTAGGCAACATTCCTATGGTTAGGCGTACTTCCTAAACGATCACTCAAACTCTCGTCCAACTAACAATTACCAAGTTAAAGTCTCATGCTAGTTTACGATCTACGTATAACAAGGTGCGCGCAATTCCCTAATATAAACCTGCCTAGATAACGCTGAACGTCCGAAGATCAATTCATGAGCCTACCTAAGAGTTTTATATCGGTATTTCCTTTTTACACGTTTTAATTAAATTAAGCGAGCGACGTAGCCATAGCCATACCTACTGAGATAACAGATTCAATTAAGCTAACCTAATCATAAAGACGTGACTGATTAACGGATGAAACAGGTTTGACAACTCTCGGTCGACCGAATAGGTGCTCTCAGTCGTCCGAGTGACACCTCTCGGTCACCCGAGTGCTTAACTCCCCAGATTACATCCCCGAATATATTTCTCAGCGTTTCTCATACGAATCGGATTATATAGAGAATCATCAAGACATCATATAAATTAATCTAAATACACGTAAAGTAAACACACCGATTCATCCGTAGATATTAGGTAGAGGACGTAGGGTATGGGATCCTCATAGACAAGGTATCACCACTGCCCTATCATCGTATCCTAGATCTACATCACCTAGATATGAATAACTACTCAAACAATCAAAGCATAATTGGGAAATTGATTACTAAAAGAAAACAAGATGAAGAACTAGGGCTTACATATTTGCACCCTCAGCTCCTCCACAAGCCTAATGAATCCTTATTTTGCTTATAAGTGTATATGAATTAATATTTGCGAATGAATCCTAAAAAATACAAAGGACTTGTGTTTATATAGAGCCTCAGCCGACATAGCAAACCGACTTAAAATGCCGACACTACTGAACCCTAACCGCCTTAAACATTGTTCCGGACTCCTGCTGGACTATAGGCCCACTCGGTCGACCGAATGCGTAGGCTCGGTCGACCGAGCCTTACATGCTCCTGGGCTTTCTGCTTTTACCGTCTTGGGCTTTCTGAACTTGTCTGCGATCCCTTAAAGCTTCTCCGAAGTCCATCCTTGTGCTCCACAATGAGTTACTACAAATATAGCATGAAATACAGTCTGTAACATCAAATAACATAGTAAAACCTCTTAATACAGAATAATGAATCGTAACCCTTAGCATATGCAAATTAAACGTATTACGACTTAATATTACTCTATTATAGCTCCTTTAAACTAGAATCGGGGATAAAGGTCATAGAATAACGGGCACAAAATGACCGTTATCAACTACCCCCCACTTAGCCTTTGATCGTCCCGATCAAAATATCAATAAGTTATTCCCCATAAACTACTTTCCAAAGGTCACGATATCGACACAAGAAACTCGAATCAACTCATATCCTCTATGCTCGTCGGATATCCATTATCCACTATTCATCATGAATCGATGTGTTGTGTGCATGTGCATTGAGTTTTAAACATTCGTAGCAAGATCAGAGCTTATGCAAACTTTGTAGTCTTAACCTACCAACTTCAGTATTCCCACTTCTTAAGCCTTTTAATTTTTTTTAAGCACTAGAATAATAAGCAAGAGCGTATCTATAGGGTTTTTGGACTTGGAGACCGAGTACTACTCAAAGCCTCTTAAAGAGTTGAATATTCTTTTCATACCTTCATATTTTTCAGATACTATCAATCTCAAGAAGGAAGACTTTTTAGAGCATCCCTCTATCTTAGATCAAAAATAGCATCGAATATTACCACAAGCGCGAGGCTACTTTGGTAACTTACTACAAGCCAGTGTTTTAACATTGGCAAACACAGGTACGTCTCAAGCTTATTACTCAGCTTTTGTGGCTAGAATTTTTTAGGAACACATCAGACGATAAATTTGACAGTAGGTAAGCATAATCGATTATCTATGCAATGTACACATAAGAATTTTACGTTTTATAATAAGCGTAGTACGACTCGATTCAGTTATTGAATAATTGAATAATAAACAGCTACTTGCAACGGAAAGTATGAATATCATTAAGTTTACTAATCAATAAATCGCAGAAGTATAAAGTGATCACGTACTCATGAAGTATGGTTCATTTCTTATTAGATATAATTATCAGGGACTCACAAAAGTAAATGTGATTCTAAGTTTTAAAGTTTTAAAATTTTACTCATTATTTGATATATGGAACTACTCATTTGAGCTAAGTGACTCGTACCCCCCACTTAAACCATGCATTGTCCCCAATGTATAAAAACCGAAATAAAAAGCTCAGAAAAGGAACTTAGCTCTGGATAAGCGTGGAAGTTAAACAAGTCTTCGGAATTCGGCAAAGTTTAACAGGCACAGGCATTGGCCGCTAGCAGAAAAGTAATCACCGCAACACATATCTTAAACAAAACTTGAAACTCGTTACAGGATTAGTCCAAACATTAATAATCTCAAAAAAAAAAGGGACCGTAAAAGGGATAACAAATTCCTTAAACATTTTTAAGTCCATAAATTAACGATTACATTTCAAGACTATTTAATAATAGTTCAATACATTTCAGCAAGTCCAAAACACTACATGAGTTCGAATTTAGGAAACAGAGACACTTGCTCTATATAACACGACATACTAGTAGAATTGAGTCAAAATAAAAACTCGTTAATTAAAGGAAATGCAAACACGCAAATAAAAATACTTAATCCTAAAATCCTGGATTGAATGGTGCTAATTGCAAATAGTTCGGGCCGGCTTCGTCAGCATCATCCTCGGGTTCCCCTTCTTGTTCTTGATCGTGACCCTGAACGACAGGCGGTGGGACAGAACTTAAAGATAGAATAGGCATTGGCCCCACATATGAATCACCGCCTAACACTGTGCACTCGGCTCCCTCACAGAATGTAGTGATCAGTGAACCAAAAGGTAAGGTGTGCCGAGGCTTGACAGCATTGTCTGTCATTTCCTTGCGTAGCAATGCCCCCACATTCACAGGCCATCCCATGTACAACCAATAAAGCAAAGTGGCATGGGCATAGTAGACCGTAGATACATTCTTGGCTGGAAAGATATTAGAACGGATAAGCCGATGAAGGCATTTATCCTCCCATCTCCTGAAGTCCGGTTCCGCAAATGTGCGGGCCACCTCCCCTATGGTCCATTCTATTCCCAAATAGGCACCAACTTCCTCCAACCAAGCATCGGACCCGTCAAATGTCGCCATATACTCCGGCCCGTCCTCCGAGATATCCACCCCAAAATAAGCATTAATCGTACCCGGAGAAATTACAATTGGTCGTCCATGAATATTTACGATATTGGTGTCAGGGTGTACGCGTAAATAAGCATAAAATTACCTTACCCAATTGACGTTGACTCGGCCTGGGGGTGCTACGACATCACGCCATTGATAACGTTCCACCAATTCTAAAAGCTCGTCTCCACAATTCCCCAAATTCAGTCCTCGAGCCCGATGTACAGGGGCATTAACAAAATGATTAACAAATGAAGAATATACCTCCCGACTCGCGAACTGTGGTACCCCGTTGATTAATGGAATGTTGCCTTCAACAGCCACGAACTGAGCGGCTTTGCGTCTTCTGGGTGGCATCCTGACAGATAAACAGCGCAGCAGCGGACGGAGGGAGCAAGGTGGCTCTCGGTCGACCGAGAGCAATCACTCGGTTGACCGAGTGTTGATTCCGCCTGAAATGGTGGGTTTCCGGCCCTGTACCGTCCAGTGACTGATTTGGTCGATCAGAAAAATATTTCGACAGGATTTTCCAAAAGTGAGTAAAAATGGTGAAAGGGATGAAGATTTTCAAAACATTTCCATTTGATTTCTACAGGGGTTTGGGGGAAAAGGTACATGGAAGAATTTTGATGAAGAAGATGGAGAAAAGGATGAGGAAAATGAAAGAGAGGATGAGTGGGTTAAATAGAAAAAATGGAGTTTGAAAAGTGGAATGTGATTGGTGGATAAAAGTTGTTGGGGATTGATGAGGTGGAAAGGTGGAATTTGAAAATTTGAATTGGAAGAATAAAGAAATTGGGAAGAGAAAAAGGTGAATGGTTGGGAAGAGGGAAAGGTGAATGGGGATATGTAGAAATTAATGGTGTTGACCATTTTAATTATTTTGACACACCGTAAATTAACTACAACAAATAACCATGCCAAAATTTATTGTTTCACTTTTGCAATTCCTTCCGCTAAATTTTTTCTCTAACCAACCAGCAAGTTGTTTTAAGCACAAAAGCAACCTTCTCGTATCATAAATAAATCAAACAATCTGGTCTAAGTATTCGTAAAGTAACGCATTACCATTTCCTTAATCAACAATTTTTCACAAAGATGCAGTTACTACACTCCATTTCACGTAAAAACGATTCGAATAAAAAAAATTATTTTGCACATCCTTAACTCAGCAGTCGTCGGAACACGGCAAAATAGAAAAAAAACTTCTTATCGTTTCACGCTACTTTTATTTTTGAAATAAAATAAGAAAGAATATAATTAGTTCTACAGTTTAAGTCGGTAGCTCGACTTTCCAAAAATCATCACTGTCTACGAACTGCTCTTGGCTTGCCAGGTTTTCACCCGGTTGGCCATTACCGAAAATGTCTTGCTGTCCTTTTGCACGAGTGCCTTTCCGCGAGGTGTGAGTCCAACGAAAAGACAGTCGAATTGTCCATCCAAGCAAGCTCCAACTTTCGTGATATTTTCAGAACTAGATGAGCTCTCTTTAGCTCGAACTCTACGAGTTTGTTTCTTTGTTTGCTTCCTTCTATTCTTGGGTCTGGAGAAAGGCAGGCCTTCATGATTACGATTTTCTAGAACAGGGGCAGGCTCGACAGCTTTCTCATGACTCAGAACTGTAAGGGTCTCATCTCTTCCTTCTATCTTGTCATCAACACTTTTTCCTAGGCTCGGAGTAATATCTGGTTTTGAACTACCAACTCCTATAACATTCACGCTTACCGGAGTAGGGAAATCTGAATTCCTTGTCCCATAGGTCTCAGAACCTCTAGCATCGAAAAATGTGATCTCACGCCTGGTCATACGAATTAGGGCTCTAGAAGTATTGATAAAGGCTCTCCCTAAAATGATCGGACAGTGAGGGTGCTCATCTATATCCATAACAACTATAGCTATCTTAAACCTGAGCTGTCCTAGGCCAATGATCATATTATACATATTTCCAGACAAGATTGTTCTGGTCCCATCCGCAAATCTAACTTGCAACGGAGTATTTGTGGGAGTAAGGATTAGATTTCTATCACAAAGACTCTTCGGGAAAATGTTCAGACTCGAGCCAAAATCTATCAAAGCCAACCCTAGGTATGCTCCTTCTAAGGTAACCTCTACCATAAATGCTCCTGGGTCATCTAGTTTCGGCATCAACCGAGCTTCATTCTCAATATGCGTTGCATCTCTAGGACCGATGACTATAGGGCGATTTAGGTCTACGATATCCTCAGAATCAGATTCTATATCTGACATGTGATGCATGTAGTCATATCCTGAGTCTAAATCTGAAGAAATCTCTTCAGGGTTTAACTTGGACATACCTCTGTATATGTAAGCATCTTTAGACTCTTTTGACCTCTTGGCTTCGTGAATTCTTGCCTTCATCTTCGCTATTCTTTCCTTGAGTTTAGGTGTCAACGGCTTTCTAGGTGTGGTTTTGGTTCTCAGCACCATGACTTCTTCTCCTTGAACCTCAGAAGACTGACGTGATGACATTTTGCTAAACAGTTCGCTTGAGTGATTCCCTCTGATTAACTGCATCATATGAAAAACAACAAACGGTTATTGAACTAACAGACGGTATGATTACTCATACTGCTGCCAGGCTTATAACCTACTAACAGGATCACAGGGGAAAAACAACTATCAGATAAAACATTTAAAGGGCTCGGTCGACCGAGTCTCATAGTTCGGTCGACCGAATATACAGAATTTTTTTTTATTTATATTTTTTATTTATTTTATTTATTATTTTTTTACTTACTGTAACAGAAAATAGAAAGACGAAATAATTAAGTAGATCATTTAAGCAGTTTGACCATTGATTCCCCGGCAACGGCGCCAAAAACTTGATTGAGGTCAAGTTAAATTATTAACTCGATTCCTAAATAACCACTAGCAAGTGAACTAGGTTCAATCGCAGTATAGCTAGATAGAGTCGAGGTCGATCCCACAGAGAATCAATTTGTAGATCCTAACTTAAATAGTCAACCTATTTATTTCGTTTGACAAAGACGGTCTATGACCAACATAGAATACGAGAAAAGAAAGACACACTCAAACATATAAACAAATAACATATAAACAAATAACGTAATCAACTGCCCAATTATAACCGTAATCATTTGGATCTAGACAACTTATATAACAACAAGACTCAACAACTATTAATCCGTTCATATCTATTTATATTGGCTACGGGAGTCATCCCCTAAAACTTGATGTAGCACCGGTAGGTCACTATATCACTGTGGTATTGTTACGTGACTTCGCCTTTTGGTGCCTCCATCTCATATAACTCACACGCTTACGACTCTAAGGATGCCGATATTAACCGTACACCTCGTCTAGGAAACATTCCTATGGTTAGGCGTACTTCCTAAACGATCACTCAAACTCTCGTCCAACTAACAATTACCAAGTTATAGTCTCATGCTAGTTTACGATCTACGTATAACAAGGTGCGCGCAATTCCCTAATATAAACCTACCTAGATAACGCTGAACGTCCGAAGATCAATTCATGAGCCTACCTAAGAGTTTTATATCGGTATTTCCTTTTTACACGTTTTAATTAAATTAAGCGAGCGACGTAGCCATAGCCATGCCTACTGAGATAAAAGATTCAATTAAGCTAACCTAATCATAATGACGTGACTGATTAACGGATGAAACAGGTTTGACAACTCTCGGTCAACCGAATAGGTGCTCTCGGTCGACCGAGTGACACATCTCGGTCACCCGAGTGCTTAACTCCCCAGATTACATCCCCGAATATATTTCTCAACGTTTCTCATACGAATCGGATTATATAGCGAATCATCAGGACATCATATAAATTAATCTAAATACACGTAAAGTAAACACACAGATTCATCCGTAGATATTAGGTAGAGGACGTAGGGTATGGGATCCTCATAGACAAGGTATCACCACTGCCCTATCATCGTATCCTAGATCTACATCACCTAGATATGAATAACTACTCAAACAATCAAAGCATAATTGGGAAATTGATTACTAAAAGAAAACAAGATGAAGAACAAGGGCTTACATATTTGCACCCTCAGCTCCTCCACAAGCCTAATGAATCCTTATTTTGCTTATAAGTGTATATGAATTAATATTTGCGAATGAATCCTAAAAAATACAAAGGACTTGTGTTTATATAGAGCCTCAGCCGACATAGCAAACCGACTTAAAATGCCGACACTACTGAACCCTAACCGCCTTAAACATTGTTCCGGACTCCTGCTGGACTATAGGCCCACTCGGTCGACCGAATGCATAGGCTCGGTCGACCGAGCCTTACATGCTCCTGGGCTTTCTGCTTTTACCGTCTTGGGCTTTCTGAACTTGTCTGCGATCCCTTAAGGCTTCTCCGAAGTCCATCCTTGTGCTCCACAATGAGTTACTACAAATATAGCATGAAATACAGTCTGTAACATCAAATAACATAGTAAAACTTCTTAATACATAATAATGAATCGTAACCCTCAGCATATGCAAATTAAACGTATTACGACTTAATATTACTCTATTATAGCTCCTTTAAACTAGAATCGGGGATAAAGGTCATAGAATAACGGGCACAAAATGACCGTTATCAGCTTCAAATTTCAAAACTTAAAAATCCCGCCCTTGATCTCATCCGTTAGATCTATGGCATCGTGGCTGTTGGATCCGCATCCCCCAGCCTATATAAGGGAAGAGGATCCTTGACCTAAACGTTTTCTAAGTCTCCAGTTTTCTCCGGTGGTGATTCGCAAGCAATTCGGTGGTGAAGGCGATCCGGCAAGACAGTTTCCGGCAAATATCTCGACAGCTCGTTCCATCTTTCTTCATCTCCTTCACGTTTTCTTCTGATTACTAGGTAAACCATCCTCTATCTCCGGTTTCTTATGTTTTTGAAGATAATTCTATGTTTTTGTTGTTTTCGATGGTGGTGCGTGTTCTGTGTTCTTGCCGGGTTTAGGTTGTTATTCCGGTTGCTCTTGATCCTTGTCTGAATTTTCCCGAATTCAGC
Organism: Gentiana straminea; assembly: GCA_036785695.1. NCBI lineage: Eukaryota > Viridiplantae > Streptophyta > Magnoliopsida > Gentianales > Gentianaceae > Gentiana > Gentiana straminea. The sequence continues at coordinate 3,462,282 of JAVUPR010000407.1, read as the reverse complement.
CTACCTTCTCGTTTCCCCTTGTTTCGTGCCCTCATGTTATTGTTTGGTTTTGAGTATTTTCTTCAGTGCCTTTACCTAAGATTTCTGAGGTTTTGCACGTCTGGATGTGAGACAAAAGACGGGGCGTCAGGATGATAACGATTCATCTTGGCATGACTCTAACCTTCCTTGGTGATGATTATCCGCCTCATTCTTTTGTTTTGCAGGATGTCTCAGAGCGTCGATGATGAAAATGATGGTGTCCGCGGTTATGCCTCCGAAGGCAATGAGGAGGCGAGTTCTAGCCGGACGGCTAGCGTTAGCGAGGAAATGGTTTTGATTCAGCCCGACTTGTCTCAGGGTGGCCGGCAAAAATCCATTGTTCATAAAATGGTTACCGAGCGAGCCAAACCTAAGAAGGCCGTATCCAGGGCTATTAAAGGCGCTGTTACCCGGGGTTTAACATCTGGGGTAGCGGCCAGCAATGTCGGCGATGATAAGGGTAAGCGGAACAAGACGCCCAGGCCCGGCAATCTTGAGGCTGTAGATGAGGAAAAGTCGATAGCCACTATGGATAAAGAAATTGAGAATCAATGGCCTGACATCTGTAGAAGTCTTGTCACCTCGGGGACTTTCATCAGTCATAACATTTCCCCCGATTATGTCCTCACTAGTTTCCCTGGCAGTCCGGCCGTTGTTCCTGGCCAGATAAAGGAGAGTTCTGAGTCAACTAATGTTGCTGTGGACGTTGATCGAGCCGGCCAGCGTCTTGGGACAGATGGCCTCATACTATTCTATGATCACTTTGTTTCAGGGCTGCGTCCGCCTTTCGATTCTTTTTTCATAGAAGTGATGGAGAGGTAGGCCGCCTTGCTCTTTGATTTCATCCCCGGGGCGGTGAAGATAATCTCGGCTTTCATCATTCTATACCGAATGTTGAAACATGAGCCAACCCCCCCCCCCCCCCCCCCCGTGTTCTTAAGGTTTTACACTTTTGGGAAGGCCGCGACGAATATTCCTAACGATACTCGCAATCTGGTGTTGGTCCAGAGTAAAGTCAATGCTTGCTGACTATTCTATTGGCTTCCTGAGAAAGCGAAGGACTGGGAGCAACACGGCTTAATTGTCGAGTCCATTGTGGGTTGGCCTTTTCTTAAGTTTGAAGTGTGGCCCGAGAAGAGGTCGAATTCAATCACGGTGTCTAAGACACTCGAAACGGATGAACAGGAGCTGATCAACAAGATTTATAATCTCCTCGGACGGGATGGCGTAAATCAGGAAAGGAATTTTAGCTGGAGGTCCTTGATTGATATTCACAGCCTTTCAGTTCTTTGGCGGGTATCCCTGGCTCCGGTACCGATAGAGCCGCCGTGTTCGAACCTTCGACCCTGCTATCTGATAAAGCCTGGTATACGGAGTGCCATCATTCCAAGACATATCCGTCCTGATGTCAGGTCTATTTCACGAGACCCGAAGGGCGCCGGAATAAAGATCTCCGTAATGCTTTTCCCTTTGTTTCATTTATTTATTGTCTCTTCATCATTTTAGCTTTTGCTTATTGGAAATTCTTTGCTTTCATTTTGCAACCTGTAACTGACTCTGTCATTTTCCGGCAAGATGCGTGATGCAGTTGATGATAGGGCGTCTCGCTTCGGCAAAAACATGGAGAAAAGGCTAGCGAACGAGACTTTGTTGGCTAAAGCCGCAGATGTAGAGCTCAAGACTGTCAGTATGTCTATGCTGTCTAGCGATGTTGTTTCTCTTGGTGAACCTCTGAGTGTTGAGGCAAGGGCCTTGACCATTGTTGCAAAATCGAAACCCAAGAGGAAGAGGTATGCTGATGGGGCAAAGTCTTCGGTCGAGGCAGCCGACGAAGAGGAGATCGAAGCAGGGGGTGTCCTCAAGAAAAGTCAGAAAACCGCAGACCAAGGTGGTGTTGTGGTTGTGGCCGTTTCTGGGTCTGTCGATGCCGTTTCTGCGGGGCCGAACCCTGAGGCGGCATCTGTTTCACCTGCTATGATTGAACTGGCCGACAGCCCAAGCAAGCCGATTGATGAGGGCTTGAAAGAGTTTGATGTTCCTCATCGACTCTTACCGCCGCCTGTCTTAAGAGGTCCCGTTGGTGCCCGGGGTCGCCCCGCTTTATGAATAGAGAAGGGGTTTGCTGAGAAACTGTTGGAGTTGAGAGAGGCCGGACAGGTAGTTGCTACCATTGGTGACGTGTTGCCCTTAAATAATTTCAGGTTTACTATGCCCAATACGGCCGAGCGGCTTGTGGGCCATGGCATTATTTCCAGCTGTGTGCAGGAGGACCTAATCGCTTCATCCACGACCACGAGTTCATCGAATCGGTCTCCGCACCTGACCGGCTCCCTTGGGCTATTGGGAGTTTTTGTGAGCCAAGTATGTGATTTTTATTTTGTTCATGCTTTGTTTTGGTCTGGGGGTCCGCACCCGACTAATATTTTTCCTTTTCAGCTTGGGACTGAGCTTTGCCAATCTGAGCATGAGCATGACACAGCGCAGGCCGAGCTTCTTGTGCAGAATTATGATCTGAAAGCTGCATTGAAGGCACCGGGGGAGAGGACGATTGAGGCGGAGAAAATAGACGTATAGGCTAAGAAGGTGTCTGCCGACGCTCAGGCCGAGCTCGCCCGACTTCACGAAGCAAACGCGGCGAGTGCTAAGAAGGCCCAAGAAATCAATAGGTCGCTGAAGTCTGTTGAGGCTCAGAGGGATGAAGTTATATCTCAGTACACAGAGAGCCAAAAGAGAATTGGTGTCCTCGAATCGTAGCTGATTGACGCCGACAAGGATTTAGAGAAGCATCTTGAGGAGTTGCGGGTTGCTTGGGAGCAATATTATGATCGAGGGTTCTTTCATGCTGCCCGATGCTTCAGGTCGGCCTTCGGAGCCGACAAGGTCATCTTGAACACCTTGCTCTCGTGGCAACTCACTCACCAATTCAATCATGTTTTAAGGGCTCATCATCCCGATCTTCCTTACACTCAGCCTCAGTTGTCCGATTTCGTAGCTCAATGCAGGAAGCACGATTTGCCTGTTTAGAACCCTCCTCCCCTTAATGAGGTTAATCTTCATTCGATGATGGAGGAAGTGAAGAGAGAGGCTGCTAAGGCTGAGAAGACGGGTGATGAAACCGAAGATGCTGGTGGAGAGCCCGAGGACGTTGCGAGTAAAGAGAAAAGACCTAGTGAGGCCAGCACCCCTCAGCTTGGTGATGAATACCTGAACCTGACCGGAGATCATACCTTGACTCCGCCCTCTGATAAATGAACCCAATTCGTTTTATTGTAATTCATAAGACTTTGTCGGCTTCGGCCTTTGGATTTTTCTTTTGTAATTTTCTTGACCCCCTCTGTACCGGTTTGTGGATGTTGTTACTGGCCGCTGTTTGGCTTTTATTCTATTTTGTATTTTGTTTGAAACGCCTGTTTTTTCTTCTTTCTTCTCCATTGAAGTATATGTATGTGCGACCCCCTCGTTTTGTTAAGGTTGTGAGCCCTTTGCGTCGAGGTTGCCAAAATGGTCTGCTTGATCGAATTCATAAGTTAAAATTTTCCACTTTGCGGCCCCCTTGCATCGAACGGGGTCGTATATGAGCTCGATCGAAGTAATAATGTCTAGTGATCTGTTTTGAATCCTTTGGTTGTTGAACCTTTAGCCAGTCCAGGTCGGAAAAAATCGTTGTGCCCCATTGTTTCAAGTGAGATCCGAGCCGTCGTTAAGCTAGCTGCTGACTTGAGGATCCTGCAGGGCTTGCTTCAAAATTTCGGTGCAGCCCCCTGCTTTGTGTGTGTCCGACAACATCTATGGGTGGACACAGTCAAAGAAGCTTCGAGATTCCCCAGCCCTAAAGTCTGACGGTTGCTAGCTTTTTCTGACACGTTCTAAGGCAAAGCTTCCACTTCTGATCAGTTACTGTTCTTTGACCATTTTAGGCATTTTCAGCGATCGTGCTGAAGGTGGTGGCGGTTCCGATAACTGTTCCGCCATCAGTACTCATTCAAATTTTGAAGTCCGAACCAACTTTCAATTCTGGCCATCCAATCAGCTTTATTTCCTCTGTTGGATCATTTATCTTGTGCTATAAAAGGAGGGAACTTTGCTCTCTTTCCAAACATATCATTTCTCTACTTCTCTTCCTCCCCAAAATACAACTTATTTGGGCTTTCATTTTTTCATAGCCATGGCCAACTTTGGTGATTCTCCCTTCTTTCATACGGCCTCTCCCTTGGCCATTGCTGATTTTTTTTTTCTCCATTTTCAATCAACTTCATATGTTAGCAGAGAGGGGCTGGAAATTTCGGAAGATCAGCTTTGCTGAGTGTGAGAGTGTTGCTCATCTGAGGTGGATTAGTTTCCTGAAGGCACCTCGGGGGCCATACAAAATGCCACCATGGTGTGGGAGTTCTATTATGGGTTGTCAATAGTAGTTTTAACCGACAACGCTGCCACCATTGTTCCCCTCCGAGGGGTAAATGTTGCCATTAGTCCCGCCATCATCAACAAGCTCTTCGAACTGCCTGCTAACCCCCTGTACGTGCATTATGAGATGGTTTAGGGACTTGGCAGCAAGTTGAGGAGGCGTATTAATGGGGCCGCGGCACTCAGGCGTCTGATACCCGGTGATTGGGACCCTTTGCCAGAGGGTTATGCTTCGGAGATGCCCCAGTTCAACCGGGAGTGGAAAATATTTATCAACTCTTGGGTGCTGCCCTCGTTTGATGCCGAGGAAATATCAGAGGCTAAGTCGCATCTTCTTTATGCGATATTGCGGGCCGGTGAAAACGTCAACGTTGATTGGGGTCTGCTGATTTACCGGGCGATACATATATTTGCTGCCCAGATAGACCTTCATGGGCCCATACCCTTTCCTAGGCTGATTTCCTGCTTGTGTGTCCACAGTTCCGGGATGCCTGTTTCTCATGATGACGTGGTGGTGCTGCTACGCGCAAATGTTGAGCATGCACTCGTTGTTTCGGACTTGCCAAGAGACGACTCTGATTTCGACTAGCTTTAGGCCTTGCTTTTGTCCTTTCTTGTAAAAATAAGCCTTTGCGGCATTTATTTTATATAATGAAGTTATCTTTTCCCATACTGTATTTGCTTTCTTGTTTTTGAGCTTCTGAATTTTGAGTTTTTACTTGCGGCCCCGGTTCTCTATCGAGATGAGGGCGCCTCAGAAGACAGAACTCTCCCGTATCCGATAATGGCCCCTAGTTTCGATGGAGACACTGATTGTGGTCGGACTCGGCTAGGACGGTTTGGTTTCTCGAGGATCGTGAAGCATCATAACTCCATTCAACGATGTCTTTATGACCCTTTATCCAACCGAAGCATTTATGACTGCTATTTTCGAAGCGTCGGCTTGGTTACTGTAAAGACTTGAATTCAAATTCGAACGTTTGTGACTTCTAGCCTTCCCGCCTTTTGACTTTTCGGGTCTATAAAAGGAGGAAACCGTCTCCTTCATTCTCATAACTTTCTGAAAATCTTCTGTCTCTCTTAAAAAATTTCTTTCACTCTCCGAATTTTAGCAAGCTTCTACTATATCTTCCTCTGATTCTTCCAGTCAAGGTGAGCCTACCGTGGATGAACCTTATGTTTGTTTTCGGGCCACCGCTTTACCGGTGGCTATGAACAACTTCATGACCTTTTTTTCGTGATCATGGTCATATGGTGGAGAGGAGACTGAATCTGGGCCGTATCGTGCCAGGTCACTGGGCTATGGTCAACGCCAATGGTTGGACGCACTTCATCACTACACCGGCCGGGGAGTATAACCCGACGCTAGTACGTGAGTTTTACGCCGTCCTATCTGAGAACGGCTATGATGATCACACCACCGCCGTTACCGTTCATTGAGTGATTGTGGAATTCACCCAGCCACCATAAATGACTTTTATGGCCTTCCAAATCCTACTGAGGATTATGATACCTTTTTTAATCTCGAGGACAGGACTGGCTATTACGGCACTCAGTTTGATGCCTTCCAGTTTTGGCTTAAGAACGAGTGGGTGGCGGGCACAGATGTGACAGCCAGCGTGCTGGACCGGAGGGAGAGGGAATGGAACGCTTTCTAAATACACTGGTCTTTTGTATGCCCTACCCTTATGAGGTTACTAATGCTGAAGCGTTTGTCCTCTACGCACTTTCGGTTCCTGAGACGACCATCAACTGGGATCGCCTGATCCACTTTGAGGCAATCAAGTTTGCCACCTTGAGGAGTGATGTTTTGCTGCCTTTTGCCTAGATGATCTGAAGTATGTGTATTCGGAGTCGAGGGATGCTGGTTTGCCCCACAACGGACCAGTATTTTTCCCATCCTAAGGCAGACGAGTGAAAAAAGGAGCGATTTTTTTTTGCTTTGTTTTTTTGCTCCTTTGTGAAATTTCCTTCATTTTGTAATGAATTGCTTTTCTTTGTCGTTGTTGGCTTGATCTTGCCTTTTCATTTTGTTTTTTGGGATCCGCATGCGTCTGCCGGATGTTTCCTTTTAGCGATTTCGAGTAGCCCCCTTCTGTCTCGGACAAGCTTTGCTTGTCGGAAACAGAATTTGTTTGTGCTCGACGTGACTTTTGAAAAATATTTTATTGATCGCAACAAAATGGGCTCAATGCCTTTTCAAAAAGCGCTTCTAAAATTCGAGTTGAGGTCATCGCCCTTACATGTAATACCGCTTTAGATTGTCAGCGTGCCAGCGCCTATTGAACTCGCGGCCCTCTTATCTTTGAGGATATATGTCCCCTTTTGACTATCCTCGATATTTTCCAAGGGTCCTCCCAATTTTCAACCAACTTTCCTTTATCGGTCTTCTGGCCTGTTGCCTGCCTTTTGCGTAAGACAAAATCACGACAAGCGGATCCGCGATCGGTCTTCTGGCCTGTTGCCTGCCTTTTGCGTAAGACAAAATCTCCAACCGCAAAAGAATGATCGTGGATCCGATTGTCGTGATATCTCTTCGCAGCTTGCTTGTAGTTAACCAGCTGAGCGCGGGCCTTAATGCGTTTTTCTTTAGCCAGGTCCAGTTCGATTTGTCGATTAGTTATGTTCTCGGCCTCGCCGAAGTGTGAAACCCTTATACTTGGCAGCACCATCTCCACGGGTGCCATCGCTTCTGACCCATGAATAATACGAAAGGTGTCTCCCTCGTTGTTACCTTTCGGACTGTCTTGAGCGCCTAGAGGGCTTCGGGTAGGTAATCTACCCACTTTCCAGCCTTCTCGTCCAGGCTCTTCTTCAGAACATTTAACACCTGCTTATTGGCACTTTCCGCCTGACCGTTTCCTTGGGGGTAGCATATTGGGGATTGCTAGTGTTTAACATTGTGTTCTTTACAAAATTCATCAAACTCATCTGTGAACTGTGGGCCGTGATCGAAAATGATGGCTCGCGGCACCCCAAATCGAGTCCAAACTTGATCCAGTAAAAAGTATATTATATATTTGGTGTAAATTTTTACAAGCGCCTTTGCCTCGATCCATTTTGTGAACTAATCCACAGCGACAACTACATATTCGCACTTCGATCAGCCTTTTTTGAGGGGTCCGATTAGGTCGATCGCCCACATGTTGAAGGGCCATGCGGCGACGACGATGCTTTGTTCCACCGAAGGCAGCCTTGGGATGTTGGCGACGACGATGCTTTGTTCCACCGAAGGCAGCCTCAAGATGTTGGCGAAACACTAACATTTGTCGCAGCTTTTGGCATATCTTTTGGCGTCTTAGGCTAATTTTGGCTAGTAATATCCAGCCAGTAAAACTTTTTGGGCCAAAGTACGGCTGGAGGGGTGGCCCCCGCACACCCCTTCATGCTGTTCAGTGAGTATGCATTGTACATCTTCGGGTCTGACGCAACGCTGCAGCGGCTTCGAAAAAGATCTTGTGTATAGAACTCCGTTCAGGATCGTGTAACACGCCACTCTTTTCCTGAGGGCCTGAGCCTCTTTGGCATCCTCTGGTAGTATCTCATTTATATGTACGCTTTAATCTCGTCTATCCAACACGGAGTCGAGGGTTGAATATCCATGATTTCGGCTCGACAGACGGTGAGCTCCTCCAACTATTCGAACATGACCACAAGGTCCCAAAACTCGTCTTCGGAGATCAGTTTGGATAGATAGTCTGCCCGCTCATTCTGCTCTCGCTGTATGTTCTGGAATTCACAGTATTTGAAGCTTCTTCTTAACTTTTTGACAAGACTGAGGTACCTTTTCGGCACCTCATCTCTAGCCTCAAAAGTGCTGTTGATTTGCCAGAATACCACCTTTGAATCGCAAAACACTTCCAAGTCTCTACGTGCATAGCTTTGGCTAATTCTAGCCCGGCTATGACTGCTTCATACTCGGCCTGGTCATTGGAGGCGGTGAATTTGAATCTTAAAGCCTTCTCAATCTCTTCAGATGAACCCGGCTCCAAGAGTATTATCCTAGCTCCACAGCCCTTTCGGCTCATGGCCCCGTAAACATACATCTGCCAGCAGAGGGCCGGCCTTTCTGCCTCGACCACCGCTGGGGTGTTCAATTCATCGACATACGGCGAACTAAGTTGTCCGGCGGGTTTTTCCCCATTGAAGCTCATCTCAACTATAAAATCTGCTAGAGCCTGTGCCTAGATAGATTTTCTGGGCTTGTATCGGATGTCGAACTCGGTCAAGCCCGGCTTATGCAGCAACTGTCGCAAGGGACCGTTTGTCAAGACCACAATTGCGTGCAAAGAAAAAAAGCCCTTGGTTTTTGGGCAGCAATAACAAGCGAGTAAGCTAATTTATTTGCATTAAGATAACGGCTCTCAACGGGACTGAGGGCCTTTGAAACATAGTAGACGGGATTTTGAAGGGACCCATCCTCCTTGACAAGAACGGCTGCAACGGCCCGGTCTGAAGCTGCCAGATATAAAAAGAGTTCATCTCCTAGGATCGGGCTGACCAGCAGTGGGGGGGCTCGCCAGGTAGGCCTTGAAAGCCTGAGAGCACTCCTCTGTCCACTCGAACGTTTTGTTTCCCTTTAGGATCTTGAAAAAAAAGCAAACATTTTTCTACAGATTTGGAGACAAACCTTCCCAAGCCGATGATTCTACCATTTAGCCTCTGAACTTCCTTCACACTGGTTGGCTCTTTCATGTTAGCTAGGGCATGGATCTTTTCTGGGTTCGCCTCAATCCCTCTTTGTGTTACCATGAAACCCAAAAATTTTCCGGTTTGAACTCCGAAAGTGCATATCGCTGGGTTTAGCTTCATTGAATGCATCCTGACATTCTTGAAGGTTTCTTGCAGATCGGCTAGGTGATCGGTTCGGGTGGACTTGACGACCATGTCGTCGATATACGCCTCCATGTTTTCCCGATCTGAGAGCCAAACACCTTGCTCACCATCCTCTGGTAAGTGGATCCGGTGTTCTTCAACCCGAAGGGCATCATTTCATAATAATACATTCCGCCTGTGGCTCTGAAGACGGTCATCTTCTTTCTTCCTTAGCCATCTTCACTTGATGATATCTAGAGTAGGCATCAAGAAAACTCAACATTTCGAATCCAGCGATCCGGTCAACCATTCTGTCGATTTTCTGGGCAACTCATAAAGATCTTTTGGACATGCTTTGTTCAGGTCAGTGAAATCTTGTGCTTTTTGCATCACTAATTGATCAGCCAAGTCGGATATTGGAGTTCTTTGATTATTCCCGCTTCGACCAGCTTGCTCACTTCGACTTTGATTGCTTCCTCTTTCTCTTTAAAGAACTGACAGGATTTTTGCAGTATAGGTTTGAAGCGAGGATCCACATTCAGATGATGTAATGCGATCTTGGGCTCCACACCCCTCATATCCGTGACTATCCAAGCAAACGCATCCATGTTCTCTTTGAGAGCCGACACCGGTTTCTCTCTTTCTTTTTACTCCATTTGTCCACTGATCTTCACTTTCTAGTCAGGATATTTCTCATTTATTGTGATCTTGACCAGTTCATCTTCGGTGATGAAATCTGATTCATCCCTCATTTGGAGGGTGTCGCGGATGACCGCTTTAGGCTGGATGATCTCCCCTTGGGTGCTATTCGATTGTAGGTACGGCTCGTTTCGAGCTTTCGGTACCTTAATCATGTCCACACAGGCCCTTCGGGAAGCCGACTCGGATGTCTCGACCTGGGGCCTCTTGTATGTCCCTCTCGTAGGATAATCGCTGAGGTTTGTCGTCACAAGGTTCTGCAGAGTTTGAGGTCGGCTGACGACCATCCCGATTCCTTCGTCTGTGTAGAATTTTTCCCTCTGATGGGAATTGAAAACAACCATTTGAAACTTTCTTTGTGATGGGATTCCCAGAATCGCCGTATAATGGGAGTGCAAGTCAACCACCAGGAAGTCGATTTTCTCTTTCCCGTATGGCGGGTGGTCGCCTACATCTACTTCTAGATCGATAACGCCCAGAACTGTCACTTTATCGTTGGAGAATCCCTCCACCATTCCCAGATAAGGCCTCAATATTGAAATTCCGATCTTCAATTGTTTCAAAGTCTCCAAGTAGATGATATCTCGAGCGGCTACCGTGTCCAAGAGAACCCGGTTAACACCAAATCATTTATTCCAACCTGCACCACAATCGGTAAATCCATCGCCCCAGCTCACTTTGAGTAAACGATATCGCTTGCTCATCCGGAGCCAAGATGATTGGCTTCTCCCTACCCCTGATGTTGATGGCATTGATTTGACTCTTGATCAGCTGATTGCTGGGGAACTCCTCTTGATCACTTTAATTTCATTTTGGTATCTCTGAGGTCCCCGATCGTTTCTGTTTCCTCCGTCATGCTTCTTATACTTATCTAATTCTACGTTTCTGATCATCTTGTCGATGACTTTTCTCAGGGTGATGCATTCGTCGGTGAGGTGACCATGATCTTCATGAAAGTCGCAGTACCTCGTGTAGTCTCTCGAACTGGGGTCGGACCTCAAAGGCCTCGGCCTCTCCTCCTTGTCGCGGATCTCGTAAAATATTTCAGACAGGCTTGCATTGATGGGAATGAACTCAGACTCGTCAAACCTGAATGGTTTCTTGACATCCCGGTCTCGATCCTCTCTTTCGAACATCTTTCCACTCTTCTCTGTGCTCTTCCCTTTTATCATCCCTCGAGGATCTAGATTCACTTCGATTTTTTCCCTTTCCCGAGGGCGAGGGGGCAGCTTCGGTCAGTCTGAATATACGGGCCTGGTTGAGAAGGTCGTGCAAATTCGTGAGGGGATTCATTGCAAAATGTGTCTTCATCGCTCCCTTGGCGATACCATTCAAGAATCCATTCTGGACCTCATTTTCAGGCAGGTTCTTTGTCTGTTCGTACACCTTCATGAACCGATCATAGTAACTCTTACAAGATTCCCCATCTCCTTGATGAACCTCGTACAAATCTTCAATGGACTTTTTGGGCCGTTCCATTGTTTTGAATTCCGTCAGAAATTTTGCCCTTAACTCGTCCCAGATTTTGATCGACCTGCGGAGCAGATTGCGGAGCCAGGCAGTGGCTCGATCTTGCATGCTCTCTATGAATGCAACGTACCAGGCAGACTTGTTTTTCGTGGCTAAAAGCGTTCGGCTTTGAAATGCAACTATCCATTCCCGAGGGCAGGTGGTTCCCTTTTAGTACACATACTACGAGCACTGCACACCTCTGGAGGTCAGCGACTCCAGTATTTCATTCGAAAAGACGTCGAACCCTGAGTTGGCTCAAGCTTTCCATATTGATTAGCTTTTTTCAACTCCAAAATTTCCCTTTCCATCCTTTCCAACCTGTCACCTTTCTCGGGTTCGGTATTTTTGACAGGAACCAACTTCTTTTGGATGATATCCTCAAAATCTGTATAGTAAACTGACTCTCCATCCTGTTCTGCCCTTTTTCGTTCAAGATTTTTCGTGTGTCACGGATATCTTTGACCTCGTGACGTGGGATCACATTCCTTTCATGGTGAGCAGGGCCTAGGCGCTGATGCAGAGTCCTTTTGTCGGGGCGATACAATCGGTCCAGGGCCGACCCCCTGTCTGCGCTTTTCTCTGGCACCTGTTTCTTCTTTTGTCCTGCCGACGAGTATTCACTCCCTTCTACGTTAATCTTCGTTGGTTCTCGCACGGGAACCGCTGGGTTCTTATGGGGAGCCATGGCCTCGTGTCCCGATGGGATGGGCAGTTGCTCGTCGGCTGTCATGAGTGGAAAACCGTAGGCAGCCAGGCGCAGATTCACCAAATACACCTGCTTCACATACTCGGCGTAGGCTAATGCAGCTTTTGCCTCAGGGGTCATTGCCTCAGGGGCCTCCTCTACCCTTGGGATTCTTTCTAGGATGGCCTTTCTATTTTCATATTGTTTTGATGTACCTTCTATACCTTTTCCGTGCGAGGGCCCGGAGCGGTTTCGGAGCCGAATTTCATGTATTGTCCCTAGGCGGACTTCCTTTCATTTATTATAGTCCTTGCAACGATGTTGAGTTTTGACCTATCCGGTTGAGAATTATCCCATCCTGCGGTGGGATTCTCAAGCATGGTGTCCAAGTTATCTTGGTAAGGGAGATCTCGCGCGGGCCCCTTTCCTGGGGTAGGTGGCATATGGACAACGTCCTTTGTCCCTGCTATGTGTCAAGCTCTGATTGGTTGTCTGCACTAAACGCCAAAAAGTACTTTGGATCTCAACCGTTCTGACACTCACCAACCATGTACTGTCTGGGCACACAGGCGGCGTGTCGGGGATTTTATCAAAAGGACTTATCCGGCGGATCTGATGACGGAGCCAGCGTACGGATACGGGAATTCAGGGAACGACTGCGATTTCTCAAGCGTGAAGTCCCAAAATCCCAATATCCCACTGATCCCAACGTGCTATTTTTCCAGATCCAAAATAACAACACAACATAGGAACACAAACTCTACTTGACGCACTACCCAAAGATTTCGAACGTGCGCAAGACTAGGCCAAAATAACAATATAACAGCTGCTATAAAAACGAGCGTGATTTTGGTTCTTTTCCTTAACGTAAAAATGCTGAGAGTGTCGATTTCTCAAGAGAAAACTTGACAAATCCACGTCACCGTAGTCCTTTTCATAAATGAACAAAGAAAAACAACAACAAACCAAAAATTCGAAGCGAAGTTTCCGGCCAGGAAACGTGCAATGCCAACTCCGGCTAGTTTCTTTGCACCAAAGTCACGAGGAAGGTGATGATTCAAACACAAACTCATGATTTTGTGCAAGAAATCGGGGAGGTTACCTTGTTTTGAGACAGTTTTGACCCTGAGTTTGAAAATCTAGACGCGAGCGGGTGAGAGCCGAAAGCTTTTTTGGAGAAGAAACCGTGGGGGTGGCCCGAAGGCACGAGAAGCATTTTGTGGAGCTATCGAAGGCATGAGAATCCAGTTTTGATCAGGGGTTCTATCATATTCCCCGGTGCCTTAGGATGGCTCAGGGTGATAACGCCGCTGATTTAGAGACTTTGCGGGACTGGTTAGTTATGAATCCGGATGACCCGGATTTGAGAATCTACCATCCCGATCATCCTTATACCACCGATCAGCTGGCTGACTTCACGACCAAACAAGAAAGGAAGAAACAGACGAGCTGGGATCCTCTTCAAGTAAACGAGGTGAGCCTTCACTTTCTGCTGAAGGAGTGGGAAGATCTGGCCATTGCAGACGTTTAGGCTCTTGGAGAGGGTGATGGCAACGGCGAGAGTGAGAACGATCCTGACCAATACTTGGATGCCTCTTTGCCTAGGGCTAATGTTTCTGATGCATCGGTCCGACCTTCTGGCAAGTAGCTTAGAATTTCTGTTGTTGTAATTTTTGCTAACTTTTTGGGTTCACCCCTCTGTTTCTCATACAATTGTATGTAATAACGTTAACTTTGTATTTGACTGGTGGCCGCTCTTTTGGCCTTGAATGCATGTATATTTTGTTGTTTTGCATAAATTTCTCTAAGTGTTTCGAGTTCTCCTTTATTTCTCGTTTGTAGTTTGCTCGAAATATTCCCATCTTTCAAGTCTGTCGTACGAGTCCGGAGAACTAGTAGATATGAAGTATAGCCCCCTTGTTTTGGGCGAGGTCGAAGGTGTAATATCCCGACTTTTCGAAAAAGGGCAGACGTGTCTTTTTGCGAAAAATGGAAAATTATGATTTACGGATTTAAGTATTTTATGTGTATATATATTTTTTCGATAAATATAGATATATATTGGGGAAAATCTGATTATTTAATAATAAGAGTAATTAAGGAAAATAAGGTATTAGGTTAACTATTGGGATTTTGTCTATTTAAGTAAAATAGATCCCATTAGTTCCCACAACCTAAAAGAAATCAGAATTTACCAACGTTGAGAGAGGGAATGGGGTGGAGCTTTGAGGACTGAGGGAGTTTTCGATTAGTTTGTAAATCGAATCTCAACGGTTTTTAGATCAGAGTGGAGCAGCGGAATTGTAACGCCCCGTTCCCGGACACCGAGTCCTTATCCGGAAAAGGAACGTTCGGCACGTTTAAAATAAAATAAATTCATTTTACACGTAAGCCTCTACTACGTCGTATCAAATTAAAGCAAACGGAAGCAAAAAGACTCGGGTAAATTTTTTTCCAAATATCCCAGAATAGAAATAACTAAAGATAGAAAATGTATACTTATTACATCCAAAAGAGAACCAACGAATCCAAAAGAAATACTGAAAGTAAACTACAAGTTCCAACAAAAATCCAAGTCTATGAAATAATTAAAAACGAGAAAATAATCAAGGCCTTCAACTCCGGCGTCCTCAAACGTCGTCATCAAAGTCCTCCTCGAAATCTTCACCAACTTTGTTCGTCTTCTCTCCCCCAAACACATAAATAAACATGCATTTGAGGTAAGTACAATGTACAAAGTAAGAAGTAGAAGCTACAATTCAATTAAGGTTATAATTAACGATTTTATTACAAGGGTTATCTTAATGAAACCGACTCAATCTAAGGTTCATTCCATGTCCATCAACACGTCATGACTATACGTTTCTAACTTAGCTTATCTTTGTTACATCATTACTCAAGGACACCGTGCATGGCGTTCATCGGCTCGAAGATATACTTGCTAACTAACGGTGATTAGCACCGATTAGCTCCGGGGTCTCCCCGGTATGCGTATACGTCCGATGAATTTCCTCCACTACCCTTCACCGTTTAAGGCCGTAGCGTTGTTCACCTTTTATGAACATATCACATCGCCGATATGAAAGAGTGCCTAACCGAGAATAAGTGACGTTTTAGCTTTTACTACACTTATGTAATTATTAGGGTGAATTAACTAGCCACCTAAGTGTTTTCAAAACAAAAGCTCACCTTAACAACTCTACTCCCTCACTTAGACCGCTAGACGTCACATCCTATCAATTACACAGACCTTGATGAACTCTAGTTCTTCAAAGCACAAGCCCTTTCATGCCCTTCCGACGGATCCGAACTTCAACTCCCTTTAGGAGTACATTCGGTGTTTTAACTGAACAAATCAGAAACTCAATCGAGGCTTGCTCATATTAATTCATCTTATTTAAGCTTATTAATGAAATTACAATTCAAGCTATGCATCAAAACAACATTTTTCAAGCAATACATTGTCTACCAAACATCTATTTATGTTTATCGAACGAGAAAATAACACAACATAATAACACTAAACAACTATACATTAAATATTTATTAAATATTATTTTTTTTCCTTCCACGAAAGCGTGCGCATTAATAGTTTATTTGCTTTGAAGGAATTCATAGTTTTCTTTTTAAAACGATTATTTTCCCTTTTCTTTAAACCCGAGTGAATCGGACAAGTGACGGTAACATATATCAACCAAAACCCGCACTAATCAATCGGCAAAAAAATATACTAAATAACAACAAGCCAAATCTAAACAGAGAAGTATTTTTTTTTTTTTTTTTACATATGACTTAGGTGACTTTTCTCCAACATAATATATTTATTTTTGTTACCGCAAGTTCAGCCAAATTGGGTATGAACCGTATGAAAGTGACTACCGTAACTTGAAATCTTTTAAAACGTATATATGCGAGAACCCCGCCCCCCTTTCTTTTTTTTTTTTTTCCCGCACTTCCGTCCTAACCAAAAACACAACATATGCATATACCATTTTTCTTCAAAACCAACTGCACCAAAACAACGCCACAATCACCACAATTACTTACCCAATACGTCATAAAACTGAAATTATTCAACATGAAAACCCTCGTACAAAACGAATCAAAACACGATCTAACCTCTCTAAACCATAATTAATTTGTAGGAATAGCCTCTTACCTTAAGCAAGCTATTCCAAGTCCAAAACTCAGACAAACAAAGCACAAAAAAAACAATCTCTTTTCTGCAACAACCTATATGATCAATCCGAATTTGCATTACCAATCGATCACACGATTCCAAACGATTAAACTACGAAAGATATGAGTTTTGATCCATCAAACTCATCAAAAACAGCAGGAAATTCGAATCTCTTACCTTGAGAAAAGCTCCAACTTTCGATATGGAAACGACGCTCTCCTTACGACGATTCGATGCTTCTCTCGAAACGAAAACCGTTAAGAATCGACTCGAAATCGAAGAAAGTCTCTCGGCCTTTGTTTCTTGCTCTTACACGCGAAACAACAATTGGGAATTGAAAAATCTGATTAAAAGTTTTAGGGACTAATTAGGTTTATTTTCCTTAAATAAGAAAATCCCATAATTACCTAATTTCAATGATTTTCCTTAATCACCTTTTTACTAAAAAAAATCAGATTTCCTTTCCCTTAATATATACATATATATCTCGAAAACATATATATAAATATCAAAATAATTAAACTCCGAATAAAAGGAACCGAACCCAATATTCGTTTTCGCAAAATGACACGTCTGCCCTTTCCCGAAAATCGGAATATTACATTCTCCCCCCTTAAAGGAGTTTCGTCCTCGAAACTAGAACATACCTGGTAAGTCCATAAAATCTGGAAACTCGCTGATCATATCGTCCTCGACTTCCCAAGTAGCCTCATCCGGTAAGTGATTGCTCCATTGCACCAAAACCAAAGGAATCATCCTTTTCTTAACCATCTTTTCCTTCCGGTCCAAAATTCTGATCGGTTTCTCATCATATGAAAGATTATCTTGAAGAATCTCCGGATCAACGGTGGTCTCAACATCCGACTTGGTCAAACACTTCTATAACATCGAAACATGAAACACGTTGTGGACTCTTGACATGGATTCCGGTAGCTTAAGCTTATAAGCCAACGGTCCAACTCTTTCCGAAATCTCAAAAGGTCCAACATACCTCGGGCTTAGCTTTCCCTTTTATCCGAAACGTTTCACTCCCTTCATTGGTGAAGCTCGTAGATACACTCTTTCACCAACTTCAAACTCGAGGGGTCTTCTTCTAACATCTGCCCAACTTTTCTTCGTCTATCTTGAGTCGCCTTCGATTCTTCTTAACCAACCGAACTCTCTCTTTAGCTTGCTCAACCAACTCCGGCCCGGTGACTTGTCTCTCCCCGACTTCATCCCAAAACGCAAGGCGTTCTACATCTTCTTCCATACAAAGCTTCAAACGGTGGCATGCCTATACTTGCATGGTAACTGTTGTTGTAAGCAAACTCCGCTACCGGTAGGTAATCATCCCATGATCCGCCTACTTCCAAAACACAAGCTCTCAACATATCTTCAAGTGTTTGGATGGTTCTCTCAGATTGTCCATCTGTTTGAGGATGAAAGGCCGTACTCAAATCCAACTTGGTTCCAAAAGCTACCTGTAAACTTTTCCAAAACCGACTGACGAACCTTGGATCACGATCCGAAACTATCGAGATAGGTACTCCGTGTAACTTCACTATATTATCCAAGTATAGTGTCGTCATCTTCTTCAAGGACATATCAACCTTATATGGTAAGAAATGAGCGGATTTGGTCAATCTATCCACAATCACCCAAATCGCATCATGTCCGCCTCTTGTCTTAGGTAAACCGGTGATGAAATCCATCGTGATCTTATCCCATTTCCATTCGGGGATATCCAATGGCTTAAGCATTCCTCCTGGTCTTCTATGCTCTGACTTCACGTTCTGACAAGTGTCACATTCTGCAACGAACTTGGCTATCTCCAGTTTCATCGAAGGCCACCAAAACTTTTCCTTCAAGTCTGTACATTTTAGTAGCTCCCGGATGGACTGCAAAAGCAATCCTATGTGCCTCCTCCATGACTCTCTCGTCTCAAGTCGGCAATATTAGGCACACACGACGATCCCGGTACCAAAGATTTCCATTCTTATCTAACACATAACCAACCGTAGGCTTTTCTTTTGCAACTCGCTTCAAGTCAACCAAAGCTGGGTCTTCGTCTTGCTTTCCCCGAATGTCATCCATCAACTCAGACCTTGCTAACAACGGTGCCACAAACTGTTGGTCTTCAATCTGATCAAAGCTTTGGATTCTCAACCCATCTAACCTTTCTGCCACAACTTCAACACTTGAAACCGCAAATACTGGTTTTCTGCTCAAAGCATCCGCTACCACATTCGCTTTACCCGGATGATACTGAATGTCTAAGTCATAATCCTTAACAAACTCTAACCATCTCCTTTGTCTCATATTCAGATTTTCTTGGGTAAAGAAATACTTCAAGCTCTTGTGATCGGTGAAGATCCTGGCCTTAACTCCATACAAGTAGTGCCTCCAAATCTTCAAGGCAAACACTACTGCTGCTAACTCCAAGTCGTTGGTTGGGTAATTCTTCTCATGCACCTTCAACTGTCTAGATGCGTAAGCAATTACTTTCCCTCCTTGCATCAACACACAACCTAAACCTTGTCCCGAAGCATCCGTGTAAACGTCATAATTATCAAAGATCTCCGGAACTCGCCAAAATGGGCCGTAGTCAACTTCTTCTTCAACGTCTGAAAAGAATCTTCACACTCACTGGTCCACTCAAACTTCACATCCTTTTGAGTGATCCGGGTAAGTAGTGTAGCTATCTTTGAGAAGTCTTGTACAAACTTCCTATAATAGCCAGCCAAACCGAGAAAACTTCTAACCTCTGAAACGGTAGTCGGTCTGGACCACTTCTCAACTGCTTCAATCTTCACGGGATCAACCTTAATGCCATCTCCAGAAATGACATGACCCAAGAAACTTACTTGATCCAACCAAAAGTCGCACTTTGAGAACTTAGCACACAACTGGTTCTTCTTCAAAGTATCCAACACTATCCTTAAGTGTTCCTCATGCTCTTTCTCATCCTTAGAGTAAATTAGGATGTCATCTATGAACACTATCACAAACTTATCCAAGTAAGGCATGAAAACACGCTGCATTAAATCCATAAATGCAGATGGAGCATTAGTGAGTCCAAAAGGCATGACTAAGAACTCATAATGTCCATACCTCGTACTGAATGCCGTCTTCGGTATATCTGCTACCTTGATCTTCAACTGGTGATAACCCGACCTAAGATCAATCTTAGAAAACACTCTCTTGCCTTGCAACTGATTAAACAAATCATCAATTCTTGGCAAAGGGTACTTATTCTTGATGGTAAGATTGTTCAACGCTCTGTAATCTATGCACATCCTCATGCTACCATCCTTCTTCTTGACAAACAACACTGGGGCTCCCCAAGGAGAAGTACTAGGCTGAATTATATTCCTCTCAAGCATATCCTTAAGTTGAGCTTTCAACTCTTTCAATTCAGCCGGTGCCATTCTATAGGGTGCCTTAGCCACTGGTGCCGCTCCCGGTATCAACTTGATCTCGAATTCGATCTCTCTATCCGGCATGTTTCCCGGTAACTCTTCCGGAAATACTTCAGGGTATTCCTTGACTACAGGGGTTTCCTCTAACTTAGGCTTCACTTGTTCCACATCCACTGCGTACAACAAGTAGCCTTCACAACCCTTCCGACAAGCTCTTATAGCCTTAACCGCTGAAATTATAGGGTGACGCTTCTTGCTAGTCTTGTAAACATTACCTTGATAAGTCTTATCTGATTTCCCTGGTATCTTAAAGGTCACTCTCTTTTCTCTACAATCCAAGTGAACATAATTCTCGGATAGCCAATCTATTTCAAGAATCACATCGAAATCCGAAAAGTCTAGAACCGTAAAGTCACTCTTGCAACGATACTCTCCTACTCGCACATCCACTTGCGGCATCAACTTGGTTACCTTGGTCACTTTCCCTAAAGGTGTTGTTATCTCCAAAGTGTTTCTTAAAGTCTCCGTTGGTAAGTTAAGCTTCTTAGCTACTTTAGTTGACACAAAAGTATTAGACGCTCCCGTATCAAACAACGCCTTAACTGCTAAGTTGCCTAATATTATTGTACCTAGGATATGAATTCATTTATTTAAATACAAATACAACATGATTTAAATCGTGCTATAAAAGTACTCTAATAAATTAAAATAAACAAAAGGGTACCGAAATGACATTATCGTCGGTTCGGCCATCTCGGCATCCACCGCAAAAACTCGAACTGGGCGGCTTGGGCCTCCTCTACCATTTCCTTGCCTCTGATTACTTGTAGGACCCTTTGTCGGACAATTCTTAGCAAAATGTCCCGTCTCTCCACAAAGATAACAGCCGTTGGAATGAACTCGGCACTCACCCGAGTGATTCTATTGCACTTAGGGCAAAGTGGTGCTCCGGTTGGAGGTTTACTCGCCGTGCGAGGGGCTGTTGTCTTCTTGAAATTCAGTTGCGGTACTCCCCTGTTATTGCCCTGGCTTGTTCCAAAATTCCTTTTGTTCCCAATAACAACTGTGGCCTTCTTCCTGAAGGTCTCAACCTCTAAGGCCTTATTCAACAATTCAGCCATATTCTTGGCTGTGAAACCTAGCATACCAGACTGTATCTGATAAGCTAAGCCTTCCTTATAAAGAGCCATCTTTCTCTCTTCGACCTTCATCAACTCAGGGTAGAATCTTCCCAACTCGTTAAATTTGTTGGTGTACTGTGATACTGTCATATAATTACCCTGCTTAAGCTTTAAAAACTGGCTTGCCATGTCTGCCTGCACTGTTTCCGGAAAATACTCGTTGTAAAACATCACTTTGAAGCCTTCCCAATCCGTTACCTTGCCATTACTACTTTGTATAGCGTCAATCCAAGCTTCAGCTGCCCAAAAGGAAACTAACCGCCAACTGGGCCATCTCAGATTCAGGAACATGTATATTCCTGCAAGCCTTTTCGAAACTTCTTAACCATTCTTCAGCCTTCGAATGTTCTACATTCCCATAGAAGTTTTCAACCCGATTCCTCCTCAATCTTGTATACCAGTCAATCGGTGGTGATTGCTCAAGTGCCGGTCTAACTGGTGGGGCTTGTGGATAAACTGGAGGGTGTCCATAGGGTATTTCCTGCTGTTGAAACTGGGGTTGATGGAAACCGTAGGGTGGGTAACCAAAGCCTTGCTGATGGTCAAAACGGGGTGAAGGTGGTACAGTAGGTCGAGGAGTGTGACCCACTGGAGGAGGGTAAAAGGTATGATGCTGCTGATGAGAAAACACTGGTGGAAAGGGGTGGCTCACTGGTGGGGGATAGATACTGGTTGCTGGGGGTACGTAGACTGGTGGAATGTCCCCTATCACGGTGACACGTACCGGTGCTTCTCCAGGCTCTCCATAAATGTAGTTGTACCTTGGTGGAGGATAACTTACTGGTGGCGGTATTAAACCCGCTGGAACGTCACTTACCAAGGAAAACTGAACCGAACTTCCCACATGCCATTGTGGGTGTTGCTCCTGATGAGGTCGTGGTGACAAACTCCGCAGAGATCATGGTGTAGGGGTTGCAGTATGAGGGGGTGGAGTGGGGCTCGGATGAGGTGAAGGATTCAGCCTCACGAAACCACCTCTAACAACTGGTGTAGGACTCTCTCGACGTACTCCTGAGGCTTTTGCACCCGCTCCGGTTCTCGTGAACACCATCCTGATGATCAAAGAAAACCCAAAACGTCACTAAGAGGTCTAAAGAAAACTTATCTTAATAGAAAGAAAGCCTAAAAGACGTTTCTCTCTGATACCAACTGTAACGCCCCGTTCCCGGACACCGAGTCCTTATCCGGAAAAGGAACGTTCGGCACGTATAAAATAAAATAAATTCATTTTACACGTAAGCCTCTACTACGTCGTATCAAATTAAAGCAAACGGAAGCAAAAAGACTCGGGTAAATTTTTTTCCAAATATCCCAGAATAGAAATAACTAAAGATAGAAAATGTAATACTTATTACATCCAAAAGAGAACCAACGAATCCAAAAGAAATACTGAAAGTAAACTACAAGTTCCAACAAAAATCCAAGTCTATGAAATAATTAAAAATGAAAAATAATCAAGGCCTTCAACTCCGGCGTCCTCAAACGTCGTCATCAAAGTCCTCCTCGAAATCTTCACCAACCTGTTCGTCTTCTCTCCCCCCAAACACATAAATAAACATGCATTTGAGGTAAGTACAATGTACAAAGTAAGAAGTAGAAGCTACAATTCAATTAAGGTTATAATTAACAGATTTTATTACAAGGGTTATCTTAATGAAACCGACTCAATCTAAGGTTCATTCCATGTCCATCAACACGTCATGACTATACGTTTCTAACTTAGCTTATCTTTGTTACATCATTACTCAAGGACACTGTGCATGGCGTTCATCAGCCTGAAGATATACTTGCTAACTAACGGTGATTAGCACCGATTAGCTCCGGGG
Source organism: Gentiana straminea (assembly GCA_036785695.1). Lineage (NCBI taxonomy): Eukaryota > Viridiplantae > Streptophyta > Magnoliopsida > Gentianales > Gentianaceae > Gentiana > Gentiana straminea. The sequence goes on along the minus strand of JAVUPR010000407.1, from coordinate 3,439,558 downwards.
TCTCCCCGGTATGCGTATACGTCCGATGAATTTCCTCCACTACCCTTCAGCCGTTTAAGGCCAGTAGCGTTGTTCACCTTTTATGAACATATCACATCGCCGATATGAAAGAGTGCCTAACCGAGAATAAGTGACGTTTTAGCTTTTACTACACTTATGTAATTATTAGGGTGAATTAACTAGCCACCTAAGTGTTTTCAAAACAAAAGCTCACCTTAACAACTCTACACCCTCACTTAGACCGCTAGACGTCACATCCTATCAATTACACAGACCTTGATGAACTCTAGTTCATCAAAACACAAGCCCTTTCATGCCCTTCCGACGGATCCGAACTTCAACTCCCTTTAAGAGTACATTCGGTGTTTTAACTGAACGAATTAGAAACTCAATCGAGGCTTGCTCATATTAATTCATCTTATTTAAGCTTATTAACGAAATTACAATTCAAGCTATGCATCAAAACAACATTTTTCAAGCAATACATTGTCTACCAAACATCTATTTATGTTTATCGAACGAGAAAATAACACAACATAATAACACTAAACAACTATACATTAAATATTTATTAAATATTATTTTTTTCCTTCCACGAAAGCATGCGGCATTAATAGTTTATTTGCTTTGAAGGAATTCATAGTTTTCTTTTTAAAACGATTATTTTCCCTTTTCTTTAAACCCGAGTGAATCGGACAAGTGACGGTAACATATATCAACCAAAACCTGCACTAATCAATCGGCAAAAAAATATACTAAATAACAACAAGCCAAATCTAAACAGAGAAGTATTTTTTTTTTTTTTTATACATATGACTTAGGTGACTTTTCTCCAACATAATATATTTATTTTTGTTACTGCAAGTTCAGCCAAATTGGGTATGAACCGTATGAAAGTGACTACTGTAACTTGAAATCTTTTAAAACAGATATATGCGAGAACCCCGCCCCCCTTTCTTTTTTTTTTTCCTGCACTTCCGTCCTAACCAAAAACGCAACATATGTATATACCATTTTTCTTCAAAACCAACTGCACCAAAACAACGCCACAATCACCACAATTACTTACCCAATACGTCATAAAACTGAAATTATTCAACATGAAAACCCTCGTACAAAACGAATCAAAACACGATCTAACCTCTCTAAACCATAATTAATTTGTAGAAATAGCCTCTTACCTTAAGCAAGCTATTCCAAGTCCAAAACTCAGACAAACAGCAGCAAAAACAATCTCTTTTCTGCAACAACCTATATGATCAATCCGAATTTGCATTACCAATCGATCACACGATTCCAAACGATTAAACTACGAAAGATATGAGTTTTGATCCATCAAACTCATCAAAAACAGCAGGAAATTCGAATCTCTTACCTTGAGAAAAGCTCCAACTTTCTGATATGGAAACGACGCTCTCTTTACGACGATTCCGATGCTTCTCTCGAAACTGAAAACCGTTAAGAATCGACTCAGAAATCGAAGAAAGTCTCTCAGCCTTTGTTTCTTGCTCTTACACGCAGAAACAACAATTGAGAATTGAAAAATCTGATTAAAAGTTTTAGGGACTAATTAGGTTTATTTTCCTTAAATAAGAAAATCCCATAATTACCTAATTTCAATGATTTTCCTTAATCACCCTTTTACTAAAAAAAAATCAGATTTCCTTTCCCTTAATATATACATATATATCTCGAAAACATATATATAAATATCAAAATAATTAAACTCCGAATAAAAGGAACCGAACCCAATATTCGTTTTCGCAAAATGACACGTCTGCCCTTTCCCGAAAATCGGAATATTACAGGAATCATCGTGAAGAAAGCGTCGATTCAACACCCGAAAGTTAGGACCTTGTCAAGGTTTGGTGGGAATAGCTTGCTAAAAGGTAAGAGGCTCTTCCAACAAATTAATTATGGTATAGAGAGCTTAGATCGTGTTTTTGATTCATTTTGTAAGGGGTGTTTGTAATATCCCGATTTTTGGATAAAGGGCATTTCGGTCTTTGATAAATCGGAATATTATGTTCTTTTGTTTTAAAGGTTTTATAAAAGGAAAAGAGATAATTAAGGAATTTTAAGTAATTAGGAAAATTGGGATTTATAAAAAGGAAACAAGTCCTAATTAACCTAATCACTTTTGTCAAAAAAAAAAAAAAAAGAAAGGGCGCATCTCTTTTTTGAGGGAGGCCGCGAGGTTTTAAAAAAAAAAGAGAGGAAGAACTTTCAATCCCCAGGCTTAATCCATTGACCTTTTGGACGGACATCTCAAGGGAAAAAGAATCACCGCGACAAGAGGATCGTTTGGATATCAACCATCCCTAGAACCGTTAACGTAAGTTTCTTCATCGTTTTAATTTAGGATCGTTCTTCATGGTTTAGCGGCGTTTTACGCTTTCGTAGTGACCGATTTTGGGTTTGATCGTTTTAGGTTTGAGGTTAAAGGTTTAACTTTTTTCAAAGAGTTGGTTGCGTGGATCGTTGTAGCTCGCAAAATCAAGGTAACGTGGCTTCTCATCGTATGATTAAGTTCTTGTAGGGTCGTAGGGCAATGTGTATGGTTTTCCTGCGTTTTATAACCTGTTTATGTGGGGTTTTGGGATGCATATGGTTGGAGATCGCAGCAAACAGGTTGCAGATTTTCTGGGTTAAAACCCAGTGGACGGGCGTCCAGACTTCTGGACGGGCGTCCGGTTCCTCTGCAGCTTGAACGGGCGTTTGATACTTGGGACGGGCGTTCAAAGGGTAAATTTTGATACAGGATGTGATGGTTTGAGGGTGGACGGGCGTTCAGCCTCTGGGACGGGCGTCCAATCCTTTTGGACGGGCGTTTGGTCTGTGTCTCTAGTTTTCTATTGTCTTGTGATGTCAGCTTGCTTCTCAGGCTTTATAACATGATTTTTACTGCTTAACCTTACGTGACAAAGCTCTGAACTAGCTTCTAGTGCGTTTAGTTCCGGCACCACATGGATTCCCTAAAAGATGAAGTGTGGGACCACCGGGAAGCTTCGGATTTGCCTTGTGCTCCGATAGACTAGAGTTTATCGATGTACGTGTAATTGCTAGGCCTTGTCCGTGTCTAGTGGTCTAAGTATGAGAGTAGAAAGTGTGAGGGAGCTTACCGAAAACACTTAGGTGGCTAGTTAAACATCTAATCAAACGTATGTGCTAGATTAAAATCTTAAACATCATGCAGTGCTTGGTAAGGCATAGTACAATATCGCGATGTGTCCTCTGACCAGACAAAGTAGACTGTACCCACGCCGGTCAATCGATTGGCCAGACAAAGCGTTTGGTGCACTCTGCCGGTCATCACACTATCGGGACTCAGATATTCCCGGGGCTACTAGAGCGAGTCTCTAAGTAGGTTGCACCCAGTTGTCCTAGTACATCCTATTACTAGGCGCAGTGCCCTTGTTTTTCATGATGTAACAAACTTGAGCTAAGATAGATACCCTTGGAACCTCATGTTATGCAATGAACATAATATGATAGATAGTTAGGGTTAATAACGGAAAATGAATTAATAAAAGACGGTATTGCTTTTATTTCTTTATGAGGGCATAGTTATACGATCTTACACGTTGCTAAGTACTTTTGTACTTACCCCGTTACGTTGTCTTTGTCTTTTCCTTTCCCCAAAGAAGATGAACAGGTGGTTACCGCTGATGAGTTCTTTGATGACGAGGACGTTTGAGTTGGAGTTTGAAGACTTAGATCGTTTAGATGTTTTCTTTTCGTAAACAGTTGTTTCCAGTTTTGTACAATGTTGTTCTTTCTTTTGGTTTAATTACCTTTGAGATCTTTTGGATTGAATTCTGGATGTTTAGATCTTTTATTGGATTTAGTTTTCTTCACAGCATTGATTACCGTATGTTTCGATCGTTTGGTTTTCCCGAGTCGTTGAGTTGTTTTATCTTCCGCGTCGTTTGGTTTCTGATGTATGACGTAAGGCTTGCATGTATTATGGAGTTTTATTCGATAATATATGTGCCGAGCGCCCTTTCCGGATAAGGACTCGGTGTCCGGGAACGGGGCGTTACGGTTGGTATCGAGAGAGAAAGGTTTTCCTTCTTTGTGTAGGACTTGATTTTCTTTAAGATAAGGTTAGAGCTTTAGTAACCCCTCTCTTTCTTGGCTACGGGATGGTGCTTACTAGAGGAGGAGCTAGTTCGTACAACGGCGGGGCGAGATAATACCCGGACGAGTAACGCGAGAGACGGATTTTGCGAGGTTGTGGTTCCGAGAAGGAGGAGGAGTGGACCGGCTACTCGGGTTCCTCCGGTCACTCAAGCGAACAACCCCGGTCATGGTGGAAATCAAGGACCAAGTAATTACGTTAGAGGTCGAGTGGAACAAGCGGGTCCTTCAAGGTTTAGCACTCGCGTACCGGTTTACATCGGCCCCAAGGACCACCACTTGAACCGGGTTGGGACTTTCTAATCCACCGGCCAGTCAGTTCTTCAGTTATCCACAGGTATCCATGTTTCCGTCTACACCGTTGAGTTTCACTCCTCAGCCGACAGTTCGACCTCCACCACCACCACCTAGATCGAGTTCTTTCGTAGCACCTGGCTACACCCAGCCGCAGCAGAGTTATCAGAATGCCCCACCGGTACAGCAGCAGTTTCAGCATCAGCAGTTTGGGGGTTATGATAGACCAATAGGCGGTATGAGAAGGTGAAGAAGCACGGGGTACCGAGTTTTTCGGTAATGTTGAGCCGACGGCGACGGACTTGTGGCTTCGTCGTTTTGAAAAGGCATGCGAAACATGAGGGCCCCGAGAATCGAATGGGCTCGGTTGGCGGTATCTTTGTTGGCGGGTAATGCGAGAGAGTTGGATGGAGTCTCATGAGCAAGCTAATCCTAGAATCACGGACCGGGCGGTATTCAAGGATTTGTTCTATCGAGAATACTTCCACTAGAACGGCACAAAATGCAAAGGCCAACAAGTTTCGAGTTTAAAACAGGGAAGAAATACTACAGTGACACAGTACTCGCAGAAATTTCACGAGCTGGGCAGGTTCTACCCCGAGATTATGAAGAGTGAAGAAAAGAAGATAGACAAGTTTATGGAAGGGTTATCACATGATGTGGCAAAAGGTATGCTTGGAGATAGACCGACGAGTATGGCAAGCGTCATGGATAGAGCATTGACAGCGGAAAGGTTTGCCAACAGGCCGACAGTTGTAGTTGGGGACAAGAGGCCGTTCTCAAATTTTCAAGGAGGTAGTAGAGGGCGCCACAACGAATGTAAAGAAGACGGGGGTTTAGCAATGAAGAGTTCGACAAGTGGGACGCCACCGGTTTGTGCTAAGTGTAACAAGGCACGTACGGGAGATTGCATGGCGGGTAGCTTGAATTGTTTCCCTTTGCGGGGAAGCGGGACACTACTCGAGGGCGTGTCCTAAGAAGTTATCACGGGGCAATCGGGCGGGGAGGGCGAAGTAACCGGCGGGGTAGTCGTCCTACGGGTAGCGAACCGGTTCGTATCTTTGCGACGGATGCGGAACCGGAGGAGCTAGATGACCTTGTGGTGACGGGTACTTTTCGGTGTTTGTGTTTCTTATAAATATTTAATATGATATAGCGCGCATATGATATTACATATTTATACGTAAATTGATTCACTTTTAGGTACCATAATCATAGATAATCTAGCGAGTTTCGGCTACGTTTGATACCGGAGCTTCGGGAACTTTTGTTTCTTCAAACATAGTCAAGAAGTTAAACCTACCGCTTAAGGAGTTGGAGAGACCCTTGAGTATATCCACCCCTTTGGGCCGAGTCACCGGATGTGCTCAAGTCACACCCTCGGTCGACATTAGAGTTGGGACTTACAAGTGCCGGCATGCCACGACGGTGTTGGATTTCTCGGACTTTGATGTTATCCTAGGTATGGACCGGTTGTCTAAGAACCATGTCTATTTGGATTGCAAAGGCAAGAGAGTAATCTTTAAAGTTCCGGGAAAATCGGCTAAGACCTTTCGGGGTACCGTATACAAGCCTAGCAAGAAACAACATCCGATCATCTCGGCGGTTAAAACCTTAAAAGCCTTGAGGCGGGGTTGCCAAGGTTTTGTTGTTTATGCATTAGACAAGGAAAAGCTCAAACCCGAGTTAGGAGAGACTCGTGTAGTTAAGGACTTTCTGAAGTTTTCCCGGAAGATTTGCCGGGACATATGCACGATAGGGCCATAGAGTTTGAGATAGAGTTGATCGCGGGAGCTTCACCGGTGGCTAAAGCACCATACGGGATGGCACCGGCGGAGTTGAAAGAGTTGAAGACTCGGCTTAAGGAGATGTTAGAGAAAAATATCATCCGACCAAGTACATCACCGTGGGGAGCACCGGTTTTGTTTGTAAAGAAGAAAGATGGGAGTATGCGCTTGTGCATCGATTACGAGAGAGTTGAATAAGCGACGATCAAGAATAAGTACCCTTTACCAAGGATTGATGATCTGTTCAGCCAGTTGCAGGGGTAAGAAGGTGTTCTCTAAGATTGATCTTAGGTCCGGTTATCATCAGTTGAAGATCAAGGTGTCAGATGTACCTAAGACAGCCTTCAGTACGAGGTATGGACATTATGAGTTTTTGGTCATGCCATTTGGACTCACTAATGCTCCATCAAAGTTCATGGACCTAATGCAAAGAGTTTTCATGCCTTATCTCGACAAGTTTGTGATTGTCTTCATAGACGATATTTTGGTATACTCTAAGGATGAGGAAGAGCATGAAGAACATCTAAGGATAGTTCTACGGACCACTAAAAGAGAACAAGGCTTGTATGCTAAGTTTTCCAAGTGCGAGTTTTGGTTGGATCAAGTCGGTTTTCTTGGACATATAGTTTACGGAGAAGGTATTAAAGTGGATCCGGCAAAGATAGAAGGCTTGTTGCTAAGTGGCCTAGACCTACGTCGGTAACGAGAGATAAGAAGTTTCTTGGGTCTAGCGAGGTACTACCGGAAGTTTGTAAAGGATTTCTCGAAGATAGCTACACCTCTTACGAGACTTACTCGGAAGAACGTCAAGTATGAGTGGACTGATGAATGTGAGGAAGCCTTTCAGACTTTGAAAGAAAAGTTGACCACAGCCCCTGTGTTGGCGTTACCGGAGGTTTTTGATAATTATGATGTTTATACAGATGCCTCGGGTCAAGGTTTGGGTTGTGTTTTGATGCAGTCAGGGAAGGTGATTGCTTATGCATCTAGGCAGCTAAAGGTGCATGAGAGGAATTACCCTACACACGACTTGGAGTTGGCAGCAGTGGTGTTTGCTCGAAGCTTTGGAGACACTATTTGTATGGTGTCAAGACAAGGATCTTCACGGATCATAAGAGCCTTAAGTTCTTCTTTACTCGGGAGAATGCGAACATGAGACAAAGAAGATGGTTAGAGTTTGTGAAAGACTACGACTTGGACATTCAATACCACCCGGGTAAGGCGAATGTCGTAGGCGATGCACTTAGCCGGAGAGCGGTTAATGCTATCACCACCTTACAAGAAGTTGTGGATCAGTTGGATAGAATGCAGATTGAAGTGGTTGAGCAGAAGGATGAAGACCAGTTTATGGCGCCATTGATGGCGAGGTCAGATCTGCTAGATGAAATACGGTTTAAACAAGATAAGGACCCAGTGATGGTTAATTTGAAGCGAGTGGCCCGAGAAAAACCTACAGTGGGTTATCAGTTGGACAAGAGTGGTTATCTCTGGTATGGAGACCGTTTGTGTGTACCAGATGTGGATAGTCTAAGAGAGAAGGTTATGGATGAGGCTCACAAGATTGCTTTTGCGGTTCATCCCGGAGCCACTAAGATGTATAGAGATCTCAAGGAAAGATGCGGTGGCCTGGTATGAAGTTAGGGATCGCGAGTTCGTGGCGAGATGCGATACATGTCGAGAGGGTGAAAGCGAACATAAAAGGCCGGGAGGTTTGCTTTGAAACCTTTGGAGTTACCGGAATGGAAATGGGAGAATATCACGATGGATTTCATCACCGGTTTGCCTAAGACGAAGGGCGGTCATGACATGATTTGGGTGATTGTGGATAGACTTACCAAATCAGCCCATTTCTTGCCGTGTAAGGTAGACATGCCTATTAAGAAGTTCGCTACTATGTATATCGACAATATAGTGAAGCTTCATGGTGTGCCTTTATCTATTGTATCCGACGGGGATAGTAGATTCATCGGTCGCTTTTGGAAAGGTTTGCGAAAAGCTTTTGGCACGAAGGCGATTTGAGTACGGCGTTTCATCCTCGGACGGATGGGCGGTCCGAGAGAACGATTCGGACTCGAGGATATGCTTAGAGCTTGTGTTTTGGATGCCGGAGGTTCATGGATAGATTACCTCAACTTGGCGGAGTTTGCTTACAATAACGGTTACCACGCAAGTTTGGGAATGCCACCTTTTGAGGCCTTGTATGGTAGGAAGTGTAGGACTCCACTTTATTGGGATGAAGTGGGAGAGAAACACATCACCGGGCCGGAGATGGTTCAGCAAGCCAAGGAGAAGATCGAGTTGATAAGGAAGAATCTGAAAGCCGCACAAGATCGCCAAAAGAGTTGGGCCGATGTTAGAAGGAGACCGCTAGAGTTCGAAGTTGGGGACAGAGTTTACCTTCGAGCGTCTCCCATGAAGGGTGTCAAGAGGTTTGGTCAGAAAGGAAAGCTAAGTCCAAGATACGTAGGACCTTTTGATATCATCGAAAGAGTTGGGAAGTTGGCTTATAGACTACGGTTGCCAGAATCGATGTCTAGAGTCCACAATGTCTTCCACGTATCAATGCTTAAAAAGTGTTTATCAAAAGTGGATGTGGAATCTGAGATTGATCCGGAAGTGTTACAAGACAACCTATCATACGTGGAAAAGCCGATCAAGATTCTGGATAGAAAGGAAAGGATGATCAAGAGGCGAATGATTCCGTTAGTGTTAGTGCAATGGAGCAACCATGCACCGACGGAAGCCACTTGGGAAGTGGAAGCGGATATGTTGGACGAGTTCCCGAGTTCCCCCATCTTCCGGTATGTACTAGTTTCGAGGACGAAACTCCTCTTAAGGGGGAGGAATGTAATATCCCGATTTTTGGATAAAGGGCATTTCGGTCTTTGATAAATCGGAATATTATGTTCTTTTGTTTTAAAGGTTTTATAAAAGGAAAAGAGATAATTAAGGAATTTTAAGTAATTAGGAAAATTGGGATTTATAAAAAGGAAACAAGTCCTAATTAACCTAATCACTTTTGTCAAAAAAAAAAAAAAGGGGCGCATCTCTTTTTGAGGGAGGCCGCAGGTTTTAAAAAAAAAAGAGAGAGGAAGAACTTTCAATCCCCAGGCTTAATCCGTTGACCTTTTGGACAGACATCTCAAGGGAAAAAGAATCACCGCGACAAGAGGATCGTTTGGATATCAACCATCCCTAGAACCGTTAACGTAAGTTTCTTCATCGTTTTAATTTAGGATCGTTCTTCATGGTTTAGCAGCGTTTTCTGCTTCGTAGTGACCAGTTTTGGGTTTGATCGTTTTAGGTTTGAGGTTAAAGGTTTAACTTTTTTCAAAGAGTTGGTTGCGTGGATCGTTGTAGCTCGCAAAATCAAGGTAACGTGGCTTCTCATCGTATGATTAAGTTCTTGTAGGGTCGTAGGGCAATGTGTATGGTTTTCCTGCGTTTTATAACTTTGTTTATGTGGGGTTTTGGGATGCATATGGTTGGAGATCGCGGCAAACGGGTTGCAGATTTTACGGGTTAAAACCCGGTGGACGGGCGTCCGGACTTACGGACGGGCGTCCGGTTCCTCTGCGGCTTGAACGGGCGTTTGATACTTGGGACGGGCGTTCAAAGGGTAAATTTTGATACGGGATGTGATGGTTTGAGGGTGGACGGGCGTTCGGCCTGCGGGACGGGCGTCCAATCCTTTTGGACGGGCGTTTGGTCTGTGTCTCTAGTTTTCTATTGTCTTGTGATGTCGGCTTGCTTCTCGGGCTTTATAACATGATTTTTACTTGCTTAACCTTACGTGACAAAGCTGCGAACTAGCTTCTAGTGCGTTTAGTTCCGGCACCACATGGATTCCCTAAAAGATGAAGTGTGGGACCACTTTGGAAGCTTCGGATTTGCCTTGTGCTCCGATAGACTAGAGTTTATCGATGTACGTGTAATTGCTAGGCCTTGTCCGTGTCTAGTGGTCTAAGTATGAGAGTAGAAAGTGTGAGGGAGCTTACCTGAAAACACTTAGGTGGCTAGTTAAACATCTAATCAAACGTATGTGCTAGATTAAAATCTTAAACATCATGCAGTGCTTGGTAAGGCATAGTACAATATCGCGATGTGTCCTCTGACCAGACAAAGTAGACTGTACCCACGCCGGTCAATCGATTGGCCAGACAAAGCGTTTGGTGCACTCTGCCGGTCATCACACTATCGGGACTCAGATATTCCCGGGGCTACTAGAGCGAGTCTCTAAGTAGGTTGCACCCGATTGTCCTAGTACATCCTATTACTAGGCGCGGTGCCCTTGTTTTTCATGATGTAACAAACTTGAGCTAAGATAGATACCCTTGGAACCTCATGTTATGCAATGAACATAATATGATAGATAGTTAGGGTTAATAACGGAAAATGAATTAATAAAAGACGGTATTGCTTTTATTTCTTTATGAGGGCATAGTTATACGATCTTACACACGTTGCTAAGTACTTTTGTACTTACCCCGTTACGTTGTCTTTGTCTTTTCCTTTCCCCAAAGAAGATGAACGGTGGTTACCGGCGATGAGTTCTTTGATGACGAGGACGTTTGAGTTGGAGTTTGAAGACTTAGATCGTTTAGATGTTTTCTTTTCGTAAACAGTTGTTTCCAGTTTTGTACAATGTTGTTCTTTCTTTTGGTTTAATTACCTTTGAGATCTTTTGGATTGAATTCTGGATGTTTAGATCTTTTATTGGATTTAGTTTTCTTCACAGCATTGATTACCGTATGTTTCGATCGTTTGGTTTTCCCGAGTCGTTGAGTTGTTTTATCTTCCGCGTCGTTTGGTTTCTGATGTATGACGTAAGGCTTGCATGTATTATGGAGTTTTATTCGATAATATATGTGCCGAGCGCCCTTTCCGGATAAGGACTCGGTGTCCGGGAACGGGGCGTTACGGTTGGTATCGAGAGAGAAAGGTTTTCCTTCTTTGTGTAGGACTTGATTTTCTTTAAGATAAGGTTAGAGCTTTAGTAACCCCTCTCTTTCTTGGCTACGGGATGGTGCTTACTAGAGGAGGAGCTAGTTCGTACAACGGCGAGGCGGATAATACCCGGACGAGTAACGCGAGAGACGGATTTTGCCGAGGTTGTGGTTCCGAGAAGGAGGAGGAGTGGACCGGCTACTCGGGTTCCTCCGGTCACTCAAGCGAACAACCCCGGTCATGGTGGAAATCAAGGACCAAGTAATTCTCGTTAGAGGTCGAGTGGAACAAGCGGGTCCTTCAAGGTTTAGCACTCGCGTACCGGTTTACATCGGCCCCAAGGACCACCACTTGAACCGGGTTGGGACTTTCTAATCCACCGGCCGATCGGTTCTTCGATTATCCACGGTATCCATGTTTCCGTCTACACCGTTGAGTTTCACTCCTCGGCCCGACGGTTCGACCTCCACCACCACCACCTAGATCGAGTTCTTTCGTAGCACTGGCTACACCCGGCCGCGACGAGTTATCGAATGCCCCACCGGTACGGCGGCGGTTTCAGCATCAGCAGTTTGGGGGTTATGATAGACCAATAGACTGGTATGAGAAGGTGAAGAAGCACAGGGTACCAGATTGTCATGACATGTTGATGGACATGAAGTGAACCCTTGATTGAGTCGGTCTCATAAAGATAATAATTTAACTTAAAACATGTTAAGGAGCCTTAGTTAATTTGTAGCTTCTACCTCTTATTGAGTACTTTGTAATTATCTCAAATGCATTGTTTTTCTATGTGTTTGAGGGAGAGAAGATGAACAGGTAGACCCAGAGTTCGAGGTAGACTTTGATGACGACGTTGGAGGACGCCGGAGTTGAAGCGTTTACTTATTCTGTTTTCTTTTATATACATTAGATATGTTGTTCTTTGGGAAACATTGTATTTTCTTTTAGTATTCTTTTGAAGGTTTCGTACGTTTTAGTTTTTGTTTGGCTTTCCAATGTAATAAATGTTACATTTCTATCTTTAGTATGTCGAGTTCTTTTCATAGTAGCATTTATGGTGTTTGCCGAGTCTTTTTAGCTTCCATTTTGCTTAACTCGATACGACGTAGTAGAGGCTTACGTGTAATATTAGATTTATTTAATATTATACGTGTCGAGCGGTTCGTTTCCAGATAAAGACTTGGTATCCGGGAGCGGGGCGTTACAGAAGGTGCCAAACTGTGGGCTCGCCGAAAATAAATGTTGATTCTTGCACTTAAGAATCATAATGAATTGAAATTTAAGCATTATTGAACCTGGCCTTGCCGAACCCGCTAAATGTTTTAAAATTTTCAAAAGAGTGGCTTCATTGTTTTAGGCGGAGTCGGAAGTTCTTGAACCATGACATCGGCTGAAATAGATGTCGAGCCCAATACTTTTGTCAATTGAACTTGAATGTGAACACACGATAAATGTAGGAATCGGACGTAAATACTTGAACAAATGAAAAGCGTGATTGTTATTGTTGTATGAATGAATTAGACAAAAAGCTAAGATAGCTCGACCCGCCACGTAAGGTAGGGTGAGTTCCAAAATATAAAGAAAGAGGAGGCACCCAAGTTGAAGAACTAGAGTTCTCGCCATAACCTTTTCCGATTCTACATATAATATCTCATTAAGTTGTGTGCATGCCAAGGCTGGTTGAACTCGAGTCCATCTATATCTTTAATATCACAAGTCCCTTTTTTTATTTCTCTTGCGATCTGAAAAGGACCTTCCTAGTTTGCCGATAACTTTCCTTTGTCAGCTTTATGCCCTGTAGCTTCTCTTCTGAGTAGAACAAAATCTCCCACCATAAAGGAGTGGTTTCAGATTCGTTCTTTGTGATGTCTCTTACCGGCTTGTTTACAATTGACTATCCAGTTATAAGATTGTAGCCGCATTTCTTCAGCTAGATCTAGGTCAACTTGTCTGTTCTTGTTATTGCCGACCTGGTCGAACAGCGAGACCCTTAGGCTTGGTAATGCAATTTCGATCGGTGCCATGGCTTCCGATCCATATGTTAAGGCGAAAGGAGTGTCACATGCTGTTGTCTTTCTTGATGTCCGGATAGACGTAGGACCGCGGGCAATTCATCAACCCATTTTCCAGCCTTCTCGCCCAAACTTCTTTTTAAGGCCTTGAGGACCAGTTTGTTTTCATTTTCTTCCTGGCCATTTCCTTGCGGATAGCATACTGAGGATCGCCAATGCTTCACATTATACTCGGTGCAAAATTTGGTGCATTCATCCCTGAGCTGTGGTCCATGATAAAATACAATTACTCTAGGGACCCTGAAACAGGTCCATACTTGGTCTAACAGGATGTAGATAATATCTTTTGACGCTATATTGACCAAAGCCTTGGCCTCAATGCATTTGGTGAAGTAATCAATGATGACGACAACATATTGGCAATTAGATCTCCCCTTAATAAACGGGCCAATAATATCGATTCCCCACATGTCGAAAGGCCAATAGGGTAATTCATGTGGGCTGAGGTATGGACACCTCAATATGGGATGTCGTTGGCATAGTAGCAAAAGAACTCAAATGACTTTCTGAAACTCTTGTCTGACCGCTTGAAGCTGGAAGGGGATCTAATACATTGGCTGAGACATCTAAAAGGTATCCGCTATGGTCGTTCGTACCCTTACTCCCACTGTTCCATGTTGCTCTACCGAAGCTGACAAACTCGGCCATATCCCATCATTTCCTGACCATTGCTGACCATGCGAATTACTCAAACCACCCAAACCAGGATTTGATTGTGTGCCCACCATCCTATAACCAAATATTGGTAAGCTAAGGCTCTGAGATAATCAAGGAACTTGTTTTTAGAACTTTACACGACTAAGGAACTTTCTCTCTAATACCAACTATGATGCCTCGTTCCGGACACCGTGTCCTTATCCAGATATGAACGCCCCGCATGTATATAACTTATTAATTAAATTAATTGTATATGTAAGTCTTACGTAATTACATCATAGTTAAAGCGGAAATGAAACGACGCGAGAAAAACTTAATTAACAAACAATGTCGAACCACAAAGAAATGTAAATGATGTTCCCAACAACATTAACGGAAAAAAACGTAATAAAGTTTAAACATTATTACAACTCCAAAAAAAGATCCAAACGTCTAGTCCGAAAAACCAAATGGGAAGAAAAGTAAAAATATCTCGTCTCCCAAATCATTGAGATAAGAACTATAAATGAAGCTTCCAAACGTCGCCACAATCTCACTCCTCGTCGTAAACTTCGTCATCAAAATAACATGCATCACCTTCTTGGGTGGGAACTGTATATATGAGGTGATTACAAAAGCACGCAGTAAATGGTAGAAGTGACGTGATTACGATAAGATTACTTACTACCAAGTATGTATAACAACACACTCATCTCTACTAGTCCAACTAGTAAAACTCAACCAGGCAATGGGTGAGTTGCACACAAATCCAAGGACCATTTTGCGAGGTGAATACTACACCACGACAAATTCAGCCTATCATATGGCATAGGGCCAGCCCCCTAAGTGGAGTCCAACACCCTGAGTCTAACCGAGGATGAGTGTACTTAACCCTTCCAGTTTAGAAAAAGTAACGTGCCTTACCAAGGACGAGTGTACTTAATATTTTAGACTCTCAATTATGTTTAAGCGTAGTTAATCTAACCACCTAAGATCATTCCACATAAAAGGCTTTCTTAGGGACTCTAACAATTCCACATTACACTAATTATCACGTTGCACAGAAAGTATTGGCACAGAAAGCACAACACCCCACATAGTCAAGAACCGTCCACCAATGATTGCATGTTTCTCCCCGCAGAAGGTCACCACACGGTATTGTGCCGAACACACTAGAAACCGAACCCAAAACTATGTTAATTATCATGTAAGGCTTCTCACATTGATCACAAAGGGAAAACATGCATACAAAAGGAAAACAAGGGCTTTGGTGCACGGTAACCCCTTTTGGGGCCCACCAAACCCATTTAGAACATGCTGCTCCATCCGGCTCTCTTTGGCGCACGCTGACGGGATCTTGACGTGCGCATGTTCCCTTTGGCGTCCGCCAAACAAAACAAGAGCATTCTGCTAAACTCTGTACATATTTGGCGTCCGCCAAAGCAAAGAAGAGCCTGTTGTTCCAGACTTGACCACCATGGCGCGCGCTAGCGCCCCTTGCATTCTACATATTCCGTGAACATTTTTGGCGTGCTCCAAACCATCAGGATTCAAAGAACATTGATGTTTCTAGACGATTCCAATCCAAACCAACTCCAATTTGATTCCCAACCTTATTTCACCCAAACCCTACAACAAAACAACAGTACATACATGCCAAACACATTAACACACACACATCACGGTCAAACATCCATTTCCCCTATTTAATCGAAGAAAAAGATGAACCGCAACAAAAACTTGAAACAACTCCTATTGGCCAAAACCTTGATTCTTGCAACGATAATATCAACCTATGATTAATCTACACGGCCTAATGCAACCCAAAAACAAAAATTTCTAAGAAAGGATCTGATAATGCATAAAATTATCACGGTGGCTTAGCGGTGGTGTTGAAGATGGATATATGGCTGTTTTGGATAGATTTGTGGTGGTGTTAGCCGGTGACGGCACGGCGGTGAAGTGGTGGAGTGAATGAACACTAGAGAGAAATAACTTGACAAGGGTTTTGACCTCTTTGTCTATTTTTTTGCATCCTCCTTTGAAATTACACAAGCCCTCCTTTTATAGGCAAGAGCCAGAGCTAAGGGTACGGGGTAGGGGTGGATAAGCACAGTATACAATGATGTTATGCGATTAATATAACAGGCGGCGTTGCCGCAAGGCTGCTCGAGCTGTGGTCTGTGAGCTCGCCTCCTCGCTCTATCTTGACTTCACTTTGGTCACTCATCTCCCGGGCTCGTTCCATATCTTACTGATCTCCGACTTAGGATGCTGGGCGGCCCCCGAAGCGATTAAGACCCTATAGGTTCGCACACTCGTCATGAGGTTTCCGCCCCGTGACCCTAACCGGATCCCTTCTTTTGATGCTATGGCCGCGGCCCGCCCCCAACCGGGTGACTGGATTGGCGATTTCCGTTAACACCTAGGCGCCGGCATATTTAGACACATCAATGGCCCCCTACTCTATGTCTTTGACGTATTTGTGGAGGAAAAGCATAGAGTAAAGAGTATCCAGATTATGCAGATTGCTGGCGTCCTCCCATTATTTGTTTAAGATCGCTCTATTAAGCGGGCGATCTCGGGGCATTTTTTGGGTCTGGCGACCTTGTCGTCTGAAGTGATTTATCCACTAAGGGCCGCTCTTTTTAGTGCGTCTTGCCTTGAAGCATTTTTTTGGGTCTGGAGACCTTGTCGTCTGAAGCGACTCATCCACTAAGGGCCGCGCTTTTTAGTGCGTCTCGCAGGGGGCCATTGATGTGTCTAAATATGCCACCACCAAGGTGTTAACGGAAACCGCCAATCCAGTCACCTGGTTGGGGGGAAGCCGCGGCCATAGCATCAAAAGCAGCGATCCGGTTAGGGTCTCGGGGCGGAAACCTCATGACGAGTGTGCGAACCTATAGGGTCTTAATTGCTCAGGGGGCCGCCCAGCATCCTAAGTCGGAGATCAGTAAGATATGGAACGAGTCCGGGAGAGGAGCGACCAAGGGGAAGTCAAGATAGAGCGAAGGGGCGAGCTCACAGACCACAGCTCGAGCAGCCTCACGGCAACGCCGCCTGTTATATTAATCGCATAACATCATTGTATATTGTGCTTATCCACCCTACCCCGTACCCTTAGCTCTGGATCTTGCCTATAAAAGGAGGGCTTGTGTAATTTCAAATGAGGATGCAAAAAAATAGACAAAGAGGACAAAACTATTGTCAAGTTATTTCTCTCTAGTGTTCATTCGCTCCACCACTTCACCGCCGTGCCGTCACCGGCTAACATCACCACAAATCTATCCAAAATAGCCAGATATCCATCTTCAACACCACCGCTAAGCCACCGTGATAATATTATGCATTATCAGTTGGCTCCGTTACCGGGAAAACCATAATCTTCCAGCTTTCCGGTGAAGAAATCACCCAGGAAAGCCTGAATAGGGCGGAAAGGCTGATCAACACCTTCATCGCCCACCCAGAATCGATGAAGAAATCATCCAGATGGAATCACGTCGAACGAGGTAGTGTTATTACGAGTCTGCATCGGAAAAGTCATCTCTCGAAGTGCTCTTTAATGTATACCTCTCATACCGAAGGTTATACCAGTTTCTAGAATGATTGCGTTTGAATCATCACCTTTTTTCCTAGAAATTTGTATCGACTGACCGGAGCTCGCCTGATTTACCACCGTCCGAGCACATTCTCCCACTAACTCTCAGAGGGCAGTACAACAACTAACAACCCTCCAAACCACTTCGACAGAGGACACTGTGCAGAGCAGTTAAACTGTCAGACGGAGTAGTTCACTAGCTGGGAGCAGGTTGTCAGAGTAGGTAACAGTCAGTAACTCAACCCCATTTTCAGGCTCGCCATCTTGCGCCTATAGCAATGGCAGGAAGTAAGGACACGCTGATACCCCCTACCCCAGATAAGGGGGGCGCAATCAATCAAAGCCGCGCCAAGGGCATTGAAGAGACACTGGACAGCCCCACCGCTGGGGGAGTTAGGCCGTGAAGGGATGCACTAGCCGCCGCCGACGCTCGAAACATCATAAATCAGAAATCAAAGTCCAAAGAGGCCCAAGCGGCCCTAGAGGAGGCCCGCAGAGAAAAGAACGCCATCGGCGCATCCAGGCCGCAACGCATCCGGGACGCGCCAGAGAAAGTAACAGGACTGCAGGAAGAGTCTGAGATCGCGGAAATGATATAATATGCTAAGTATGTCGAAAGAATGTACTTGACCAACTCTCGACTGGTTTCATTAGGCCGAGATCCTTTCCCAGTTCGGAAGGCGATCCAACCTAGGGGCGACCCTCACCACAAGGCACCAGAAAGAGAGCGTCAAAGCCAAAGGGTAGAGGTTGATGAGAGCATCCAGTCCTCAGGACGCAAAGGCCGCCGGGGAGAGCAGGAGATCGCCCAACACCCCGCCCGACCTAGCCGTGAAAACTCCAAGGAAAGTAGAGAAAGAGGCTCCGCCTTTAAAAGGTTTGATGATAAAGAAAAGGGTCGGGCTCTAAGCCGATTAAGCCTCCCAAAAAGGGGAGTCATACCTAGGCAAAAAGGAAGAAATGAAATGGACGCCCGGTTAATAATAAAGGAAAAGCGAGCCCAACAGGAGAAATCACGAAATCAAGTGGTCTCAAAGCACGGAATTGATTTAGCGGCCAGTCCCCCTGCCTATAACAAGATATGATCCGATCCTTGCAGAACAAATGGAAATAATGAAGAGAGAGCTCGCTGAGCTCAAAAAGTCGAGGCCCATTGAAAAGCCCGCCCTTATCTCCGGGATCGACGTGCTCACCAAGAAGATAGTCGAAACTATGACAACCAACAAGAAAAAGGTCAGCTATCCTAGCTACAATTACTATAGTGGAAACACTTGCCCGCACGATTGGCTCACCGCTTTCCAGGGTCGCATCACTCTCGCAACCCAGAACAAGTCCGCCTGGTGTATCGCTCTAGTCGGAAGTATGCAAGATAGGGCCGCCTCCTGGGTCCGTGGGCTCCCTCGTTGATCGATTGAAAGTTGGGAGGATCTATCTGAAAAATTCGTGAGAGAATTTGAATCAGCCAGCAGGCCAAAGAAAACCATCGAAGATCTCTACGAGATTCCTACGGGCGAAAACGAATCAGGAAAGGACTATTACGAACGGTTCGTCAGGATCTATGATCAAACGAGGAATATTCCCGACGACGCCATCATAACTTGCTTCCCCACAGTAATCGCCAAGGGTCCGATGAAAACGGAGCTTAACCGCGGCCCCCTAGAGCGGGCCTAAGGAAAATGCTCAAAAGGGCCAGAATGATGGGGGTAAGCGAAGCGCCGTCCCTGACCGCAAAATCAAAGCCTAAAGCCGAGCCCAACTCTCATAAAGAAGATCACGGTGACGATCGCAAGTAGGAACGCTGTAAGAATGCAAACACAGATCGCGAAACCAAGGTGCCATATAAATTCAATGAAAATGATTTCACCCCCCTTAACACGAAACTGTCTCAGATACATTTTGAAATTTGTGAGCAAATTGAGAGACCTAGGCCTATGAAAGGCGACTGCAGCACTCGCGATAAATCAAAATACTGTGACTATCACAGAGATCACGGGCACATCACTGACGAATGTTTTACTCTAAGAAGGGAAATCGAAATGTTGATAAGAGAGGGACCTGCCACCAAGTACAAACGCGATGGCGATGCAGGTACCGGTAAAGGGCGAACGCCTCGTACTTATCAATGGGAGGTTCAGGTTATTCATGGAAGCCTCCCCAGCAACAATCAGCTGAAGTCACAAATACACTCGATTAACACGCGAGGTTTTGAGAAACCGGTAATCTTGGGAGAAAAAGAGAAAGGAATCATGTTCACCAAGAGCGAATTAACAAGCACAGAGGGCATCATGGAAGTACCAATCGTCCTCAAGATCGGAGTTAATGAGCTGCACGGGGTTAACCGGGTCTTGGTCGACACCGGGACAGGTCGCGATATCATCTACTTTGAGTGTCTCAAACAAATTGGATTCGGCGAAGCAAAATTGAAACCTTATTTGGGAGTGTTAGAGGGTTTCACCAATGACACCGTAAGAGTCAAAGGCACCATCGATCTCAGCATCACCCTTGGAGATTACGAGCCTTTCCGGACAGAGAGAATCACATTTTTGGTCATCGACCTCCCCTCCTATTATAACATGATTTTGGGGATTCCAGCCATGAAAAAGTTCCCGATGGTGGCGTCTATACCGCACCAAAGGGTAAAATTTCACGTAGGAGACGATATTGGGGTCGCCATAAGCCGACCGGGATTTTTTCTCGACTATATGACCAAGAATAGAGTCGACTCCCAAAAACCAAGAATTGAAGAATTCCACGCCCATGTCATCCAGGTCGCCACGATAAAAGAAATCATCGAAAAGCCCGTAGAGGTTGAAACACAGCAGGTGCGAGACCAGCCAGACTTCATAACCGAGGAAAGAGAGTTAAAATCGGGTCGCAAAGAGGTCATAAACAAAAATTATCCCGACCAGAAAGTTAAAATCGGGTCGCAGATCACAGAAAAAGAGAGAAAAGAGCTGATCGAGCTCTTGAAAGAGAATAAGGAGGCCTTCGCTTGGGAGGTAACCGATATGAGAGGTGTGGAGCCTGAGGTCGTGATCCACTATCTGAGCGTCGATCCCAACTTCAGACCGATCCAACAGTGATCAAGACAATTCTCCGCAGAGAAAGAGATCGCCATAAGAGGCGAAGTGGACAAGCTGTTAGCCGCAGGAATAATCAAAGAGCTCCAATACCCGACTTGGCTAGCTAACGTAGTAATGGTCAAGAAGCACAACAGAAAGTGGCGGATGTGCGTAGACTTCACTGATTTAAACAAGGCTTGCCCCAAGGATCCCTATCCGCCTGCTCGAATCGACAAGATGGTAGATGGGATCGCTGGTTTTGAGATGCTGAGTTTCCTGGACGCGTACTCTGGGTATCACCAAGTGAAGATGGCAAGCGAGGACAAAGAAATGACCGCGTTCAGAGCCGCAGGTGGACTCTATTACTATGAGATGATGCCTTTCGGCTTGAAGAATGCAGGGTCCACGTATCAAAGGATGGTCAACAGGGTCTTCAGCTCCCAGATAGGCAAAAACATGAAAGCCTACATCGATGACATGGTCATGAAATCAAGCCGTCGGTGGCAGACCTTCGTGAAACCTTTACTAATGTAAGAAAACATTCGATGTAACTCAACCCCGCCAAATGCACGTTCGGAGTTTAGGCAGGAAAGTTCCTTGGATTTATGGTAAACCAGAGGGGAATCGAGGCTAACCCAGAGAAGATAGAAGCTCTAATGAACATAAGTGAGCCGACCACGATCAAAGAGGTCATGAGACTTAACGGCAGAATCATCGCTCTGGGGAGGTTCATCTCAAAATCCTCCGAAATTTTTTTGCCTTTCTTCAAAATCCTCAAAGGAAGCAAGACCTTTTCATGGACAGAAGAATGCTCGCAGGCCTTCAAAGATCTGAAGACATTTCTGGCCAGCCCTCCACTGCTAGTCAGTCCTAGCCTAGGAGATTCTTTGATTTTGTATCTCGCGGCCTCAAACCGGGCTGTAGCCGCGGCACTTGTCAAGGAGGACGACACCCTCCAAAAATCCGTTTATTATGTCTCTAAGGCTCTCAGTCCCGTTGAGAGTCGTTATTTCAATATTGAAAAGTTGGCCTACTGTGTTGTCATTGCTACCCGCAAATTAAGGGCTTATTTTTCATCGCATACGATCATTGTACTGTCCGACGCCCCGTTGCGCCAAGTCCTACACAAGCCAAATCTGTCTGGGCGATTGCTTCGGTGGGCCAAATTGCTCACAGAATTTGATATCCGATACGAGCCTTGGAGGGCCATCAAGGTCCAGGCTTTGCCCGACTTCATTGTAGAAACAAGTTTCAACGAGCAAGCGGATGAACAATCTGATTCACCGTCCAGCACCGTTACAAGTACGGCCCCACCATCCGGGCCTCAAAAGCCAAGTCATTGTTGGCAGCTCTACGTTGATGGGGCCGCTAGTCACAAAGGTTGCGGCGCCGAAATTATCTTGCTAGAGCCGGGCACCTCGGAGGAAATCGAAAAAGCATTAAGATTCGACTTCACCGCTTCCAACAATCAAGAAGAATACGAGGTTGTCATTGCAGGGCTAGATCTCGCTCAAGACATGAAAGTCGAAAACGTGTCGAGGTGTCTAAATATGCCACCGCCTAGGTGGTGAATCAAGTCAACGGGTCGTATTTAGACATTATGTCGCCGCCTAGATGTAACATTACTAGGAGACCAGTCACTGGTTAGACATTATGTCTGGGAGATGCTTTGCTTTCATGGAAATGCAAGAAACAAAAGGTTGTAAGTAGAAGCTCATTAGAGGAGGAATATAGAGCCATGTCATTCACATCATGTAAAATCCAATGGCTACCATATCTCTTGTCTGATTTCTAGATTCCACATCCACAAACAGTGCCTTTGTTTTGTGACAGCAAAAGTGCAATGTACATAGTAGACAATCCAGTTTTTCATGAACGTACAAAACATATAGAGATTGATTGCCAATTTACGAGGGAAAAATATCAAGCCAAGATTTTGAAGCCTATCCAGTAAGAACAGAAGACAACCTTGCTGATATTTTAACAAAACCAGTAGATAAACAAGCTCTTACAAGACTCTTGCCAAGATTTCTAATCAAGAATATATATAAAGCTCAGGATAAGAATGAACATAAGTGAAGATTGATTTCAAGATGTCTTGGACACTCCATTCCAGCTTGAAAGGGTGTTGAAGATGCAAGAGGGAACATAAGTGAAGATTGATTGCCCATTTGAGCATTTCGTCGAACACCATTAAAAGAGAGACAGTTAATTAGTTAGGAATCAGTTAGGAGTTGGTTCTTGAGCAATTAGGCTGTTGTACACTTTATATAAGCTCACAAACACATCAAGGTCATGGATTTCCAACCCACAAGTCCGTGTTGGATCGACGAGATAAAAGCGTATATTGAATCAGGAGCTCAACTGTCCGACCCTAGTGAGGCCAGGGGCATGATTAGAAGGGCGGCCCGCTACACCATCATGAACAATGTGTTGTACAGGCGATCTTTCTCAAAACCCTTGTCGCGATGTGTGTGACCCGAAGAGGTCCAAGGGGTACTCGCGGAACTGCATGAGGGAATGTGTGGCGGCCATCCGGCTAGTCGCACTCTTGCTCAAAAGGTTTTACTCACCGGATATTACTGGCCAAAACTCACAGAAGACGCTCGAACATACGCCAAGAGATGCATCAAATGTCAGAAGTTCACAGACATCCCCAGATTACCGTCGGTCGAACAAAGCATTGTCGTCGCGGCATGGCCGTTCGACATGTGGGCAATCGATTTAATAGGACCATTGAAGAAAGGCCGCTCGGGAGCGAATACGTGGTCATGGCCGTGGACCATTTCACAAAATGGATTGAGGCCAAGGCCTTGGTGAAAATCGAAACCAAGAATGTGATCTACTTTCTGCTCGATCAGGTCTGGACCAGGTTCGGAGTGCCGTGGGTAATAGTGTCCGACCATGGGCCACAGTTCCAGGAGGAATTCGACGAGTTCTGTAAAGAGCACAATGTCAAGCACTGGCAATCATCAGTGTGCTATCCACAAGGCAACGGGCAGGCCAAAAACGCTAACAAACAGGTTCTAAGCGTGCTGAAAAAGAGTCTGGACGAGAAGGCAGGGAAATGGCCAGACCACTTGCCCGCGGCCTTGTGGGCCCTTAGGACGTCGAGAAAAACAACTACAGGGGAGACCCCTTTCACTTTGACCTACGGGTCGGAAGCCATGGCACCGGTAGAAATGGCCCTGCTAAGTCTTAGCATCGCTCATTTCAATGAGGCCGAAAATCCACAAATTTGACAGCTTGACATCGACTTAGCGGAGGAAAAGTGAATCAATTCTTATGGTCGCCTGCTCAATTGCAAATAGGCCACAAAACGACATCATGACAAGCATATCTGCGGTCATCACTTCGCAGTAGGAGATTACGTTTTGCACAAAAGAGAAGCCACGGGTCATAAGGCCCAGAAAGGCAAGTTATTGGAAAACTGGGAGGATCACTTCAGGTCGCTAGGATTGTCAAAAAGTGAACTTATGTATTGAAAGACAGTCAAGGTCGTGAGTACAATAGACCTTGGCACGCTGATAACTTGAAACGATATTATATGTAAGCTCCAACAGTTTATTCAGAAAATTAAAGGCTAGTTGAAACTAATACAATTTCAGCTACAGAGGCTCATCGTTGTTTTCGGTAAGCCCGCGGACTTAGTTCCCGCAAACTTAACCAAAAATAGGGGGCCGCAAGATACAATTTTCAAACATCAATGCAAACAGAAAAAACAATGAAAACATCAATATAGAAAACTAAACTACTTCAAGCGAACCCGCTGCAATCCAACGAATGAACTGGAACTCTGGCTACATCGGTACACAATTTAGAAATCAGCGATCCATACGGAATACGGAAATCAGGGTCCATAGAAACAGCAAACGCAACAGCTTCGCGATGGATCAGGACCCCCCAATCAATATCCATTTGGGGGTCATGAATAGCGTGCAAGAGTAAAGCCTCAGCCTCGGTGACCACTTCAAAGTCCGCTGACGGAAGAGCTCGCGAGTTAATAAACCTTTTCCACTCGCGATTACTACGGGACAGCTCGGATGCCGGACCCAGGGTACGAGGACGGCGACGGTGGGGGAAAAGCTCACGAATTGTGCGACGTATGTGAATTCCCAAACTCTGCATATCTCCAAGGTCCCAAGCCACCTCATAATGAGCAGTAGGATTGACGGCCGGAATACGAAGGGCAGAGTTGATAGTCTCCGGAGAAAAATGGACTGAAACTCCCCGGAGAGTAACGGAGCTAATCGTCTCCCCCGGTGAGGCCTCCGACAATACAGAGTAGAATTCTTTAACCAGGGTAAGGTTGAAGAGTAACATGGGCGGAGAAACAAAATCTGACCACCCGGAAAGACGAACCCGGAGCAAGGAACCATCGCCTTCAAGCTTGTCCAGGTTCAGGCCTCTCTCCTTCACCAGCTTCATAACATCGAAATAACGCCAAAAATGATCATTGGCAACCGGAGAGGCCGTAAGGAAAAAAGGAGAAACATCACGCACAGGACGAGTCTTATACACACGTACTGAACTACCACCGGCAGATGGAGAAGACATGAATAAAACAAAGGGGGAGAGGTAATAGAGAACAAAGGAATCACACACACCCCTCTTATAGAAGCTTTGAGCGGGATGTTCGGACAACTCTCACGCGTTTTATCAAAATTTCGAAATTCAAAAACGTGGTCAAATGTCTGATGGGTGAGCAATCCGAGATTCATGGCTATTTTCACTGTGTAATTATCGAGCGGGTAAAAAGACAGTCAGAGAACTGTCCAATCAAGTCAGAGCATCAGCTCTCCAGATTTTTATCCCAGTCAATGTTTGCCCTCGACTTTCTCAAAAACTGAGGGGCCGGAACTTGGAATTTTCAAAAGCAAGACACTATTTCCTTGAGATCGCCTTAGCCTTTGTGCCAAACATGGGGGCCGCATGTGATGCAAAACCACCCGGAGGAAGGCTTCGGATCTAATGAATACTGAGGAACGTGGATTTGAGGTATTTGGAATAGGTCCTTGACACAACCACAACCTGTGTGGAGGCACCTTAGAATCAATATAAATCATATTTTATTCTTCACTTGGAAAAGTGTTGTGTGAGTTTCTCTGGAAAGGGAATTCAAATCTCGGATTATCAAGGACTTGAGCAATCTTTGTGGTTATCCGTATACCAAGGTGCTTAGAAACAGGTTTTCTAAGTGTTGAGGTTTTATTCCAATGTGCCTTCACATAGGTTGTGATTGTGTCGCAGAGCTTATTATTCCAAGGTTCTTCCACACAGGTTGTGGTTGTGTTGAGGACTTTCCAAATACTTTCAATCCACGATCCTAAGTATTCATTCGATCCGAAGCCTTCCTCCGGGCGGTTTCGCCTCTGTTGGTATCAGAGCGCACAGCGGATTGATGGTATTATATCAATTTACTTTATTTCAAAAAAAATCCTCATGATCTACATCCATTTGAAAAACCACATGATCTGAGGACAGATCTTTCGGAACCGGAAGGGTCTGATATGAATCTGAGTCCAAATCCTACAGCAGATCCACTAGTATTTCGAGTTGGGCCTGAAACTCGACTTCAACGCAAGCAGAGGCTCGAATCTTTGGAAAATTTGGTCCATTTAATAATTCAAGAATCCAAGCCCAAAAATGAAGAAGATTTTGAAGTCGTTAAGTCCGTCATTTTTTCTTAAGAAAGTCCGGCATAATGTGGCAAACTATGGCGCATGATATAAGTATTATACTATATATTACTATATACTATATTGTGTGATATTACCTAAATAAATCACAAGTATTTGCTGAATTTGAAGATATGGTGGCGCCATATTCATGTCTAGAAGTCAAGAAGACATGTTTTGGAAGAATCAAGTTCATGCACAAAGAATACTTGGAAACTTGCAAGCATTAATCAAGATACATTGAATCTAGATTCAATGAACCTAGATTAATGAAGGGTTGGGCCGAAAATTTCAATTCATGTACTTGGAAATCTAAGTGTTGTTTCTTGCATGTGTTTAGAATTCTAAGTGTTATCTTGTATCCTATAAATAGCCAACCATTTGTAACTTGTAAATCAGCTTTTGCTCAATATAAATTATATTCTATTCTTCACTTGGATAAGTGTTGTGTGAGTCTCTCTGGATAAAGGATTCAAAACCGGATTATCAAGGACTTAAGCAATCCTTGTGGGTATCCATATACCAAGGTGCTTAGAAACGGGTTTTCTAAGTGTCGAGGTTTTATTCCAAGGTGCCTTCACAGCGGAGCTTATTGATTCCAAGGTGCCTCCACACAGGTTGTGGTTGTGTCAAGGACCTATTCCAAATACCTCAAATCCACGATCCTCAGTATTCATTAGATCCGCGCAATTTCACATCAGCATGTCAGGATTTTCGAGGTTATTCGGCACAAGATCGCAGCGACCTCTCAAAAACAGGGCCGCATAAAATCCAGTACCCAGGGCCAAAGGGATTTTTCATTTTAGCGAGCTAACACTCTTAACCTCGCAGAAATAAAAGGGGGCGCAAACACAATGTACAAGAACAAAGGGCAACGAATCAAGAAAACAAGACAAATGCATAAAACAAATTATCGAAATGCGGCCCCAAGGAAAGCCCATCAAATTACGAAAGTTTTAAACCAAGCACAAAATAAATTACAAATCAACAAATTTTTTGGAATACAGTAGCAGAGTACAAATCACTCAAACCTCGCAGAAACGAATAAATCTCAAACTTGGCTAGGAAGGTCGGTGCGGTCGCCTTCTTCATCGCCGCCTTCCTCATTCTCGGTGACCGGGGGTTTCCTCAGAGCGGCAAAGTTGATAGGATTAACAAGAGGAGGATCCCACACCGGCTCGCCATCCTTTACCTGGCCAATTTGAATGGCGACAATGTGATCCGGAGCATAAGGAATATCCGGATGAAGAGCCAATAAGTCAGGATTCCGCTGAGGTATGTCGACCCACTTGGGCATTTCCTCGAAGCTAAGCGACTCTTTTCCATGATATGCCCAGAGACATCGAGCGAGATGGTTGAAGCCTTGATCAAAGCTTGCCTCTAAATGATAGTACAACTCGTCCGTCTCCAGATAGGCCGCAACAGCTGCAGGACCAGCTTCCTCGGCGGTTTTGTTGGCGATGACAAGTTGCTCCTTCAAGCTCGCAACCTCCTGCTCAGCGGCGTTCAAGGCCTCCACGGATTTCTGAGAATGATCAGTCAGGACCTTCATTCTCTCCTTCAACTCGGCATCTATCTTTGCGCCTTCCTCCGTCGCCTTCTTCATGCAATCTATCTCGACCTGGGATTTGACATTCTTGGCCTCAGCAGCAAGCCTTTCTTTTTCAGAGGCGCCAAGGGCCGCCGTCGCCTTCCTCAGCACAGCATTGCGCTTCTCAGTGGCCTCGGTAGCTTTCATTATGCGAGTCCCAAGTTGTTAAAAAAAATTAAAAAAATAAAAAACGATAAGCCCGCAGAATGAGAAAAGAGAAGAAAAACAATAATAAACAAAACAGTGGCTTACTGTGGAGGAGGCGATCCCAAATTCGCCAGCTAGATCCTTCAACTCTGTAACCTCATCTGGGGCGGGGGCATCGTCTCGAACAACCACTCGGTCAATGATCCCTCTGCCAATCTCCATCTTTACTCCGGTCAGCGCGTCCCAAGACAAGCGGCCCAGAGGGATAATGTCAGCAATAGCCTCCCTAATTTGGCTTGCCTTCGCCATATCAAGCGGACCTTCGGTGAACTCAGCGTCCAACCAAAGGGCCTCTTTCCCTTGGTATCCACGAGGCAACGTCCCCCTCGGCAGAGCCCTCTCCTCATCAGCGATCTCCTCCACAAAGTAGCTCGCTTATCAGCGCGATCAGAGCCCTTGCTAGCGCCGCCAGCAGCTTTAGACTTTTTGACCCCTTGATCACTTGGGCTCCTGGGCCTCCTTGGAAGGGACGTCAGCGGACAAACTTTTCTGGGCCCCTCCAGTTTGACTCGGGCCTGCGTCCACTTGGGTCGCTGCCGGAGCTTGAAGGTTGGGATTGTAGGCTTCATCAACAACTGAGGCATCGACCGTTCGGGGGATCCTCCCCAAAGCTTGTTTCAATGCCGCCTGCTTGCCTTTGGCGGCATCATCCGCCAACCTCTGCCTTTGAGCTCGCCTCTGAGTAGCATCCATATCGCTGACTGGAAGTTTAAGAAAACAAAAGTTCATCAAAAGTTGGAAAAATAAACAAAAAACAAAGCAATAAGGCAGGAAGAATAAGGAAGTAGAAAGCAAAGAAAAATTACGGCGAGGCCTCTTGCTAGGATCACCCTGACATGCCGCACACTCTGAGGGAAAGCAGCGGTTAATATCACACCCTCCGACCCAGTCAGAATCACTCTCCTTAGATGTAATAGCCACCAGAGCTTGGCCTCTTGCCGGCCCAACAATTCCGGCTCTGCTCGCATAAGGCTCCGCCATGTCTAGGAGATCGATCCAGGACACATTCCTCTTCGAGGGCGCGGCCCCGTCAGAATCTATTATCGCCCAAAGTCCTCGGAAGAATCGATACTCGTCCACAAAGGGATCATCAAAACCAATCATAGAAAATTTCCCCTCACGGGGAGGAGAATGAGGGAAAGGCCAACCAACTTTCGATTCGACCTTAAAAACGCGATTCCCCCAATTATGTATTTTGTTGGGAAGATGAAAGAATAAACTGGGAGTCTGGGCCCTTACGTTGGCATGCCCCGGAAAAGAGGTACCACAAAGCGAATGAAATTGTTTGAACATGGAAAAGGAGGGCTCTTTCTTCATCGTTCGGCAGAGAACAATGAAAGACATGATCTGAATGGCGGCCCCAACGCCAGGTTGCATGGCAATATTCTCAGCTCGGGCAGCAGCTTAACCAAGAAAGGATCGAAAGGGGGCCGGAAGCCAGCAAAGAAATGATCGAAGTGAAGAATTATGGTATCTCCAGGGCGGCGGGCACAGATAAAATCATCTCGATCGCCAGGCCGCAGCTTGTCTTCCTCCTTATTGAAGTCGATCAAGGAGAACCGGTATATATTGGGGTCAATATTATAATATCGCTGAAGGGTTTTGGCGAGGTTAGTGCTCTTCTGGATCCATCGCCAGTGCTTCTCCACATCCTTCTCATACAGAGTCATAAGGGAAAACTCCCTTAAGGCCTCAGGATTATTAGGCTTTGAAGGCTTCCCTTTAGCCGCCGCTTCCCCTACCGTCATGGTCGAAGGACCAGCTTTCTTTTTCTTGGGTTTCTTGGGAAGCTCCAGAGGCTTGTGCGGAACCGATTCGAGATCACCCTCGTTGGATCCCATCAGCCTATGCAAGGCGGCGTCCTCTACATACATCTCGTCATCGGCAGGCGCCCCCACGCTACTCGCACCCCCCACTGCCGAGATATCATCGTCGCAGCCACGACCACTAACACTTGCCTCGCCCTGGCTACGAGCCGCCTCCTTACGACTTTTCTTTCGCCTAGGTCCCGGATCAGACAACAAACTCCCTAGGTCGAAAGGATCCTCAGGGTCATATCCCGCAGCGCCCCCCTTCTATCAATTCTTGTAGGTCGTTGCGTGCGACCACCTCGGGGCTAGAATCGACAAGCTCATCTTCTAGGGCATAGTCATACGCCTCTCGATCCGTATCAGAATCGCCGCCAGGGCTGAAGGCATCATCCGAAATCCTGCAAAACAAGGAAATGTGGAGCTTTAAAATCACCTGGGATAATGTAAATCACCAGGGAGGTGATCGCACCCATCTCGACACCTTCCCTACGATTTTGCAGGGTGGGATGCCACAATGAAATAAGGAAACACAAAAAGGAAGGACACCACGAATCACCAAGAAAAAGACCATCTTTTTCCCAGAACGAGAATGTCAATTCAAAGGAAAACCATACCAAAACAAGAACATTAACACAAGAACACAAGCCTCTATCCCTTAAAACGCCCCAGATCATGCATGATAAGCGGAAAAGGGGATCAAACGCAAAAACAACTGGAAACACTGCATGAAAAACAATCGAAGGAGCTTAGTGGATGAAGAATTACCTTGTTTTTGGCTGAAGAGCGGTCGGAAACTGTAGATAGCAAACGGAAAACTCAAGGTTGGCCGCCGGAAACTTCAAATCTTCAAACGGGAAACACTCGAAGCCTATAAACTCTAGAAACCATGAGAGAAAAATGGGATGGGAGTAGAAAGAACGAAAAAGTGCTGAGCAAATGGGGTTTGGACCTTTATATAGAAAAGAAAAATTTGATCGTGCGGTCCACATGAGATCTACCCAACGGTCCAGATTCACGCAGTCATCTTGAGGATTTCGATCTTCAAAATCGCCATCATTACGGCGGGTCAATCAATGCCCACGTAATAACGCACGTCCATCAATGACTGTGCCACTTTTAGAGCAGTTATCGAGACCCCATCAAAACCCACGTTGCAGCAGTTACCTAGAAACCGAAAGGACCACGATCTGACGGTTCAACTGTCCCACTACCCAAGTTTCACACTCAACGTCGCCAAACGCAAGCTCGCACTGCTCAGGCTCGCTCCCGACAAAAAACGCTTCGAGGCAAGACGCACTAAAAGCGCGGCCCTTAGTGAATAAGCCGCTTCAGACGACAAGGTCACCAGACGCAAAAAACCCTTCCAGGCAAGACGCACTAAAAAGTGCGGCCCATAGTGGATGAGTCGCTTCAGACGACAAGGTCGCCAGACCCAAAAAACGCTTCGAGGCAAGACGCACTAAAAGCGCAGCCCTTAGTGAATAAGTCGCTTCAGACGACAAGGTCGCCAGACCTAAAAAACGCTTTGAGGCAAGACGCATTAAAAAGCGCGGCCCTTAGTGGATGAGTCGCTTCAGACGACAAGGTCGCCAGACCCAAAAAAACGCTTCGAGGCAAGACGCACTAAAAAGCGCGGCCCTTAGTGGATAAGTCGCTTCAGACGACAAGGTCGCCAGACCCAAAAAACGCCCCGAGATCGCCCGCTTAATAGGGCGATCTTAAACAAATAATGGGAGGACGCCAGCAATCTGCATAATCTGGATACTCTTTACTCTATGCTTGGCCTCCACAAATACGTCAAAGACATAGAGTAGGGGGGCATTGATGTGTCTAAATATGCCGCCGCCTAGGTGTTAACGGAAACCGCCAATCCAATCACCCGGTTGGGGGCGAGCCGCGGCCATAGCATCAAAAGCAGCGATCCGGTTTGGGTCGTGGGGCGGAAACCTCATGACGAGTGTGCGAACCTATAGGGTCTTAATCGCTCAGCGGGCCGCCCAGCATCCTAAGTCGGAGATCAATAAGATATGGAACGAGCCCGGGAGAGGAGTGACCAAGGGGAAGTCAAGATAGAGCGAGGAGGCGAGCTCACAGACCACAGCTCGAGCAGCCTCGCGGCAACGCCGCCTGTTATATTAATCGCATAACATCATTGTATACTGTGCTTATCCACCCCTACCCCGTACCCTTAGCTCTGGCTCTTGCCTATAAAAGGAGGGCTTGTGTAATTTCAAAGGAGGATGCAAAAAAATAGACAAAGAGGACAAGACTCTTGTCAAGGTATTTCTCTCTAGTGTTCATTCACTCCACCACTTCACCGCCGTGCCATCACCGGCTAACACCACCACAAATCTATCCAAAACAGCGAGATATCCATCTTCAACACCACCGCTAAGCCACCGTGATAATATTATGCATTATCAGGATCTATATTCTAAAAGAAGGGTTTTTGATTCACCAACCTGATCAAGGCGATTCTCGTATCGATGCATCCTCGATGTGGTGATCGTTTTCATATGAAAATCGTGCAATTTGGGTTAACGGTTTAGCTTCCAAGGTAAAGATTCTCTCAATCTTTTTCCCAAACTTTGTTCTCTGCTGAAGGTCGAACTTTTCCCCAAAAAAACTAATGTCTAACGAGGTTTTATTAGAATAAATTCCTATTAATACAATAATTATCCTTTTTTTAAAAGTCAATGTAAATTATACTTTAGAAAATATAATTAAATTCCCGAAATTACAACCTTACCCTCGAACTAAAATTCAGGATAGTGCAATCTTGTTTGAGGTGCAGCTGCAATCAAAGCTTAAGGCAATAGTTACATGGAGTCCCCAGTTGGATTTGGATCTGAATAATAATACATTCTACTGTGGTGTTATCAAATAGCTTACATCAAAATACAAAGAAATACATTTGCTATTGTTACAAAAAGATGATATATATTATAGATTACACATAAACTTATATAGCAGCGGGAAATAGGAAATTCCATGTGCTTAATCTTCCGGAAAGACGGCCGCCTCCATCCCCAAGTTGTTTAGCTAACGTAGAATTCCCACTTTTCTGCAATTACACCCATGGTCATGTGTAAAAATACAATAAAAAAAAATTTATACAAAACCAAAATATAAAAGAAGATGTGGTGAAAGAGAGGATGTATATACCTTGAGGCACAAATTCCTTTTAGTGTCACATATAGGGTAATCATGGGGACAACAATGGAGATGATCTTTGCAGCAAACTGCAGAATCTAACCCACAACAGCTCCATGAAAGGCAAAACCCGAGAAGGCGTTTAGTACAACAGCATGTTTCACCACCAGAGCAAGAGGAGAAAAGGCTGCATTTGACAGGGCCTGGTGGGGGAGGTGCCGGAGGATTTGGACTACTTTTAACTGGATATGAAGCCATCATATTGATCCCACATACTCCTGCTGAATTTCCCTGGTTCCGTACCATGTGAATATATCCATTCATTCCCCAACTTGTCCCCCATGAATTCTTTATAATCCAATAATCAACCCCATCTTTTGAATCATAACCAACAATCAACACAGCATGATCCAAAGAGGTTGAGCATGGTCCGGTGAATATCCCCTGCAACAAACTAAAGTTACACTCGGAATTTTTTTTATCAAACTCAATGCTCTCTTTTTTTAAATCAGGATCCACTCCAACGAAGTCCGTCGTATGATTCATTTAGTGACATTACAAAATGCACAAAGTAAGTCACGGAGCGAATCACAGGACGGGCTTCATAGGAAAAATTTTGAAACTATGTAAGATGACACTAGAAACACCAACCCCCGAGTATAATTGAAACGATCTCTCACTGCCACATATACCAACGCTCACTGGTTGTGAAGCAACAGTTAGTTGGAGTTCATTCTCATCATTTGGGGGCACATCTTTATAACCATCAATTGTCACAACGTGTCTCTTCAACTGAGGCAGAACAAGTAACCGATGAATCCGTTGATCAAACAGATCTCTCAGCAATCAAGAAAAACGATTAATAGATATATGCAGCAGAGGAAAAAGACAATGATTCACTAAGAACCTTATTACGGTTGCATGTTGTCTCTCGACCTTTAAAAGGATAGTCGTCCTCAGTATCAATGCCATGGTTTTTCACAACAAAATCATAGGCATAGTCCATTAGTCCACCCCCACAACCACTGTTAAATGATCTGTCACAGTCAACTAACTCTTGCTCAGATAGGCTCACTAGTGATCCACTTACAATCTTATTAATGCCTTCTATTGCACCTGTTGCCGAGAATGCCCAACATGCACCTAAAACAATGATGAAAATAATTATTTTACTAAAAAGATGCCTGAAACATCATATACTAACAATAACATCCTCTGTTTTCTCTTCAAGTTCACTGGTATCACTTCCATTCAAAGTAACAACAGATGGTGCATTTCTTACGATTCCATGCTCCCCTAATCTGCTATTTGAACAATGTTCAACATTCCTAGTTGAGATTTTAAAACAGCGTGGCTTCCTATCAACGCCAGAAACTTGACTAACATACCTATGTTGATATGAGTCTCCAATCACACAACTTTAAAGCTATTTATTCTGTTTCTTTTTTTTTCTTTTTCCGATCACAAGTTTCACACATAGCATGAATGTCATCTACATATACTTGCCCTAATTGAGACCCCATTTTATCATTTATCCAATGGTGATGTTCTGATTCACAAAAAGACGCCACCAAGAATCATCCCACAAAATATTTTATCTTCGAAGATCTCTCCATCATCATCATCATAGATAGGTGTAGTGTCTTTTACACAATGATCATCAGAAACTTTCAATTACACATACAACTCCTTCCAACAGCATCAAACCCCCAGATATAAACATAAGAATCGTAACATTAAACATTTCTGAACATAGTAACAAATTAGGAATAATTGTTATAATGAAATGTCCACATACCGCAACTGCCCTGGTCTTTGACATTTGTGACAGCACCTTTCTTTCTCCAATCTAGAGACGTAGGAACACTGACGCCAACAGAAGAAGAAGAAGTAGAAACTGACTCACGATTTAATCTAATCAAATTGTTGGCAGAAACCGCGAGACCCAAGTATTTGGATTTGAATTCATGGTGAGTAAGATCAGAAAAAGCATTAAGGGATAAGGTATAAGTGGAATTAGACATAGTGTTGTGCTGGACAACATAGGCATAATTATCTTCAAAGATTTTGTATCTTTCTTGCTTTTCTTGCTCAGAGGAATATGTTTTTCCATATTCATCGCACCATCTATCAAACAAATCATTAGTAGAAGTAGTTAGTGAGGAATTCAAGATGATGGGTGCTTGAAATAGCAGAAATGTAAACAAAAGAGATAAAGGAATCATTGATTGAAAGGATGTTAGGATGAACCTAGAAGACTGAGGATTCAACCATTGGAAGAAGAAGACTTCCTATAAATCTATAATGTTAGAGACAAGGCTATACCATGCGTGGGCCAGTTGCGTGCTGTAAAAATGGGGTTGGTTGTCGTTGCCCACAGATCCCTTCACTGCTGCTATTGTCGTGGAAGTGCATCCCACCACTCAAATACAATAATATACTTGTCACGTCATCTTTTAATCCTTTGCACTTGGTATTGCCAAATGGCAAAGTATTTAATTCCCCGGGCAATTTGAATATATTTTATACTAAAGCTGTTTCTGTCGGTATCCGATTTTTACTATCGATATTTTTTATTTTATTATTTGTCAACTATTTATCAAAACCTCCTAATTATTACTACCACCACAAAAATGATATAACTTTTAAATAATATACACTTTAGTCCTTTAATTTTATTTAAATTAAAAAAAACACTAACTACCGATCATTAACACAACTTAACCATTGTTAATCCATAAACTATCCACCAGTTTCTTTTCAACTTTCCTCTTTTTTTTTCATTTCAAAACCATCCAAGAAGTTGAGGACGACGGCGGACCGCCGGAGAACCACCGTAGAATTTAAATCTCGCCGGAATATTGCATACGAGCTCCGTTGGAGGGGACATTGAAGGAAACAAGAGCAAATCTTTGAACCAAAACACGCAAGTGATGAATCTCTATCATTTTTCCTTTATTTCGGTTGAATGTGTATGGCTATCGGTATGTTTGCATTTTGTTTTCCGGCGAGTTCATTTAGGGTTAAGGGAGTTAGGAATCGCATGTAACGTCAGTTGGTCTGACGTTACGTTAATGTTTAAACGTCAATAGGTCCATCGTTCGATGTTTTGGCTAGATTTCCCTCCTCTCCCTAAACGCCGGCTTTGTTGACGCCAAATAGTAACCCCAACATCAAGTTGAGTAGCGTTTGCAACAGGAGAATTAATATTGTGTCTGTATTTAAAACGTCAGACGTATTGACGTCATATACAAATCCCGACGTCAGTATAGGTAGTGTTTACAAGAGCAGAATTAATTTTGTAAATGAAAGCTAAAACGTCAGGTGTATTAACGCTCGTGTTACTATTTAACGTTGGTTTTGGGTATGTTTCAGCTTTTTTTTTTTTACAAACTTGTTTTTGCTTTCTAAATGTTATGTCTTTTTTTTTGTTTAGGGAATCATGGTCAGGACAAGATCTAGTGCTGCGAACGGCAAACAAGTGATGCACCAAATGATATTGAAGTGGATCAAGTGGTTAGGGATCCACCGATTCTGCCAAGTAATGCACCTATTGTTGAGGGTTTGAGACAAACTGGTGTTGCGTAAAAAAGGAAGCGGAGAAGTGAAAAGAATGTGGAAGGACCAACTGAAACTAGCGAGCAGGTTGATGTACAGCAAGAACAGGTGGAAGGAGCAATTGACACTAGTGAGCAGGTGGAAGGAGCAATTGACACTAGTGAGCATGTGGAAGGAGCAATTGACACTCGGGCAAGTGCAGTGTCGTTAGAACCAATTCAAGAATCTGGTCACAGGGAGCTTTTTGACGAAGAAGGCTTTGAAAAACCTGGGGAAGACGATGAAGGTCTTCCTGGAGCCGCCGTAAAGATTAACTGACGGCGTTTCCATACACCGGAAATGACGATAAAACCTTACTTTTTCCCGGTAACGGAGACAACTGATAATGTCAAAATTATCACGGGAAAAATAGCAGTGGTTTAGTGGTGGATATCGGGCGGAGTTTTGATGAGAAGGTCGGTGGTGCACGGCAATGTAAAGGAATTTACGTTGGCCTGAAAGTGTGTTAGTGGTGGTGCAAAATAAAGAGTAGAGAGAGTATAAAACTTGGCAGAGTTTGCCTGTGTTTCTGTATTAATGCTTATCCGTAAAATTGTTTCATTGAGCAGTATTTATAGGCAAGTTACAAATTAGGGTTTAATTAATGACAATTAGATACAAGTAAGTAAAATGGAACACTAATTAGGGTAGCGGCGATCCATCGGAGCCAATGTGGTGCGGACCCGAATGTTTAGTTGCTCCTCGTACCCTTGTCTTGTTTCCCTTGGGCTGTAGCCCGCTCTTTTATATATATGTCGTTGGCTCTGGTCTCTGGCGGACCTGAATAGCCTGAAGGGTTCACGGGCCGCCCCCTAGCTTTTCTTGGCCCCGCGTAGGGCTAAAGGCTTAGGGCGGGACCAAAGGCTCGCGGTCCCAAATTGGCTTGTGAGTTCGCTAACTAGAGTGGCCGGTGGCCTTATCCACTATTTTGGTGGCCGGACGGACCCGAATAAGGATCCACGGGCCGGATTACGGTTTAGGCATATCAGAACTCTTAGAAAATAAATAGCTAAGGAAAAGAATAAAAGAACTTTTATTACATAGTGTATTTGTCTTGGAAATGTTGTATATTGAAAACTGAGGCTGATGCCTCGTATTTATAGCTACATAAACCGACTTAGCAAGCCTAGAACTACCTCTCATCCAAGAAAACACGTTTCCCAAAGCTTCTAGGACTCTCGCGACTGCGGCTGCCCACCACGCAACTGCGGGGGGTATTCTCATCCTTTTCTGCTCTGCGACTTAACTAAAGTTTTTGGAACACCCTAGGCCCAATTGTTCATCCAGTTCACTTAAATAATCCATCCAAGCACTTGGCCCAAATCTCGTTAACTTAAAATAGTCCAATAATACATGAAATAATATCTAATAACGTCGAAATTATCAAGGATGTTCAGCGGGTGTTTAGTGGTGGATATCAAGCTGTATTTTTTGTGTGAGTGGTGGTGTTTGGTGGAGCTAAAGAGCTCCGGTGGTGTGCAAGAAAATAGAAAGTATTGCTGGAAAGGCAGAGTTTTGCCTTATTTCATATATATCACCCCTTTTTTATGAATAATACATAGAGCCCTATTTATAGGGTAAGGACCGACTTATACTCAACATATTTACAACCAAGGACATAGTACAACTAAATCTGCGGTGGCGGCTAGGGTTGCTTCTGAGCATGGGCGACGCGGATCCTTGAGTTACCGTCCCATATCCTTAGCTGGCCGTCAGTCCCTGATCTCCAAGCGTTCGGGGTAGAGATCTTCATGTGGACCTCCCACACTTGTGCCTTTCTTGGGCTTATGGTCAAAGCCCATTTCCGGCGTGGTCATATTCGAAGGGTGATGGCCTGGCCGTTCCTTTTTTCTCTGGCCCTCGGACGCCTGCGTGTGGCCGTCGGCAGCCCGGAAGGCGGCCCGACCCATCAATGGCCCCCTACTCCGTTCCCGTGATACCTCGAGGTGTCAGGTAGGGAGTAGCTTTCCTAACCTTTTGATTCAGCTTTCCGGAATCTTTGGCTCCATGCCGATTCGAAGTCTTATTTGGGCAAATAGCCTTGACTTCCTAAGCTGGCCGTAATAGGTGAATCGCACTGGCCAATTTGAAGTTTCATTCATCTGATTTGGCTTTTCGGAATCTTTGGTTCCATGCCGATTCGAAGTCGTATTTGGGCAAATAGCCTTGACTTCCTAAGCTGGCCGTAATGGGTGAATCGCCCTGGCCAATTCGAAGTTTCATTCGGGTGAGTAGCCTCAACTTCATTTGATTTGGCTTTTCAGAATCTTTGGTTCCAAGCCGATTCGAGGTCACAATTGGGCTAATGGCCTTGACCTTGTATGCTGGCCGTAATGGCCGAATCGCCCTGGCCAATTCGAAGTTTCATTCGGGCGAGTAGCCTCAACTTTATTTGATTTGGCTTTTCAGAATCTTTGGTTCCGAGCCGATTTGAGGTCGTAATTGGACTAATAGCCTTGACCTCCTAGGAACATAGCATGTTCGGGGTCTCTGATCTCTGGCCGACTGAGTGGGTGACTTAGAATCGGCCCCCTTTTTTTCTTCAAGCTTTTTCATCTTCGCCCAATATGACAGCTGACGTGACCCAAGCATGCTCTAATTGGCTAGGACGTTTCATCCTTCGTGCCGTAATGATGGCAATTTTAGGAATTCAAAATTCAAAATTCCTGCTTTGCATCTCATCCGTTGGATCCTTTCCATCTTGGTCGTGATGAGAGATAAATTAATGATCATTATTACGACATTTTACCCCAATATTGATACCACTTTGAGCATTATTGTACCAATTTAAGTCATAATTACTAAGTTTTATCAAAATGTATAAGTAGTAATTATTATATAAAATATCGTATAATTTCATAAAAATATACTAAAAACTCATAAAAACCTAAATCGTTATAAATAGATATTATCGTTATAAATTTAATAAAACTTATGATTTTGTGGTCAGAATTACTGTGGCTCGTGTTTTTGACTATTTCAGGGTACGTGTGATGAAAAACGAAGAATTAATATCAAAACAAGAAAAAAACGGAAGAAGGATATTTTTCAAGATCCGGCCCGAACCGAAGTAAACCCGGCCCGAGCCGGAATAATCATCATTACCGGACATGGGGACTCGCAAGGAGAGAATCTCGCACCGTAGCACCGGCCCGAGCCGGGAAAAGACCGGCCCGCGCCGGTGCACTACCCCTATAAATACTCCCCTCGGTCCATTTGTTCGGATTGCCCCAAAATATATATATATATATCTCTATATATATTTCTCTCTACCTCTTTCTTTTTACTTCTTTTATATTTTGGGCCCATATATATATATATATATATATATATATATATATATATGTCGATGTATGTATATATATATGCATATGTGTATAAATAAATAGAGTAGTATCGTAATGCTTGGATTTATTATCGATGATTGTTGTCTCGGAAGCCGTTGTTACTTTCACGAGGATTAGGCTCCAATTCGGCGGCTTGTAATCGGTAATTTTCTAATGTTATTATGTTTATTATTTCTATCTATTTATATACATATATATATTAGTAGTAGTAATATCTAGCCAAGATATGAATCGAATTAGTTAATCTTTTGGTAAAATGAATGATCGACTCTGGTAATCATGATTAAAA
This sequence comes from Gentiana straminea, assembly GCA_036785695.1. Classification (NCBI taxonomy): domain Eukaryota; kingdom Viridiplantae; phylum Streptophyta; class Magnoliopsida; order Gentianales; family Gentianaceae; genus Gentiana; species Gentiana straminea. The sequence goes on along the minus strand of JAVUPR010000407.1, from coordinate 3,399,346 downwards.
CTAATTATAATGAATCTTTTTCTATTTTGCAACGTATTGATAATAAATTCGGAATGACGTAATCAATCATGATGAATACCACATATAACCTGGCGATGTACTGACCAGAGAAGTTAGGATATGAGATAAAAATAGAAAAACCGGAGGGTAAAAATGGCCGTCGATTAACGGAATCCTATTTCCTACCCGGGGGCGATTTGTCCTAGAAAATGAAATCTTATTGAAATTTGTACTCGAGATCTTAATAATGTTAAAATCACAGTTTAATTGAAACTACACCGTTGTGTTAAATCGATCCGCTTGACAACCGGAGCCTCTTGAATAACATCGGCCGTTTGACGAACGGAATAACCTCTTTTTATCCGGGGTAGATTTGTACTCGGTACTGTTCGGACTAACTAAGATTAGCATGGGGCGGTTGGACCTTGGAGATTAAACTAATGACAATTTGACATATGACAATTTCATACGCTCGTGTGAGGAGGAGTTGTCTAGCTTAGGAGTACACCGGTTCATATATAATTGACCTCCTTGCATCAAGGAAAAGATCTGTCTCATTCAATTCTACTAAAAAAAGATATTGATTCGGAAAGTATTCTTGGCTAGATCTAAAAATATATATATTATTTATTTAGTTACTATTTTACTAACAATCTAACTACTAGCATAATCTAACCCGATAAAATGGTAAAAGCTGCGACTTAGATCGAGTTAATAATAGCTTCTTGGTGTTTAACCCCACTTAAAAGAATTACCATGTTTTCCCCGAGGAATACGACCGACTCACCGGACTAGCTACATTTGACCCGGTACACGCCGGTTAGGATCTGTATAGCCTAGGTAATGTCCGTCAGCTTTCTGGCGCCGTTTCCAAGGTTAGGTTTAGGTCTGTCAGTATTTTGGCGCCGTTGCCGGGGAAAACGTCGCTAATTTCTTTCTTTATGTCTAGGGTTACTACTTGTATTAGCTCAAAATTCTCGAGGATAAGCCAACACTCTTCTTATCACATTTCTTTTTTATTTTCCGTTGGTATCTACCTTCTTTTAGTTACCAATTTTCTTCTTCTACCAATTTCGAGTTATTTTCTATTTTCGATAGTAGAAATTAAACGCGGTTCGTTTATTTTTGTTGGTACCTACCTATTGGTAAGATACCAATTAAAAAATAAAAAATAAAAAAAAATACACTCGGTAAATACCGAGTGGACTCGGTAATTACCGAGAGAAAAAAAAAAGTGATTTTTTTATCGATTTCGTGTTATTTTCTATTCGATATTTTCTATTCCACAAGAATTGTCAAATCGAGTTATGACAACGGCCGAAATCAGTAATGAAACACCATCTGATTCAGGTTTTATCTATTTCAAGTTATTTTTCTATTTTTCGATAGTTGATGACCATAAGTGGTAAGGCCCCACTCACTCCTTATAGGCCTGATTTAAACACTTACGAAAGGCAGTTAAGAGTATAGAGTAAATGCGGTCATATCAGTCAGGGAAATCCTGACCAAGTATCATTTTCAAATCGAAATACGAGAATGACTGAAACTAGTGATGAAACACCTGAATGAGGGCTTGATCATGCCCAAGGGAATATTAATAAATAAAATAAAAATAGAAATAATCAGAATTGGAAGCAGGTTGGAAGGAACCAAGTTTGAAAGGGCCAATTCAAACCGAACCTTATCCGCCTCAACCCAAATTCATCTCGGTTCAACCGATAAGGCAACACCATATCCAATGCATATTTTGAAGAAAATGGTACGTAATGATGAAACACGGTCATTCGAGGAAGCTTTACCATATTCATCTAATGACAAGGGTAAGGGAGGTATACATTCTATCCCTATTACAAAGATGAAGTTGGATAAAAAGTATGTATGTTTTCTTGACGATTTTAGTAAGGGAGAAGTTTGGGAGTTAATCATGAGAGCGTTGTCTTCAACACTTACAATTCATTGAAATATCCATGCATTACACTAGAATCTTGTTCTTGTGTGTACACTTTGTGTTTTTTTTTTTGTGGATTGTACTAACACGCGAGTAATTGAAGAAGACGACTTCAGCAATAATGTGAAAGCTCGCAAACCTAAAGCTCGAAAATCAAAGGAAAAGGTCAAGAATCGTTTGGATTGGTGGGAATTGTCTAACCTCTGTTGGAAACCGGTATTGAAGAAGGATGCGGTGCGTGAGGATGACCCACCACCAGTGCCTTAAAAACGAAGCACGGTAAAGTCGGCTATAGACTATAAATGTAGTCAATGACGGGTACTATCCTTCCTTTTTACTCCTTAAGCATTTATTTTTAGTGGATTATGTGCTTAATTGTTACGTGCTTTTGTGAGTAATTGTTAGAAGTATCCCGTTTTGTTTAGTATATTATATTAGTTAATCCTTATCATTTTGGTCGAGCAAACGACGTTAACCAAAAGCGCTACCGGGAGGCAGCCCGTAAAAATGTTAAAAATAATAATTACTCATACTTTGGATGATACTTTGCTAATACTTAGGATTGATTTTCATTTTGTTTCACTAAGTCTTAGGATGAATGTTTGAATGACATTAAAAGGGAACGATTAGGCGGTTATCCGAAAATCCCGATGGAGAAAAAAGAGAAAATTCAAATGCGTCATTTTTTGGACTTAGGTTGTTAGAACGATTTGAAATAACCCTTGAGGATCTGGGTATAAAAGACTCAGAGTTAATACTTTGCCATACGTTACATATCATGATCTAGTCTGTTTTAAATTTCAAATAACGTGTGACATGTATTAGTTCAAATACTATGGAATTGAGGAGGTCATAACTTTAACCCACCCACCCACCCTTTAATATCATCCGAGTATTTATTTTGACTTGTTTTAGTGCACCATTGCTTTCCCAACAACTTATTTACACTCACTTTACATTGGGGACAATGTAAGTTCGTAAGTGGGGAGTGGAGTCGTTGGTCTAGCAATGGCATTAATGTTTATTTTGTATCAATAAATCTCTTAGTTTTCGATTTTTTTCGAGCATTATTTAGTTGATTAAAATAAACTGTATAAGGTATATATTTCATGGATTTGAGGATATAATGATCAATTTGGATGTGTATAACCAATGTGAACCGTAAGTGCATTGTAATTCCAAATATATTTGTGTAACATGAATTCCTTCACGTAAGCCTTTGATATTGAAGCGAAAATTTTAAACCGTATCCATTCGGTATTCTAGTGATTTATCCTATAATAGCGGTAACTTAGTACCTAACTTTTGAACGTGTACTTGTGAATATCGAAGGTTTGAATGTGATAGAAAGGATATAAGTTAAGTTTATGAAAAGAAAAAAAAAAGAAAAAAAGAAAAAAAGAAAGATGAACTATATATATGTCGGTTGTAGCTACCAATGATTTGAGTGCGGTAGGGCGTTATCACGAAACGTCCTATATCACTATGAGGTTTAAAAGCTCCCGACGCCTGATGATAGTAGTCCAGCTAGGGGGTTATCACGAAACGTCCTATTGCTGGGAATGAAGGCATATGCTACACATGTGAAATTAAGTTCATCAAAAGAATTTTTTATTTTTATTTTTATTTTAAGCGTGGTTGAAAACTTAGCTATCTTCTGACTATCCCCAGTATAAACTGAATGATATGCTTTAGGGATTATCCTAATAAGTAATCGGAAGAACTTTGTGTGGAAATGTTACTGCCTATACCTAGGAAAGTCATTAGGACTGTCTGAATGGATATTTGTGTGTTTTGCTTGATTTATTCAAGAGAGGATAGTGGAAATTGAAAAGGCTTGTCACACACACACTCTGTTATACATTTATATTAAGGTTAAAGCCTGGTTGTAATTCTAATGGTTGTATTATCTAGTTGTTCCTTATACCTTATATCTTCATGAATTTATCTCTTATTCATTTTGTTTTATCGCTTGTTTTGCTCGAGGACGACCAAAAGCTAAGTGGGGAGTTGTGATGAGAGATAAATTAATGATCATTATTACGACATTTTACCCCAATATTGATACCACTTTGAGCATTATTGTACCAATTTAAGTCATAATTACTAAGTTTTATCAAAATGTATAAGTAGTAATTATTATATAAAATATCGTATAATTTCATAAAAATATACTAAAAACTCATAAAAACCTAAATCGTTATAAATAGATATTATCGTTATAAATTTAATAAAACTTATGATTTTGTGGTCAGAATTACTGTGGCTCGTGTTTTTTACTATTTCAGGGTACGTGTGATGGAAAACTGAAGAATTAAAACCGAAACAGTAAGAAACGGAAGAAAGATATTTTTCAAGATCCGGCCCGAACCGAAAAAACCCGGCCCGAGCCGGAATCTCTCATTACCACCACATGGGGACTCGCGGGAGAGAATCTGCACTGTAGCACCGGCCCGAGCCGGGAAAAGACCGGCCCGCGCCGGTGCACTACCCCTATAAATACTCCCCTCAGTCCATTTGTTCAGATTGCCCCAAAATATATATATATATCTCTATATATATTTCCCTCTACCTCTTTTTTTTTTACTTCTTTTATGTTTTGGGCCCATATATATATATATATATATGTCGATGTATGTATATATATATATATATGCATATGTGTAAATAAATAGAGTAGTATCGTTGTAATGCTTGGATTTATTATCGAGGATTGTTGTCTCGGAAGCCGTTGTTACTTTCACGAGGATTAGGCTCCAATTCAAGAATTGTAATCGGTAATTTTCTAATGTTATTATGTTTATTATTTCTATCTATTTATATACATATATATATTAGTAGTAGTAATATCTAGCCAAGATATGAATCTGAATTAGTTAATCTTTTGGTAAAATGAATGATCGACTCTGGTAATCATGATTAAAACTAATTATAATGAATCTTTTTCTATTTTGCAACGTATTGATAATATTTGGAATGACGTAATCAATCATGATGAATACCACATATAACCTGGCGATGTACTGACCAGAGAAGTTAGGATATGAGATAAAAATAGAAAAACCGGAGGGTAAAAATGGCCGTCTGATTAACGGAATCCTATTTCCTACCCGGGGGCAGATTTGTCCTAGAAAAACAAATCTTATTGAAATTTGTACTCGAGATCTTAATAATGTTAAAATCACAGTTTAATTGAAACTACACCGTTTGTGTTAAATCGATCCGCTTGACAACCGGAGCCTCTTGAATAACATCGGCCGTCGACGAACGGAATAACCTCTTTTATCCGGGGTAGATTTGTACTCGGTACCTGTTCGGACTAACTGAGATTAGCATAGGGCAATTGTGGAGATTAAACTGATGACAATTTGACATATGACAATTTCATACGTTCGTGTGAGGAGGAGTTGTCTAGTTTAGGAGTACACCGGTTCATACATAATTGACCTCCTTGCATCAAGGAAAAGATCCGTCTCATTCAATTCTACTAAAAAAAGATATTGATTCAAGAAAGTATTCTTGGCTAGATCTAAAAATATATATATTATTTTTATTTTTTTACTATTTTACTAACAATCTAACTACTAGCATAATCTAACCCGATAAAATGGTAAAAGCGCGACTTAGATCGAGTTAATAATAGCTTCTTGATGTTTAACCCCACTTAAAAGAATTACCATGTTTTCCCGAGGAATACGACCCGACTCACCGTACTAGAGACTACAATTTGACCCGGTTTCCACAGGTTTAGTTGCCGGTTAGGCCTTTGCATTTTTTGTAGTCCGTTTCCCCGTCATAGCTTTGTCTTCGCAGTTTAGTAATGTCCGCATCGACGCAAAACAAAGGACGGGGTTCGAATGTGGATGATTCATCTTGCGCCGTTTGATGCTTCTCCGCCTCGTCCTTTCATTTTTAGGTTAGGTTGACGATGTTCACGGTTATGTCTCGTGATGAAGTGAGGAAATGGTTTTAATTCGGCCCGACTCATCTCGGGGTGGTCGTCGAAAGGCCACTGTTCATAAAATGGTTGTTGAGCGAGCAAAACCTAAGAAGGCCGTGTCCAGGACTACCAAAGGTGTTGTTGGGACTTCGAGTTCGGCACATGAGGTAGCGGCCAGCAAGGTAGGCGACGATGAGGGCAAACGGTGTAAAACACCTAGGCCCGAAAATCTTGAGGCTTTAGAAGAGGAAAAATCGATAGCGGCCATGGATAAGGAGATTGAGACCAATGTCCTGATATTCATAGAAGCCTTACTTCCTCGGGAACCTTTACTAGCCACATCATCTCCCTCAACTATCTACTCACTAGTTTTCCTGACAGTCCGCTCATTGCTCCTGATCAGATGGAGGGAAGTTCTGAACCGAGTGGCGTTGCCGGGGATGTCGATCGAGCCAGCCATCGCCTCGAAATTGAAGGCCTCATATTGTTCTATGACCACTTCGTTTCGGGCCTGCGTCCACCTTTCGATCCTTTCTTTATGGAGGTGATGGAAAGGTTGGCTGCCCTGCCTTGCGATTTCGTCCCTAGGGCAATGAAGATAATCTCGGCCTTCATTATTTTGTGCCGAATGTTGAAGCATGAGCCTACTCTTTCCGTATTCATGAGGTACTATACCTTTGGGAAAGCCGCGACGAATATTCCAGGGGATACTCATAACCTGTTGCTGGTTCGGAGTAAAGTCGGAGTTTGCCGATTATTCTATTGGCTTCATACGAAAGTGAAAGACTGGGATCAACGTGGCTTGGTTGTCGAGTCTGCGGTTGGCTGGCCCATTCCCAAATTTGAAGTACGGCCCGAGAGGAGGAAGAACTCGATCACTGTGCCTAAGGCACTTGAGAAGGGTGAGCAGGAGTTGATCAATAAGATTCATAATCTACTCGGATGGGACAGTAAAAATCAGGAGAGGACGTTTAGTTGGAGATCTCTGATTATGTCCGTCAACCTTACAGTGCTTGGACCGGTATCTCTGGTTCTGGCCCCGACGAGGTCGCTGTTGTCGAGACCTCAGCCTCGCTGTCTGATAAGGATCGGTATGCGGAGTACCATTATTCCCGTACCTATCCATCCAGGTGTCGGGTTTGTTCCGGGCAACCTGAGAAGCGCCAAAACAAAGATCGGCGTAACGTCCCTTTTCCTTTTATTATTTTATCTCTCTTTGTTTTGTTTTGGCTCCTGTTCGCTATCAATTTTTATCTTTACCTTGCAATTTGTGACAGATTCTTTCTTTTTCAGGTAAGATGTCTGACGTTGTTGATGAGAGAGCGGCTCGGTTCTCCAAGATAATGAAGAGGCGGCAGACAAATGAGACTCTGCTGACCAAAATCATAAACGTGGAGCTTAAAACCGTCAGCTTGTCCCCGTTATCTATTGGCGTCGTCCCGACTGGTGGACCTTTGAGTGCTGAGGCTGGAGGTTCGGTCGCTCCTTCGAAACCAAAGCCAAAAAGGAAGAGGGGAACCGCTAAGAAGATGTCCTTGGCCGAGGTGGCTGATGAAGAAGAAATCGATGGGGGTGCTCCCCAAAAGAGCCAGAAGGTTGCGGACCAAGGTGGTGTTGAGGCTGTCGCCGCCTCTAGGTCTGTTGATGCTATTTTACCGGAGCCGAACCTCCAGGCGGCTACCATTTCATCTGCGGCAATTGAACTGTCGGATAGTCCGATCAAGGCGGGAGACGGTGACGGAAAAGAGCCGATTATTGCTCGTCGACACATACCCCCGCCTGTCTTGAGGGGTCTCGTCGGTGCTCGGGGGATGCCTGCATTATGGATGGAAAAATGGTTTTCTGAGAAACCATTGGAGTTGAGGGGGGCCGGTAAGGTTGCCGCTGCCATTGCTGACGTCCTGCCCTTAAAGAATTTGAGCTTTACTTTGCCTAGCCAGGCCGAGCGGCTCGTGGGTCATGGCATTATTTCTCACTGTGTGCAGCAGGATGTAGTTGTTTCCTCCGCTACCCCGAGCTCGTCGAATCAATCTCAATGTTTGGCTGGCGCCCTCAGACTGCTAGGAGTTTTTGCGAGCCAGGTATATGATTTCCATTTCGTCCGTATTTTGTTTTGGTTTCGAGCCGATATCTGACTTAATCGTTTTTCCTTTTCAGCTTGGGACTGAACTTTTCCAGTCCGAGTATGAGCATGATGCTGCTCAGACCGAACTTCTTGGGCAGGTTTATGATTTGAAAACGGTGTTGAAGGTAGCTAAAGGGAAGACCATTGAGACGGAGAAAAGGGCCCTGTGTGCTGAGAAACAGTCTGCTGATGCTCAAGTCGAACTTGCCCAATTTTGTGTAGAGAAAATAGTGAACGATGAGAGGGTTCGAGAGCTCGGCGAGTCGTTGAAGTCGAGGGATGAGGTCGTGTCTCGCATGCGAGAGAGCCGAAGAGATTTGGTATCCTTGAGTCGCGGTTGGGCGATGCCGACAGGGGATCTGCAGAGGGCACCTCGAGGAGTTGCGAGAGGCTTGGGAGCGATATTTTGATCGGGGTTTCTTTCATGCGCCCGATGTTTTAAGTCGGCTTTTGGGGCCGACACGGTCAGCTTGGACACCCTACTTAGCTGGCAGCTCACTCTCCAGCTCGGTGTTGCTCTGAGGTCCCATCATCCCAATCTTCCCTATACTCCGCCACAGCTATCAAGTTTTGCGGCTCAATGTAGAAAGGATGATTTGCTTCTCTAGCACCCTCCTCCGGTCAATGAAGTCAATTTGTGTTTGATGTTAGAGGCGGTAGAGAGAGAGGCTGCCGAAGCTGAAGAGACGGATGGCGAGACCGAAGACGATGGCAAAGGGCCCAAATATGGTGGTGATAAAGTGAAAAGTCCGGATGAGTCCGGTACCCCTCAATTTGGTGATGAGTTTCTGAACTTTTCTGGAGATCAAGTTTTGACTCCCCCTTCTGACAAGTGAATCCGGCCAGCCTATTTGTAGTTTTCAGGCTTTGTTAGCTTTAACTTTTGGATTTTTCTCGATTTGTAATAAACTCGTAATTTTTGCACTGATTCATAGATATTGTCACTTCGGCTTTTATTTTGTGCTTTGTTTGTGATGTTTTTGTCGTTGTAGCTCGTATGTGTGCGGGCCCTCGTTTTGGCTAGGTCATGAGCTCCTTGTGCCTAGGTCGCCAAAATAACTTGCTTGGTCAAGTTTGTAAATTAAAATTTTCCACTTTGCGGCCCCCTTGTTTCGGATGGGGTCGCCTATGTGCTCGACTGGAGCAATAATGTCGATCCGGGTCATCAAATTTCGGTACACCCCTAGCTTCAAATGAGATCCGAGCTGTTGTTATGCGTAGATCTGAATTGAAACTGCCAACTTAAGGCTAGTCGCTGGCTTGTGGTTCTCGCCGGGCTTGTGGTTCTCGCTGGGCTTGCTTCAAAATTTTGGGTGCGGCCCCCTGCTTTGAGTGTGTCCGTCAACATTTATAGGCGGATTCAGTCAAAGTATCTTCGAGATCTTCCAGCTGTGAAGTCTGACGGTTGCCGGCTTTTTCTGACACGTTCAGAGGCAAAGCTTCTGTTTTTGATTGGTTACTGTTCTTTGACCGTTTCAGGCGTTTTCGGAGATCGTGCTTAGGCCTGTAAACGAGCCGAACCCTACCGAACCCTGGCAGGGCTCGGCTCGGCTCGGTATGTTCAAAGTTTAGGCTCGGCTCGGCTCGAAATGGCCGAGCCTTATATTTTCATTATTCGGCTCGGGTTCGGTCTGGTATTTAGGGAAAAAATCTCAGCTCGGTTCGGCTCGAACATGTCGAACCGTTCGAACATGTTCGGCTCGAATCGGGTTTTAAAAAAAAATCGAACATGTTCGGCTCGAACCGTATATGAATTTATGATATCCGAGCCGAACATGTTCGAACATGTTCGGCTCGACCACCGAATATCTAATTTGTAAGGTTCGGCTCGAAGTTCGAACCCACGAAACGAGCCCGAATCGAGCTTTTTCGAGCCGAATACTCCGGATCGAATCGAATACTTAGGTTCATTTACAGCCCTTCGTGCTAATGAGGGTGGCGGTTCCGATAACTGTTCCACCATTAATGCTTATTCAAATTTCGAAATTCGAACCGACTTTCAATCTTAGCCGTCTGATTAGCTTTGTTTCCTCCGTTGGATCATTTTCTTCACGCTATAAAAAGAGGGAGCTTTGCTCTTATTTCAAGCACATCTTTTTCTGTTTTTCTTCTTCACAGAATATATCCACTTTAAGCTTTCGCTTTTTCATAGTCATGGCCAATTTTGGTGATTCTCCCTTCTTTCAGACGGCCTCTCCTATGGCCATTACCAATTATTTCTCTATTTTCAGTCAACTTCCCATGTTGGCTGAGAGGGGCTTCAATTTTTGGATTATCAATCTTGCTGAGTATGAGCGCGTTGCCCATTTCCCGTGGGTTACTTTCATGAAGGCACCTCGGGGGCCATACAACGCCACCATGGTGCGGGAATTTTACTCTGCATTGTCCATAGTTGCTTTGAACGACAACGCTCCCACTATTGACCCTCTCCGGTTGGCTAATGTTGCCATTAGTCCTGCCCTAATCAACGAGCTCTTTGAACTACCTGCTATTCCCCTGTACTTGCATTATGAGACGGTTTGGGGCCTCGGTAATGAGTTGAGGAGGCAGATTTATGAGATCGATGCTCTAAGGCGTCTGTTACCCGGTTATTGGGACCCTTTGCCTGAGGGTTATGCTTCGGAGATACGCCAGGTCCACCGGGAGTGGAAGAGATTTATCAATTCTCGTGTATTGCCCTCGTTTCATGCCGAGGAGATATCAGAGGCTGAGTCGCATATTCTCTATGCGATCATGCGGGACGATGATAACCTCAAGGTCGATTGGGGTCTTCCGATTTATCGGGCAATAATTACATTTGCTGCCCAGACAGACCTTCAGGTCCTATCCCCTTTCCTAGGTTGATTTCCCGCTTATGTGTCCGCACCCACAGGATGCCCCGTTTCTCATGATGACATGATGGTTCCGCCGCGTGCAAATGTGGAGCATGCCCTTGTCGTTTCGGACTCTCCAACAGACGACACCTCTTAGCTTTAGGCTTTGCTCTTGTTTTCCCCTTGTAAAAATCGGCCTCAACGGCTTTGCTCTATGAAATGAAATAATCTTTTTCCCTATTGCATTTGTTTCCTTGTTTTTGCTGTTTCTGAATTTTGGGTTTTTATTTGTGGCCTCCGAACCTAGCGAGAGGAGAGCGCCTCTGAGACCAGGACTCTATCGTGTCCGACACTGGCCCCTAGTTTTGATGGGGAGTTGACGGTCAAATTATACCCGTAAAAGTCATCAACATTATCCTTAAATCGAGCCTAATAATATTTATTTTATATTAAATTACATGCTTATAATGATTATCTTCTATTGTGTAATTTAAAATATATAATTTGGTATTTATCCGTTTTTATTATTTAAATATGATTTATTTTGGGATAAATATTTATTTTGTAGATTGAGATAATTTTGGAGGATAATTGCAAATGGACAAATTAAATTACAAGATAAATCCGGATGCATTAAAAATAAAGATCGGATCAGCATGAAAAGAGGAGTAAGGCATGACAAGAGCCGGCGAGCCAATCCGAAGAATTGGCGTCGACTGAGGACGCAAAAAAGGGGGCGCATTTTGCCTTTTGTCGCCAGGATCGGCTTGGAGTTATCTCGACACGTTTTAGACTCCTTTTGGATTTAGGAAACCTATTTTAGATCGGTTAATGCTTATCCTAACTCTATTTTTACCCCTATATATACTTGTGCTATTTCATTAGCAAAAACACACCTCGGACACTTCTCTCAGTATATAATAAAATCCTCAGTTTTCCTCAGAGTGGTTTTTACAAGTTCTGCAATTATGTAAGTTCTTGTATTTATTTTCTCTTAGTTCTTTATAATTAATTCCCCAATTATTATTTATCGTTTGAGGTTGTTCGTTATTCACCGAACGATGTAGATCTAAGGATACGATATGAGGCAGTGGGGATTCCTTGTCTATGAGGATCCACACGCCCAGATCTGTTATCCGGTGACCTATAGATGACTTTGGTATGATCGACAACCGTGTTTTTAGTCTATATAATTGCTTTATGAATCTATATTTTATCCGTTACGTATGTAGAAACGCTAAGATTTAGTTGTTCGTCGCGTCAATCTAGCCACGTCTTTATGGTGTGATTGTCCACCTAGAATTTCTTGTCTTAGTAGGTATGGCTACGGCTACGTTGCTCGTCTGTTTTAATTAGCATATGATTAGGAAATACCAATATAGGGCTCCTAGGTCGGCTCATGAATCGATCTTCCGGGACTTTCAGCGAGATCTAGATCTGTTCTGTATTAGGGAATTGAGCTCACCTAGTTATACGTAAATCGTAGATTAACACGAGACCGTGCAGGTAATTGTTAATGGGACAGAGACTGATGCGATCGCTTAGGAAGTACGCCTAATTACAGGAATGTTTCCTAGGTGAGGAATATGGTTAATATCGGCATCCCTAGTTTTGTAAGCGTGCAAGTTATATAAGATGGAGGCCTAAAAAGCGAAGTCACGTAATGTAGCATAGTGATCTAGATGGCCTACCCGGAGCTAGATCTAGTTTAGGGGATGACTCCCGTAGCCAATATAAAAGAAATACGAATCGGATTAATAGTTGTCGAGTCTAGCTTAATTATATAGAATCTCTAGATCCAAACGATAACATAAAATTGGGGAGGTTAATTACGTTGTTTATGTGTTGTGTCGAGTCGTGTCGTTTATCTTTTCTTGTATTTTGTTGGTTGTAGACCGCCTTTTGTCCTTGATATGAATAATTAATTGTTTGTATATATATGACCCACAATTGGTTCCCTGTGGGATCGACCTTGATTCGCTATAGCTATACTACGATGGACCTAGTCCTCTTGCTAGTGTTGGTTTATGGTGGTCAAGTATTTTATTATCACTTGATCTACGTCATCATGGGGTCGCCAGTTGTGTTCGGCTTCGGTTCAGATGGTTTGGCTTCTCGAGGATCGCGGAGCCTCATAACTCCATCCAACCAACGTCTTAATGACTTTGCCCAACCGACGCATTTATGGCTACTCTTTTCAAAGCGTCGGCTTGGTTACCGTGGAGGCTTGAAATTAGATTCGAATGTATGTGACCTCTGGTCTTCCCGTCTTTTGAATTTTTGGGTCTATAAAAGGAGGAGGAGTCTTCTTCCTTTTCCCTAAGAGTCTTTTCTGAAAATCTTCCATTCTTCTTGAATATTTCTTACTTTTCTTTGAACTTTGACGTTCTATAATGTCTTCCTCTGATTAGTCTAGCCAAGGCTAATGTTCCTGAGCGAACCGTGGATGAGCCTTCTGTTTGTTTTAGGGCCACCGCTTCTCCGGTGGCTATGAACAACTACATGACATTTTTTCATGATCATGGCCATACGGTGGAGAGAAGATTGAATATGGGCCGTATCAGGCCAGGTCACCGGGCTATGGTCATTACCATGGTTGGATGAAGTTTGTCACTGCGCCGGCTGGGGTATACAATCTGACGCTTGCACGTGAATTTTACGCCGCTCTATCTGAGAACGGCCACGCTGATCGCACCACCACTGTTTCCGTCCGTGGGGTGGCTGTATATTTTACCCCGGCTGCCATAAATGATTTTTATGGCCTTCCCAATCACGCTGAGGATTATGATACCTTTTTTGATCTCGAAGAGGTCTGGTTACTATGGCACACAGTTCGATGCTTTCCAATTTTTGCTTAGGAACGAGTGGGAGGAGGGCACAGGCGTGACGGCCAATATGCTGGACCGAAGGGAGAGGGAGTGGAAGCGGTTTCTGAATACGCGGGTCTTTTTCATGCCCAACCGCAATGAGGTTACAGATGCTGAGGCGTTTGTTCTTTACGCTCTCTCGGTTCCCAAGACGACCATCAATTGGGGCCACCTGATCCATTTTGAGGCGATCAAGTTTTCTACCTTGAGGCATGATGTTTTGCCTCTGCCTTTCGCCTGGATGATCTCTGAGATGTGAATTAGAAGCCGAGGGATGCCGATCTGCCCTACCACAGATCGATATTTTGCTCATCCTGAAGCCGATGAATGAAGAAGATGGAGCTCTTTCTTTTTTTTTTGCTCCCTTGTAAAAATTTCTTTTATTTTGTAATAAATTGACTTTCTTCATTTTGTGATCATCTTTCTCTATATGTTGCGATTTTTGGGTCGCCCCCTTTCTGTGTCGGACAGGCTTTGCTTATCGGTACAGAATTTTTTCGCGCTTTGAAAAATATTTCATTGATCATAACAAAACAGGCTCAAAGCCTTTTCAGGAAATGCTTCTAGAAAAAGGTCGAGTTCATTGCTCTTACATGTGATATCGTTTCAACTTGTCGGCGTGCCAGGGCTTGTTGAACTCACGGCCTTCTTTATCCATAAGGATGTGGGTCCCTTTTTTGACTATCCTTGATACCTGCCAAGTAACTTCCCAGTTTTCAGCCAGCTTTCCCTTATCCGTTTGCTGTCCGGTTGCCTTTCTATTACGCAACACGAAATCCCCCACAGCAAAAGAGTGGTTGCGGATTCGCTTATCATGGTGTCTTTTTGCGTCTTGCATGTAGTTTACCGCTTGAGCGTGAGCCTTCAGACGCTTTTCTTCGGTGAGGTCCAGTTCGATCTGTCGGTTGGTGACGTTGTCGGCCTCGTCGAAGTGAGATACTCTTATACTCGGCAGTGCCTTTTCCACGGGTGCCATCGCCTCTGACCCATAAGTTAATGCGAATGGTGTCTCCCCCGTTGTTACATTTCGGGTTGTTTGGAGTTCCCAGAGGACCTCAGGTAGGTAGTCTACCCACTTCCCCGTTTTCTTGTCTAGGCTCTTTTTCAACACCTTTAACACTTGCTTATTGGCATTTTCCACCTGACCGCTTCCCTGGGGGTAACATACCGAGGACTGCCAATGTTTGACGTTATGCTCTTTGTAGAATTCATCGAATTCATCTCTGAACTGTGGACCGTGGTCGGATACAATGGCTCGGGGCACCCCGAATCGAGTCCAAACTTGATCGAGTAGAAAGTATATTATATCTCTCGCACAGATTTTCACAAGCGCTTTTGCCTCGATCCATTTTGTGAAGTAATCTACAGCGATGACCACGTATTCGCAGTTCGACCGGCCTCTTTTTAACGGACCGATCAAATCAATTTCCTACATATCGAAGGGCCATGCGGCTACAACGATGCTTTGCTCCACTAAGGGTAGCCTTAGGATGTTAGCGAAATGCTGGCACTGGTCGCAGCATTTGGTATACCTTTCAGCGTCTTTGGCCAATTTTGGCCAATAATATCCCGCTAATAAAGCTTTCTGGGCCAAAGTGCGGCTAGAGGGGTGGCCTCCACATACCCCTTCATGCAGCTCTGTCAATATTCCTTGTACCTCCTTGGGTCGGGTGCAGCGCTGTAACGGATTTGAAATAGATCTTCGATATAGAATCATATTCAAGATTGTATAGCGCGCTGCTCTTCTCTTTAAGGCTTGGGCCTCTTTGGTGTCTTCGGCCAGTGTCCCGTTTTCTATGTATGCCTTAATTTCGTCTATCTAACATGGGATCGATTGTTGAATATCCATTATTTTGGCCCGATAGACGGCTGGTTCTTCGAGATACTCAAACATGACTGAGGGGATGCTGAACTCGTTCTAGAGATTAGCTTAGACAGATAGTCCGCTCTCTCGTTCTGTTCGCGTGGTATGTTCTGGAACTCGCAGTACTTGAAGATGCTTCTCAGTTTCTTGACAAGACTAAGATATCGTTTTAATACTTCATCTCTTGCTTCGAAGGCACCATTGATCTGGCATACTATCACCTTCTAATCGCAAAAAACTTCCACATTTTCAATGTTTATTGCTTTGGCCAGTTCCAACCCGGCTATAACTGCTTCGTACTCAGCTTGGTTGTTGGAAGCCATGAATTTAAATCTTAAAGCCTTTTCAATCTCTTCGGATGAACCCGGCTCCAAGAGTATTATCCCGGCTCCGCAGCCATTTCGGCTCGCGGCTCCATCGACATACATCTGCCAATAGTGACTCGGCCTATGCGGCACCACCACTGTTGGGGTATTTAATTCATCGATGTTTGGCGAGCTTGGCTGTCCGGCGGGCTCTTCTTCGTTGAAGCTTGTCTCGACTATGAATTCTGTGAGAGATTGAGACTTGATCGCTTTTCTGGGCTCGTATCGGATGTCGAATTCAGTCAACTCAATAGCCTATCGTAGCAATCGACCTGATAGGTCGGGCTTGTGCAACAGTTGTCGTAGCGGACCATTTTTCAATACAATGATCGTGTGAGAATAAAAGTAAGCCTTTATTTTTGGGCTGCTATAACAAGCGAGTAAGCCAATTTTTATGCATTTAGATAACGGCTCTCAACGGGACTGAGGGCTTTTGAAACATAATAAACGGGTTTTTGGAGGGTCCCGTCCTCCTTGACAAGAACATCGGCAATGGCCCGGTCCGAGGCTGCCAAATAAAGAAAAAGTTCGTCCCCTAGTATAGGACTGACTAACAGGGGGGCTTGCCAAATAAGTTTTGATGGCTCTGAAGGCTTGCGAGCATTCCTCGGTCCATTCTAAATTCTTGTTTCCTTTGAGAATCTTGAAGAACGGGAGACACTTGTCAGCATATTTTGGGACGAATCTTGAGCTATGATCCTCTCATTTTGTTTACTGAACTTCTTTCACCCAAGTCGGATCCTTCATAATTGCCAGGGCTTGGATTTTTTCTGGATTCGCTTCGATTCCCCTCTGAGTGACCATGAATCCCAGAAACTTGCCGGCTTGAACACTGAAAGTATATTTCACAGGATTCAGCTTCATAGAATGCATCTTGACGTTGTCGGTTTGGGCAGATCTGACGACCATATCGTCGATGTATGCCTCTATATTCTTCCTGATTTGAGAACCGAAAACTTTGTTTACCATTCTTTGATAGGTGGATCCGGCGTTCTTCAAACCGAAGGGCATCATCTCATAATAAAACATTCCGACTGCTGCCCTGAAAGCGGTCATTTCTTTTTCCTCACTTGATGATATCCAGAATACGTGTCTAGAAAACTCAGCATTTTGAACCCGGTGATTCGATCGACCATTCTGTCGATCCGCGGCAGCTCGTAAGGGTCCTTCGTGCAAGCTTTGTTTAAGTCGGTAAAATCGATGCACATGCGCCACTTCCTATTGTGTTTCTTAACCATCACCACATTGGCTAGCCAGGTCGGGTATTGAAGGTCCCTAATAATCCCCGATTCGACTAGTTTGCTCACTTCGACCTTTATCGCTTCCTCTTTCTCCTTAGAAAATTGACAGGCTCTTTGCTGCATGGGTTTGAAACGTGGGTCTACATTTAAGTGATGCAGGGCGAGCTCGGGCTCCACACCTCTCATGTCTGTGACTACCCAAGCAAACGCATCCAAGTTTTCCTTGAGCATTGCTATCAGCTCTTATTTCTCATGTTCTTCCATTTGCCCGCATATTTTAACTTTCTGATCAGTATATTTCTCATTTATGATCACCTCGATTAATTCATCATGTGCCGTGAAATCGGACTCGTCTCTGACTTGAAGTGTTTCACAAATGACCTTTTCAGGCCTTCCTGTCTCTTCCTGGTCGATCTCCATCGCTTCTTTCGACGGATTCGGCTCATTCCAAGCCTCCGTTACCTCAACTATGTCTATTCGGGCTCGTCGGGAGGCAGATTCGGAAGATTCGACTTGGGGCCTCTTGTAGATTCCTCTTGCTGGAATGTCGCTTCGATTTGTGGTCACATGGTCTAGTAGGGTCCTGGGGCGGCTTACAATCATTCCAATTCCCTCATCAGTATAAAATTTTTCCTTTTGGTGGGGTGTTGAAACGACCATTTGAAACTTCCTTTGAGATGGGATCCCCAGGATTGCTGTGTAGAGTGAGTGAAGGTCAACGACCAGGAAGTCGATTTTCTCTTTTCAGTACGGCGGTTGATCACCATCTCAATGTCTAAATCAACGACGCCCAAAATGGTCACCTTGTCATTGGAAAACCCCTCTAACATTCCCAAATAAGGCCTCAGTCTCGAAGCTCCAATCTTCAACTGTTTCAGAGTTTCCAGGTAGATTATGTCTCGAGCGGCTCCAGTATCTAGGAGGACTCGGTTGACGCCAAAATTGTTTATTCCGACCTGGACCACTATCGGTAGCTCCATCGCCCCGGGTGGGCCCGCCAGCTCGCTTCGAGTAAACGATATCGCTTGTTCATCTGGAGCCAAAATGACCGGTTTCTCTCTTCCTCTGATGTTGATGGCATTGATCTGACTCTTGATAAGATGATTGCTGGGAATTCTTCTATGATCACTTTGATTTCATTTTGATATCTGTGAGGCCCCCGATCATCTCTGCTTCCCTCATTATGCTTTTTGTACTTATCCAACTCTCCGTCTTTGATCATCTTATCGAAAATCCTTCTCAGAGTGATACATTCATCTGTGATGTGACCGTGATCGTCATGGAAATTGCAGTACTTAGTCTCGTCGCGCGTCTTGGGATCAGACCTTATGGGTCTCGGTCTTTCGATCCGATCGTGGATTTCATAAAGAATCTCGGATAGACTTGCATTAATGGGGATGAACTCAGACTCATCAAACTTTATTGGTTTTTTGACCTCCATGTCTCGGTCTCTTCCTCTCTTTCGATCTTCACTCCGTTCCTCCTTTCGATCCTCTCTTTTTCGTCTTTCGAAGACCTGAATTCGCCTCGAATCCTTCCTTTTCCAGAAGGTGAGGGAGCCACTTCGGTCAATCCGAATATGCTGGCATGATTGAAAAGGTCATGCGGATTCGCTGGTGGATTCATTGCAAAGTGGGTTTTCATCATTCCTTTAGCGATGCCATTCAGGAAACCTCTTTTGACTTCATTCTCAGACAGGTTCTTCGTTTTCTCGTAAACCTTCATGAATCTGTCGTAGTAACTCCTGCATGACTCGCCCTCTCCCTGACGGATCTCATACAAATGCTTAATGGATTTCTTAGGCTTTTCGGTGGTTTCGAATTCCTTCAGAAATTTTGTCCTTAGCTCGTCCCAACTTTTGATCGAGCCGTGAAGCAGACTTTGGAGCCAGGCAGCAGCTCGTTCCTACATACTTCCCACAAACGCAACGCACTATGCTGATTGGTTTTTTCTTGCTAGGAGAGTTCGGCTAAAGAATGTGGCTATCCATTCGATGGGACAAGTGGTTCCTCTATAATAGACGTACTGTGAGTACTGTACAGCTTTCGAGGGCAGCGAATCCGGTATTTCATTTGAGAGAACATCGATCCCCTGAGTCGGCTCGGGTTTATCCTCTTGTTTTGCTTTCTTCAGCGCTGAGATTTCTCTTTCTATTTTATCCAACCGATCATCCTTCTTAGGTTCAGTATGCTTTACGGGAACCAACCTTTTCTGACTGACGTCCTCTGAATACGCATAATAGATCGATTCCACATCTTGCTTTGCCCTCTTATTATTAATGATCTGTCGTGCGTGCGGGGTCCTTTAGCCTCGTGACGGGGAATCACATTCCTTTCGGGGTCGACAAGACCCAGGCGTTGATGCAAACCCCTTTTCTCGGGGTGGTGTAATCTGTCTAGGGCTGAACCCTTATACATGCTTTTCTCCAGCGCATTCTTTTTCTTTTGCCCTGTTGATGAGTACTCACTACCCTCTACGTCAGCCCTTGTTGGTTGGCGTGTGGGAGCCGCCTGGTTCTTAGGGGGAGCCGCGACCTCGTGTCTTGAGGGGACGGGGAGCTGTTCACCGGCTGTCATAAGTGGGAGACCGCAGGCAGCCAGACTCAAGTTCGCCACATATACTTGCTTCACATATTCGGAGTAAGCTAGTGCTGCTTTCGCCTCCGGGGTCATGGCTTCCGGGGCTTCTTCTACCTTTGGGATTTTTTCCCCGAACGGCTTTTCTCGTTTTTGTATTGCTTCGACGTTCCTTCTATACCTTTTCTGCGCGATGGGGCGGAGCGGTTTGGAGTCGAATTTCTCGTGTTGTCCCAAGAGATGGACCTCCTCTGATTTATTTATAGTCCTCGCGTCGACATTGAGTTTTGATCTGTCCAGGTGAGAGTCGTCCCATCCTGCCGTGGGGTTCTCGCGTGGTCCCCTTTCCTGGAGTAGGTGGGACATGGGTAGCGTCCTTCGTACCTTCCATGTGTTAAGCTCTGATTGATTGTCTGTGCTAGATGCCAAAAAGTACTCTGGTTCTCAACCGTTATGACACTTACCAACCTTGTACTATATGAGCGCACAAGCGGTGTGTCGGGGATTTTGTCGAAAGTAACCTTTCCGGCGGATCTGATGACGGTGCCGACGTACGGATATCGGAATCTAGGGAGCAACTGTGATTTCTCAAGCGTGAGGCCCCAAAAATTCCAATATCTTACTGATTCTGGTATATCTTTTTCCGCAGATTCAGAGAAACAACGCAACAACATGAGCTCTTTTTGACGTGACATCCAAAAACTTGAGTGTATACAAAATTCGTCCAAAATAACGCTATGACAACAGCCAAAACAGTGAGCGTGACTTTGATTTTTTTATCAACGTGAAAATGTCAAGAGCGTCGACTTCCCAAGAATAAACTCAACAGATTCACGTGTCCTCAACTTTTCGCACGGGTGGAAAGTTATGAACAATTAACTAAAAGCTTTGAAAGTAGTTTTCCGGACAGGAAACGTTCAATGCCAACTCCGACGAGTTTCTTTGCACAAAAATCATGAGGGAGGTGATGATTCAAACGCAAACTCGTGGTTCTGAGCAAGAAATCGATGAGGTTACCATGTTTCGAGATGATTTTGGTGCAGAAATGAGGCTTTGGACGTAAGCGAGTGAGAGCTGAGTTTTTTATGAAGAAACCGTGAGGGAGGCCTGGGGGAAGATTGAGCTATTCCTGGGACCGCCGTATATCTTTGGAACTATGATGAGCCGTACGCCGGAGGTAGGCTAAAAACCTTGATTTTCCCGGTAACGGAGCCAATTGATAACGTTGAAATTATCAAGGATGTTCAGTGGGTGTTTAGTGGTGGATATCAAGCTGTATTTTTTGTGTGACTGGTGGTGCTAGGTGGAGCTAAAGAGCTCCGGTGGTGGTGCAATGCAAATAGAAAGTATTGCTGGAAAGGCAGAGTTTTGCCTGATTTTCATATATATCACCCTTTTTTTTATGAAAAATACATGGAGCCCTATTTATAGGGTAAGGACCGACTTATACTCAACATATTTACAAACAAGGACATAGTACAACAAAATCTGCGGCGGCGGCTAGGGTTGCATCTGATCGTGGGCGATGCGGATCCCTGAGTTACCGTCCCATATCCTTAGCTGGCTGGCATGGTCGTCAGTCCTTGATCTCCAAGCGTTCGGGATAGAGATCTTCGTGTGGACCTCCCACCCTTGTGCCTTTCTTGGGCTTATGGTCAAAGCCCATTTCCGGCGTGGTCATGTTCGAAGGGTGATGGCCTGGCCGTTCCTTTTTCTCTGGCCCTCGGACGCCCGCGGGTGGCCGTCGGTGGCCCGGAAGGCGCCCATCAATATCGAATCGAGGAATATAAAAGCTAAATGCAAAATACTCGACTCATGAACCCGACATATGGCATTCACTACAAATGGTTCATATAAATGGCCAGTAACAACTACTTTTAGCTTAGAATGGGTGAAATGTTGGTGCCGTAAGGTATATCATTTTGAGCATCATCACTTCTTCGAGGGCGTCCATTGACCTCGCTTTCTGGGTGAGGTAGCTGTGGGCGTCGGACCCTCCTGACGGCTCTCTTGGCAGGTCCGTTTGTAGGGACCTGTCAGATTGTCCCCATAGGTTCTTAGTTGTTTCCCCCACGTCATTGCCATGTGGTTGATTTTGAGTGGTCCTTTTGGCAGGTGTGTGTGATACCAGAGATCCGCCCTTGCTACCAACCATGTTGTACTATCCTGACTTGCTGCCCAAGTTCCAACTGTCCTCTAACAACCAAAACGCCAACTGTCCCCTATCAACCTAACAACTTGGTATGGACCACAGACAAGGATCTGAAGAATGTTTGTGATGATGACGCCTCCGGTGAGGTGGTGGCCGGAAATCCAAAGAGTGTGGTGATAAATCAAATGCAAACTCGATTCTGCTCCTTGAAACACATAAGCTCAATGAAAAACTTGCAAAACAGCTCCAGGTATGTGCTTTTTAATGGAAAAGATGAACGAAAAGCTCATACTAAGTATTTGAGGAAAACTGGGCGAGAATGACGATGATTTAAGCGTAAATTCATGGATTTCGTTCAAAACATGAAGGTTTTTACTTACTTGATGTTATGATAGAGCTTTCTTGATGATCGGATGAATTTTGGAAGCCTTTAATGGAGAAATCTGCTAAAAAACCGAAGTGGAAGATGATGCCTCTTCCCTATGCCGCCAAAGAAGATGATTTCGCAGCGGTGCCGTACGCCGGGAAGAGCTGAAAAGCTTCGATTTTCTTGGTAGCGGAGGCAACTGATAATGTCGAATTTATCATGGTAGTATTTGTGGTGGTTTGTAGTGGATATCTAGCTATGAAAACGTATAAAAGCCGGTGGTGCACGGCGGTGTTATAGAACTCGTGGTGGCCGGATGTAACTCCCCGTTCCCGGACACCGAGTCCTTATCCGGAAATCGAAACGTTCGGCACGTATAATATTAAATAAATAATATTACACGTAAGCCTCTACTACATCGTATCAAATGAAAGCAAACGGAAGCTAAAAAGACTCGGGTAATTTTTTTCCAAACATCTCAGAATAGAAATAAAGAACTAAAGAGGAAATGTAACTTTATTACATTCGAAATGAAACCAACGAATCCAAATGTACTAGAAGTAAACTACAGAATCCAATAAAATCCAATTCTAAGGCATAAATGAAATAAATGATAAATAGTAAGCAAGGTCTTCAACTCCGGCGTCCTCAAACGTCATCATCGAAGTCCTCATCGAAATCTCCACTAACCTGTTCGTCTTCTCTCCCCCAAACACATAAATAAACATGCATTTGAGGTAAGTACATTGTACAAAGTAAGAAGTAGAAGCTACAATTCAATTAAGGTTATTATTAAAGATATTATCTTCGTGAGACCGACTCAATTTAGGGTTCACTTCGTGTCCATCAACACGTCATGACTAAACGTTTCTAACTTAGCTTATCTTTGTTACATCACTACTCAAGGACACTGTGCATGGCGTTCATCAGCCTGAAGATATACTTGCTAACTAACGGTGATTAGCACCAATTAGCTCCGGGGTCTCCCCGGTATGCATATATGTCCGATGAATTTCCTCCACTACCCTTCAGCCGTTTAAGGCCAGTAGCGTTGTTCACCTTTTTGAACGTATCACATCACCGATATGAAATAGTGCCTAACCGAGAATAAATGACGTTTTAGCTTTTATCTACACATATGTAATTATTAATGCGAATTAACTAACCGCCTAAGTGTTTTCAGAATAAAACACACCCTAACCACTCTACTCCCTCACTTAGACAGCTAGACATCACATCTTAACAATTACACAGACATTGGTGAACACTAGTTCATCAAAGCACAAGCCCTTTCATGCCCTTCCGACGGATCCGAACTTCAACTCCCTTTAAGAGTATATTCGGTGTTTTAACTGAACGAATCGGAAGTTCAATCGAAGCTTGTTTATGGTTAATTAATGTTATTATATCAAGAAACAACATTTAAAAATCCCAAACATATCTTAAAATAGCTTATTTATCAAAACAGGGGCAATGTGCGCACACTCCAGGGGAATGTGTGCACATTGGGCGAAATTTTACATTCAGCCCGGCCGGTGTGTGCACATTCCGGGGGAATGTGCGCACACTCCGTGCTTGTCCATCTACGGAACATTCTCCGCCGACAATGTGCGCACACTTTGCTAATCAATGTGCGCACATTGAGCGCACCAAACACCCTAAAACATGCTTTTATGCACTTTTTCGATCTCTACACCAATCCGACATGTTCAACATCAAATACTCAGAAAAATAGCAGAAAAACAGCATGAAAATCAAAACTTTCTCATGTCCTAACACCCTTAATCCATAATCAACATCTAGGTAAATTCTTGCTATGAAAACACTTCAAAAACGTGATCTAACTACTCTCAACCATAATTAGATTGTAGGAAGAGCTTCTTACCTTAAGCAAGCTATTCCAAAATCCAAAGCTCAGAAAAGACAGCAGCAAAACGATCTCTTTTCTACAACAAACCTATATGATCAATCCGAATTTGCATCACAAATCGATCACACGATTCCAAACGATTAAACTACGAAAGGTATG
The DNA here is from genome assembly GCA_036785695.1 of Gentiana straminea. Taxonomy (NCBI): domain Eukaryota; kingdom Viridiplantae; phylum Streptophyta; class Magnoliopsida; order Gentianales; family Gentianaceae; genus Gentiana; species Gentiana straminea. The sequence goes on along the minus strand of JAVUPR010000407.1, from coordinate 3,375,059 downwards.
AGTTTTGATCCATCAAAACTCATCAAAACATCAGGTAATTCGAGTTTCATACCTTGAGAAAAGCTCCAACTTTCTGCTATATATAGGAACGACGCTCTCCTTATGACGATTCCGATGCTTCTCTCGAAACTGAAAACGATTTAGAATTGACTTAGATATCGATGAAAGTATCTCAGCCTCTTCCTATTTCTCTTACACACAACAACTCAAATTTTGGAGGTGAAAAATCAGATTAAAATCTTAAGGGTGTGATTAGGTTGATTTTCCCTTAAATAGGAAAAATCTCATAATTACCTAATTCACTGATTTTCCTTAATCACCCTTCTACTAACAATCAGATTTCCTACCTTAATATACATATAATTTTCGAGATTATATATATATATAAATAATAAATACTTAAACTCTGAGTAAAAGGAACCGAACCCAATATTTCGTTTTCGCAAAATGACACGTCTGCCCTTTCCCGAAAATCGGAATATTACATTCTTCCCCCCTTAAAGGAGTTTCGTCCTCGAAACTAGAACATACCTGGTAAGTCCATAAAATCTGGGAACTCGCTGATCATATCGTCCTCAACTTCCCAAGTAGCTTCATCCGGTGAATGATTGCTTCATTGCACCAGAACCAAAGGAATCATCCTTCTTTTAATCATCTTTTTCTTCCGGTCCAAAATTCTGATCGGTGCCTCATCATACGAAAGATTGTCTTGAAAAAATCTCCGGATCAACCGTAGTCTCAACATCCATCTTGGTCAAACACTTCTTCAACATCGAGACATGAAACACGTTGTGGACTCTTGACATGGATCCCGGTAACTTAAGCTTGTAAGCCAACGGTCTAATTCTTTCCAGAATCTCTAAAGGTCCAACGTACCTCGGACTTAGCTTTCCCTTTTGTCCAAAACGTATCACTCCCTTCATTGGTGAAGCTCGTAGATAAACTCTTTCACCAACTTCAAACACTAAAGGCCTTCTCCTAACATCTGCCCAACTCTTCTGTCTATCTTGAGCCACCTTCAGATTCTTCTTGACTAATTGAACCCTTTCTTTAGCTTGCTCAACCAATTCCGGCCCGGTGATTTGTCTTTCCCCGACTTCTCCCAGAACAGTGGCGTTCTACATCTTCTCCCATACAGTGCTTCAAACGGTGGCATGCCTATACTTGCATGATAGCTGTTGTTGTAAGCAAACTCCGCTACTGGTAGGTAATCATCCCATGATCAGCCTACTTCCAAAACACAAGCTCTCAACATATCTTCAAGTGCTTGGATAGTTCTTTCAGATTGTCCATCTGTCTGAGGATGAAAGGCCGTACTCAAATCCAACTTGGTTCCGAAAGCTGCTTGTAAACTTTTCCAAATCCGACTGACGAACCTCGAATCACGATCCGAAACTATCGAGATAGGTACTCCGTGTAACTTCACTATATTATCCAAGTATAGTGTCGTCATTTCCTTCAAGGGCATATCGACCTTATACGGTAAGAAGTGAACGGATTTGGTCAATCTATCCACAATCACCCAAATCGCATCATTACCGCCTCTCGTCTTAGGTAAACCGGTGATGAAGTCCATAGTGATCTTATCCCACTTCCATTCCGGGATATCCAACGGCTTAAGCATTCCTCTCGGTCTTCTATGTTCTGCCTTAACCTTTTGACAAGCGTGACATTCTGACACGAACCTAGCTATTTCCAACTTCATCGAGGGCCACCAAAACTTTTCCTTCAAGTCTCTGTACATTTTAGTAGCTCCCGGATGAACTGCAAAAGCGATTCTATGTGCCTCTTCCATGACTCTCTGTCTTAAATCACCAACATTAGGCACACACAAACGATCCTGGTACCAAAGGTTTCCATTCTTGTCTAACACGTAACCTACTGTAGGCTTTTCCCTCGCAACTCGCTTCAAGTCAACCAAAACTGGGTCTTCATCTTGCTTCCCCCGAATATCATCCATCAACTCAGACCTCGCTAACAAAGGTGCCACAAACTGTCGGTCTTCAATCTGATCAAAGCTTCGGATTCTCAACCCATCTAACCTTTCTGCAACATCTTCAACACTTGAAACTGCAAACACTGGTTTTCTGCTCAAAGCATCGGCTACTACATTCGCTTTACCCGGATGGTACTGAATCTCCAAATCGTAATCCTTAACAAACTCTAACCATCTCCTTTGCCTCATATTCAGATTCTCTTGGGTAAAGAAATACTTCAAGCTCTTGTGATCGGTGAAGATCCTGGCCTTAACTCCATACAAATAGTGCCTCCAGATCTTCAAGGCAAACACAACTGCTGCTAACTCCAAGTCGTGGGTTGGGTAATTCTTCTCATGCACCTTCAACTGTCTAGATGCATAAGCAATTACCTTCCCTCCCTGCATCAACACACAACCCAAACCTTGTCCCGAAGCATCCGTGTAAACGTCATAATTATCAAAGATCTCCGGAACTGCCAAAACTGGGGCTGTAGTCAACCTCTTTTTCAACGTCTCAAAAGCCTCTTCACACTCACTGGTCCACTCGAACTTTACATTCTTTTGAGTGAGCCGGGTAAGTGGTGTAGCTATCTTTGAGAAGTTTTGTACAAACTTCCTATAATAACCGGCCAAACCGAGAAAACTTCTAACCTCTGAAACGGTAGTCGGTCTGGACCACTTCTCAACTGCTTCAATCTTCGCGGGATCAACCTTAATGCCATCTCCAGAAATGACATGACCCAAGAAACTCACTTGATCTAACCAAAAGTCACACTTCGAGAACTTAGCGTACAACTTGTTCTTCTTCAAAGTATCCAACACTATCCTTAAGTGTTCTTCATGTTCTTTCTCATCCTTAGAGTACACTAGGATATCATCTATGAACACTATCACAAACTTATCCAAGTATGGCATGAAAACACGCTGCATTAAATCCATAAATGCAGATGGAGCATTAGTGAGTCCAAAAGGCATGACTAAGAACTCATAATGTCCATATCTCGTACTAAATGCCGTCTTCGGTATATCTGCTACCTTGATCTTCAATTGATGATAACCCGACCTAAGATCGATCTTGGAAAACACTCTCTTGCCTTGCAACTGGTTAAACAAATCATCAATCCTCGGCAAAGGGTACTTGTTCTTGATGGTAAGATTATTCAATGCTCTGTAATCTATACACATCCTCATGCTACCATCTTTCTTCTTCACAAACAACACTGGGGCTCCCCAAGGCGAAGTACTAGGCTGAATTATATTCCTCTCGAGCATATCCTTAAGTTGAGCTTTCAACTCTTTCAATTCAGCCGGTGCGATTCTATAGGGTGCCTTAGCAACTGGTGCCGCTCCGGGTATCAACTTAATCTCAAATTCAATCTCCCTATCCGGCATGTTTCCTGGTAACTCTTCTGGAAACACTTCCGGATATTCCTTGATTACGGGGTTTCCTCTAACTTAGGCTTCACTTGTTCCACATCCACTGCGTACAACAAGTAGCCTTCACAACCTTTCCGACAAGCTCTTATAGCCTTAACCGCAGAAATTATAGGGTGACGCTTCTTACTAGGCTTGTAAACGTTACCCTGATAAGTCTTATCTGACTTTCCCGGTATCTTAAAGGTCACTCTCTTTTCTCTACAATCCAAATGGACAAATTCTCGGATAGCCAATCTATTCCAAGAATCACATCAAAATCTGAAAAGTCCAAAACCGTAAAGTCACTCTTGCAACGATACGTTCCAACTCGAACATCTACTTGCGGATTCAACTTGGTTACCTTAGTCACTTTCCCTAAGGGTGTTGTTATTTCCAAAGTGTTTCTTAAAGGTTCCGTTGGTAAGTTAAGTTTCTTAGCTATCTTAGTTGACACAAAAGTATTAGACGCTCCCGTATCAAACAATGCCGTGACCACTAAGTTGTCTAACATCATTGTACCTAGGATGTGAATTCATTTATTTAAATACAATACAACATGATTTAAATCGTGCTATAAAGTACTCTAATAAATTACAATAACAATAAAGGTACCTGATATAACGTTATCGTCTGGCTCCGTCATCTCTGCATCCACTTCAAACACTCGAACTGGGCGACTTGGGCCGCCTTTCCCATTTCCTTGTCTCTGATTACTTGTAGGACCCTTTGTCGGACAATTCTTAGCAAAATGTCCCGTCTCTCCACAAAGATAACAGCCGTTTGTATGAACTCGGCACTCACCCGAGTGATTCCTATTGCACTTAGGGCAAAGTGGTACCCCGGTTGGAGGTTTACTCGCTGTAGAGGCTGTTGTCTTCTTCAAATTCTGTTGCGGTGCTCCCCTATTACTGCCTTGGCTCGTTCGAAAGCTCCTCTTGTTACTAATGACAACTGTAGCTTTCTTTCTGAATGTCTCCACCTCTAAGGCCTTATTCAACAACTCAGCCATATTCTTAGCTGTGAAACCCAACATACCGGACTGTATCTGATAGGATAGGCCTTCCTTGTAAAGGTCCATCTTTCTTTCTTCAACCTTCATCAACTCAGGGTAGAATCTACCCAACTCGTTAAACTTGTTGGTGTACTGAGACACTGTCATATAGTTACCCTGCTTAAGTTTCAAAAACTGACTTGCCATGTCTGCCTGCACCGTTTCTGGAAAATACTCGTTATAGAACATGGCCTTAAAGCCTTCCCAATCTGTTACCTTCCTATTACTGCTCTGTATGGCGTTGATCCAAGCTTCAGCTGCACCTAACAGGAAACTAACCGCCAACTGGGCCATCTCAGATTCAGGAACATGTATATTCCTGCAACCCTTTTCGAAGCCTCTTAACCATTCTTCAGCCTTTGAATGTTCCACATTCCCAAAGAAGTCTTGAACCCTGTTTCTTCTCAACCTCGTATACCAGTCAATCGGTGGTGCTTGCTCAAAAACCGGCCTAACTGGTGGGGCTTGCGGATAAACTTGAGGGTATCCAAAAGGTATCCCTTGCTGCTGGTACTGGTGTTGGTGGAAACCGTAGGGTGGGTAACCAAAGCCTTGTTGATGGTCAAAATGGGGTGAGGTGGTACAGTAGGTCGAGGAGTATGACCCACTGGAGGAGGGTAAAAGGTCTGATGTTGCTGATGATGGAAAACTGGTGGCGAGGGGTGGCTCACTGGAGGTGGATAAATACTAGTTGCTTAGGGTACGTAGACTGGCGGAATGTCTCCCACTACATTGACTCGTATAGGTGCTTCTCATGGTTCTCCATAGATGTAGTTATACCTCGGTGGAGGGTAGCTCACTGGTGGCGGTACTAAACCCGCTGGAACATCACTTATCAATGAAAACTGAGCCGAACTTCCCACGTGCCATTGTGGGCGTTGCTCCTGATGAGGTCGCGGTGACAAGCCCTGTTGAGATCATGCTGTAGGGGTCGCAGTACGAGGGGGTGGAGTGGGGCTCGGATGTGGTGAAGGATTCTGCCTCACAAAACCGCCTCTTACAACTGGTGTCGGACTTTCACGATGAACTCCTGACGCTTCTGCACCCGCTCCGGTTCTAGTGAACACCATCATGATGATCAAGGAAAACCAGAACGTTACTAACAGATCTAAAGGAAACTTATCTTAAAAGAAGGGAAGCCTAAAAGATGCTTTCGCTCTGATACCAACTGTAACGCCCCGTTCCCGGACACCGAGTCCTTATCCGGAAATCGAAACGTTCGGCACGCATAATATTAAATAAATAATATTACACGTAAGCCTCTACTACGTCGTATCAAATGAAAGCAAACGGAAGCTAAGAAGACTCGGGTAATTTTTTTCCAAACATCTCAGAATAGAAATAAAGAACTAAAGTGGAAATGTAACTTTATTACATTCGAAATGAAACCAACGAATCCAAAAGTACTAGAAGTAAACTACAGAATCCAATAAAATCCAAGTCTAAGGCATAAATGAAATAAATGATAAATAGTAAACAAGGTCTTCAACTCCGGCGTCCTCAAACGTCATCATCGAAGTCCTCCTCGAAATTTCCACAAACCTGTTCGTCTTCTCTCCCCCAAACACATAAATAAACATGCATTTGAGGTAAGTACATTGTACAAAGTAAGAAGTAGAAGCTACAATTCAATTAAGGTTATTATTAAAGATATTATCTTAGTGAGACCGACTCAATTTAGGGTTCACTTCGTGTCCATCAACACGTCATGACTAAACGTTTCTAACTTAGCTTATCTTTGTTACATCACTACTCAAGGACACTGTGCATGGCGTTCATCAGCCTGAAGATATACTTGCTAACTAACGGTGATTAGCACCGATTAGCTCCGGAGTCTCCCCGGTATGCGTATACGTCCGATGAATTTCCTCCACTACCCTTCAGCCGTTTAAGACCAGTAGCGTTGTTCACCTTTTTGAACGTATCACATCGCCGATATGAAATAGTGCCTAACCGAGAATAAATGACGTTTTAGCTTTTATCTACACGTATGTAATTATTAATGTGAATTAACTAACCGCCTAAGTGTTTTCAGAATAAAACTCACTCTAACCAATCTACTCCCTCACTTAGACAGCTAGACATCACATCTTAACAATTACACAGACATTGGTGAACACTAGTTCATCAAAGCACAAGCCCTTTCATGCTCTTCCGACGGATCCGAACTTCAACTCCCTTTAAGAGTACATTCGGTGTTTTAACTGAACGAATCGGAAGTTCAATCGAAGCTTGTTTATGGTTAATTAATGTTATTATATCAAGAAACAACATTTAAAAATCCCAAACATATCTTAAAATAGCTTATTTATCAAAACAGGGGCAATGTGCGCAAACTCCAGGGGAATGTGTGCACATTGGGCGAAATTTTACATTCATCCCGGCCAGTGTGTGCACATTCCGGGGGAATGTGCGCACACTCCGGCTAAAGCTGTCCATCTACAAGAATAACGTGCGCTTCAAAGACAATGTGCGCACACTTGCTAATCAATGTGCGCACATTGAGCGCACCAAACACCCTAAAACACGCTTTTATGCACTTTTTTGATCTCTACACCAATCCAAACATGTTCAACATCAAATACTCAGAAAAATAGCAGAAAAACGGCATGAAAATCAAAACTTTCTCATGTCCTAACACCCTTAATCCATAATCAACATCTAGGTAAATTCTTGCTATGAAAACGCTTCAAAAACGTGATCTAACTACTCTCAACCATAATTAGATTGTAGGAAGAGCTTCTTACAGCTATTCCAAAATCCAAAGCTCAGAAAAGACAGCAGCAAAATGATCTCTTTTCTACAACAAACCTATATGATCAATCCGAATTTGCATCACAAATCGATCACACGATTCCAAACGATTAAACTACGAAAGGTATGAGTTTTGATCCATCAAAACTCATCAAAACAGCAGGTAATTCGAGTTTCATACCTTGAGAAAAGCTCCAACTTTCTGCTATAGGAACGACGCTTTCCTTATGACGATTCCGATGCTTCTCTCGAAACTGAAAACGATTTAGAATTGACTTAGATATCGATGAAAGTATCTCAGCCTCTTCCTATTTCTCTTACACACAGCAACTCGAATTTTGGAGGTGAAAAATCAGATTAAAATCTTAAGGGTGTGATTAGGTTGATTTTCCCTTAAATAGGAAAAATCTCATAATTACCTAATTCACTGATTTTCCTTAATCACCCTTCTTCTAACAATCAGATTTCCTTCCTTAATATACATATAATTTTCGAGATTATATATATATATAAATAATAAATACTTAAACTCTGAGTAAAAGGAACCGAACCCAATATTTCGTTTTTGCAAAATGACACATCTGCCCTTTCCCGAAAATAGGAATATTACACCGGAGAACGGTAAAAGGGGAGGAGCTTTGCTATAGAGAAATTGGCAGCATGTGGCTGTTTTTCATAAAATTGTCTATATTTGACTATTACATTGAGCCTCTATATATATAAACAAGCTACTGATTAGAGTTAAGCCAACGACAATGAGACATAATTAAGTACAATGTGATATGACACTAATTAAACTAATAGCTGTCCGGCGGGACGACTTGAGGCGGACCCAATCACTTAGTCATTTCTCATGTCTCTGTATTGTCTTCCTCGTGTGTAGCTTGTTCACCTGATACTGCGGTCTCGGTCCGTTGGTGGACTTGTCGATTTGAGGGCCAGGCGGGCTGGCCCCTGGCTCAGCTTCGCGCCGTGAGAAGGCGGTCTGAAGGCTTTTAGTTGGGCGTGGTTACGCTCGACCTCGACCTGTCTTATACGGATGCAGACTCTATGGGCCGGGGACTTTATCCACCGTTGAGGCCGCTGGATGGACCCGAATAAGGATCTGCGGGCTGATTTACGGTTTAGGCATATCAGATACGAGTCGGATAATTGGGTTAAAACAACTCGTTTATATTATACTCCCTCTGTCCCAATTTATTTAAGACTTATCCCATTTATAAATATCCCAAAATAAGTCTCATAACTAATATTTAGACTTAAATTAATTTCTTAAATGACTGAAAAACCCATGTATTAGGATTTAGTAAAAAAATATAGGGGGAATGAGGGAGAATGACAAAAATATTTCATCAATTAAGTAGAAGGACAGTCTTTTGAAACTTTTGCATAAAGGACAAAACTATTTATCCACTATCGAAATTCACTTGTGTTCGAAATTCACTGTTTAAATTCACTGCCGAAATTCACTGTCGAAATTCACTAATTTTCAAAATTCATTGTCGGGATTCATTTGATTTTCGGGATTCATTTGTCAAAATTCACTATCGAAATTCACCGATTTCGGGATTCACTAGGGAGATTCACCGATTTTCGGGATTATTTGTTTGTCATTCTCGCTTATAAAAATTATGCGGTTGTCCTTCTCCCTATAAAAAATATGTAGTTGTCCTGTTGCTTAATAATATTTCAGATTGTGTCCTTATCCCTAATTTTCCAAAAAAAATATAAGTACAACATAAAAGTGATTTCCAAAATTTCTTAAACAGATTGGGAAGCATCATATAGTACAGATTATGATATACTTTCTACATTTCCTAATTCGTCACATATACTTTTTTTTTGAGGAATAATTCGTCACATATACTATTCCTCGTTTTAGGGTTTTGACCTTCGTCAGCGCTGTATCCTTTTGTGTTCAACTCTTCATTCTTTGATATACTTCAGTGTAAGCTTATAACCAAAATTGCTGTAAGGTTTGCTGCTCATGTATGCTTCCGTTTCATCTTTGATGACAATTTTTTATGCTTCAGCGTAAGTTTTTGTTGTTCACTCCTCTATGCTCAATTATGATTACCTGTTAATGTAGCGTACTGTTGTTTTGACTTTTGAGTATAGTTGTTAAGTAAATTTTGCAATTTTATCTGTGTTTGCTGATTTTCAGCTGAATTGTGCTTAGTTCAATCTTTCAATAGCTTAGATATGTATACCCTGTTTGAAAAGGTGACTCAATTTAAGTCCTTTTGAGCTATGCCTATTTCTACTGTACTTATTTTTTGATATTTATATGAATTATGATATGCTGATATCTGTTGCTTGCTTTAATGGGCTTTGTGATTGCAAGATTTTATGAATCCTTTTTAGGAAACTTTTGTACTTTGATGTTCGTCTGAGAAATTCTCTTCGACATTTGATAAGGCATTTATTGGTTAAGATTTGATAAATGGCCCCTGCCTAAATATTTCTTGTCTTGATTTTATGTTAATGGATCAAATTTTTGTTTTTCGCTTTCGGCATTTGCTGAGTTTTTTCGTTACTACTCTTTGTGCCATTAAGGGGCCTTTATTTGCGCTAGTTCTATTCTACCGATACACTACACTACTTTTGCATCACACAAAAACGACTTTAAGAAAGTCAATTCTTGAGTCAAGAATCGAATTTCTGAAGGTTGATTGTCAGAATTGACCTTTTCATTTGGGTAGTGTGGTGTATGGGTAGGTTGGATATGGTGCAAATAATGTCGCCGTTTTGGAATTACTCATTAACTTTGTCTGAATCTTGGTTGAAGAAGTTTTGTACTAGAAATTGCATGGCTACAAAATGTTTCCTTTGCTCTATATATACCTGAGTGAGACTTGGATGTTAGGCTGATAGTGAACTTTCATGTATTGAATTTTCTGTAGGCAAGAATGAAGTGATCATATTTACTGATTATGGCGTTGTTGGCTTCTTCTCTCTCTATTTGGCTTGTGTAGTCCTTTTAGATTCAATTAATCTTGTCTTTGTCTAATGCGGTAGTATTTTGAAACTTGATTGTTTTAGATCATCACCTTCTATGATTCTAGTAATGAGAACTATGTAAACACTTATTTAATCTGCTATTTATGTTGTTCAAGTATTGGTTTGTCTTTCTGATTCAATATTGGTTCAAGTAAGCGACATTATTTTCAGCAGGACAACTGGTGTGTCCGGTTATTAAGTGTAATTTCTTTGAACTTCTATTTGGTCAACTTCTGGCCGACCAAAAAAAAAAAAAAATTTCATTTATTTTCTCATTAGTGGGCAATGCAACATCAGCCATCTATGAAGCAGATAATGGCCATTATGGCTGAAAGGGATGCCGCCATTCATGAAAGGAATGTGTCTCTTTCTGAGAAAAAGACAGCCTTGGCAGAGCGAGACATGGCTATGCTGCAAAGGGATTCAGCGATTGCTGAACGAGATAACGCCATTATTGAACGAGATAATGCAATTGATTATGCAATTGCAACTTTTCAGTATAGGGAAAATCTTACAAATGATTGTAATATTGCCCCATGTCCACCCGGGTCTCAAATTGCGCATGTTCACCCTCAAAGTCACCATGAAGGTGAAGCCTCGTATGGTTCAAGGGAGATGCCCATGAATGACGCCGTTTCAGTTTCTCCGGTTTCTTCCGAACCTGCAAAACCCCGAAAGACTAAACGTGCAAAGGAAGTGAAGCCAACTAAGAGGTCATCAAGAAAGCTGAGGAAAGAAGTCGAGGAGACTACTATGCCCGTTCCTGTTTGTTCATGCACCGGAGTCTTTAGGTCTTGCTACAAGTGGGGAAACAGTGGCTGGCAATCTTCATGCTGCACTACTAATCTGTCTATTTATCCATTGCCAGCTCATCCGAATAAGCGTCATGCACGAATTGGTCGGAAGATGAGCAGAAGTGCATTCAACAAACTACTAAACCGGCTTGCTGCAGAAGGTCATGATCATTCAAACCCTGTAGACCTTAAAGAGCACTGGGCGAAACACGGGACAAACCGCTACATCAGTATTAAGTAAATGGGATTCTTGAAATAGATCGAATAAATCTTGCTGCTGTAAAGTATTGTATATTAGAAAGCAGTTATTGTATTTGCGTTATCAGAGTATTGATGTAATCACTATCTTCAGTATCTTGATAGTTGTATTAGTCTCTTTTTTGCAGGGATACTCATGAGGGCTTCCATATATAGTGTTATCTTCAAGTATTGCATTTAGTACAAATGCAGTATGTAAGAGTTTTATGCTAAAATTTCATAGTCTTGTGTTGATTGCGTGACATGGCATAAGCCCATTGTTTGATAAGAGAATGATACAGAAATTAACTGTTGAGCATGCTGGTTAACAATAAATTTAAACAATAATAAACTAAAACTGCATGAACAACTTGTATGAACTGAAATGACGACAAGAGAACTTATAGATTAAGGTGAGTTCAACACTAGGCTCTACTATACAAAGGCTTATTAACATCTTTATCTTCATCCAATCTGATACCAGTACTCATAGGAGTTGTAATCTTGGTACTGTTTTCCATACCAAATTTCTTCAGCAACTCCTTGGTGTATTTGGTTTGATGAATGAAGATCCATCTTTCATTTGCTTCACTTGTATTCCAGAAAGTAGTTCATTTCTCCCATCATACGCATCTTGAACTAGCTTTTCTCATAGCATCTCATATTCGAAACAAAAATGATGTCATCTACATAGATTTGTACCAACAAAGTGTTGTCTCCTTCACTGATTCTGAAAATAGTCTTGCCAATGGTTCTTTTTGTGAATCCATTTTGCACCCGAAACTGAGATATAGTCTCATACCAAGCTCTTGGAGCCTATTTCAAGCCATAAAGTGTCGTTTTCAGTCTATACATTTTCTCTTCTTGATCTTTAATTTCAAATTTAGGAGGCTGCTGTAAGAGAGAAAATAAAATAACTCTAAAACAAATTAAGCCAACAAAATCTTTATATTCAAATTAAGCAATACATAATCTACTAGTTCGGGAATAAGATGTAACACCCCGATTTTTTTACGAAAAGGGCAATTTTGTCTTTTAATGATAATTGGGGTTTTATGTTTTATTTAATTAAAAGGATTAAATAAAGGAATAAGAGATTAGAATAAAAGGAAACATTCTGATTGGCCGACGTAAACGGGAATTAAAGGTGTCGGGGTATTTAAACGGGAAAATAGAATTTGATCCTCACTTCTCTTTCAGTTCTTTTGTTTTTCTTTCTTACGCTCTGAGACAGAAGAGGGTGCCTGTTCCATCGAAAGGCTCACCCTAGGTTGAATTTTTGGTGTTTGATCCGTGGCTCGTTTGTGCAGACGGCAGTAGAAGAAAAGGTTCGGAGGATAGCGGTGATTCTCCCGATACAAACGATTTGTGATTTCGTTCCGGTGAGTTTTCATCTTCTTTGGCTTAGAACTTGATGAATAGCATCAAGGTGTTGCTTTCTGCTGTTTTGACATCGTAGGAAGGTTCTAAGGTCTGGTTGTTTGTATAGGTTCAAGGCTTAAGGCTTGTTGGTGCTTCGAGGGCTTGGAATCGTAGAACCATGCAATCAAAAGGTGACGTGGCTAGACTTCGTACTATCTTAGGGGCCAATCTGTGAATTGGAGTTTTGTATGTTTTATACCTATATTACTGCTGTTTTGGTGTATAAAAGGTGGAGCTTGGATTGGTTTTGGGTTGGAAATCGTACAGGGCTGTTCTGCAGTTTTTGTGCAGGATTTTGGGGCTATCCGTACGGATAGAAGGCTTATCCGTACGGATAAGTCACTGGTTTGGAGTTTTGGGGAAACAGTGAGTTATCCGGATGGTTGGGGCATGTATCCATACGGATAGACTGGTTATCCGTACGGATAACTTATCCATCCGTACGGATAAGAGTCTGGTTGGGCAATTGTTGGTTTGAGCTGTTTCATGGTGTCAGCTCATGTCCGGGCTTTATAATCTGATCTCTAATCTTGAACTAAGTCTTGAAGGGAGTTCCCACGCGCATAGAACCCAACCTTACGGAGTTTTCACTAACCGTGATCGTTCGTAGGGGACCGTGCGGAGAGCCTTGACGGACTTAGTGCTTTGACGAGCTAGTGTTCGCCATTGTCTGTGTATGTGATAGGAGGTTAGAGTCTAGTGGTCTAGGACCTTGAGTAGATGATAGGGGCCTTTTATGTGAATGAACTAGGTGGCTAGTCAAACACTTAATAAACTACATATGTGTTAGCTAAAAGATTAAATGCTTTGGGAGGCTTGCGTAAGGCACGTTTATACTCCGTCGATGTGTATATGGCCCGATGTGATGTGTGCCTCCGTGGTCATCCGGACTTCCACGAGAGTACATGCACGGTCGACACTATCGAACACAAGTTGTTCGTACTACTGGAGACGCAATTCTAGTAGGTCATAATCGTAACCGGTGCGCGTAATTACCGGTCGTATGTGTCCTTGCCAACCTTAGCGTGACAAATAGCGAGCTAAAAAGCCTAGGGACCTCATGTTGTGCCATGAACGCAATATGATAGGTAGCTAGGTTAATAACGGAAAAGTTAATAAAAGACGGCAACGCCTTCTTACTGGTTGAGTAGCAATGATAGTGCGGAACTTATTCATGTTACAGAGTACTTTGTACTCACCCGTTATTTCCCTGTGTTTTGTCCCTTCTTTCTTTTAGATGAGTATCCGGAGGATGACGAGTCGTCTGAGGGTTATCCTGAGGACGAGGAATGAGCAGGTGCTATGCTTGGAGTCCAGTGGTTTCTTTATGGCTTTGTTATCTTTCTTTTTTTTTTTTTTTTTTTTTGTTAAGGGAGTTTCCGAGGGTGTTGTACTTTAAGATTTGGATGATGTTCTTTGGATGTTTAGTTTCTCTTTTGAATTCGGTTTTTTGTAGAACAGCACTTGTAACTCTGGTTCGGTTTTGGGAGACGTTTCAGATGTTTGGTTTTAATTTTTAATTTCCGAGTTATCTTTTAGCTTCCGCGTCGTTTAGTATCTCTGATTATTGATGAGGCTGACGTGTATGCATTAAATTTTATTTATTGCTATGCATGCCGAACGCACTTTTCCGGATAAGGACTCGGTATCCGGGAATGGGGCGTTACAGTTGGTATCGGAGCCGGCGTTTGCAGTGCTGTTTAAGTTAAATCATTCCTTTAAGATAAGTTAGAGCTTGTAGTAATCCTCTCTCTTGTTGTGGGTGACAGATGGTTCGTACTAGAGGAGGTGCCAACACGGATAATCAACTAGTCGGGGTGGAGAACGAGGAAGTTCCTGAGGTAGTGATGGAAGAGGAAAATTAGGAAGCAGGAAACGAGCGGGCTAATGAGGCCAGGGCCAATGAGGGGGAAGAAATGCCAGTTTGGGTGCGAGCCCCTACGAGGAGGAGGAGTGGGGCACCACCTGTCCTCCCACCGATTAATAGGTCCTCTTATGCTAGAGTGGGAAACCAAAGGAGGGTTCCTGAGGCCACCAGGGCCAACTCTCGAAGTGCTCCACTTAAGGACACCCCAGTAAATCCCTCTCAGTTTGTTGACCCGACCAGTCTGCAGCAACAACAAGATGTGTTGCGTTACTTTCAACAGCTGCATCAAGTGCAACAACAACAGTCTATCCTCCAAAGAAACGGCGAGTAATGTTGCGGCGAGCGGCGAAGCAAAGAGGGACTACCACTGTTAGTCAAGCTTCGCAAGAGACAGCCCGTCCGTACTATGAGAAACCGATTGACTGGGTCGAAAAGATTAGGAAGTATCATGTGTCAGATTTCTTTGGAAACGTGAGTGCAGAGAAAGCAGATTTATGGTTCAGGGGTTTCGAAAAAAATTGTACCAGTATGAAGGCTCCGGAGGCGGAGTGGTTACCGACTGCTTTAGCGTTGATGATGGGGAATGCCCAACGCTGGATAGAGTCATATCAGAGGTTCAATGGAAACTTCACAACTTGGAAGGCTTTTAAGGAGGCATTTTACACGGAGTATTTTCCTCAAGCAGCTCAGGGCACTAAGTCCAAGGAATTTCTAGACTTAAAACAGGAATCTCAGATGACAGTCACTCAGTATTCGCAGCGGTTCAATGAGTTAGGTCAGTTCTACCCGGAGATCTCTTCGGATCAGAAGAGAAGTATAGCAAAGTTCACTGATGGATTAACTGGTGAGATAGCTAAGGGTATGTTAGGCCCACGACCGCTTACCATGGCCGATGCCGTGGATAGAGCCTTGACGGCGAGAAGCTGCGGAAGAATGCGGTGCCGCGGGTGCGAAGAGATCATTCTCAAGTTTTCAGAGGGGCAGCGGGACATCACCAAAACAGGGGCAGAAGAAATTTGGGGTGCCGGGAGCAACAGGCTCAGTTGGGAAGACAGCTCAGGGAAATGTGGGTTCGTCGGTGAAATGTTATGGGTGCGGAAAGATTGGGCATTATTCTAGATATTGCCCGTAAAGAGGAATGGAGGTTAGTACACCGGCCACTGGGGCCAATCTTCAGGGTGCTAAAAATGGGGGCAACAGGCCTACCAGGGTTTTTGCAGCAGGCGTCGAGCCAGGAGAGGTGGATGATCTAGTGGTAACAGGTATCTTTTAATGTCTTTATTTTATTTTGAACCACTTAATATGATATGGCGCCGTATGATATTAACTGTGAAATCTAAATAAATACATGATCAGGTACTATAATCCTAGAGAGTCTAGCAGTTACGGCACTATTTGATTCAGGAGCCTCAGGGTCTTTTGTGTCTACTAAGACAGCTAGGAAACATAACCTACCATTGCAAGAGTTAGGGAATCCGTTGTCAATAACTACCCCGTTGGGGAGGATGACTAAGTGCGCTCAACGTTTACAACGAGTCGATATTATGGCTGGAAGTCATAAGAGCCATCATGACCTAACAGTGATGGATTTCACTGACTTTGACGTGATCTTGGGAATGGATTGGCTATCCAAGAACCATGTGTTTCTGGACTGTCATGGTAAGAGAGTAATTTTCAAGGTTCCCGGAAGGTCCACTAAGACCTTTCAAGGGAATGTGGTGAAGACAGGGAACGGTAAGCAGGTTGTAATCTCAGCAGTCTGGGCCATGAGGGCACTAAAGAAAGGATGTGAAGGATTCATGGTGTTTGCCTTGAACACAGAAGTACATAGAGCTAAGCTGGAAGAAACCCCGGTAGTGAAGGATTTCTCAGAAGTTTTTCCCGAGGAGTTGCCTGGGGATATGCCGGATAGGGTTATCGAGTTTGAGATAAATTTGGTTCCCGAGGCTCAGCCTACGGCAAAGGCACCATATCGGATGGCGCCAGCAGAGTTGAAGGAATTAAAGGTTCAAATCAAAGAGATGTTGGAGAGAAAAGTGATACAGCCAAACACGTCGCCTTGAGGAGCGCCAGTATTATTTGTAAAGAAGAAGGACGGCAGTATGAGAATGTGCATCGATTATCGGGCACTAAATAATTTGACAATTAAGAAAAAGTATCCTTTGCCGAGGATCGATGATCTCTTCTGTCAGTTGCAAGGAAAGAAAGTATTCTCCAAGATCGACCTCAGATCTGGTTATCACCAGTTGAAGATCAAGGTGTCCGATGTTCCTAAGACCGCCTTCAGTACTAGATACGGGCATTATGAATTTTTGGTGATGCCATTCGGGTTAACCAATGCACCGTCGGCATTTATGGACTTAATGCAGCGGGTGTTCATGCTGTATTTGGACAAGTTCATGATAGTGTTCATCGACGACATTCTCATCTATTCTAGGGATGAGAAGGAACATGAGGAACGCCTAAGGATAGTGTTGCAAACGTTGAAGGACAGTCAGCTCTACGTGAAATTCAGCAAGTGTGAGTTCTGGCTCGATCAAGTTAGTTTCCTCGGACATGTAGTCACAGCGGAAGGAATCAAGATGGACCCGCCAAGATTGAAGCGGTAAGTAATTGGCCTAGGCCTACAACAGTAACGGAAATAAGGAGTTTCTTGGGCCTAGCCGGTTACTATCGGAAGTTTGTTCAGGATTTTGCGAGGATAGCCACACCTCTCACGAAGCTCACTCAAAAGAATGTCAAGTACGAGTGGACGGAGGAGTGTGAAGCAGCGTTTCAGACTTTGAAGGATCGGTTAACTACAGCACCGGTGTTAGCTTTACCAGAGGTTTTCGGGGATTATGATGTCTACACGGATGCGTCGGGTCAAGGTCTGGGTTGTGTGTTGATGCAGTCGGGAAAGGTGATCGCGTATGCTTCGAGACAACTGAAAGTACATGAGAAGAATTATCCGACTCACGATCTGGAATTAGCAGCGGTAGTGTTCGCCCTTAAGTTATGGAGACATTATTTGTACGGTGTGAAGGCGAGGATTTACACGGATCACAAGAGCCTCAAGTTCTTCTTCACTCAAGAGAACTTGAATATGAGGCAAAGGAGATGTCTTGAGTTCATCAAGGACTATGACCTAGATATTCAGTATCACTCGGGTAAAGCCAATGTGGTGGCGGATGCTTTAAGCCGGAGGGCAGTAAATGCTATTACGACAGTTCAGGAACTAGTTGATAAATTGGACGGACTTCGGGTCCAAGTGGTCGAACGGGGAGGTAAGACGGTTAGTTTGGCGCCATTGATGGCGAGGTCCGATTTTGGACGAGATCCGGGTTAAACGGGACGAAGACCCGGTTATGGTGGACTTCAAGCGGGTAGCTCGGGAGAAGCCGACGGTGGGTTATCGCTTGGACAAGAGTGGCCATCGTGGTACGGAGATCGTTTATGTGTTCCGGATGTGGATGGTCTACGGGACCAGGTCATGGAAGAAGCTCATAGGATTGCGTTTGCGGTTCATCCCGGAGCCACTAAGATGTATAGGGACCTTAAGGAACATTATTGGTGGCCAGACATGAAACTTGATGTTGCAACCTTTGTGGCTAAGTGTGACACTTGTCAAAAGGTGAAGGCGGAGCACATGAAGCCTGGAGGCTTGTTGAAGTCTTTGGAGATCCCGGAATGGAAGTGGGAGAACATCACCATGGATTTCATTACCGGATTGCCGAAGAGTAATGGTGGACATGGCATGATTTGGGTGATTGTCGATAGACTCACGAAGTCAGCCCATTTCTTGCCATGTAAGAAGGACATGCCAATTAAGAATTTCACCACCTTGTATCTTGATAATGTGGTAAGATATCATGGTGTGCCCTTATCGATTGTGTCGGACAAGAGACACACGGTTCACTAGTCGCTTTTGGAAAGGCTTGCGAAAGCTTTTGGGACCAAGACAGCACTTAGCACGGCGTTTCACCCTCAGACGGATGGACAGTCTGAGAGGACAATTCAGACCTTAGAAGACATGCTTAGGGCATGTGTCTTGGACGCGAGGGGTTCTTGGTTGGATTATCTCGGATTAGCGGAGTTTGCCTACAACAACAGCTATCACTCGAGCCTTGGCATGCCACCATTTGAAGCCCTATATGGAAGAAAGTGTCGGACTCCTCTATATTGGGACGAAGTAGGAGAGAGACAACTTATGGGGCCGGAGCTGGTGCAATAGGCTAAGGATAAGATCGATCTTATTCGGAAGAATCTCAAGGCAGCTCAAGATCGTCAGAAGAGTTGGGCGGATGTCAGGCGAAGACCGTTGGAATTCGAAGTGGGGGACCGAGTTTATTTGAGAGCGTCACCGATGAAAGGGGTCAAGAGGTTTGGGGTCAAGGGAAAGCTCAGTCCGAGATACGTGGGACCCTTCGACATTATTGAAAGGATTGGACGGCTAGCTTATAGACTTCGATTGCCGGAATCGATGTCTAGAGTTCATAATGTGTTCCACGTGTTGATGCTGAAGAAGTGTTTGACTCAAGCTGAAACTGATTCTGAAATAGATCCGGGGGTTTTGCAAGACAACTTGGCATATGAAGAAAAACCGATCAAGATTTTGGATAGGAAAGAAAAGATGATCAAGTGCCGGATGGTCCCGTTAGTATTGGTGCAATGGACCAATCATGCACCGACCGAGGCCACTTGGGAAGTGGAAGCGGACATGATCATGGAATTCCCAGACTTTGTGTCTCTACCAGGTACATTCTAGTTTCGAGGATGAAACTCTGTATAAGGGGGAAGGGATTTAACGATTTATGATTTCGTTCCAGTGAGTTTTCATCTTCTTTGGCTTAGAACTTGATGAATAGCATCAAGGTGTTGCTTGCTGCTGTTTTGACATCGTAGGAAGGTTCTAAGGTCTGGTTGTTTGTATAGGTTCAAGGCTTAAGGCTTGTTGGTGCTTTGAGGCCTTGGAATCGTAGAACCACGCAATCAAAAGGTATCGTGGCTAGACTTCGTACTATCTTAGGGTCCCAATCAGTGAATTGGAGTTTTGTATGTTTTATACCTGTATTACTGCTGTTTTGGTGTATAAAAGGTGGAGCTTGGATTGGTTTTGGGTTGGAAATCGTACGGTACATTCTCGTAGTATTTGTGCAGGATTTTGGGGCTATCCGTACGGATAGAAGGCTTATCCGTACGGATAAGTCACTGGTTTGGAGTTTGAGGAAACAGTGAGTTATCCGGATGGTTGGGGCATGTATCCATACGGATAGACTGGTTATCCGTACGGATAACTTATCCATCCGTACGGATAAGAGTCTGGTTGGGCAATTGTTGGTTTGAGCTGTTTCGTGGTGTCAGTTCATGTCCGGGCTTTATAATCTGATCTCTAATCTTGAACTAAGTCTTGAAGGGAGTTCCCACGCGCATAGAACCCAACCTTACGGAGTTTTCACTAACCGTGATTGTTCGTAGGGGACTGTGTGGAGAGCCTTGACGGACTTAGTGCTTTGACGAGCTAGTGTTCGCCATTGTCTGTGTATGTGATAGGAGGTTAGAGTCTAGTGGTCTAGTACCTTGAGTAGATGATAGGGGCCTTTTATGTGAATGAACTAGGTGGCTAGTCAAACACTTAATAAACTACATATGTGTTAGCTAAAAGATTAAATGCTTTGGGAGGCTTGCGTAAGGCACGTTTATACTCCGTCGATGTGTATATGGCCCGATGTGATGTGTGCCTCTGTGGTCATCCGGACTTCCATGAGAGTACATGCACAGGTCAGCGCACTATCGAACACAAGTTGTTCGTACTACTGGAGACGCAATTCTAGTAGGTCGTAATCGTAACCGGTGCGCGTAATTACCGGTCGTATGTGTCCTTGCCAACCTTAGCGTGACAAATAGCGAGCTAAGCTAGAAACCCTAGGGACCTCATGTTGTGCCATGAATGCAATGTGATAGGTAGCTAGGTGAATAACGGAAAAGTTAATAAAAGACGGCGACGCCTTCTTACTGGTTGAGTAGCGATGATAGTGCGGAACCTATTCATGTTACAGAGTACTTTGTACTCACCAGTTATTTCCCTGTGTTTTGTCCCTTCTTTCTTTTAGATGAGTATCCGGAGGATGACGAGTCGGCTGAGGGTTATCCTGAGGACGAGGAATGAGCAGGTGCTATGCTTGGAGTCCAGTGGTTTCTTTATGGCTTTGTTATCTTTCTTTTTTTTTTATTTTTTTTGTTAAGGGAGTTTCCGAGGGTGTTGTACTTTAAGATTTGGATGATGTTCTTTGGATGTTTAGTTTCTCTTTTGAATTCGGTTTTTTGTAGATCAGCACTTGTAACTCTGGTTTGGTTTTGGGAGACGTTTCATATGTTTGGTTTTAATTTTTAATTTCCGAGTTATCTTTTGGCTTCCACGTCGTTTAGTATCTCTGATTATTGATGAGGCTGACGTGTATGCATTAAATTTTATTTATTGCTATGCATGCCGAACGCACTTTTCCGGATAGGACTCGGTATCCAGGAACGGGGCGTTACATAAAATAAAAATAAAAATAAAAATGGATAAACAAAAATGAAAATAGGAAGCCAATCGTCGGAATCAGAAAAGAAATAATCCTCCTTTGGATCATCCTGGCGCTCATGACTATTTTGCGCAGGTTGTTGCGATCGCATTCCAAGATACAACAATCTTTCTCATATGTCCAAATTGATACTTTAACTGAAGAGAATACGGCGAACCGATCATGTTCTGTAATTTCTTCTCGACTAAAATGCACAAATGTTTATGCGTGTTCAATGCAAAAAAATAGGTATCAGTTTCGCATAAGAAAAAACACATAGCTTTTCATTTTAGGGTTGCTACATTTCACTGAACTCTACGACATGTTTGTGGTTGTGACCTTTAACCGAACTAAAGCAACACCTTGTATGGGAATAAACCGGGTTGCGCGGCGGAAATTAAATTTTTTTTATTTCCTTTTATTTACCCAAGAACAGATTCTGGCGAACAATTAAAACATAAAAATGGAGATAAAGAATCATGCCAGATTGATGTAACATGTCGTCGCTTTATCTCGGTTGATTGTTCAAGCACAAGAGCCGCCCAAATGTTCAACCTCTAGCAGTGATCCACGCAAACATCCGTCTGAATCCTCGAAGGATTACTACTTGGAAGGCTCGACTGCTAGTTCAACTTTTCTTCTACTAAGTCTCAAGAAGCTCTCTCTTTTACTTGTGAATTTACAAGTTTTATCGTGGTACAGAAAAAGCTTGACATATCTTCTCTTTGATAGGGTCTGAAACGCCACTTACCAAGACCTATTGGGCTTCGGCTTGGGCTTTGCTTCTTAACTTGTGGTAGAAAGAAAATACCATTTTCAGATAAGAATATTTTAATTTAATTATGACTTTGAATTTAAAAAAATTATGACTTTTGATCGATATCCAATATTAATTTATAATACTAATATTATAATATTTATTTATAATAAATGATCTGAAATATTAATTTCACTACAACCCTTTGTAGCAAGCACAATAAATCCTTATTTGATTATCGTATAATCATAATTTAATCCTAGACAAATATTCTTATGTGTGACCCATAGGTTTCCGCATATGTTGGACGTAAATATTAAATGCATTCCCAAAATACCCTTCATGCTTAACGATCGTGACTGACATCTAGCAATGTGTCATGACTCCCTAATTATTGGAAGAGTCATGTGCTACGACTACAACCTTTCCTATGAAACGGTCAGTGTAACTAGAATCCTTTCGCAAATGCAATATCCATACAATCGTTAAATGAGTGTCAATGCATCAACATATGTATCTTATAATCTGAATATCATATTATCTCGAAATAACTAAGACTTCTGTTTTGCAAAGATTTCGAGAATATAACATTCCTTACAAGAAGGCCATTTTAGGATATACATTTCTACCATTAGGAAACACGATTCCAGACCAATGGCATAAATCCTACGCACGTTGTTGGGTCTTTCACGGAGAAGACTAAAAAGATAAGATAACAAGGTCTTGAGGGGAGTAAAGATCCCTCAAACAAGAAGAGGAAACATCAAGAGGTCCCTATTATTGAGATATCATACGGAGATTCTCTTAAATTGTCTTCTTCCCAAAATCAGGAGTCCACTGTGGATAAATAAAATTAGCTAGCCAAGGGCTCCAGCTTGGCTTCTAAAAGTCGCCCTAATCCATGGAAAAGAATCCCCATTCCCCCTTAAAGGTAAAACTAGAAACATCTTGCCCACTCGTCTGTTGACTTCTGTCCAAGGTGGGCTTTAAGTATCAACGATCAGTTCGATGACTTTGTTGTGGACCGTTGGTAGGGGAAAACTAGATTCTTCCTCAAGATAAGTATATGGCAAGTCATATTATAGATGCAGAGCCGCTTGATATATCATACTGCAGCATGGGCATGGTAAATTTCCTTATGAATTTCAGCAAGATTTGGATCTTTTTAATCGTAAGTGTTGAAACTGCTCCTACAAAGTATTTGGCAAGAACATGCTCACTATTAGTGCATCAAGTTAAATGACAATGAAGATATGATCATTTTTAAGAGAATCTTTGAAAAATATATAATTTATTCATTACTTGCTAGATTAAACTCAACATTTGATGTTGTTAGAATTCAAATTCTAGGGAGATGAGACCTTCCCTCACTGAATGAGACTGTTGGTCCCGTGAAAAGGCTGACACAAGTTTAGAGGGGGGGGGGGTGGTGAATAAACTTGTCCCAAAAAACCTAGATTTGAAACACCTTAGATTCAGCTTTAAACTTGTGTGGAGTTAAGCTAACTTAGCTGAGTATAAATCGAACTGCCTTACGTTCAAACTGAGTTAACCGGCAGCGGATATATTAAAGACATTTGAATGTCCAGTTATCGGTTTGTAAAGATGTATGCAGTGGAAACTCAGTTTCTAATGTTTGCTGAGTTTGTGTTTTGAATTGATGTGAACTAGAATGCAGTAAATAAATGCGTTAAGTAAATAAGACAGAATTTATAGAGGTTCCAGGTGGTGTAATTCTGTCATTCCTCTCTTCCACTATGATGCGGAGGAAAATTCCACTAGAACTCTTTGAGGTACACGGTTACAAAGAGTTCTAAACTGATAGTCCTTGACTAATCCCTAGCTTCATTATCTAAGCAGCTATAGTACAGGTAGGATTGCTGTTCTGCAACTGCTTGCACCACTGGTCCTTGAAGGGTTGGATTGCCTCTTCACCAGCTCATCACAACCACAGTCTTCCTGACTGCACTCAACTGTCCTTCACACCTTCTTGGTGTTTCACAGTCTAACCTTTGATAAAAATCAATGTTGAGACTTGAATCAATGACTATGATTCAACTTATGATTTGAGCTTCTTCTTCTAGATGTGTATGATAAGTTCAATAGCTCTATTCTTCTTCAAGTGTGAGTCTTGATGTTTCTTTGAATACTTTAGAACACTTTGAAGATTTCTTGATCTTGATTTTCAATCAGTGAGTAGCAAGAGTTCTTTTTAATTTTCTTTCCCCCTTACTAAAATCTTTCTTGATATGATTTTCTCTTGAACTCTACACCTCTTCTTGATGTAGAATTTATCCCCACGGTTATCCAATATGAATTTGAATTATAGCCATTTAGTGGTCCTGCTAAGATTTGTTGAATGTCAGTGACTGTTCTGACAATTCAGTCCATCATCCAATGAAAATGCTTGATTTGTAACGTTCGAATTATCTTTCAGCTTTATGGATGTCTTTTAGCTCTAAAACTGAATGTCTTAGGGTTGGTCAGTTTTAAGCTTTATAAAACTCAGTGTGTCAGTTTTCAGTTTAGAGCATTAACTGAGTTTTTTCTCTTCTTCAAAACTTAGTACTCTATTTTCATCTGAGCCATATTGACTTAATCAGAGTACACCATAACTCACAAATCTTTTAAGATATCACTGTCCTTATGTATCTTAGGTCTTGATACATGATCTATAAAGTCAGTTCAGGTCATCACAATCTTGCTTGAATTCTAACTTTACAGTCTCGGCTTTGATCTTCATAAAAACTGAGTTTGAACCATCAGTTCTTCAATCTTCAATAACTGAGTCTGTGTCCCTCAGCCTTCTACTACTGAGTTTGTTTCCTCAGACTTCTGCTTCTAGATAAGCCAACTGAGTCTGTGTCCTTCAGTGAACTTACCTTTTTCAGTTCCAATAGTGTACTCAGTTTTTTTGATAAAGTCAGTTTCTTCATATGAATACTCTTTCTTGTAAACTCAGTATGTTCTCAGTTTTCTCAGTTTGTGCTATTCTATTACAGTGCTTGTCTGATTAACCTATACATGTATCAGACTCTAATAAATCTTATACATTTATTTCTATATGTCTTCTTGCTTTGCACTATAACAGCTCGTTATGACACTTCATCAATAGGGTTAAACACAATAACTGATGAATCATTATCAAAAATAAATTTTATTTCCAACAATTTCCCTATTTTTGATGATGTTAATACCCTCTTTAAAAGCAATGCGAAAAGATAAAATATAAAATATAACAAACACAAAAGACTGAGAAACTGATAGATTATTGATGGTTTGAGTTACAAGAGTATTAAAATACAACAAGAGTAACTGAAGGAACTAAGTCTCAGCTTCTTTGTCGGTGGTCATTTTCTTGTCATACACTTCAGTAATTTCTTTCATAGCAAGGTTTGTTGAACTATTTTCTATTCCATTGACACTAGCCTAGATATTCCAAGATGTAGTCATGCTGTGCTTCCCGAAAAACTTTCTTTTGAACAAGTTTTCATATAATATCACGATTTTCTACATCTTCTTATTTGTATATGTCTTCAGTAGTTATTTGATAAACTCAGATTCAGTTTGTTCAATTTTCTTCTCAGCTTTCTCAAGCATACCATTTACTTTCCATTTTCTCAGTTTATTCTAGTAATGAACAAGAACTCTGCATAACTAGGAAGTTTTCTAAAGCATGTTCTCTTGATTCACCTTCCTTTGTAGGTAATTCCTTGAAAATGCTGCAAAGTTGTGAATCCAAGCCAAGTCTCTTCTCAGTTGGTTCAGAAAACTTTGCAATTAGTTCCATTTCTTCATCATTCATGTCACCTCTGGATTTCTTGAGTTCAAATAGTTTTTCATTTATGCTTTCAAGAACTCCTGGCATGTCTGTTGCATTTGCTTTCAGAATATCCAAACTTTCCCCCTTATTGACATCATCTTTAAGAACCAAACTCCTGATATAAGAATTCAGGTGTTGTTGATTAGATGCCAATATGGTTTGGGCAATGACTGAGTCTCTCATGGAATTTTCCAATAACAACATTCTGTCATGGACATTGGTAACGAGACCTTCAAGTCTTTTCTGAGTCTCACTTTTCTTGGCGTCTGACTCAATGGATGTTTTTCTAATTCCAATTAAAGTATCGTGACAGTCTTTCTTGACACTGTCCATCCTCTTCATCATATTTTCCCATTCATTCTTGTTTTCTTAAATGGATTTTAATACTTTTCCAAAAAGTTCATATCATCATTCAGTATCTTTACAAGCTCATTGTAATGATACTTGATGATCTCAGTTTGGGTGGGAACATCTTTCTTGTTTGTTTTCTTTTCAGTTTTCTTGTCTTCAACAGTTTTCTCTTTCTCAGATTGGGTAACTTTGTCATCTTCAGCTTTATTTCCAACAATGTTAGCTTTCAGTAGATTCTCAGCTGCTTCTTTCTCTGTCAGTTTTCCTTCCAACTCTGTCTTATCTTCTTCTTCTTCATCAACAGTTCCTTCCTTTGCTTCATCAGCTTTAGCCTTAGAAATTTCCAAGACTTCTCTATCAATTGGAGAAATATATCCTTCTTCATCAGACTGAGTGTCTGAGTCTGATGCTGTTGATCCGCTCTCATCTGTACTGTCTTCACTATCATTTCCTCCTTCAACATCCTTTCCTGATTCTTTTGTTTGAAGAGAAGCAAGAATCCCCTTTTGTAGGCCAGGGTCTCATTGTGAGTCATCATCATCATCATTATCAGCCTTCTTCAATTTTGACGCTTCACTTCTTGTGAATTTATTCCAATGATTTTTTTATCAATGAGTAACCATTTCTCAAGAATTCTTCAACATTGAACAATTTTGACAAGTGAGTTATGTTATACAAATCAAAAACCCCTTGTTCTATGCTTTCCATGGCTTCTTGTTGACTTTTTTGATTTCTGATTGAGCTAAATTCCGGTGTTGATAAGCATCCAATCTTTTGCAATCAGCTTCAATCAATTTACCAATGTCAACTGTTGGAGCAGATACAGTTTGTGATGATGTGGCAATTTTGGTTTCTCTGGGTTCTTCCAATGCAGTCTCAGTTACAATCTCAATTGATTCAACAACTTTCCCAGCTTCCGTTTTTCTGGGTTCCTCTTCAGCAACAACAGGGATGATAGATTTTCAAGGTTCAGTTTCATTTCACCAGTAATCACAGGCTCAACAACATGTTCAGTAATCTCATTATCTTTAGTAGCCTGAAGCTCTTTTGGTTCCTCTATCTCTTGTTCCTTTTCCAGTTCAGCAACTGGTTCATCTACAGTTTTCTCAGCAATTCCAATACTTTCACCTTCTTTTCTCTGACTTACTTATTCAACAAGATCATCCAAAGTGATAACTTGTTGTTGAACTGATTTTCCGTCATTACCATCATCAACTTCTCTGCTCTTAGACTGAGATGCTTCGAACTCTTTGATTGACTCTTCGTACTCCAATCTAGATGTTGACTTTTGTGGTGTTGATTTTGATTTGGACAACGTGTTGATCATTGCTGCTACCTCAGGTGTTATCAGCTCTTTATCACTCTCAATTTCTTCATCTTCAGTTCTCAAAACTTGTCCCCTCTGAGTGTCAGCTTCTGGTAGGGATGGAAAGAGTTCTTGAGCTTCTTCAACTGATCCTTTTCGATAACATCAGGTTTTGTGGAGGTCTCCTCAGCTTTTGATTTCTTGGCTATCTGACTTGCTGTGTCAGAAACTAATGATCTCTTAGGTGAGAGTTCCTTTGATTTCTCAGCCATCTTGGTTTTCTCTAACTCTTCCAGTTTTCTCCTTTTCTCCCTAAGTTTTTCAAACTCTTCCAAGGCTTCTTATGTAGTAACTTTTTTGGAAGATCTCTTTCTTTTCCTTTTAGGTTCAGTTCCAGAACCTTCAGTTTTCCTTTTTCCAGATTTTCTCTTCTCATATTTTATTGCAATTTTCCATCAACAATTGCAGTTGATTGTCTTAGGGAATTCCCAAATGATTGATTATTCTCTGCACCAACAAGGCTCGAGTCTTCTTGTGATAGAATCTCCCTATCTTTACATATGTTTTCTTTTTTGGTACTTCAGATACAATATGTCCTGCTATCTGGTCAAGAATGTACCTTTGCCAATTGGAATTGGCTTCAAACCAAATCATATACAACAAATCTATCTTTGTTCCTGATAGATTGCTAAAATTGCCAGCACTTCCAATCACACATCTGGTTAGCATCTTAGTTAAATATGCAAACTCAAGTTTGAGAAATCCTATCTTCCCTATCAGAGTCATGTTTGAATCTTCTTCTGCTGTAATAATCTTCCATAAATTCTCCTTCTAATCCTTAGTAGATGAATGTCTAGACTTGTCCAAACCAAAAATTTCTACAATAAGGTCCTCAGTAACCTTAATTTCCTTCTCATTGGCCTTGGTGGTAAGAGTGTAGAATTTCCCTTCTAAAGCAGTCTTTCCAAATTCATAAAAGTCACCGATGCTCTCCATGCATACATTCTCCAGGGCAATGTTGAGAACCTCTTCAAGTCCTTTGATCTTTGTGATTTTCTCCACGATTTGTTTGACAAGTTCTGAATTACCATGCTCTTCAAGATATTGATAAGGTGACATGATCAAACCGGCTTCAACTCTGGTGAAAGTCAGTATTTCTGAGGGAATTTGAATTTTTGAAATTATTTTGAAGATATGAAGGAAATTCTTCGATTTTGGGTATGGTAAAACTGAGTGGTAAAGAAATTTAAAGAAGAAGAAGGGAAGGTTTATATATAAGAGAAATAGTTGAGTAGTGAGTGGGTTTTGAAACGTCTTGTCATAAATCACATCTGGCATTGAGATGCTGATCGCGTGTAAGTCACTAACGTCGATATTACTAGCCAGAATACTAGGTACATCGTAGTATAGTAAATGCGAGTCAAGGTCTTTCCCATAGAGACAATGCAACTATAAGTATAAACGATTCTAACCTAATTAAGAAGCATCATAGAGGCGGTCATTGACCAACAATAACATAAAAGAAAACAAACATGGTATTCCTCTCCTCTCCTCACCGATCTACTAACTTGGATTAGTTAATAGTTATGTTTACTTCCCCGCATAATTTCCTTAGATTAATCGTGAGCTTTCATTTTAATTATCATTATCAGCTACGGGTGCAATTCCTACTCCTATCTACTCCGACAATGGTAGTTGACAATCTATACGCAAGCTACCCTCTTTAATTGGTCCGTAATAGCCCATACACATAAAGAACTAGAAATGCCGATATTAAGCGCTAACTCATACCGCTAACCCGCCTAGACAGCTGTCGACATTGACCAGCACGTTCTTAGGGTCTATTATAGACTGTGTCCTAATTAACAATTCACTAACAGTCCTTCATGTTAATATATGATTACAATAAGCAGATTGGCCAGATCTAACCTACTGTTAATTAAACCTGTCGATCAACGTAGCTGTAATGAATCCCTGTTTAGGTTTTCTAAATATTGCCTTGGTAAACCGGTATAGACCGCCGGGTTACCGATGTCATCTTTTCCTAATCTCTGGATCTACATTGCTCAATACGATTAAAATAAGTAAATTATGGGGTCTTTAAACATGCAGATTAACTAAAACACATAAATACGAACAGATCTACCATATTGAAGACAAGAAAGGAATGTTCAAAGCTTCATACCTTCAACAATGGAGATCTAGCTTGATCTACTCAAGCTAGAGATGATGGAAGAAGGGAGGAAACCGAAAACAACTCTCCAAAGCTTAAGAAAACTTTATTTCATCAAATTTGTATAATAAAATTGAATATAATTGAGTGATTATACAATAATCAGCTAATGCGGTCTTATATAGATACAATGACCGACTTAAGACTCTCTAAAACCCTAACCGACCTAGATAATACGGCAGAATCAGTTTCGTGTCGAACAAGTCACCGGTTTACCGGGCCTAGCCTTCGGGTTACCGGGCCTACTTTTCTCCTTTTTCTTCAGCAGGCTTCTTCTTGGACTTCAATTACTCAGCCCAATACACTTCTTTCGGTCCAAATCCATTCTCCAATGCTTCAGATTCGGTACATCCTATAAAACATGCAAAACGAGACAAAACAGTACCAAATCTT
Organism: Gentiana straminea; assembly: GCA_036785695.1. Taxonomy (NCBI): domain Eukaryota; kingdom Viridiplantae; phylum Streptophyta; class Magnoliopsida; order Gentianales; family Gentianaceae; genus Gentiana; species Gentiana straminea. The sequence continues at coordinate 3,345,132 of JAVUPR010000407.1, read as the reverse complement.
CAGGAAAATAGCATAGATGCAGAATTACGATCCTGGAAACACTCACATAGCATTTAACATATATTCCATATAATAACGAGCCTATTTATCCTCTCTTGAGCAGAATTCGGGGTGAATAAATGTATAATTATTGGTACTATTTAAAGCGTTATCAGATGCAAAAATGATGGTGAGTAGTGGAGATGAACGGTTGAGATGTATATAGGTTACAACTTTTCTACCAACCCCAGCTGATGCCAGTAAATGCACTTGATACGCTTAGCTCTTAGTTGTAAAGGCTCAGCTTTGATCGTATCCACATAATGGTCAGTTCACAAATTTTTTGTATCTCAATTGTGACTTTCTAACTCATTTCTCAATTGAGTCAGTTTTCACAAGCCAGTTCTTTCCCTGTAAAACAAATCAAGATCTTTTTGGTACCCATATTTGTTTGGGTCCTTTCTGGTTAGATTTTGGATTAATTCTTTAATCTCTTAAAGATGACCTCTTTTTCTTAGAATTAATCTCCTTTCTGAGAGCTTTGAACAATTTGGCAACTAAGCTTATATACTTTTCTTGACTTTTTGACTTAGTAAAATTTCTGTTAGATTTGTCAATTTTCATATAATTCTGCTGTTTTGGTTTTTCAGTCCAATACTTATGAATGTTGTGAAACTGAGTTGATCTAGCAGGAATTGTAGAACCATTCTAGTCTTCATCAGTTGGAAAGAGTCTCCATTTCCCCTGAATCTATTAACCTTTGAATGATAATCATTCTTTGGGAAATAATACTTGAATGTTTTGTTAAGCGACCTTGCGCTTTGCCTTTTTCAAATTTCGAACTTTTATGCGAAATCTGTCGGTTTTCCGAGTGATACTGACAGATTTTACATTTTTGTCAGTTTTTAGTCGAGGTTGTGCTGAGATATTGTCAGTTATAACAATTTCATCAGTTTTCTGAGTTCCGGACTTTTGTGCAGCCACAAACTTAGGTGCATCTGAACATGGTATGAACTTAGAATTCTGTTGATTATCAATCCCTAAGCCTGATCTATCACCATATGGCTTTCCTGGTTTGAACTGAACTTTAGGAGTTGGATCAACTGTTGGTTCTGTGATGTTTATCACTTCTGCTATCTCATCATTAGTGCAACCACCTTGAGTACCATTATTAGCCTTGATAAATTTAATCTCAACACTCAATCTTTAAACTTCAATTTTCAACAATTCTTTTTCCTTTTTGACATTCTTGTAATTCTTTTGAATTTCCTCTAACTCCTTTATGAGCATGTCCAAGGTTTCATTGAATAAGAGTTTCTATGATTGTGTAAGGCAGTGTGACAGTTGGATGTAGAAGCATTTACCTCATAGTGTTTGATTAATTGGCTTTAAGTTCCAGCTTCTTCACATTCCATTACTTGTTTTCCTTTACTTGATTTAGCCAAGTCCTTCATTGGATTGGTTCTAAACAATATTATTTCCTCATCCTGAACATCTGCTGGAAAGCTTATAGTTAAGGTTTTAGAATTCTCTTTTCTTGCAGTAATAGATGGATCTTCGATAAATGTCTCAATCATCCTTTCTTGAGTATCAGCAAAAAAGGCCAGCAATTTATACTTGTATTCATCAAATGTTAAAAATGAACAGCTGAGTAAATTCCTAAAGTGATTCTGTGAGTCCATGATGCAATATTGTAAAAACTTTTTGAATGACTGCTATTACTGAAGATCAGTTATACTAAGCAAACAAACTGATAAGAGATTCAGCTTATAGATATCTTCGGAACAGAAGCTCTGCTTTCATACCAATTGTTGGATTTGTATTGGAAATAATTGGATACCAGTTACTTCAAACAGACTATCAAACTGATAAGACTCAACCGGAGATCTCTTCAGAATAGAAGATTAGCTCCGATACCAATTGAAGGTCCCGTGAAAAGGCTAACACAAGTTTTAAGGAGGGGGAATAAACTTGTCCCCAAAACCTAGATTTGAAACAACTTTGATTCAGCTTTAAACTTGTGTGGAGTTAAGCTAACTTAGCTGAGTACAAATCGAACTGAATTTTGCACAAACTGAGTTAACCGGCAGTGGATATATTAAAGCCTTTTGATTGTCCAGTTATCAGTTTGTAAATATGTATGCAGTGCTAACTCAGTTTTTAATGTTTGCTGAGTTTGTGTTCTGATTTGATGTGAACTAGAATGCAGTAAATAAATGCGTTAAGTAAATAACTAAATAAGACAAAATTGATAAAGGTTCCAGGTGGTGTAATCCAGTCACTCCTCTCTTCTCCTATGATGCGGAGGAAAATTCAACTAGAACTCTTTGAGGTACACGGTTACAAAAAGTTCTAAACTGATAGTCCTTGACTAATCCCTAGCTTCACTATCTAAGCAACTATAGAACATGTAGGATTGCTGTTCTGCCACTGCATGCACCACTGGTCCTTGAAGGGTTGGATTGCCTCTTCACCATCTCATCACAACCACAGTCTTCCTGACTGCACTCAATTTTCCTTCACACATTCTTGGTGTTTCACAGTCTAACCTTTGATAAAAATCAAAGTTGAGACTTGAATCAATAACTATGATTCAACTTGTGATTTGATCTTCTTCTTCTAGATGTGTATGATAAGTTAAGTAGCTTTGTTTTTCTTCAAGTGTGAGTCTTGATGTTTCTTTGAATACTTTAGAACACTTTGAAGATTTCTTGATCTTGATCTTACAACTAGTGAGTGGCAAGAGTTCTTTTTAATTTTCTTTCCCCCTTACTAAAATCTTTCTTGATATGCTTTTCTCTTGAACTCTACACCTCTTCTTGAAGTAGAAGTGGTCTATTTATAGGGGTTATCTCAAAGGTTATCCAATTTGAATTTGAATTATAGCCGTTTAGTGGTCCTTTAAGATTTGTTGAATGTCAGTGACCGTTCTGGCAATTCAGTCCATCATCCAATGAAAATACTTGATTTGTAACGTTCAAATTCTCTTTCAACTTTTGGATGTCTTTTAGCTCTAAAACTGAGTGTCTTAGGGTTGGTAAGTTGTAAGCTTTAGAAAACTGAGTGAGTCAGTTTTTAGTTTAGAGCATTAATTGAGTTTTTACTCTTCTTCAAAACATAGTACTCTATTTTCATCTGATCCATATTGACTTAATCAGAGTACACCATAACTCATAAATCATCTAAGATATCATTGTCCTTATGTATCTTAGGTCTTGATACAAGATCCTTAAAGTTAGTTTAGGTCATCACAATCTTGCCTGAATTCTAACTTTACACTCTCGGCTTTGATCTTCATAAAAAATGAGTTTGAACCCTCAGTTCTTCAATCTTCAATAACTGAGTTTGTGTCCCTCAGCCTTCTACTACTGATGTTGTTCCCTCAGCCTTCTGCTTCTAGATAAGTGTTAAGGGTGATTTTATACGTTTTATAAGGATATGTTTTATATCAATTTCCCCCATATGTGGATGTTTTTCATAGAAATCGAGCTTTATAATTGAAATATTGAGCAAGTGGTGTTTTCAATAGTAAAATTTCAAAACGTAACGAATTATGTGCTTAAATTGTGATTTTATATTATTTTGGAATATCGTTACGCTTTGGTATGTTTTTCCTACATTGTAGACACACATTGGTGATGGAAAAGATGATTTTTAAAGAGTTAAATTAGAGTGGAAAGGAATCAATCAGATTTATGGAAGAATAGAGGATATAAGGAAAGAAATCAAGTGTTGAACCAGCTGGACTGGCGTCCAGATTCATCAAACTGGCGTCCGGTAGGACGGGCGTTTGACATGCTAGACGAGCGTCCAGGAGGAGCTTTTACATTCAGGATGTTCAGATTTTCAGTGGACTGGCGTCCAGAATTGCATAGGACGGGCGTCTGACGAAGACTCGGCCCGACTCGAAATTTCAACGCATCTGGACGGGCGTCCGCGGCCGACCTAACCACAGCCGACTTAGTATTCTATATATAGCCGCATCGCCCCAACCCTAATTACATCAGATTTTCTATACACAAAAATACAGCAGCAGCCGCACTTCTGAGGCTCTCAAGGCCGATCACCCGAGCCTTGTGCTCGGATGATCCGGGTTAGATTAGGATGCATTTATTTTCGTTTGTTGATTCATGGAGATCATCCATTGTACCAAACTATGTGAGTTTATCTTGTTAATTTATTCAATCCTTTGTTTATTCTTATGATCTTTGATTCGTTTTGTATCTTTCTATGATTTATAATGCTATTGTGTGACTAGATCGAGAGATTGGTTGCTAATCGTTGTCTAACATAGATGAGAATCGTTGTTAGGCTAGATCACCATAGAAAGATAGGATCTTTAATCGTTAATTCGTGACAAATTAATTGGTTAATTATCTAGGTTGCTAGATTCTAAAATACGAGAGTTAAATTGAGTATACACCTTCGTTTTGTATGAAATTGGTCTCAACATTCGAGAGAGGAGAGATCGATAATTGAATTCACTAAGAGATTAGGAATTCATAGCTTGAGAAACGGATTCACTAAGGAACTAGGAGTTCGTATCTCGTGTAAAGGTGAAACCACAATATCGAATTAAAATCATGAGATGAACTTGGATTGAAATCACTTAGTTTGTGTAATGTTTAATCCCATGTATCTTTAGTTTAGGTCGTGTTTATTATTCTTAGCTTAGGTTTATTTTTCTATGTGTTTTTATGTTTGTTCTTTCGTTTATTTGTTTTCGTACGTAACAATTTAAGAAATTAATAATATTAGATTCAACATCCCAATTCCCTGTGGATCGACCCCTTACTTATCCCGCTTTACTAGTAATTACCCGGTATTCGGCCGGTTAGGAGTTAGTTTTGCATATAGGTTAGGGTTTATAAATTGTTTTTGTTTAATGATGCAAAACCATCCGAACAATAAGCCAACCCAGTCTGTCCCTTAGCGAACTTACATTCTTCAGTTCCAATAGTGTACTCAGTTCATTTGATAAAGTTAGTTTCTTCATATGAATACTCTTTCTTGTAAACTCAGAATGTTCTCAGTTTTCTCAGTTTATCCTATTCTATTACAGTGCTAGTCTGATTAACCTATACAAGTATCAGACTCTAATAAATCCTATACATTTATTTCTAGATGTCTTTTTGCTTTGCACTATAACAGCTAGTTATGACACTTCATCAATGGGGTTAAACACAATAACTGAATAACTGATGAATCATCATTAAAACATAAATTTTATTTCCAATAGAGACCATCTCAATGGCCAGAGCTAAAGAAAGCAAGCATGGAGTCATGTTGGAAAGATCTACTGAAAATAGATCAACCTTAACCTCAAAGGCTACTAAAATATTGGGACCAAAGGCTACTGAAAACAAGGGGCCTCTAAGGAACTAGATTGATATTATTCAGAAAGAAGCTGACATAGAGTCTCTGAACTACAAGTATTGTAAAATAAAGAGGCATACCAAAGACAAATGCTGGAAGCATAATGGGAAGCCAATAACTAGGATGATTGAAACTGCTTCTGCCCATATTTCCAATAAGGAGAATGAGAACCCAAAATCTTAGGCAGCTGGGCTTAGAGCATATGAAATTTAAAACCTAAAAAGATTCATGGACAACCTTAAATAACCCAACTTCTTCATGGGTTTATAGGTACATCTTTCAATCACTAAAATCTTAAAAAGAATGAGAAATGAGGGATTTATTCAGGTGCTACTGATCATATGTCATAAGATATGTCCATAACTTATATTCCAAGTCCCAATTTTAAGAAAATTACTATCGCTGATAGATCTTTGATAACTATTGCAAGTATAGAGAATATTGTTTTGACACTTGAGATTACTCTCAAGAGCTTCTTACATGTTCCTAAAATAACTTCTAATCTTATTTTCATTCAAAAAATTACAATTTATTGAAATTGCAATGTTATTTTCTCTACTGACTCTTGTCTGATTCAGGAGAAGAAGATTGAAGTTGCAAAAGTGAAGAATGGAGTATACTTTTTGGATGGATAGAAGAATAAAACATGTCATTTATCTTATTCTATATCTTTTGGTGATAATATTTGTGTACCATAAGATATTAGGTTATCCTGCATTTAGCAATATGCAAAAAATGCACCCTGATGTTTTTGAAGGAATACAAATTGACTCTTTATTTCTCCAAGAATGTGAGTTATCCAATCACAGAAAAAGTAAACATCAGGGAATGGTTTAAAACACCATTCACCTTGTTTCACAGTGATATTGGGGTCCATCTAAGGTACCAAATACCACTGGAGCAAAGTGGTTTATATGATTTATTGATAATTGTACTAGGACAACTAGGGAATATTTGCATCAAAATAAATTTGAGGTTGCTAATGTTTTTCAACAATTTTTCAACATGGTGAAAACTCTATTTGATACAAGGATTAAGAGGATAAGGACCGATAATGATAGAGACTACTTTATTTAGTTTCTTAGATGTTTTCTCCAAAAATAGGAGATTATTCATGAGTCTTCTTCTGTTCACATTCCACAACAAAATGGAGTATCCGAATGCAAGAACAGACATCTGATGAAGGTGACTAGGGCTTTTATTTTCCAAACAAAGGTTCCTAAGTTTTATTCAGGGGAAGTTGTTCAGACTCCAACTCATTTGATTAACAGAATCCCTTCTAGCTATTTGGGAGATTATACCCATAGACGTCTTTTATCCAATCTTTATCCATGTTTTCCAAATGGTGAAAAATTGGATCTGAGTGTCTTTGGTTGTGTTGTTTATGCTCATATTCATTCTCCTTATAGGGGAAATTAGATCCTAGATGTATTGAATGCATTTTTATTGACTATTTGAATACCCATAAAAGGTATAAATGATATCATCTTCATACTAACATTTTTTTGTCTCTAGGGATGCAGCCTTTCATGAAGCTGAATCCTACTATGGAGCTGCTCATGTCCAAATTCAGGGGGAGAACTCCATATCTGAATTAGAAATGGACCAATTTCTTCTAAATCTGATGATAGTCCCAGATCTGAAAGATCAGCAAACTAGAGATATCCCCGTTGAAGAAAAAATCAGGCTCAAACTCATGAGGAGCATCAATGTGTGCAAGTTTCAGATTCAGGTCAGGAGGAGATCCTTTCTCGGCTAGACACTTTAGGATATAAGATCTAATCCGAAGCTCCTCAACTTACTTCACCAGAAGAAGAGTCTTCAGCTGAAGATTCACAACTGACTCCATCACAAAGCTGAGGTGTCAGATGATGCTTCACAACTAATTCCACCATGAGAAGGCATCACATCTAAAGTTCCTTAGCCAAACCTTCCAGAGGGTAATTCAGAGCTGAGATTCTTATTTATTTAAGAAGGAGATCTAGTGCTTGTACTAAGCCTAAGAAGGATCTTCATATTGCCAAAAGAAAGAAATGCAGGGATTGCAAGCAAACATCCCAATAAGAACTTCATCTCTTATCAGGATGTTGGCTCTAAACACAAGGTTCTGGTCTCTAATTTTCAATCAAAAATGTTCTTAAGGTTCCTACCAGTTTTCATGAATCCATATAGGATGAGAAATAGATAACAACTTTGGAGGAGGAAATGTCTACCCTTAAGAAAAATAAGACTTGGAACCTTATTCAAGCACCAAAAAGGGTCAAACATGTTGGGTGCAAGTGAGTGTATACCATTAATTACAATTCAAATAGGACCATTGATAGGTACAAGGATGAATCAGTTTCCAAAAGAGCTCAACCAGACCCCAAGTGTTGACTACTTTGACACTTTTGCACCTGTGGATAAAACGAATACAATTATGATCTCGATATCCCTTGCTACTATGTTTAATTGGGATCTACAACAATTTTAGGTGAAGAATGCCTTCCTCCAAGGATACTTCAAAGAAGATATTTATATGCAAAATCCTCTTGGTTTTTCAGCAGATAAAGGGAAGATTTGCAAGCTGAAAAATGCACTTTATGGTCTTAAGCAATCTCCTAAAGCTTGGTTTGGTAAGTTTACCAACACTATGAAGAACTAATATATTTCCAGAGTCAAGAGGATGACACGTTGTTTATGAAACACTCATCTATGAACAGTGCTTCTATTCTTCTTGTTTATGTGGATGCTATCATTGCGACTGAATATGATACTCAGGAGAACCAGAGGTCGCTGAAGTGTTTGTTTAAGGAATTTGACATAAAATCATTAGGAAAACTGAAATATTTCCTTGGAATTAAAGTTGCTCAATCAAATTAAGGGATCTTTATTTCAATGTAGATGTATATGATGGATCATTTGGTGAAAACATGGAAACTGGGTTGCAAACCTGCTGCTAGTGATATTAATTTCAATCATGTGATTTCAGATGGTCTTGAAGATGGACCAGTTGCAAGAAATCATAGGAAATATTGGTTAGAAGGCTTGTCTAACTCACTCACACCAAACCTGACATTGCTTTTGATGTTAATTTGGTGAGTAGGTTCATGCAAGATCCTTAGAAGATCCACCATGCAACTCCTCAAAAGCTTCTACATTTCTGTAAATGGTGTCCTGAAAAGGCATCCTATTCAGACGATGAGGAAATATTCAAGTGAAAGCCTACATAGATGCAGATTATACTTGAGCTATCGAAGATAGTAGATTCACTTCTGGATACTGATGAAGTTCATAGAATTATAAACTAAAGATAAAATGTAGAATTATTATTGATGAACTAAAAGTTACAAGTTACATTACAATGTGGCTGATCATGGGGTATTTATAACTTCATACACCTCATGAATCAGTTAGAAGTAAGTGACAAGAGGTTCCAACTAACTATAACTGAATAACAACTTTCCACATCACAGTACACTAGATTACTCAGCAGGATGCTGTTTCTTCATACAATAAGCAGAGTGTATCAGCCGACTACACTCAGCATTCCCTTCAGCCTCTATACTGTAACACCCCCCTCAAGCTGAGAGTGGTACATGAACAGCTTACACTCAGCATTCCTTTCAGCTACTGGAACTTAGAAATATCTTTGAAATCCCCAGTTTGTCTATCAGATAACAGAAAATGGGTGCATTCAAGGCTCTGTTGAGAATGTCAGCTATTTGTTCTTTAGTGTTGACTGAAAGCAGTTTGACAAGTCCAGATGTTACTTTGTCTCTTACAACATGACAGTCAATCTCTATGTGTTTGGTTCTTTCATGGAAGACAAGATTATGGGCAATGTGCAAGGCACTGGCATTATCACAAAATAAGACAGTAGGCAGTTGAATTGGAATTTTCAGATCTTGAAGAATGTAAATGAGCCATTGAATATCACAAACTGTATTTGCCAAAGACCTATATTCAGTCTGTGAAGTAATTCTTGCTATAGTAGTTTGTTTCTTTGCCTTCCAAGAGATTGGTGCATCTCCTAGGAACATCATGTAGCCTGATAATGATTTTCTTGTTTGAGGACTACCAGCCCAATCATTGTCTGTAAACCCTTTGAGTACAAGATCATTGTTTGCTGGAAACAAGATTCCTTGACCAGGGTTGGCTTTCAAATACCTCAGCAGTCTGTGTGCTGCCTTCATATGATTTTCAGTAGGTATATCTAGAAATTGACTGAGCTGCTGAACTTTAAAGGAAATATATGGTCTTGTAAAAGTAAGATAGATAAGTTTGCCTACTAATGATCTGTAAGCAATATTATCTTCCAAAAGTGGTGAATCACCATGCTGTAATGTTTTCCTGGACTCCATAGGTGTCTTGGCAGGTTTTGCTCCCAAAAATTCATACTCTTCTAGAAGATTAAGAGTGTATTTTCTTTGAGAAATTGATATTCCAACAGGAATTCTAGTAACTTCAATGCCTAGGAAATATCTCAATTTTCCAAGATCCTTGATAGTGAATTGTTGATGTAAGGCATCCTTGACCTGCTGAATTAATTGTTCACTGGGCTTGCTGCTATGGTGTCATCTACATAGACTAGTAAAACAATAAATGACTGTCCTGATACTTTTGTGAATAAATTGTGGTCATTCTTAGACTGGATGAATCCTTGAGCTTCTAAAAACTCAGTTAACTTGCAGTTCCATTGTCTACTGGCTTGCTTGAGGCCATACAATGATTTGGTTGATCTGCAAGCTTGATTTGGTTTAGTTGTTGCACAACCTGGTGGAAATTGCATGTATACTTTTTCATGCAAGTCTCCATGCAAGAAGGCAGTGTTAACATCCATCTAATATAGATGCCAATTATTGGCTGTTGTTGCTGCAAGTAAAGTCTGATTGTAGTAATCTTGATAACATGAAAGAAGGTTTCTTGATAATCAATTCTAAATGATTGAGTGTAGCCTTTTGCTATTAGTCTATCTTTGTATCTATCTACAGAACCATTAGGATCGTATTTGATTCTGTATACCCACTTGCACCCAATAGGTTTCTTGTCTGGGGGCAGATCAACTATCTCCCATGTACGAGTCTTTTGTAGAGCTTCAATCTCTTTTTGCATTGCTTCTTTCTGTTCATAATGCTTGATGGTTTGATTGTAAGTCTTAGGCTCTTTAATAGCATCAATGGCATTGAGGAATCTGGCATAGTCTGCTGAGAGATTGTCTAGGCTAATGACTTCACTCAGCAGGTGTGGGGTCTGCTAAATTGTATGAGCACCTTCTTGATAAAACGTTGGTGATTTCCTTGTTCTTGTAGACCTTCTTAATTGTGTCGGTTCAGGTGCCTGATTAACTGGTGCATGCTCTTCAATAGATACCTCAGCTGCAACTGATCATGTTTGCGGCTGGTCCGCTGAGTCATTCGGCAGTTCATCAAAACTGTCTATTACGATAAAGGAACGGGCATGACAAAGATGATATCTAGCCCTTCCTAATACCTGTTGAAATAGAGGAAAATAAGTCTCATGGAATTGAGTGTTCCTAGCAACAAAGATGTCTTTGTTGGTAATATCTAAAATAATAACACCCTTGGATGTGTTTGAATTCCCAAGATAGACACAAGTTCTACATCTTGAGTCAAACTTTGTCATTTACTACTGAAGTGTGCAAGAGAAAACTAATCAACCAAAAACCTTAACACATAATAGTCTGGTTTAGTGCCATAAAGTATTTCATGTGGAGTGCTTTCCTTCAGCAGTGGTGTGAACATTTACAACAGTCTCTTATCTGGAAAGTGTCCTATTCTGTAATGCCATAAAAGAGCATCATCTAATCTATCAAATAAGGTGTGATTTTCTACAGCATTGGCAATAGAAAGCCTTATTGGTTGATCCATGACATAGAGTCCTTTGTGTAACTCAGTTGAACCAATCACTTTCTTGTTCTTGTCGTGTAAAACACACTTTTTAGAAGAAAACACAGCTTCACCTTTTGTGTGATTAATAAATGAAGGTAAAGACAAAAGGTTATACTTAAAACCAGGAATGTAAAACACATCATGTAGGACCAGTTGAGTGTTGTGACAGAAACATTATTTCCATTAGGTAATCCTATTTTTATACCAGATGAAGGTTTGGGATTTCTTAATAGATCTAACGATCCTACAATGTGATCTGTGGCACCAGAGTCCAAGATCCATTGTATAGATCTTACTAAATTTAGATCACATGTCTCTGTAGCAGGTGAGTAGGTGCCACAATCTCAGCAGGATGGCCAATATCAAACCATGCATGTCTAAGAGGACCAGAACTCAGCAGAGCCATTAACTTGTCAAGTTGCTGTGAAGTGAGATTTGGAAATCCCCGGTCCAACAGACCAATTTTGGGCCTGATCTTTTTCTGCTGACCGTTCTTCTTCTACCAAATTAGGCCTTCTTGACTTGAAACCAGGAGGATAGCCATGTTTTTTTTTGAAACAAGTCTCCTCAGTATGGCCATTGAATCCACAAAAACTACATTGAACCTTTTTTAGATTCTTAGGTTTAGTATTTGCAGCAGATGGAGAGTTAGGTCTGCTGAGTATTTGATTTTGCCCTTGTCCACTTTTTTGAGACAAGAGAATCATATAATCATGATTCTTGGCCCTGTTGCCTACATAAATCTTCTGTCTTTCAAATTTAATGGTCATTGGAAAGGCATCATGGATTTCTAGGAAACACACCATCAACATTGTGTGTGAAACCATTGGCTCAAAATCATCCCTCAAACCTATAAAGAATTTCAAAAACATGTTCAGCCTCCATCTGATCCATTAGTGTGTTGATGGCATTGCAGTGACATTGAGGATTACAAGAACAAACTGACACATGCCTGATAGTCTTGATTTCTTCCCATAGAACCATCAATTCTGTGAGATACTAATTGACAGAATCACTACCTTGTTTCAGTAGATGCATCTCTTCAAGAAGAGACGGACGTTTTCTAGGCTATACAATCCTTACCGGCGATGTACCGTGGCTGAGTCAAATTATAGTGCTAGTATGGTGAGTCGGGTGTCGAATCCTCGTGGGAACGTGGTAATTCTTTTAAGTGTGGTTAAACACCAAACATCTATTATTAACTCGATCTAAATCGCATGTTAATCATACGAGTCTATACTAATAAACGAAAAAATAACCGCATAAATTAAAACTAAACTATTATAATATATATAAATACATAAATATATATAGTAATACATAAATAGTAAATATATATATATATATATATATATATATATATATATATATATATATATATATATATACCATATATATAATACCAATATATTATACTAATAGATTATAGAACTAGCCAAGATATATGTAATTGGATTATTCAATCTTTTTAGCTTAATGGATGTGCTCGTTCTTCCTTTTTATTAGGTCCAATTGAATATGTGAAACGGTGCACTCCTCGGCTCAACAGTTCCCTCTCACACGAGCGTACGAAACTGTCATATGTCTCATCAACTGTCCAATGTCATCCAAAAGATTGGGTACTCCGTTTTGTCATACGGTCAATGTTAAGGATCTTGATCAGAACGGGTGAATTAACGTAATTAGATCTCGAGTACGATAATTTCAAGAAATGTTTCTCTTTTCAAAAGATAAAACAATTCTACCCCCGGGTAGGAAATAGGATTCCGTTGTCACGTTTTCACTCGGCCATTTTTACCCTCCGGTTTTTCTACCTTTTTCTCATATCCTAACTTCACCGTTTAGTTCGTCATTAGGTTATGGTGCTATTCATATTGGTTAATTACGTCAATACGAATATTTTCAATACATTTCAAGTAGAAAAAGATTCATCAAATTCAATTTTAATCAATTTTAGTTATAGTCTTCATCCATTTTACCAAAAAGATCGAAATATTTCAATTACATATCTTGGCTAGTTATAGATTTAGCCTACTAACATTATAAAGAAAAACATAAAAACAAACATAAAACTTTAGAATATTACCAGGTTACAACTGCTGATTTAGAGGCCGTATTTTCCGGAAATTACAACAACTTCTTCAACATCGAACTCCCGATAACCGTCCAAGCATTACAACGATACTACAACTTCTACATTATTTTGGCATAATGCCTACTAATATATACATTACTACTACTTAATTTAGGAGATTAGAAGATATATATAAGCTAGTATATATATATTGGTACCCCCTTCAATCTGCAATCCTGCTGTATTTATAGGCAAATTTTCCAAGGCCGGATCGATCCGAGGTGAAGCCGGATCGATCCGGGAATAAAAAATATTATCCCATCGGCTTATCCTCTACAGAATCACATGCTAATCATCATTATGTTTCCTAACTGAAAGGCCGGATCGATCCGGGGTTAATCCGGATTGATCCGGGTAGCATTTTTCACATCTTGATCTGAAACTTGACAAAATCATAACTTGAGCTCTGAATCTCCAAATGACATAATTCAAAAAGCGTTGGAAAGATCTTGAAACGATCTATAACTTTTATGAAGGACTTTTCTTCAGAAAATGCCTTTTTGATGGGCCATTTGTTCGTCGAAAATATAATTCGATAATAATACTGCGAATTGATGATCCACTTGAATTTTAAATCTCGTGGCACTTCCTTACTTCCTTCAACAGACATGTTTTTACTTCAAAAAGTGTCGTCACTCGGGGTCTTGGTTTACCTAAAATCTGCAATAGAATACCAAAAATACCCACGTAAATCTGACACGACACTCCGGTTACTAAACCGGTACAAAATTTATAACTTTTTATTACTTTGACTAGATTTTTATATTAATTAGATTTATTCAAAACTATTAATATTACATAAGATTATCGTTATAAATTCTTATATTTTATATAGAAAGAGTTGATAAAATATATAAAATATCGTAATTTTTATCATATAAATGTTATACATCAACTACTCCCCACTTAGCTTTTTGATCGTCCTCGAGCGAAAATAAGCGGTAATATATAAAAATTACAATAAAAATGATATACTTGGTAGATTAAATTTCAAGTCAGTAAAATATCATTTCAATATTATAAATATATTAATTATATCTTTCTTAGAGATTAACAAGATAAAAAGTGTATATAACTTAGATAAATTATTTATCAAATATCATTTAAATGAAATTCTACATAATTCACTTAATAAATATAATTAAAATTCTAGAATTATTCTCCTATCTCAACTTATATGAAATATTTAAAATCAAGGACTAAGTCAAGTAGTTGGCAAAATGGCTTATAACGTTTTAGGCTCAGGGTGTTGGTTAATCGAAAGGATAGAAAAGGAAATCAAAAGAGAAAGAAGCAAGTCGTACGTACTTACACCTTCATATTTTTGATCAAAAATATCTCGATTAATAACATCCTAATATTTTTTCACCTATTTTTCAGATTTTCTCTCTTTTTTTTACTAACATACCCGAACTCATTGCCAAAATCGACTATCTTGCAAGCGTCATGAGGTGAGATCGAATATATTAATACCTATCCAACTTTTCCAATCTCAGCATATACCATTCTTTTGCATCGATACTTAGCTTTTATGTTATCATCTCCTTTCATAAGTACGTACAAACTTGTGGGATTTTTAGGAAATGTAGACCAAAATAGGCTAAGGGTCGGTTATAATTGGTTTAATCACAATTGGCTATTTCGAGTGAGGTCTGGCCACTCTATTTGGCTGAGGTGGGGACAAAAATTGGAAATTTTATTCAGGTAGGCTATTTGGCTATAGCTGATCAAAGTTATGCCAAAAATCGTCATTCCTAGTCCGATTCCATATTCATATTTCGTTTTTGAAAAGAAAATTATTCTAACATTTCATTATAGATATAAGTATATTTGCTAAATTTCAAAAAAAAAAATTTACTTGATAATATTTATGTATAGTTACATATACTTAAAATCTTATAAAAAATCTAAAACTGACATATATAATATAATTATAATATATCTAATTTACTTTACTTAATTAAAATCTATTCTTACCAATTTATATTATTTTTATTCATATTAATTATATATTATCTACTTAAATTTATTCAAGAAAAATTAAACTAAGTATTAAGCAATTAAGTATAAATTTATACGAAAAATTTTAATTTTTTTATTTATTTATTAACCTAACTCTACTCCCCACTTACGAAGTGGCATCGTCCCGATGTTCAGTGAGTAATAAAAAAGTAGGTTCAAAAAATTAAAATTTTATATGATATTACTAACATATATTACTATGAGTGAACTAAAATAATAAAATTAAAGAAAACAACATATATATTAAACATAATAAAACTATTACAAACTTAAAGAAAATTAATTAAACAAGATATTAATCTACTGACTTAAATAACTACCAACTTAATCAACTTACTACTAACAACTGCCAACTGACTTCTAGCAAACTGACAATTTAAACAACATATCAAACCGTTGACGAACATCCGGGAGTATCAACCGGAAGCAGTCCCAATTGAGAACCACGAGATGGAAAAATCTCGTCCGTATTAAACTCAGGTACTCTATTCGGATGAACACAAAGTTGAGATATAAGCCAAGCAAACGGCAGTGGCCTTTCTCTACTACGTCTATCCACCGCAAAATTAATTGCCGTCTTGTATATCAATATCCCCCAGTCAATATATGCCCCAACAATAAGTGCATACAACAGAAGCATCTCGTCATCAGTAACCCCAGCAAAGTCTCTAGTGGGATAGATTCATGAATTAATAAAGTGTTTCCATGCCCTCAGATGAGCGGGTAAAGCCAAAGTGGATGAATCATAGTCATGGTCAAAAAGTGGAAACACATACTGAAATGCTTCGGCAGTGCGATTGACAAAATTATAGGAATTTCCGAGCTCCCATTGAAACTCGAAATGTGGGTTTGGAACAAAGCTACATGGCGGGATTTCAAAAATTTGATTAACAATGACTGGAGAAAAGGTTATAACGATACCCCGAACAGTGATAAGATGAGATGAGGCTACCGTCGTGATGTCAGATAGAGATGCGTAAAAATCTCGAACAACAGAAATGTTGATTCTACCTCGGGGATGCCTAACCAACTTTCTCCAACCGCAGCCTCGGATTAAATTTCGACCCCATTGATCTATTTTCTCCGTGTTTAAACCTTTTTCCAACAGAATAGGAGATTGAACAAAATTCAGACGTCTCGGAAAATTGTTATGAAAACAAGAGGCTTGACTCTCGGGAACCACACTGTCAGGAGTATGTGGTTCATAGCTATTAATAGAGGGAGATGAGCGGTTAGACATAATTTATTACAGATAAAGAAGCTTATGCAGATAGAAATAAGAAAGGAATGAGCAAATGTAAAGCTAGCTTGTTATTTCCTTTTATAGAAACTTACACATCATGCAAAAGTAGAAAAGATCTTTGTTTTGGCGTTTATTGGACTTCCCGGATCGATCCGGGAAAGGGCCGGATCGATCCGGCCTATCAGCTAAAAATTCATGTCAGGTCGGCATTCTAACACCGGATCGATCCGGGATCAGGTCGGATCGATCCGGGAACTACTATTCCCTAACAGAGTTGTGTTTAGCTTAAAAAATGCCCAGATTTTTCTAGTTTGTGATATTTTTCTTAAAAACTTTTTGTTTCTTATTTTATTATTTTATTTTTGTAGAATATTAATAACGACAAAATTTACTACACGGTGCGTAAAATAAAATCATACGAAAATAAAGATCAAAAACTAGTTGTTCGAAAATAAATTGTTTAAGTTTCAACATATCATAAAATGTTTCAAATCACTCCTCATCATCTCCCATCTCGACAAAGCTCGAACTCGGCATGGCTTGAGAACTAGCAGGATCATGAGTCGACTCAAACAATGGTTCTTGAAAAGGCGTCGACATCCTAACCGAACCATCGAATCCCATAGAACTCATCCCCGTTGTGATATCAGCAAAAGTGCTTCCCCAGCTCGTCGTGGTGTGGGCAAATGCTCCAAATCCTCCCCAACTGGATGTAGCTGCCGCAGTGGTACCTGTCGAAAAATCACCTACACCACTAGTTTGATTTCCAAAAGAATGTGGCATTGGTTGGAAGTTTGATTGAGGTGGCATTGGTGGAATTATTTCGGGCAAGGTATATGGCTCAGATTGGCATTGCGGAATGTTCATTTCGGCGTAGGTAGGGTTTGAAAGTATATTCATCTGATATATACCGCGCATGCCTTGCCTTAAATCTTCAGACCATTGCCTATTCCTTTCCGCAAAGATAGCCATATTGGCATTGGCACGATGAACATCATAGGATAAGGATTGAAACATGTCATAAGTGATGGTATTTGGAAGCTGAGATTGTGTATGACTCGATGATGGAGGAACAATGGTGGGTTGAGAAACAGGTGGAATAGGCTGAGGTCGGCGGCGGTTTGGGTTCATAAAATCTATTTTTCCCGCCGGTTGAGCTGGCAAACTAGGGCCTATCAATGTTTCATCAACCATAATCAGATTATCATTAGGTAGCTCAGGAACACCTATTTGTCGGCATAATGAAGAAATAAAACAAGGAAAAGGCATATGACTGCCTGGTTTAGCAGTCGTGACAAATTCCTTGGCCCGTTTATACATGACCTTGCCTACATCCACAGGTATACCATTGACCATAGCCCATGCAATACAAAGATCCTCCTTACCAAAAGATGTCAAATGACGAGTAGGGTAAAGAGTCGAACTAATAAAACGCTTAATGGCTCTCATATCCCTTATACACTTTCCATATGAAAATCTATTTTCATGCCATCTAGCTGTAGGATCTAACTCATTCTGGGCTGTTAAGACTATATGGTCAAAATCTGCAGGTTCATCAAGATTCCACACTGTATAATAATCCTCATCTTCTGGTACATCAGGAATACCATATATAGCATTTATAATATGAGGAGTAAACGGCACTGTCTTGGTTCTTAAGGTTACAGAAGTTAACTCACCATCTTCTAGTTGCATTATGTGTTGCTAACAGAGAATAAAACTCAGCAACCAAGGTCGTGTTAACTTCACCTTCTCTTAAAGCGGCTAACTCCATCCAATGTCTACTTTCAAAAATCGCTTTCACTTCTTTTCCCAAATCCTTGAAATCTAAACCCCTTTCTATCGCAACTAAACATTTTCCAAACTTATTCCTTAACGCACTTTTAGCTGCTCTAGAAGCGGTTCTTTCAAAACTAACGGCCAATTCTTCAGGTGTTAATGGCCGTGTCTCTATGACCGGGATTTGGGTAGGGATATTTGGCTTACGTTTTTTAGCGGCTTTAGATGATTCGGCCATTCTACGATAACGACACAATAATTTAAAAACAACAAAACAAAACAAAACAAACAAAACAACACTACACAAATGAGTAACAAAACAATTGAAAATAAATAAAAAGTTGCATAAAAAACGAAATTAACAAAATACATTACTAAGTTGTTACCTTATAGTGCTAAAAAGGTTGAAGAGTTGGCCGGAAAAGATGAATGTCGCCGGAGTGAAAGTTGAAGCTTTTTCTTGAAAAAATTTTCAAAATTGAATGAAAGATTGAAGAGAAGAGAGAAAAATGAGAAGAAATAAGGAGTGGGGTAGTTTGAGAGTGATTTTTGGTGATGATTTTGAAAAAATTTTCGAGTGGGGAAAAGGGTGTGGGGCGGCTGTTGAAAGAAAATTGGAAGAGGAAGAAGAAGGGGAGAACCCGTTCTATTTAGGTTTTTTAGGTCCCGGATCGATCCGGGGTTATGTCGGATCGATCCGACCAAAATATTTTATATATTTTTTTTTTTTTCAACATAAAACTTTATAAAACTTACTAAAACTCAATAAAACTTAATAAAATCTTTATAAAACCTTAATAATACTTCTACTAATTTTAAATAAAACTTTTTAAAATTTTTTTTATAAAACTTTAAATAATTTCATAAAGATCCTATATATAAAATTTTCCAAAGTTATATAATATTTATTTTAAATTTATATATATATAAAAACTTATAGGGGTCCTAATTCCGCTATTTCTAAATCTTCCAGAGTTCTGATATAACGTTCTATCAACCTAACCTTGAGAAATGAGGCGTTCGAATTTTCTCTTTGACATCCATCGGGATTTTCGGATAACCACCTAATCGTTCCCTTCTTAACAACATTCAAACACTCATCCTGAGATTTGGTTGTGCTTTCTCCACATTTCCCATTATGCTCACTTTTTCCACAGATTCTGCATCGCATTAAAAACTTTGCCCTTCTCTTTGTCGAACTTCTCGATTTTCCATTACATACTTCTTTCAATCTAATCTCTCTCAATAATTGCTTGTTTTTCTCAAAAACTAAAGCTTCTATTGTAAACGCGACATCTTTATCAAGGCCTAACTTCAAAAGCAAAATAAAAACTCCTAATCTATCTAAAAAAGGCATCCAGTTCTTTTACGTCTGTCCGGTAAAAGACGAAACTAGTTTAAACATATAAAACACAGAAAAGTAAAGTAAAGTAAAGAAGGATAGCACCTGGGATTCAGCTGAACTTAGTTTTCCTGCTTTTAGTTTTGCGGAGGATCGATCAACAACATTACTTCCTTTTTTAATGAGGTCCCTTCACCTTCCACAAACAGCTTTACCCTGTGGCCATTGGCTATAAATGTTGTATTTCCATCAGTTAGTTCAACAACTCCAGATTTGTAAACCCTTGTTACTCTAAATGGACCTGTCCATCTTGATTTAAGCTTACCCGGAAATAACTTTAAACGTGAATTGTACAATAACACTCGATCACCTACATGGAACTCACGACTATAAATTCTCTTATCGTGAAAAGATTTCGTGCGTTCCTTGTAGATTCGAGCGTTTTCATAAGCATCAAGACGAAACTCTTCTAGTTCTGTTAACTGAAGTAATCTATGATCACCGACAACCTTAGGATCGAAATTCAAAAATCTAATAGCCCAAAAGGCCCGGTGTTCTAATTCAACTGGGAGATGACAAGATTTACCAAAAACTAGTTTGTAGGGGGAACAACCAATGGGTGTTTTAAAGGCTGTTCTGTATGCCCATAATGCATCATCCAGTTTTCTCGCCCAGTTTTTACGATTTGAGTCCACTGTCTTTTCTATAATTCTTTTAATTTCTCTATTAGACACCTCTACCTGACCACTGGTCTGCGGATGATAGGGTGTGCCTAACTTATGTTTTACACCATATTTTTCGATTATCTTGGTAAATGGTCTATTACAAAAGTGTGACCCTCTATCACTAATGATAGCCCTCGGAATGCCATACCTAGTAAATATATTCCTTTTAAGGAACCTTATGACAACTTTGGTATCATTAGTTGGAAGAGCTTCAGCTTCTACCCATTTTGAAACATAATCTACCATTACAAGAATAAATCTTTTTCCAAAAGATATAGGGAAAGGTCCCATGAAATCTATACCCCAAACATCAAATAATTCACACTCTAAAATCGGTTGAAGAGGCATTTCATGTTTTTTCGATATATTTCCCCATTTTTGGCATGATTCACAAGATTTCGCATATTTATATGCATCTCTATATAGTGTAGGCCAATAAAAACCACATTGTAAAACTTTAAAAGCAGTTTTCCATCCTCCATGATGACCTCCTGCCTCACGATCATGGCAAAACGATAAAATACTTAAAATCTCATTATTAGGCACACATTTTCTGATTATCCCATCCGAACATTTACGGAAAAGGTCTGGTTCTTCCCAGTAATAAAATTTTAAGTCGTAAAAGAATTTCTTTTTCTGTTGCCAAGTCCAATGAGACGGAATATAATCACAGTAAAGTAATTAACGATATCTCCAAACCAGGGTGACATTTCCTTAGAAGGAATTCTATTCTTTAATAATTGCATGGTGAAGGAGTATCGATTCTAAACAATTGTTCATCGTGAAATGAATCTTGTATTTCAATTCCCTTTCCTTCATTTTCCATTCTACTTAGATGATCTCGCTACTACATTTTCACTTCCCTTTTTATCTTTAATTTCAATATCAAATTCTTGAAGTAAGAGAATCCATCTAAGAAGACGTGGTTTAGCATCTTTCTTACTTAGTAAGTACTTCGTGGCTGAATGGTCCGTATAGATAATAACCTTAGATCCAACAATATACGATCTAAACTTATCTAAGGCAAAAATTACAAACAACGCTCTTTTTCTCGTAGTTGCGTAATTAAGTTGAGCCGCGTTTAATGTGTGAGATGCATAGTAAATTGCTTTGAGTACTTTGTTATATCTTTGACCTAAAACTGCTCCTACAAACTAAATCACTCGCATCACACATAATTTCAAACGGCAAACTCCAATCCGGTGCCACTAGCACCGGTGCGTAGTTAACCTCGCTTTTAGTGGTCCGAAAGGCTTCCATACATTTACTATCAAAGTTAAAAGGTACTTCCTTTTCAAGCAAATGACTTAGAGGCTTTGCTATTTTTGAGAAATCTGCAATGAATCTTCTATAAAAACCTGCATGTCCGAGAAATCCTCTCAAAGTTCTTAAATTAACTGGTGGAGGTAACTTTTCGATTACCTCGACTTTAGCTTTATCAACTTCGATACCTACTTCAGAGATTCTATGTCCTAAAACAATCCCTTCTGATACCATTAAATGACACTTTTCCCAGTTTAAAACTAAATTGGTATCTTCACAACGTTGTAACACTCTTTCTAAGTGCGATAAACATTCATCGAAGGAATCTCCGTATACACTAAAGTCGTCCATAAAAATTTCTAAAAACTTCTCGACCATGTCAGAAAATATAGCCATCATACATCTCTGAAATGTAGCTGGTGCATTACATAAACCAAACGGCATTCTTTTATAAGCGAAGGTTCCATACGGACAAGTGAAAGTAGTCTTTTCTCTATCTCCTGCTGCAATGAATATTTGTAAATATCCTGAATAACCATCTAAGAAACAGTAATACTTATGTCCACTTAAGCGTTCCAACATTTGCACTATGAATGGAAGTGGATGATGATCTTTCTTAGTATGATCGTTAAGTTTTCGAAAATCAATGCACATTCGATATCCGGTAATTTCTCTTGTCGGAATCCATTCATTTTTATCATTTTCCTTTACTGTGAAACCTCCTTTCTTTGGTACCACTTGAGTTGGACTTACCCATTCACTATCAGATATAGGAAAGATTATCCCCATTTCTAATAGTTTAATAACCTCTTTCTTAACAATTAGCTGCAAATTCGGATTGAAGCGGCGTTGTGGCTGAATACAAGGTCTAGCGTCCTCCTTTAGAATAATTTTATGAACGCAAATCTCCGGGCTAATTCCTTGAATATCAGCTACTGTCCAACCAAATGCTTTCTTATGCTTTTTCAACATTCTAAGTAAATTGTCTTCTTGTAGCTCAGTTAAGGTTGACGAAATAATAACCGGTAATAGATTATTAGTTTCAAGAAAAGCATACTTAAGATTTAAAGGAAGTGGTTTCAACTCTAGATTACTGGGTGGATCTTCTACTGAAGGTTTTAGAACTGGACCTTCCAGTTCTAATTCCAGATACTGATGCCATGGTGGTTTAGGACTAAAACTTCCTTTATTTAGATAAAGGATTATCTCTTTCATTTCAGTGTCCTTCTTATTCTCTTTATAGATAGACAATGCTAGGCATTCTTCTAATCTGTCTTCATAAGCTGGTAATTGAATATCATAGACATTATGAATATCCTCTATAAAAGAACATGATTCTGGTGATCTGTATGGATGTTTCATAGCTTTGAATATATTGAAAGCAACTGTATCTTCGTTAACTCTCAGTATTAATTCTCCTTTTTGGACATCGATTAATGTTCTTCCTGTAGCTAGGAATGGTCGACCTAGAATAAGTGGCGCTGAATATCCTTCTTCCATTTCCATGACTACAAAATCTACTGGGAAGTAGAATTTATCTATCTTAACCAATACATCCTCGATAATTCCTTTAGGGTATTTGACTGATCTATCTGCCATTTGAAGAGTCATTTCAGTATTCGTAAGTTTTCCTATGCCTAGTTTCTTATAATCCTCATAAGACATGAGATTAATACTTGCCCCAAGATCACATAGTACTTTTTTAAACAAAAATCCTCCAATTTCACAAGGAATTGTAAAACTACCAGGATCTTTCATTTTAGGTGGTAATTTATGCCGTAAAACTGCAGAACATTCTTCATTGAGGCAAATATTCTCATATTCTTCTAACTTTTTCTTGTTTGAGAGAATATCTTTTAGAACTTTCCATAGGCAGGCATATTAACTAGAGCTTCGATAACAGGGATATTAACATGAAGATGACGAAAAGTATCAAGGAAACGAGCATACTTCTTATCAGTTTTTATTTTTTTTATTTGATCTTTAGGTGGGTAAGGTAAAGATTCTAAATCTATAACCTTTGATCCCGAAGTCATTTTCTCTTTTCCTTTCTCCTTAAATCTTTGAGCGTTACTTGTTTGCCATGTATCATGATCTTTTTTCTTTAAAACGCTCCCTGAATCAATCTCTACTTCCGATTTTTCAACCCTTCCTGTTTATCATCCTTGCTTTCAGTATCATTTACTCTAACATGTTCCTTGAATAAATTTCTTAAATCTTTATCCATGGGATCTTTCAGAATCCTCGGATTTTTACCCATTTCTCACATTCATTTTCAGGTTCCGTACTTCTATTTCTTTTCAAGAAATTTTCTATAATTTCTTCTTCCTCATCAGTGAATTCATGTTCATCTTTAGTTTCATCATTCTTACCATCTAAATCATCTTCTACTTCATTATTCCCGAAGTTTTCTACTCCATTACTACCACAGAGTTTTCTACTTCTGGTAACTACAGCATTTACCTCTCTCGGATTTCTTTCAGTGTTACTTGGTAATCCTCCTGGTGGTCTACTATTTTTACGTTCACCTTCCCTACTCAAATGATCTTCCATATTTCTTAAGGAGGCTTCTATCGTCCTCATTCTGGTATCATGGCCACTCATAGATGTTTTTATTGTACTCATATCTTTAGTGACTGTTCCTATAGAAGTCATCATTGTTTCCATATTTTTAGCTTGAGTAGACACCACACCCATCATATTTTCCATTAGTTTCTCCCATTTTTCAACCCCTTCATAGCCGAGTTGAACTTTGAGTTACTGGTATACTTTGAGTGGTGTGTTGAGGATAGGATCTGGGTAATGATTGTAAATTCTGATTAGAGGTATCTCCCTGATAAACTTGATTATTAGACGAATTCCTATATGGAACCGGATATGGCGGTTGTCCTTGCTTACTAGGGTTTTCAGACCATCGAAAAGTTGGGTGGTCTCTTCTAATAGCATTAAACGAGTTTGAATATGCATTGTTCAAATTCCTATGCTGCTGAAGAAAACTTACCTCCTCTCTCGAATATCCTGTTGGTTCTTCAATCCCTAATGGCATATTATCCCGATTTGAGTATTCAGTGGGTGTACTATTTTCTAAACTTAGGTTTTTGTTAGATTGTAGGCCATCAAATTTCCTACTCAGATTCTCCAAATGTGCTAGAACTTCTGTATTAGACGTACATTCTCCCGCAAAAAAGCTACTTTTCTGGTGCTAGAACCGGTTTCCCACATTCTCGTTATTTTTGGAAATCTTTTCTATAGCATCGTAAACTCGTTTGTGCTTCACTCATCATTAAAGAACCACCACATGCATGATCTACATCCGCACGTGAGTCTTTTCGTAATTTACGACGTAAAAGTTGGATTTGCATATCTAAGGAATAACCATGGTCGGGACAAGCTCTTAATAGTTTTTTAAATCTCTCCTGGCATTCCCAAGCGTTTCTTCGCATCCTTGTCTAAAGTTAGCAACCTCGACTTTTAATTCCAAATTTCGTCCAGGAGTGAAATATTGTTTCAAAAATTCGGTTTGAATATCCTCCCAACTAGTCGTGAGTGATGATGTGGAAGAGACATAAACCAATCTCGTGCTCGTCCTTTTAGAGAAAAAGGAAACATAGACATCCTCGTTAATTCACGATGAGCACCTTGACTTTTGGCTGTATTGCACAATTCTTCGAAAAGATAGAGATGATGATGTGGATCTTCATCATCCTCTCCTAGAAATTGGGCTCTTGCGTCAATTAAACCAAAAAGATGAGATTTAATTTCGAAATTGTTCGCTCCTTCATTAGGTAAAAGAATGGGATTATTAGTCTGGTTCCTTCTTATGGTCTGATCACAGATAGGTCTCGGGTTTGGTGGGTTATTACGATTATTCTGGTTCCGATTCTGATTATTCCTATTATTAGGATTTTGATTATTATTAGGGTTAATAGGGTGTTGTCCATGCCCTTGAGCATGTTCTAGCCCTTGTTCAGGTGTTTCATCACTGATTTCGGCCATTTTCGTATTTCGATTTGAAGATGATTCTTCAGGATTTCCCTGACTAGTATGACCACGTTTACTCTCTACTTTTAACTGCCTTTCGTAAGTGTTTATGTCAGGCTTATAAGGAGTGAGTGGGGCCTTACCGCTTCTGGTCATCAACTAACGAAAATAGAAAATAACTCGACTTTGGTAAAAGAAGAAAATTGGTAACTAAAAGAAAGTAGATACCAACGAAAAATAAAATAGAAATGAGATAAGAAAAGTGTTGACTTATCCTCGAGAATTTTGAGCTGATACAAGTAGTAACCATAGACACAAAGAAAAATTAGCGACGTGTCCCCGGCAACGGCGCCAGAAAGCTGACGGACGTTTTCTAGGCTATACAATCCTTACCGGCAGTGTACCGAGTCAAATTATAGTGCTAGTATGGTGAGTCAGGTGTCGAATCCTCATGGAACGTGGTAATTCTTTTAAGTGTGGTTAAACACCAAACAACTATTATTAACTCGATCTAAATCGCATGTTAATCATACGAGTCTATACTAATAAACATAAAATAACTGCATAAATTAAAACTAAACTATTATAATATATATAAATACATAAATATATATAGTAATACATAAATAGTAATATATATATATATATATATATATATATATATATATATATATATATATATATATATATATATTAAATACTAATTATTATTATAGAACTAGCCAAGATATATGTAATTGGATTATTCAATCTTTTTAGCTTAATGGATGTGCTCGTTCTTCCTTTTTATTAGGTCCAATTGAATATGTGAAACGGTGCACTCCTCAGCTCAACAGCTCCCTCTCACACGAGCGTACGAAACTGTCATATGTCTCATCAACTGTCCAATGTCATCCAAAAGATTGGGTACTCCGTTTTGTCATACGGTCAATGTTAAGGATCTTGATCAGAACGGGTGAATTAACGTAATTAGATCTCGAGTACAGATAATTTCAAGAAATGTTTCTCTTTTCAAAAGATAAAACAATTCTACCCCCGGGTAGGAAATAGGATTCCGTTGTCACGTTTTCACTCGGCCATTTTTACCCTCCGGTTTTTCTACCTTTTTCTCATATCCTAACTTCACCGTTTAGTTCGTCATTAGGTTATGGTGCTATTCATATTGGTTAATTACGTCAATACGAATATTTTCAATACATTTCAAGTAGAAAAAGATTCATCAAATTCAATTTTAATCAATTTTAGTTATAGTCTTCATCCATTTTACCAAAAAGATCGAAATATTTCAATTACATATCTTGGCTAGTTATAGATTTAGCCTACTAACATTATAAAGAAAAACATAAAAACAACAAACATAAAACTTTAGAATATTACCAGTTACAACCGCCGATTTAGAGGCCGTATTTTCCGGAAATTACAACAACTTCTTCAACATCGAACTCCCGATAACCGTCCAAGCATTACAACGATACTACAACTTCTACATTATTTTGGCATAATGCCTACTAATATATACATTACTACTACTTAATTTAGGAGATTAGAAGATATATATATATAAGCTAGTATATATATATTGGTACCCCTTTCAGTCTGCAATCCTGCTGTATTTATAGGCAAATTTTCCAAGGCCGGATCGATCCGAGGTGAAGCCGGATCGATCCGGGAATAAAAAATATTATCCCATCGGCTTATCCTCTGCAGAATCACATGCTAATCATCATTATGTTTCCTAACTGAAAGGCCGGATCGATCCGGGGTTAATCCGGATTGATCCGGGTAGCATTTTTCACATCTTGATCTGAAACTTGACAAAATCATAACTTGAGCTCTGAATCTCCAAATGACATAATTCAAAAAGTGTTGGAAAGCTCTTGAAAAGATCTATAACTTTTATGAAGGACTTTTCTTCAGAAAATGCCTTTTTGATGGGCCATTTGTTCATCGAAAATATAATTCGATAATAATACTGCGAATTGATGATCCACTTGAATTTTAAATCTCGTGGCACTTCCTTACTTCTTTCAACAGACATGTTTTTACTTCAAAAAGTGTCGTCACTCGGGGTCTTGGTTTACCTAAAATCTGCAATAGAATACCAAAAATACCCACGTAAATCTGACACGACACTCCGGTTACTAAACCGGTACAAAATTTATAACTTTTTATTACTTTGACTAGATTTTTATATTAATTAGATTTATTCAAAACTATTAATATTACATAAGATTATCGTTATAAATTCTTATATTTTATATAGAAAGAGTTGATAAAATATATAAAATATCGTAATTTTTATCATATAAATGTTATACATCAAGCGTAAGCTACCGCATTTCTATTAAGCCGGCTAGGGTTTAGTTAATTATGTCGGTTTACAACTTCTATATAAAGGCTGTAGCAGTCATTGTAACATGTACAAGAAATAAACAACATTGAGTTTATATGAAATAAAGTTTATTCGTTGTTGTCTTTAGTTTTTCTCTTGGTTTTCTCCTCTAAGCCGTCGATTGCCTTGAGTCGATCAAGCTAGATCCGCCATAGATAAAGGTATGAAGCTTTGAACGTTCCTTTATATTTTTATCATGGTTGATTAGCTTAGATTTACGCGATGTAATTAATCTATATGTTTAAATGAACCGTAATTTACCAGAATTAATCAGAACAGAAATGTTAGGTCCCCGTAGATTAGAAGTTTTGATGATACCAATATAGTTGTTTTAGGAACCAAGTATAAGTTTGCTTAGTAGTCTGACATGCGATTTGTATAGGATTAGTCAGACCTTGTTTGTAATTGTAAAGTATAAGATAGTCTAAACTTGAAGATTTGAAGACAAGAAGACCAGAGGACAAGAAGACCAGACTCTTTTCCATCCATCTAGCAGACTACTTAAGTCAGAGTTCTTACCAAGGAAAATCATACCAACAAGCAAAGCAAAGAGCAGACGAGTAAAGGATCCAGATCTAGACGAGTCAAGGAATAGACCAAAGACGATCAATGCTCTTCTGGTGACTTAAAAGATAAATGAAGTGATAAATTAAAGGGCGTGTAGCCATCCATGCGATCTAATGATCAAACGGCTACAAAATCATACACGTGGAGAAATAGCATTTGATGCTATAATGTTACATTCTAGAAGCCATCAAGTACAGGCTCCAATGGACAAAAGTTGAACGGACCATTTTTCATATTCAAGTGACAACTCATCATCCAATATGAGCCACACATTTTCTCAACAGTACACCTACCCTACAAAGACTATATATGGATGAAGAAGAGCAACTAAAGAAGAAGTTCAGTCCTGGAACAATTTCTTGAAAATCTAATAAGCTATCTCTGATTCAATATCTTCAAGAACAAAATCTTCATCTCAAAGCATACCAATCCAGATCTATAAATCAAGCAGATCAACACCAACTGAGCTTAACAGAAATCATCTAGTGGTCTACTTGATCACTAGAGCTGCAACCGAAACTTCAAAGTCAGATTTAGCAAAAGCTCTCATCCTTTGTCTCATTAATTTGATACATAACTCACTCTATTCAACAATCAAGTTCTCAAGAAATTGGTGAACCTGTTGAAGTATCTGCTAGGTGTGAGGGAACATCTAAGAAGACAGACGAGTCGTTGAAGAAAGGAAATTCTTCAGACGAGCTACATGCAAATAGACCATTGAAGCATTTGCGGGGTGTGAGGCATCTGCGGGGTGTCAAGAATTGGCTATTTAGAGTGTGGAGCATCTGCAGGTTGTCAAGGATGCTTACTTATTGTAGTAGTATAGAGTGCAATAATGATACCTCCTAAGTTACGGGAGAAGCAGGCAAATAGGTGATTGCGCCACTCCGAAGATCGATAACATTTCCTGACTCATTTACTTTCAGTACTTGCATACTCTACATCATGCCACTCAGCACTGAAAACCAAGTTCAAGGCTTATGTAGAATTATATCATTATTCCGATGCACTTGATCCGTGAGTAAGACACCAACACTCATGAAATACTAGCAAGATTACCAGGTCAATCA
The DNA here is from genome assembly GCA_036785695.1 of Gentiana straminea. Lineage (NCBI taxonomy): Eukaryota > Viridiplantae > Streptophyta > Magnoliopsida > Gentianales > Gentianaceae > Gentiana > Gentiana straminea. The sequence goes on along the minus strand of JAVUPR010000407.1, from coordinate 3,315,368 downwards.
TAGCATAGTAGGGGAAAGTCAAGGTCGATCCCACAGAGACGATGGAAAACTGATAATAATCCATAAATCCAACAAAGAAGAAAATAGTTGTCCTTAGTCCAATATAAGAACATAAAAGTAACTGGTGTATCTCTCCACGCCGATCTCCTAAGTTGGTGTAATTAATCTTTATGTCTACTTTTCCTTGTAATTCACTAATTCAACCAGAATGTGTTTATAATTCAATTTTAAGCTACGGGTGCAATCTCCTCATTTTATCTACTTCCATTGAAAGGACAAGTAGATGTCTATGTGCGCTTAACCTCCTTCGTTGGTTGTATTAACCCACACGCTATAAGTTCTAGAAAGTGCCTCCTCAAGATCGAGAACCTCCCTAAGCAGGTATCGTGGATTGACTAGCACGTTCCTAAGGATTGATCCAGACTATGTCCTAATTAACACTTCATTTTATAGTCCGTTGTGTTAATTTTCGATGTACGATTACCATATTGGCCAGATCTAAATAATCGCTAGTTAAACCTGTCGATCAACATAGCTAATGCCGAATCTTTAGATTAGGGTGACCTAAAAGGTGTCCCGCGGCTGCAATATAGACCTTCGCCGTCGCCGTGGTGGTGGTGGTGGTGGTGGTTCCTAATTCTGAAATTACATCACTCTGTTCTGGTTAATCTAGTCAATTACGATTTGTTTAGGCATGCAGATTAATTACAACACGTTAATCTAACTTAATCTACCATGATAAAAGTCTAAAGAAACGTTCATAACTTCATACCTTCTTCGATGGTGGATCTAGCTTCACCAACTTAAGCTAATTGATGGATTGGAGAAGATAACCAATCAAACTAACTCAAAAGCAAAGCATGAATTTTATTTCATAGAAAATATATAGTAGTCGTGGTATAATTCAAGTATATATGAGTGCCTCTATTACAATAGACTAGCACAACCTTTATATAGAGTTGTAATCGACCTAATAATCTAACCCTAACCGATTTAGTACAAATTACAGCTCCTCTGCTTCCATGTTGCTCAAGTTGTCACGGCTACGGCTAGGGCTTCCGCGGCTTTGGGCCTTTTTCTCTTATTTCAGGCCCAACAGACTTCGCATTGACATCTCTTCACTTTGGTCCAATGTCATCTTTTAATCCGGATCCATTTCTCTTCAGCTCCTTTGTATGGTACTCCTGAAAATCACATAAAATGAGGCAAAACAGTACCAAATATCGGGATAAAATACAAAAATGCAGAATTAACAACAGGGAATCGACACTAGGCAATTGACATGTATTTCATGCAATAATCTGACTGTCACTTATCAATTGAGCATAATTCGGGGCAAATAAAGGCATGATTTATGGTACTTATTTCAATGTGACCATCACTCACCTTTTGAAGATAACTGGACCAGTAAAACCACACGAGTACATTGCATGTCTGTGCTAAACACCCTTGGACTGAGTGACAACCGGTCCCGTATCTCATTTCCAAATGGGGAATCATCCCAGCAAAGGCTCGTAGCCACTACAAAGCAGTTTAACCTCAGAACCTACTTTGCCGTTTAACCGGAAGACTTTCACACCAGCCTTTGATGTAGCGTAGTTGGCATTCTATAAGCTATTGGTAGAAAGCACCCAATATGGAGGGTCCGTAGAACAAGTTTTATGATATCCCCGCTAACCTCTTTCGAAGACTCCCCTTTTGGCGCCGATCCTTTTCATTTCACACTACCAAATCCAAGGTGAAAGAGTTCAAGAATAGGGTCTACCACTTTATGTAATAAGGGCTATGCATCGATCATGTCAAAGCCTCCTACAAAAACTTCTGAGTTTGCTCATGTTGTTGAGTAACGAACTTCCTAAACCATGTAGTTAGCAGTCGAGGATACGGAGAATGTCCATCTAGAGGGCCGTCGGCAAGACGGGTGGCTCTTGAGGCAAGAAGGAACCTACCAACCCGGAACATTGCGTCTAAAATAGATGTAGGGCTTGTAGAAGTTTACAAGTTGGCCCGAGAGCTGTTTGTAGATATTAAGAACATTTTTGAAATTTTCACTGTTCAGTCTCCTTCATTAAGTGAGAAACTCCAAAATCGAAAAGTGTTGATTCACCCTCTCTGAACTCTTACAGGCCTTGCATTACGGCCAACAAGTGGTATCCAAGCGTGTCTCCTAAAAACAGACCCTTCATGTTCAGCGTGTTGGAGTAATCCATTGCTTGCGTTTTCAAAAGTCTGGAGTCCAATAGCACTATTGTTAGAGTACCTACTTTTTCTATTTCAAATTTTAATGAATGGAAAATGCGTATGCAGATGCACTTAGCTGCAATACATAAAGATATGGTCACAGTGATTAAGGATGGCCCCATTACTATAATGAAGCCAATCAAAGAGCTGAACCGTTGGTGAGAAAGCCAAAGCATGAGTGGACTCCAGAAGTTAAAAAGATCAACAATCTGGATAATGTTGCTAAAGACACCATAATGAAGACCTTTGATAGAAACATGTTCTTGAAGATCAAAAGATTTAAAACTGCTAAAGAGACATGGAAAACTCTGATCAACTACTGTGAAGGCACTGAAGCTGTCAAAGTCAACAAGCTCACAGTTCCTGTTCAGAAATTTGAGACTTTCCAGATGAAGTCTGGAGAAACTATTGAAAAGATGGAAGCTCGTTTTCATGATATCTTAAATGAGCTACAAATTCTAAATCCGAAGTACACTCGAAAGGAGACCTGTATGAAGATTCTGAAAGCTTTTTCAGAATCTTAGGATATCAAAACCACTAACCTAGACGCAACAAAAGATGTAACAACACTAGATACAGTGGAACTCTTTTCTGATCTAAAGGCATATGAATTTGAGTTGAACAACAAATCTAAGAAGAATATTCAAGAAATACTAGCTCCTATAGCTCCCATTAGAGAGACATCAAAACAAATGGTCGAAATGCTCAAGCAGAGTTAGATTGACCAATTGCAATATCAGATGGCACTGATCATGAGACATGTAAAAGGCTTGTCTCACTCAACCAGAAAATTTCAACAACAAAATCAGAACATAAGAGATGATTACAAAATAAGAGATGATGACAATCAAGATGATAGACGAGACACTCGTAGAGTGATCGAAGACACGATCGTAGTGATGATAAAACATTCAAGAGAACCAGGGATGAGGACATACGTAAAAGAATAAACGATAAGGGTAAAAATAGACGAGCTTACAAAGCAGATGACAGTTCTTCACATGAAAGCTTGGCTGAACCCTTATATGATTCTGATGATAATGCATTCATGGAAATATAGGACAATGATTAGGTAATATCACTATTCTTTAACTCATCATTCTCATCTGGTTCATGTTCCAAAGCTACAATTCCAAATCTTGAGAATGCAAATATTCAAGGATTTCTGAAGGATCTTAACAGTGAGTTCGAAGAGATTCACACAAACTGTGATCTTATAAAGAAAAAAAATGAATATCTCAAGTTTGAGAATTTGAAACTGAAAGCTGAACTGTTCAATTTAAGAAATAACAAGCCCTCAATGATAGATGAAAACAGACATGATCTAAATGAGGTAACACAAATTCAGATCAAGCCCGTCACATCGATCATCCCTTAGTATAAACCAACCAAAAGACCTGGAGACAAGTCTGGCCTAGGTTACTCTCCCAATTCATTGGGCATTTCGATACAATCAAATAGAAAGTCCCAAGGGCGCCATATTCTAGGAGCCCAAACTACGTGATTGAATAAACCCTCATCTATCTGAACATACAACGCTTGTCAAGTCTAACTTGAAGTTCAGATCTGAAAATGGTACTCCTTATGTGCCGACTCTCAAATTTGAAACAAAAGTCAGACAGGTCAAGCAAGTCAAGTTTGTTAAATCTGTGATTGAAAATCAAAGACATGAACATCCAAGCTTACTTATGAATCCAAAAGAATTGACAAATAAAAGGATCATAATGTCGGGGGAATAAGAGATTATATCCTTCGATAATGACCGGAACATTGGTCTCCATATTCGTAATAGGAAACCCGATGTCAAGAATGATAATTCTAAAAGTAGAACAAGGAACATCCTGGATTTCATTCTACACACAAAAATGTTCCTAACAGACCAGACAAGTATATAAATCTGAGACAATTGCTAAGCCTACCTTTAAAACTAACTCTGCACAGTCACACAAACTAATAGGTAGAAAGTTTTATGAAATTCCATTTGAATATCCCCAAAAGTGGTGTAAACGCCTAAGAGTCTCCCCATTCAAATACAGACTAGGCCTTACATCATCTGGCACTAACACTGTTGGACCCAAACAGATTTGGGTACCTAAATCACATTAATTTGTTTTGCAGGATGTCTGGTACATAGACAGTGGATGTTCCAGACACATGACGGGCAACAAACATGGCTTGGTGAAATATCAAAACAAGGATGGACCCAGAGTTACATTTGGTGGAAATAAGAAGCCTGGAATCACAAAAAGAGTTGAAAGTCATATCAAGAATGATCTAGAAATTTGTGATGTCACCTTTGTTGAAGATTGAAGTACAATCATCCAATGCAAGTCGGTTTGTGACAAAGGATATGAAGTCCTATTCAACAAGAAGAAGTACATAGTAATCAATGAAGAAATAGGACAAACTATCTTAACCGGAAAAAGAAAGAAGAACATGTATGTAGTAGACTGGTCAACGGCAACATTAGAAGTGTGTCAACTAGTACAAAAAAAATCTAAGATAAGTCGTATGTTGCACAAGAGATTGAGCCATCTCAATTTCAAAACAATCAACCAGTTGGCAAGGAATGATCTAGTAAGAGGTTTGCCGATTTGGTTTACAAGAAAGTCGATTTGTGACTCCTATCAAATGGGGAAACAAATCAAAGCTTCATTCAAATCAAAGACAAAGACCGTCAACAAATCAAATTTTAAAATTCTACATATGTGTTTGTTCGGAACAAAGTGATAGTGGATGATTTCTCGAAGTATACATGGACTATCTTTCTCAATTAGAAAAAAGAAACTCTCAAGAAGTTCCGGATCTACCGGAAAGATTTTAAAATGAAAAGGATCGACGGAAATCAAAATTAGATCGATAGAGGCATGAAATTCTTAATCAATTCATCGAAGCTACCGTGAAGAAAATGGCATGCAACATCAAATGGTGCTGCAAGAACTCCACAACACAATGGAGTAGGCTGAAAGAAGAAACATAACTTTCAAAGAAGTTCGCGAACAATGATAGTAGAAGCTAACATGTCAAAAGGATATTGGGCGTAAGTCGTCAACACCGCTTGTCACATTCGAATGTATCAATCATCAACAAAGTCGAGGAAAAACGACTTATGAACTATGGAATGGGAGAAATCCCAACATCTCATACTTTCATATCTTTGGAAGAAAGTGTTTTATGTTAATAAATTTATACAAGAACGCAGCGGAATTTAAAATTTATTTCCTTTTAGCCCAAGATCGACTTCGTTTAAGAAACAAGCATAAAATAAGTAGACAAGAGAATACCTTGATTAATCCAATTGGATCGACGCTTCGTCTACGGTTGTAGTTTCTGCACGAAGCCGCCCAAGTGTTCAGCCTCTACCGGTGATCCACACGAACAGCCCGCCGGAATCCCATCATGGATTGCTACCAGAAATACTCGGTTGCTAGACCGGCATTTTCTCTCTCTCAAAATCTCTCTCTAGGAAGCTCATAATTTTTCTAGTAAATTAGAACTCTTCTAATTGTGATGTTCAAAAGAGCTAGCCAACCCCATTTCTTATATAGTGTATGTGGCGCCACTTATCAATCCCAATCTGATTGGGAGAAGCTTCCTAGTAGATTAATGAGAAAGAAAACCTTTTACTGGTAAAATAAGGAAAGTATATTTGATTGATTTATCTCTTTTAATTTAATATCTCATATTAAATATTTCCAAGATATTGTCAATATCTAATATTGACTATCTTTATCTTATTACCATAAATCTATTTTTCATAAATCTATTAATATCTAATATTAATATACGATATTACTATTAATTAAATTGCACAGTCCAAGTGTATTTAATACACTTAACATCCGCCCCATATGCCAATATTTTGGCATCCGGAATATTCTTAATTAATATAATGCTATGATTAATTAATTTGCAAAATACATGTGTATCAATATACACAAATATATTTTGACATACATATACATTACATGTATATTTAATTAATCAATATAATTAATATCTTGTATTATACTTATTCATAATAAATAAATACCACAATATTAATTTATCACTATAACACTTTATAGTCGAGATAAAACTTTCCTTATTTGGTTATCTCTATAACCGTATTTTAATCCGGCTAGATGTTCCTATGTGTGTGATCCGATAGGCTTCCGAATATGTTGGCCGCAGGCACAATGTGCAATTACGAAAATGCCTTCATACCAAAAGATTACGGAATAGCGTCTAGCAACACACAGTGACCCCCAATCATCAGAAGAGTCAAATGCAATGACTACTACCTTTCATGTGAAACAGTTACCGTGTAAAAAGAATCATATCGCTGTTACAATATCCATACGGTTGTACGTCGAGTGTCAAACATCAATGACCGTATCATATAATCTGGATATCCTATTCTCTCGAAGTAACATATTACTTCCACTTTGCAAAGACTCATGAAAATAAGACATTCCTTATAAGAAGGCCCTTTCGGATATTTACTCCTAATCATAGGATACGCAATTTCTAAATGGACAAACATGAATCATACATATGCTTTAGTATCACACCCAATCACCACCGCATGATTGCCCCATTGGTTAGAGGAAACCTCAATAGTGTCAAAGTATGACAATCCACACCGTGATGTCATGAAGACTCCGGTCTCAGGAAAATTACACAACCGCCACATAGTGCGACACTTAATAAAGTAAGTGGGACAGTCTAACGAATGCATTCTCCAATACACATCCACGTACAGCCCAAGTGTCTCAACAGTTTGATAGACGAGATCTATCCCTATCTTCAATAAGATAGAAGACATCTAATACGTGCTAGTCTAATCGTACTATTAATGTCTTGTTTAATAGCACATACGCCTAGAGACATTTAAGTACCAAACCTCTTAAAGTGAGTCGATATCTCATCAACCATAATCATTATTATGATCTCATCAACCATAATCACTATACAATCACAAATTGGTTCATATAAATGAGAAAATATATAATAATAGAAAGCCATTTATCATATGTACAAACATAAAGAAATAGTAGAAATGATCCGACCCGGTCGGATCCGGTCCAACCCGATTGGGTCTAGGACACTATTTCAACATTTTATCCACAACAATGGAAATTATCAATTGAAGACTTTTGATACCAAAGTAGATGAATGAATATTCTTAGGATATTCAGACATAAGCAAAGCCTTCATAGTTCTGAATAAAAGGACATTGTCTAAAGAAGAATCGGTGCATGTCATCTTTGATGAACCATACTTCAACACTGATCTGCCCATAAAAAAAGAAGATTAAACTACAGAAGAGCCAATCTATGTTGATATTGAAGTAAGACAAATAAATTCAATAGAACCAGAAGATTTTCATACCACAATTGAGCAAGGCACAACACCAGAAGAAGTTATGACCACACCATCGCAGAGCCCAATTTAAATTGGTTAAGAGATCACCCAGCAGAACATGTTCTTGGAGATCCAAACATTTGTGTTAGAACCAAAAGACAACTGGAAACCTTGCTCACATGTTTTATATCAGATATGGAACCCAAAACAATAGAAGATGCTTGCAAAAATGCTGACTGGATAATTGCTATGCAAGAAGAGTTAAATGAATTTGAGAGAAACCAAGTCTGGAAACTCACAAACAGACCAGACCACCCAAATGTCATTGGAACAAAGTGTGTTTATAGAAACAAGATGGATGAAAATGGAGTCATCATCATAAACAGGGCAAGATTGGTGGCAAAAGGATATTCATAAGCGGAAGGTATTGACTTTGATGAGACATATGCACCAGTTGCAAGACCAAAAGCAATCAGACAATTCCTCGAATATGCAGCTCATCAGAACTTCAAAGTATATCAAATGGATGTCAAATAGGCCTTCCTAAAGGGACTACTTGAAGAAGAAGTGTATGTGCAATAGCCACTTCGATTTGATATCAGTGGACAAGAAAATAAAGTATACAACTCAACAAAGCACTCTATAGTTTGAAACAAGCACCCAGAGCTTGGTATGAAACCTTGTCAAAATTTCTTGTGGAATATGGATTCAAAAAGGGAACAATAGACAAGACTCTATTTAGAATCCAGCATGAAGAATGCAAACTTCTAAGACAGATTTATGTGGATGACATCATCTTTGGATGTCAAAATTCCAAGTTATATGAAACATTTGCCAACTTAATGACGAGAGAATTTCAAATGAGCATGACGACATCTCAATTATTTCCTTGGACTTCAAGTCAAATAGATGGAAAATGGAATTTTTATCAACCAGAGCAAGTACATCAAAGATCTCATTAAGAAGTATGGAATGGAATCATGTGCAAAAGCTGCAACTCTTATGTCAACAAATCTACACTTAGACAAATATGTTAATGTTAAAAGTCTGGATCAAACAAAATACAGAGGTATTGTAGGTTCACAATTGTATCAGTTGAATTTCAGTGAAAAGTTAACTATTTGATATTCCAAAACATTTTGATCCTTATACTATTACATATATGGATAAAGACAAGGATAAAATCTAGGTAGAATCTACTACTCGATATTCTAGTACATGATCGCCTCTTAACTGGTGGTCAATCTTACCGGCAGTGTACCGGGTCAAATTGTAGTTTAGTCTGGTGAATTAAGGTCGTATCCCTCAGGGAAATGAAAATATAATTCAAAATGTGGTTAGACACCAATTAGCTGTTATTATCTCAATCTAAGTCGCAATCCTAACCATATAAGATTATGATACTAATGCTATAAATAATTAGATACATATACAGATATATAGATACCAATATAATCAATATAGATAGTTATATAATAAGAACCAACCAAGACAATATTATTGAACCATGATCTCTTTTAGTTTAATAGATGTGATCGAACTTCTTGTTTAAAGGTGTAATCGATTATGTGAAACGGTATACTCCTCAGCTAACAAATTCCCCTCATACGAGTGCACGAATTTGTTCTATGCCTCCTCCTTGGTAAAACCTCGATTAAACCTAATGATTTGACATGATAATCTCTTGAGTATAAATATTCTATCCCTGGATAAGAAAGAGGGTTCCGTTTGTCAGACGGCCAATTTTACCTTCTAGTCTTTCTACTCTTTTCTCATATCCTAACGTCTCTGGTCAGTTCATGATTAGGTTATGTCTCTGTCCATACTGGTTAATTACGTCAATACGGACTGTCAATTAGTTCAAGTAGAAAAAGATTCATCATATTCAATTTTTGATTAGATTTTAATATAGTCATCATCCATTTCCCTAAAAGATCAAAATAGCTCAATTACATGTCTTGGCTAGTTGTATAATTAGCCTATAATCATTATTAAACAAATATATAGATAATTATATAAACAACAAAGATAATAACATTAGAATTTTACCGAATACAATTGTTGAAGTGGGATTTTTCCTCTGAATGTAACAACAGCTATGAAATCAACAATCTTCGATAATTACTCTAAATATTACAACGATACTAATGCTACTTTTATGGCAGAATGCCTACTGAAATAATATTTACAGAGAGTAGATAAAATAATATATATATATAGATATAGATATATATATATTGGTCAAAAATTTTCTTCTCATAAATGAGGGCTATTTATCGGCGGAGTATTCTGGTCCGGCGTGCGCCGAGACTGATCCGGCGTGCGCCGGATTAACCGAATTTGAGTGCTTCTTGTCAGACGCATGTGAAGTAACATGATTTAATCATCACATAATCCGGCGTGCACTGGCTCCTTCCGGCCTGCGCCGGATTTGACAAATATCAGCCACTTGATCAGATTTTTATATTTTCCGATTCTGATTCTTCTTCTTTGTATCACATAATACCTGCATAATTCAAAAACAACAAAACCACAGGTAAATCTGATAACAAAAGTTATAAATTGTATCACGAAACCACAGATGATTACAAAATAAGAGATGATGACAATCGAGATGATAGACGAGACACTCGTAGAGTGATCGAAGACACGATCGTAGAGATGATAAAACATTCAAGAGAACCAGGGATGAGGACATACGTAAAAGAATAAACGATAAGGGTAAAAATAGACGAGCTTACAAAGTAGATGACAGTTCTTCACATGAACGCTTGGCTGAACCCTTATATGATTATGATGATAATGCATTCATGGAAATATAGGACAATGATTAGGTAATATCACTATTCTTTAACTCATCATTCTCATCTGGTTCATGTTCCAAAGCTACAATTCCAAATCTTGAGAAAGCAAAAATTCAAGGATTTCTGAAGGATCTTAACAGTGAGTTTGAAGAGATTCACACAAACTGTGATCTTATAAAGAAAAAAAATGAATATCTCAAGTTTGAGAATTTGAAACTGAAAGCTGAACTGTTCAATTTAAGAAATAACAAGCCCTCAATGATAGATGAAAATAGACCTGATCTAAATGAGGTAACACAAATTCAGATCAAGCCCGTCACATCGATCATCCCTTAGTATAAACCAACCAAAAGACCTGGAGACAAGTCTGGCCTAGGTTACTCTCCTAATTCATTGGGCATTTAGATACAATCAAATAGAAAGGCCCAAGGGCGCCATATTCTAGGAGCCCAAACTACGTGATTGAATAAACCCTCCTCTATCTGAACAGACAACGCTTGTCTAGTCTAACTTGAAGTTCAGATCTGAAAATGGTACTCCTTATGAGCCGACTCTCAAATTTGAAACAAAAGTCAGACAGGTCAAGAAAGTCAAGTTTGTTAAATCTCGTGATTGAAAATCAAAGACATGAACATCCAGTTACTTATGAATCCAAAAGAATTGACAAATAAAAGGATCATAATGTCAGGGGGAATAAGAGATTATATCCTTCTGATAATGACTGGAACATTGGTCTCCCTATTCGTAATAGGAAACCCGATGTCAAGAATGATAATTCTAAAAGTAGAACAGTGGAACATCCTGGATTTCATTCTACACACAAAAATGTTCCTAACAGGACCAGACAAGTATATAAATCTGAGACAATTGCTAAGCCTACCTTTAAAACTAACTCGCACGACAAATACACAAACTAATAGGTAGAAAGTTTTATGAAATTCCATTTGAATATCCCCAAAAGTGGTGTAAACGCCTAAGAGTCCCCCCATTCAAATACGTACTAGGCCTTACATCATCCGGCACTAACACCGTTGGGACCCAAACAGATTTGGGTACCTAAATCACATTAATTTGTTTTGCGGGATGTCCGGTACATAGGCAGGTGGATGTTCCAGACACATGACGGGCAACAAACATGGCTTGGTGAAATATCAAAACAAGGATGGACCCAGAGTTACATTTGGTGGAAATAAGAAGCCTGGAATCACAAAAAGAGTTGAAAGTCATATCAAGAATGATCTAGAAATTTGTGATGTCACCTTTGTTGAAGATTGAAGTACAATCATCCAATGCAAGTCAGTTTTGTGACAAAGGATATGAAGTCCTATTCAACAAGAAGAAGTACATAGTAATCAATGAAGAAATAGGACAAACGATCTTAACCGGAAAAAGAAAGAAGAACATGTATGTAGTAGACTGGTCAACGGCAACATTAGAAGTGTGTCAACTAGTACAAAAAAAACCTAAGATAAGTCGTATGTTGCACAAGAGATTGAGCCATCTCAATTTCAAAACAATCAACCAGTTGGCAAGGAATGATCTAGTAAGAGGTTTGCCAGATTTGGTTTACAAGAAAGTCAGTATTTGTGACTCCTATCAAATGGGGAAACAAATCAAAGCTTCATTCAAATCAAAGACAGCACCGTCAACAAATCAAATTTTAAAATTCTACATATGTGTTTGTTCGGAACAGTGATAGTGGATGATTTCTCGAAGTATACATGGACTATCTTTCTCAATTAGAAAAAAGAAACTCTCAAGAAGTTCCAGATCTACTGGAAAGATTTCAAAATGAAAAGGATCTGACAGTAATCAAAATTAGATCTGATAGAGGCATGAAATTCTTAATCAATTCATCAGAAGCTACTGTGAAGAAAATGGCATGCAACATCAAATGGCTGCTGCAAGAACTCAACAACACAATGGAGTAGTTGAAAGAAGAAACATAACTTTCAAAGAAGCTGCCAGAACAATGATAGTAGAAGCTAACAAGTCAAAAGGATATTGGGCAGAAGCTGTCAACACTGCTTGTCACATTTAGAACAGATCAATCATCAACAAAGTCAGAGGAAAAACAGCTTATGAACTATGGAATGGGAGAAATCCCAACATCTCATACTTTCATATCTTTGGAAGAAAGTGTTTTATGTTAATAAATTTATACAAGAACGCAGCGGAATTTAAAATTTATTTCCTTTTAGCCCAAGATCGACTTCGTTTAAGAAACAAGCATAAAATAAGTAGACAAGAGAATACCTTGATTAATCCAATTGGATCGACGCTTCGTCTACGGTTGTAGTTTCTGCACGAAGCCGCCCAAGTGTTCAGCCTCTACCGGTGATCCACACGAACAAACCCCGCCGGAATCCCATCATGGATTGCTACCGAAATACTCGGTTGCTAGACCGGCATTTTCTCTCTCTCAAAATCTCTCTCTAGGAAGCTCATAATTTTTCTAGTAAATTAGAACTCTTCTAGTTGTGATGTTCAAAAGAGCTAGCCAACCCCCTTTCTTATATAGTGTATGTGGCGCCACTTATCAATCCCAATCTGATTGGGAGAAGCTTCCTAGTAGATTAATGAGAAAGAAAACCTTTTACTGGTAAAATAAGGAAAGTATATTTGATTGATTTATCTCTTTTAATTTAATATCTCATATTAAATATTTCCAAGATATTGTCAATATCTAATATTGACTATCTTTATCTTATTACCATAAATCTATTTTTCATAAATCTATTAATATCTAATATTAATATACGATATTACTATTAATTAAATTGCACAGTACAAGTGTATTTAATACACTTAACATGCGCCCCATATGCCAATATTTTGGCATCCGGAATATTCTTAATTAATATAATGCTATGATTAATTAATTTGCAAAATACATGTGTATCAATATACACAAATATATTTTGACATACATATACATTACATGTATATTTAATTAATCAATATAATTAATATCTTGTATTATACTTAGTCATAATAAATAAATACCACAATATTAATTTATCACTATAACACTTTATAGTCGAGATAAAACTTTCCTTATTTGGTTATCTCTATAACCGTATTTTAATCCGGCTAGATGTTCCTATGTGTGTGATCCGATAGGCTTCCGAATATGTAGGCCGCAGGCACAATGTGCAATTACGAAAATGCCCTTCATACCAAAAGATTACGGAATAGCGTCTAGCAACACACCGTGACCCCCAATCATCGGAAGAGTCAAATGCAATGACTACTACCTTTCATGTGAAACAGTTACCGTGTAAAAAGAATCATATCGCTGTTACAATATCCATACGGTTGTACGTCGAGTGTCAAACATCAATGACCGTATCATATAATCTGGATATCCTATTCTCTCGAAGTAACATATTACTTCCGCTTTGCAAAGACTCACGAAAATAAGACATTCCTTATAAGAAGGCCCTTTCGGATATTTACTCCTAATCATAGGATACGCAATTTCAAGATGGACAAACATGAATCATACGTATGCTTTAGTATCACACCCAATCACCACCGCATGATTGCCCCATTGGTTAGAGGAAACCTCAATAGTGTCAAAGTATGACAATCCACACCGTGATGTCATGAAGACTCCGGTCTTAGGAAAATTACACAACCGCCACATAGTGCGACACTTAATAAAGTAAGTGGGACAGTCTAACGAGTGCATTCTCCAATACACATCCACGTACAGCCCAAGTGTCTCAACAGTTTGATAGACGAGATCTATCCCTATCTTCAATAAGATAGAAGACATCTAATACGTGCTAGTCTAATCGTACTATTAATGTCTTGTTTAATAGCACATACTCCTAGAGACATTTAAGTACCAAACCTCTTAAAGTGAGTCGATATCTCATCAACCATAATCACTATTATGATCTCATCAACCAAAATCACTATACAATCACAAATTGGTTCATATAAACGAGAAAATATATAATAATAGAAAGCCATTTATCATATGTACAAACATAAAGAAATAGTAGAAATGATCCGACCCGGTCGGATCCGGTCCAACCCGATTGGGTGTAGGACACTATTTCAACATTTTATCCACAACAATGGAAATTATCAATTGAAGACTTTTGATACCAAAGCAGATGAATGAATATTCTTAGGATATTCAGACATAAGCAAAGCCTTCATAGTTCTGAATAAAAGGACATTGTCTAAAGAAGAATCGGTGCATGTCATCTTTGATGAACCATACTTCAACACTGATCTGCCCATAAAAAAAGAAGATCAAACTACAGAAGAGCCAATCTATGTTGATATTGAAGTAAGACAAATAAATTCAATAGAACCAGATGATTTTCATACCACAATTGAGCAAGGCACAACACCAGAAGAAGTTATGACCACACCATCACAGAGCCCAATTTAAATTGGTTAAGAGATCACCCAGCAGAACATGTTCTTGGAGATCAAAACATTTGTGTTAGAACCAAAAGACAACTGGAAACCTTGCTCACATGTTTTATATCAGATATGGAACCCAAAACAATAGAAGATGCTTGCAAAAATGCTGACTGGATAATTGCTATGCAAGAAGAGTTAAATGAATTTGAGAGAAACCAAGTCCGGGAAACTCACAAACGGACGGACCACCCAAATGTCATTGGAACAAAGTGTGTTTATAGAAACAAGATGGATGAAAATGGAGTCATCATCATAAACAGGGCAAGATTGGTGGCAAAAGGATATTCATAGGCGGAAGGTATTGACTTTGATGAGACATATGCACCAGTTGCAAGACCAAAAGCAATCAGAATATTCCTCGAATATGCAGCTCATCAGAACTTCAAAGTATATCAAATGGATGTCAAATAGGCCTTCCTAAATGGACTACTTGAAGAAGAAGTGTATGTGCATTAGCCACCTCGATTTGATATCAGTGGACAAGAAAATAAAGTATACAACTCAACAAAGCACTCTATTGTTTGAAACAAGCACCCAGAGCTTGGTATGAAACCTTGTCAAAATTTCTTGGGGAATATGGATTCAAAAAGGGAACAATAGACAAGACTCTATTTAGAATCCAGCTTGAAGAATGCAAACTTCTAAGACAGATTTATGTGGATGACATCATCTTTGGATGTCAAAATTCCAAGTTATATGAAACATATGCCAACTTATTGACGAGAGAATTTCAAATGAGCATGACGACATCTCAATTATTTCCTTGGACTTCAAGTCAAATAGATGGAAAATGGAATTTTTATCAACCAGAGCAAGTACATCAAAGATCTCATTAAGAAGTATGGAATGGAATCATGTGCAAAAGCTGCAACTCTTATGTCAACAAATCTACACTTAGACAAATATGTTAATGGTAAAAGTATGGATCAAACAAAATACAGAGGTATGATAGGTTCACAATTGTATCAGTTGAATTTCAGTGAAAAGTTAACTATTTGATATTCCAAAACATTTTGATCCTTATACTATTACAAATATGGATAAAGACAAGGATAAAATCTAGGTAGAATCTACTACTCGATATTCTAGTACATGATCGCCTCTTAACTGGTGGTCAATCTTACCGGTAGTGTACCGGGTCAAATTGTAGTTTAGTCTGGTGAATTAAGGTCGTATCCCTCAGGGAAATGAAAATATAATTCAAAATGTGGTTAGACACCAATTAGCTGTTATTATCTCAATCTAAGTCACAATCTTAACCATATAAGATTATGATACTAATGCTATAAATAATTAGATACATATATAGATATATAGATACCAATATAATCAATATAGATAGTTATATAATAAGAACCAACCAAGACAATATTATTGAACCATGATCTCTTTTAGTTTAATAGATGTGATCGAACTTCTTGTTTAAAGGTGTAATCGATTATGTGAAACGGTATACTCCTCAGCTAACAAATTCCCCTCATACGAGTGCACGAATTTGTTCTATGCCTCCTCCTAGGTAAAACCTCGATTAAAGCTAATGATTTGACATGATAATCTCTTGAGTATAAATATTCTGTCCCTGGATAAGAAAGAGGGTTCCGTTTGTCAGACGGCCAATTTTACCTTCCAGTCTTTCTACTCTTTTCTAATATCCTAACGTCTCTGGTCAGTTCATGATTAGGTTATGTCTCTGTCCATACTGGTTAATTACGTCAATACGGACTGTCAATTAGTTCAAGTAGAAAAAGATTCATCATATTCAATTTTTGATTAGATTTTAATATAGTCATCATCTATTTCCCTAAAAGATCAAAATAGCTCAATTACATGTCTTGGCTAGTTGTATAATTAGCCTATAATCATTATTAAACTAATATATAGATAATTATATAAACAACAAAGATATTAACATTAGAATTTTACCGAATACAATTATTGAAGTGGGCTTTTTCCTCTGAATGTAACAACAGCTATGAAATCAACAATATTCGATAATTACTCTAAATATTACAACGATACTAATGCTACTTTTATGGCAGAATGCCTACTGAAATAATATTTACAGAGAGTAGATAAGATAATATATATATAGATATAGATATATATATATTGGTACGAATTTTTCTTCTAAAAAATGAGGGCTATTTATAGGCTGAGTATTCTGGTCCGGCGTGCGCCGAGACTGATCCGGCGTGCGCCGGATTAACCGAATTTGAGTGCTTCTTGTCAGACGCATGTGAAGTAACATGATTTAATCATCACATAATCTGGCGTGCACCGGCTCCTTCCGGCCTGCGCCGGATTTGACAAATATCAGCCACTTGATCAGATTTTTATATTTCCCGATTCTGATTCTTCTTCTTTGTATCACATAATACCTGCATACTTCAAAAACAACAAAACCACAGGTAAATCTGATAACAAAAGTTATAAATTGTATCACGATATTTATTTCTAAGTATTAGATTTTTATAAGTTATTTTAATACTCTTTTAGGATATTTAGATAAAATTAATAATAATATGTATAAAATGTTTATAAATTTTTGTTATAAAGTTGACATATATCAACTACTCCCCACTTAGCTTTTGATCGTCCTCGAGCAAAATAAACGATAATTTATAAAATTACAATGAAAATAATATAATTGTTTAGATTAGGTTATTAATTTAGTAAAGTACTCTGTTACTATTATAATCATATTATTTTTGTCTTTCTTAAAAAATAAAAATTGTGTATAGCTTAAAAAATTAATTATCAAACATTATTTAGATGAAATTTCCATGCTTTACTTAATAAATAAAAAATATTTTTAGAAATACTTCCAATCGCCACTAATGAATATCCGGAATCTAAGACTAAGTCAAGTAGTTGGCAAAGTGGCTTGTAATGTTCAGGCTCAGGGTGTTGGCTTAATCGAAAGGATAAAAAAAGAAAATCAAAAGAGAAAGAGCAAGTCGTACGTACTTATACCTTCAACTCTTGATCAAAAATATCTTTGTTTGGTAACATCCTGATACTGTCTAATAAGCTTGCACCATTGCCTTCAATAACTCTTATTTCACACACATATATCCAAATGGTTCCCAGTTGTGTTGTTTTTTTTTATTTTATTTTAAACAACAAACATAATAACCTCAAAATGATAATGTATCAATCTCAAATCGTGCCATTTAATGTACCGATTCTTAGTTCTGATGTCGTCGCTGTTATCCATAAGTACATACTAAACTTACGGGATTCCAAAGGAATGTAGACCAAACCAGGCTAAGGGTCGGTTATAATGTCGTTTAAATACGATGGCTAGTTCGAGTGGGGTCTCGCCACTCTACAAGGCTGAGATGGGGACAAAATTGAAATTATGTTCGGGTAGGCCATTTGGCTATGGTTGAGTCACAGTTATGCCAAAAATCGTCATCCCTAATCCGATTCCAGACTCATAACTTGTCTTGAAAGAAAGTTTTTCTAAAACATTAATTTATAAATATAAGTATACTTGTCTAATTTCATGAAATAAATTTATTTGATAAAAAAAATTCTTAGTTATACATACTTAGAATCGTATTAAGATAGGCATATAATATAATTATAATATATCGAGTTTACTTTACTTAATTAGAAACTTATTCTTCCAAAAAAAATATTATCTTTATTGTAATAATTATATTATTATCATGTTTATTTCCTAAAGGATAATTAAACTAAGTGTTAAGTGTTTGAAATAATAACTTCATTTTATTTACTAACCTAACTCTACTCCCCACTGTGAACTGTCATTGTCCCTATGATAAGTGAGTGAAAAAGTTGGGTAGAAAATAGAAGAAAATTTTAATTAAGGTGATAACGAGTTTGTCTATTAATTAGTCGTTTAAAAAGGAAAATAATACATAAAATCATAACATTTTTAGAAACACTAACATTAATATTACACAAGATATGAAGACATAGTTAAACAAAATTACGACTGAAAGTAAATTTTTAGACTAAAACAACTGGAAAGAAACTTAAAACTTAAAAGTTAAAACAACTTATTCCATCAACTAAACCAAGCAATACTATCTCGTGCCAACGCACACAGATTACTCCTCTAGTCTTCCGCTGTAGATGAACCACATGGTACATCTACTGGGAGCAAACCTAGATGAGGTTGACGAGAAGGAAAAATCTCATCCGATGCAGATTCTGGAACTCCAGCAAAGCGGACACAGATCCTAGAGATCAACCACACATAAGGCATGGGTTGACGAAAATTTCGTCTACCGAGTGCAAAGTTGATGGCCGTCTTGTGGATTATGACTCCCCAGTCAATAATGGCTCCAATCGTTATTGCATAAAGCAGCAACATCTCATCATCAGAAACCTCTGAAAAATCCAGAGTTGGAAATACTCGTGAATGTATAAAATGTTTCCAGGTTCGAAGATTATGAAGCAGAGCTGAAGTGGACACATCACGATCACGGTTGTAATTTGGAAAGAGAATTTGGAAAGCTTCGGCACACTTATCAATAACACCATTAACAGTGTCCAAATGCCACTGTGATTCGTAATGACTATTCGGGGTAGTCTGGACAGGGGGTATATGAAAAGCTTGATTAATGATAAAGGGAGTGAATGGTACAATACAACCACGAATACGTACAAAACGAGTAGATTCCATAGAAACAGATTCGGAAAAAGCTGCATAAAATTCTCGGACTAGAGTAACATTGACCTTGCCCCTTGGTGTACGAATAAAATGGTCCCACCCACCACCTTCGATACGCCGAAATCCCCACTCATCCATTTTCCGAAAGTTAAGACCATTTTCAAGCAAAATGGGGGACTGACTAAAGTTAGATAAATAACGGTCTTGAGCTGTTTGGTTTGGATAATCATTAGGATTGAAAAATAAGGGTTGATAATCCGGGATTTCAACATTTGGGTAAAACGGGGGAGAGTAACTGTTAACTGACGGAGAAGAATGATTGGACATTTCGTACCGTATTTAACTAGACAGTAGGGGAAAGAAATGGAGGTGCACCAATTTAGAGGCTGGTGGGGTGCTATTTATAAGTAAAAATTCGAGCAGAGTAGGAAAAGATTTTTTATGTGCCATAAATATACATTCCGGCGTAAACCGGGATGTTCCGGCCTACGCCGGAAAATATTTATTTCCTGCTGAATTTATTACCCTATAATTAGGCTGGTCAGGTCGGTGATAGTTCGGCGTGAACCGGACAGTACCCGGCGTACGCCGGATTCACTGTTCACGAACAGAGTGCAATTTGTGTGGAAAGGGTCAAAAAATTTCAAAATTATAAATAAAAGACATCACATATATATAATTAAAATGTTATAAAATTGTTATCAGACAAATTATTACGAACAGTGGGAATTAAAAAAAAAGAAGAGTGCACTAACCACCGAGTGCAGCAACAAAATAAACTAAACGTCAAAGTAAAATGCTAGTACCGAATTAACATAGAGAGAGAAATAGTTATAACAATACAAATGTTTTCAAATGATAAAAGTTTAACCAGTTCATTCAAAATCTTCGAAATTCATGTCATGAGGTGGATGCGACATGGATTGAGTCGGAATTACTTCAAAAGCAGGAGCTGAAGTTCTGGTATGAAATGGAACTTGTGAGCGCATGGTGGACATAGCAACCGAACTCTCTAAACCAAGTGAGCCAAAACCCGTAAGTGACGGATCAGACTGAAGTAAATCCACCAAATCCCGAAGCAGCAGCTGTAGCACCTGTAAACATATCACCTGGCATACTAGCTTGGCCTGAATATGCTTGTGTGTAAGAGTGAAAGGTAGGAGGCGATGGAATAGGCTGAATCCAAGCAGGTAAGGTATAGGGGTATGCATGGCACTGAGGCAGATCATCAGAGATTTGCTCATAGGCGGGATCTAGACCTCTCAAGAAAGCACGCTGGCCCCGAACTCCAACTCTAATATTGTCTGCCCACTGTCTGACTCGCTCAAATCCTAACACCATATTAGCCTGACCTCGATTAATTGAATTGAGAATGGCATCAGACTTGTTATCCCTATCCTGACTGTGCACAGGCTGTCTAGAGGAGGAACCGAATAGGGGTGGAACTCGAGTACTAGGGCGTGGCTGGTGCTGCTGACGATTAGGATTGTTATAGTCAAGCTTACCAGAAGGACGTGGAGCAAGTCTAAGGCCTATTATAGGGGTATCAGGAGAGATGATTCTGTCAGTAGGTAGGGCCGGGACTCTTTCCATTTGGCACAAAGCAGAAATAAGATTTGGAAAGGGCATGTTCCCTTGTGGATGCGGGCATGAGCAAAATCCCAAACCTTTGTATAGATCAACTTTCCTAGATTGACTGGAATATCCTTAACTATCGCCCAAGCAGTAACTACATCATCTCTGCCATAAGCACTAACATGCGTGGATGGACTAACATTATGGCCCAGAAACTGCTTAATGGCTCGAACATCCTTAATACACCCTCCGTACTGAAACCTATTGTCAACCCAAGTTGCAGCTGGATCAAAGGCTTGCTGAGCTTCATAAGCTTTTTGTTGCAAAACACTAGGCTGAAACAAATTCCAAACAGAATAAAAATCTTCTTCCTCAGGAACATCTGGTATGTCATAAAAGTCATTAATGACTGCCGGTGTGAAAGGAATGGTAGCAGTTCTGAGAGGAACAGAAATCAAAGGGCCATCCTCTACAGGTTCATAGGCAGCGATAACGGAATAGAACTCAGATACCATCGTGGCATTAACAGGGTCAACACGCTCGTGAGCAATTTCCATCCATCCTCTACTCTCAAAAATTTCTTTCAATTCAGGTCCTAAGGCAGTAAAATCTATGCCACGCTCTAGTAACACTGAACACTTCCCAAAATATTTATCAAAAGCGGCTACGGCAGCAGGACTAGCAGTGTTTCTTAAGGATATAGCCTCTTCTTCAGGTGTTAGAGGCCTAGGTTCATGCACAGGTGCTAAAGGAGGTAGGTCGGATTTTCTTTTCTTAGTACCTTTTCTACGAGTAGATGATGATTCGGCCATCTACGAATGTGGTATTAACAACAAGAACATAATGAAAACAAAAACAAATTAACATTGATAATGATTAAAACAAAATGATAAAAATGATAAAATAAAATAAAATAATAAAATATAAGTTTTTTTTAAAATGATAAATATATATTAGATGATTACCTGAATATGTGAGGGATGTAGAAAAATAGCTAGGTGGCCGGAAAAAATGTCAAATTCGCCGGAGTTGTTGTAGAGGTGAACTTATGTCAAAAACCACGAAACTTTTTAGTTTAATGTATGAAATTATAGTGTTATTGGTAGAAGAGGTGTTGATATAAGGAAATTTAGAAAAGAAAAGAGGTAAAATTATGGTGTGAAGAGGTGGGGGAAATTGGGAGGGGGCGGCGGCTGGAAATTTTTTTTGGAGAACAAGAAGAAAAGAAAAGAAGAGGACCGTAGGGTATTGTATAGTCAGATCTGGCGTAGGCCGGTTATATCCGGTCTGCGCCGGATTATTAAAATGCGTTTTTTTTAAATTTTTTTTTTATTATCATAAATATATATATAATTATTTATAAGTGATATATAAATAAAAATATCATATTCTTTTAAAACATTTTACAATAATAAAGAAATTTCAAAACTTTTGATAATTATGTCGAATCGAAACTTCTTATCCTTAGATCCTCAAAAGTTCTCTCATATCGTTCTCTCAACCTTTCTCCAAGAAATGATGCATTTGAATTTTCTCTTTGATCTCCATCGGGATTTTCGGATAACCACCTAATCGTTCCCTTTTTAATGACATTCAAACACTCATCCTGAGATTTGGTTGTGTTTTCCGAACATTTTCCATTGTGTTCGCTCTTTCTACAGATTCTACACCTCAGTAGGAACTTTGCCCTTCTTTTCATTGCACTTCGTGATTGTCCATTGCATACTGCTTTTGCTCTAGCTTCGTTCAACAACTGCTTATTTGTTTTAAAATCTAAATTTTCTATTTTAAACGCGACATCTTTATCAAGACCTAATTTAATAAGTAACAGAAAAACTCCCATTCTATCTAGAAAAGGCATCAAGTTCTTTAATGTCTATCCGGTAAAAGACTACACTAATTAAAATGCATTTAAAAGGTAAATAAGAAAGACTGTACTTGGAATCAGCTAAGTTTGATAGAAAAACTTCCCTTTTTAATCTGTTGGAGGGTCGCTAAGGTACATAACCTCTCTTGTTAGAGGTATTCCTTCTTCTTTTACGAATAATTTCACTCTGTGGCCATTGGCTATAAAAGTCGTATTCCCATTAGTTAATTCTACAGCTCCTGACTTGTATATCTTTATTACGTCATATGGACCTGTCCATCTTGATTTAAGCTTACCTGGAAACCACTTCAAACGTGAATTATATAAGAGTACTCGATCACCTACGTGGAACTCACGACGATAGATTCTCTTATCATGGAAAGATTTCGTGCGTTCCTTGTAAAGTCGAGCATTTTCATAAGCATCGAGACGAAACTCATCCAGTTCAGTTAACTGAAGTAATCTATGATCACCAACAGCCTTAGGATCAAAATTTAGAAACTTAATAGCCCAAAAGGCTCGGTGTTCTAATTCGACAGGGAGATGACAAGATTTACCAAAAACTAATTTATAAGGAGAACAATCAATTGGTGTTTTAAAGGCTGTTCTGTATGCCCATAATGCATCATCTAGTCTTTCCGCCCAGTTTTTACGATTTGAATCAATAGTTTTTTCAATGATCCTTTTTATTTCCCTGTTAGATACTTCTACTTGTCCACTAGTTTGCGGATGATATGGTGTACCAAGTTTATTTTTTACACCATATTTCTCAATTATTTTTGTAAATGGACGGTTGCAAAAATGTGATCCTCGGTCACTAATGATAGCCCTAGGAGTGCCAAATCTCATGAATATATTTTTTTTAAGGAATTTCAACACTACTCTGGAATCATTAGTGGGAAGAGCTTCAGCTTCTACTCATTTGGACACATAATCGACCATCACTAAGATGAACTTCTTACCAAATGACGGAGGAAAAGGGCCCATAAAATCAATACCCCAAACATCAAACAATTCACACTCCAATATAGATTGGAGAGGCATCTCGTGTTTTTTCGAAATGTTTCCCCATTTTTGGCATGATTCACAAAATCGTGCATAGTGGTGTGCATCTTTATGAAGTGTAGGCCAGAAAAAACCACATTGCAAAACTTTGTAAGCGGTTTTCCACCCTCCATGGTGGCCTCCAGCCTCACGGTCATGGCAAAAGGATAGGATACTTAAAATCTCGTTATCGGGCACGCACTTCCTAATTATGCCATCCGAACATTTTCAAAAAAGATCCGGTTTTTCCCAATAGTAAAATTTTAAATCATAAAAGAACTTCTTTTTCTGTTGCCATGTCCAATGAGATGGAATATACTCACAGGTAAAGTAATTAACGATATTACCGAACCATGGCGAGCTCTCCTTGGATAAATTACTAGTTTTAATAAATTGCATTCCTGGAGGAGCATCAATTATCAGGAGTTGTTCATCTGGAAATGAATCTTTGATCTCATGTCTCCTTCCTTCTTCTTTGATAAACTCCATACGACTTAAATGGTCTGCTACTACATTCTCACTACCTTTTTTATCTTTAATTTCAATGTCAAACTCTTGAAGTAACAGAATCCATCTAAGAAGACGAGGATTCACATCCTTCTTACTTAACAAGTATTTTAATGCTGAATGATCGGTATACACAATGACTTTAGAACCTATGATATACGATCGAAATTTGTCTAAAGCAAAGATTACAGCGAGCAGTTCTTTTTCTGTTGTGGCATAGTTAAGATGGGATGTGTTTAAAGTATGGGATGCATAGTAGATTGCCTTAAGTACTTTGTTATGGCGTTGACCTAGAATGGCCCCGACTGCCAGATCACTTGCATCGCACATAAGTTCAAACGGCAAGGTCCAATCTGGTGCTACTAGTACTGGAGCGTTTACCAACCGTGCCTTCAAAGCTTCAAATGCATCCATACATTTGTCATTGAACTTAAATGGTACTTCTTTTTCAAGCAAATGACTGAGAGGTTTCGCTATGCGGGAAAAATCTGCAATAAATCTTCTATAGAAACCAGCATGTCCAAGAAATCCTCTCAGAGTTTTCAGATTTACAGGTGGGGGTAACTTTTTAATTACTTCAACTTTGGCTTTTTCTACTTCAACACCTTCTTCAGAAATTCTATGACCTAATACGATACCATCTGATACCATTAGATGGCACTTTTCCCAGTTTAGAACTAAGTTTGTGTCTTCACAGCGTTTTAGCACACGTTCTAAGTGTAAGAGACATTCTTCAAAAGAATCTCCAAAAACGCTGAAATCATCCATAAAGATTTCCAAAAACTTTTCTACCATATCTGAAAATATTGCTATCATGCATCTCTGAAACGTAGCTGGTGCGTTACATAATCCAAACGGCATTCTTTTATAAGCAAAAGTTCCATATGGACAAGTGAAAGTCGTTTTCTCTCTATCTCCTGCTGCAATAAATATCTGTAAATAGTCTGAATAACCATCCAAGAAACAATAATATTTATGTCCACTTAACCGTTCCAACATTTGTACTATGAATGGAAGTGGATGGTGGTCCTTCTTAGTGTGCTCATTCAGTTTGCGAAAATCAATGCACATTCGATATCCTGTGACTTCCTTTGTTGGAATCCATTCATGCTTATCATTTTCCTTTATCGTAAATCCGCCCTTTTTTGGTACAACTTGGGTGGGACTTACCCATTCACTGTCTGATATGGGAAAAATTATCTCCATCTCCAGTAGTTTAATAACTTCTTTCTTGACTACTTTCTGCATATTTGGGTTGAGGCGGCGTTGTGGCTGGATACACGGCTTGGCTTTTTCGTTCAAGATGATCTTGTGTACACAAATCTCAGGACTTATTCCATGAATATCAGCCACTGTCCATCCAAATGCTTTCTTATGTTGTCTTAACATCCTCAACAATTGATCTTCCTGTGACTTGGTTAGTGATGATGAGATAATAACAGGAAGTAAATTATCAGATTCAAGAAAGGCATATTTGAGATTCGAAGGGAGAGGCTTTAATTCTAGATTCCTTGGTGGCTCTTCTACCGAAGGTTTCAATACTGGGCCATCCAGTTCTAAGTCCAAATAACGGTGCCATGGTCGTTTCTCAAAAGAACTTCCGGTGTCGAGATAAAAAATGACCTCTTTCATTTCTTGGTTATCTCCTTCATAGATAGATAAGGCTAAACAGTCTTCGAGCCCATCTTCAATACATCACAATTTAACTTGATTCAAATACGTAGAAGATATAGTATCTATGAACGAACATGATTCCTGTGATTTGTACGGATGTTTCATAGACTTAAAGATATTAAAAGACACCTCATCTTCATTGACTCTTAAAATTAATTCACCTTTTTGGACATCGATAAGGGTCCTTCCTGTAGCTAGAAATGGTCGACCTAGAATAAGAGGTGCTGAAAACCCTTCTTCCATTTCCATGACTACAAAGTCAACTGGAAAGTAAAACTTATCTATCTTAACCAATACATCTTCGATGACTCCTTTAGGACGTTTAACAGATCTATCTGCCATCTGGAGAGTCATCTCGGTGTTTATAAGTTTTCCTATTCCTAGTTTCCTATAATCCTCATAAGACATAAGATTAATGCTAGCTCCGAGATCATAGAGCACTTTTTTAAACAAAAAACCCCCAATCTCACATGGGATGGTAAAACTACCTGGGTCTTTTAGTTTAGGAGGAAGCCTGTGCTGTAACACTGCGGAACATTCTTCATTAAGACAAATGTTCTCATATTCTTCTAAACGTTTTTTGTTCGACATGATATCTTTAAGAAACTTGCCATATGTGGGCATATTGATTAGTGCTTCAATGACAGGAATATTGACATTAAGATGACGAAATGTATCAAGGAAACGTGCACACTTTTTATCCGTTTTCAACTTTTTAATTTGATCCCTGGGTGGGTAAGGTAAAGACTCAAAGTCAATAATTTTAGGGTTTGGAGTCATGCCTTCCTTACCTTTTTCCTTAGCCGGTGATGCTTCCTTAAAGGTTTGAGCATTTGTCGGTCTCCAAGTGTCATGATCTTGCACTATCTTCTTTGAAATTTGTCCTAAGTTCTTCTTTACTTGTTCTGTTGGTTGAGTGTTGCTATTCCCTACTTGGATTGTACTATCACTAATCTCGTCCTTCCTGATATGTTCATTGAATAAGGTCCGTAGATCGCTAGCCCTCGGATTTTTCAGTATTCTCGGGACTTTGATTCATTCCTTTTCTTCTCTTTCAGCTTCAATATGCTTATCATGATTTAAGAAATCATTAATGATTTCTTCTTCTTCTCTACTGAATTCTGGTTCGTCCTTGTGTTCCAAGTCCTTTTCGAATTTATCATCCAAATCATCTTCTACTTCATTGTTTCCGGGGTTTTCTACTCTGTTACTTCCACATATTCTTCCACTTCGGGTAATAACAGCATTCACCACTCTCGGGTTCCTTTCAGTATTACTAGGTAATCCTCCCGGAGGTCTACTGTTCTTTCGTTCTCATTCTCTACTCAAGTGATCTTCCATATTTCGTACAGATGCCTCTATAGTTCTCATTCTCGTGTCATGTCCACTCATGGATGTTTTTAAAGTACTCATATCCTTAGTGACTGTGCCTATAGAAGTCATCATGGTTTCCATATTCTGAGCTTGGGTAGACATCACACCCATCATATTTTCCATTAATTTTTCCCACTTATCAACTCCTTCTACGGGCTGAGTTGAGCTTTGAGTAACTGGTATACTTTGAGTGGTGTGTTGTGGGTATGATCTGGGTGGTTATTGATGGTTTTGATTTGAAGGATTTCCCTGGTAGCTTTGGTTTTGACTATTAGCATTGTACGAGTTTTTGTACTGAGTTGGATAGGGTGGTTGTCCTTGCTTACTTGGGTTTTCGGACCAACGATAGGTAGGATGGTCTCTTCTAATGGCATTGAATGTGTTTGAATAAGCGTTATTCAAATTCCTATGCTGTTGTAGAAAACTTACTTCTTCCCTCGAGTATCCTTCGGATTCTTTCATTGCACTGTCATTGTTTCTCATTCCATCATTCGAATATTCATTTGATAACTTTCCTTCTGAGCTAGAATTCTTGTTTCCTTGCAAGCCATCAAACTTCCTACTAAGATTTTCCAAGTGTGCTAAAACTTCTGAGTTTGATGTAGATTCCCCTACAAATGCTACTTTCCTCGTGCTAGAACCGGTTTCCCACATTCGATTATTCTTAGAAATTTTTTCAATAGCATCGTAAACAAATTGTGCTTCACTCATCATTAAAGAACCCCCACATGCATGATCAACATCAGCACGTGAGTCCTTTCTTAATTTACGACAGAAAAGTTGAATTTGCATATCAAGAGAGTAACCATGATCGGGACAGGCTCTTAACGGTTTTTTAAATCTTTCCCACGCATTTCCAAGTGTTTCTTTAGATCCTTGTCTAAAATTAGCAATTTCGACTTTCAACTCCAAATTCCTACCCGGAGTAAAATATTGTTTTAGAAACTCAGTTTGAATGTCCTGCCAGCTTGTCAACGAATGATGTGGAAGCGACATAAACCAGTCTCTTGCTCTTCCTTTTAAAGAAAAGGGAAACATTGACATTCTTGTCAATTCACGATGAGCACCTTGGCTTTTGGCCGTGTTACACAATTCTTCAAAAAGATATAGGTGATGATGCGGATCTTCGTCATCTTCACCCAGAAATTGAGCTCTTGTGTCAATCAAACCAAAAAGATGGGATTTTATTTCAAAGTTATTTGCTCCCTCGTTAGGTAAACGAATTGGATTGTTAGTTTCATTTCTTCTCAAGGTCTGATCACAAATAGGACTTGGGTTTGGTGGGTTATTATGATGATTATTTTGGTTTCGATTCTGGTTATTCCGATTATTGGGATTCTGGTTGTTAGGATGTGGTGGTGGAGGAAGATTTTGTAATGGTGGATTAGGATTATTGAGGTTTTGTCCATGTCCTTGGGCATGAGCAAGCCCTTGTTCAGGTGGTGTTTCTTCACTGGCCTTGGCCATTTCCGTACCTCGAGTTGATGATTCCTAGGGAGATCTGTCTCCAAGATGTCCTTGGCTAGTTTGACCACGTCTATTTTCTCCTCTTAACTGCCTTTCGTAAGTATTTATATCAGGCTTATAAGGAGTAAGTGGGGCCTTACCGCTTCTGGTCATCAACTAAAAAATGGAAAACAACACGAAAACAGTAGAAATAACACGTGGCTACTTACCAATAAGGTAAGTACCAAAGAAACAAGAAAAAGAAATGGGATTAAGAAAAGTGTTGACTTATTCTCAAGAGTTTTGAACTAATGCAAGTAGTAACCATAGACAAAATGAATTAACGTCGTTTCCCCGGCAACGGCGCCAAAAACTCGATCGCCTCTTAATTGGTGGTCAATCTTACCGGCAGTGTACCGGGTCAAATTGTAGTTTAGTCTGGTGAATCAAGGTCGTATCCTTCAGGGAAATGAAAATGTAATTCAAAATGTGGTTAAACACCAATTAGCTGTTATTATCTCAATCTAAGTCGCAATCCTTACCATATAAGATTATGATACTAATGCTATAAATAATTAGATACATATATGGATATATAGATACCAATATAATCAATATAGATAGTTATATAATAAGAACCAACCAAGACAATATTATTGAACCATGATCTCTTTTAGTTTAATAGATGTGATCGAACTTCTTGTTTAAAGGTGTAATCGATTATGTGAAACGGTATACTCCTCAGCTAACAAATTCCCCTCATACGAGTGCACGAATTTGTTCTATGCCTCCTCCTTGGTAAAACCTCGATTAAACCTAATGATTTGACATGATAATCTCTTGAGTATAAATATTCTGTCCCTGGATAAGAAAGAGGGTTCCGTTTGTCAGACGGCCAATTTTACATCCAGTCTTTCTACTCTTTTCTCATATCCTAACGTCTCTGGTCAGTTCATGATTAGGTTATGTATCTGTCCATATTGGTTAATTACGTCAATACGGACTGTCAATTAGTTCAAGTAGAAAAAGATTCATCATATTCAATTTTTGATCAGATTTTAATATAGTCATCATCCATTTCCCTAAAAGATCAAAATAGCTCAATTACATGTCTTGGCTAGTTGTATAATTAGCCTATAATCATGCTTAAACTAATATATAGATATTTATATAAACAACAAAGATAATAACATTAGAATTTTACCATATACAATTGTTGAAGTGGGCTTTTTCCTCTGAATGTAACAACAGCTATGAAATCAACAATCTTCGATAATTACTCTAAATATTACAACGATACTAATACTACTTTTATGGCAGAATGCCTACTGAAATAATATTTACAGAGAGTAGATAAGATAATATATATATATATATATATATATATATATATATATATATAGATATATATATTGGTACGAATTTTTCTTCTCATAAATGAGGGCTATTTATAGGCTGAGTATTCTGGTCCGGCGTGCGCCGGATTAACCGAATTTGGGTGCTTCTTGTCAGACGCATGTGAAGTAACATGATTTAATCATCACATAATCCGGTGTGCACCGGCTCCTTCCGGCCTGCGTCGGATTTGACAAATATCAGCCACTTGATCAGATTTTTATATTTCCCGATTCCGATTCATCTTCTTTGTATCACATAATACCTGCATAATTCAAAAACAACAAAACCACAAGTAAATCTGATAACAAAAGTTATAAATTGTATCACGATATTTATTTGTAAGTATTAGATTTTATAAGTTATTTTAATACTCTTTTAGGATATTTAGATAAAATTAATAATAATATGTATAAAATGTTTATAAATTTTTGTTATAAAGTTGACATATATCAGTACACACTCTCTCAATAACAACCTTTCAAGTAAAGACTAATATACCCTTCTTGATCTGATCTTCTAACATCCCCCCTCAAACGAGAAGGGTCTTGACCACTTGAAGTTTGTCTCGAAACTGACTGAATTTGGTGATGGACAGTGGCTTGGTGAAGCAGTCTGCTATCTGTTCAGAGGAGGGAATGTATTTGACAGAAATAAAACCTTCCATAATCTTGTCTCTGATGAAATGAACATCTAACTCAACATGTTTGGTCCTGTTATGGAACACATGATTGTAGGCCAGTGCTTGAGCACTTAAATTGTCACACCAAATCACAGAAGTTTTAGGTAGGGGAATGCATAGATCACCAATGAGGGATCTGAGCCACTGAATTTCTGCTGCTGTGTTTGCTAGGGCTTTATATTCAGATTTTGTTCTAGACCTAGACACCACTCCTTGTTTCTTGGAACTCCATGATACTAAGGATCAACAGATATAAACACAATATCCAGAAATGGATCTTCTGTCAGCTAGATCACATGCCCAGTTTGCATCTGAAAACCCTGTCAGTGTGATTCCTTGATCAGGAAGGAAATGCATCCATTTTCAATAGTGCCCTGCACATATCTGAGGAGTCTTTTGAGGGACTGCCAGTGTATCACTCTAGGGTTCTGCATGTATTGGCTAAGAGTATTCAAGTCATATGCTATGTCTGGCCTTGTAATGGTCATATACTGGAGAGCACCAATGACACTTCTATATAAAGTAGGGTTATCCATTAGTGGACTGTTAGTAATAGTGAGATCCACTCCAAGTGCCGTGGGTGTAGGACAAGGTTTGAGATGAGTAAAATCTAGTTTATGTAGGAGTTGAGTGCATACATTTTCTGATTCAAGTACAAACCTGTATCATCCCTATGAACCTGCATCCCCAGAATAAGGACTCAGGCTCCCAAGATCTTTCAAGTCAAATTTCTGATGAAGCATCTTGATGAACTTCTATATCAATTGAAACCTGTTGCCAGTTACTAATATGTCATCAACATAGATGAGGACATATAGTAGGGTGGTTCTTTGCTTGAATATGAAGAGAGACACACATGCTTTGGACTGTCTGAACCCCCAACTGATAAGTTGTTTTTTCAATTCCTCAAACCAGGCCCTAGGAGCCTGTTTGAGACCATAAAGAGCCTTTTTTAGATAGCATATATGATGAGGTTTCAGAGGATCAACAAACCCTTCAGGCTGGGACATGTACACTGCTTCTTTGAGGTTTCCATTGAGAAAATCATTGTTGATGTCAATTTGGTTGATTTTCCATTGACATGCTACAGCTAAGGCCAAAATCACCCTGATAGTTGAGGCTTTTGCCATCTGACTGAATGTTTCAGTGTAGTCCAGTCCTGGAGTTTGTAGAAAACCTTTAGCGAAAAGTCTTGCCTTGTGCTTCTGTATACTCCCATCAGCATTTAATTTCAGTTTGAATATCCACTTGTTCCCCACCAGTTTGAGTTTAGGGTTTGGTGGAACCAGTTCCCAGTTGTTGTTCTGCATCAAGGCCTTATATTCTTCTTGCATAGCTCATTTCCATTCAATCTGCTTTAGGGCATCAGATACTCTTGTTGGATCAATTGGATATGGATGAGCATGGTGTGTGCCTAAATAGGAGAAGGTCATGGGCTTGAAGATTCCACTTTTTGACCTAGTTTGCATTTGATGGACTGGTGCAGGTTGATGGACAGGTGATGGTGATGGTGTGTTTTGAGGTATACGTGATGGTGATTGTGCTTGTGGTGATTGTGGTGATGGTGATGGTGATGGGGATGGTGATGGTGTAGGTGTTAGTGTGTGTGGTGAGTAACCTGTTGGTGGTGTAGATCCTGGTCCAGGTGAGTCTTGGTCATGAGGATGAGCTGCCAGTTGGTGATGTCACTGAGGGATGTTCTGTATCATGAGATTGTGTAGTAGGAGCATCAATGAATCCAAGATTGTAACCAGTGCCATTAGGAAGGTAGAAAACAAGATTGGTGGTTTGTGGTTCATCAGACAACTAGGGGGTAGACATTTTACTAGGAAAACCAGTCTTATATGGGAAGTGATCTTCATTGAAGATCACATCTCTGGAGGTGTATATCCTTCATGATGGTTCTAGACAGAGTTGACCTTTGTGATTAGGGCTAGGTCCTAGGTAAACACACTGTTTTGTATGGAATTGGAACTTATGGTTTTGACATGGTCTGAGATAGGGGTAACAGGCACATCCAAGCACTTTAAACTGATCATATAGGGGATTTTGCCAAATAAGACTTCATAAGGTGACTTTTTAGACAGAATAGGAGTTGGAAGAGAGTTGATGATAGTGACAGCATACCTATAACCTTCCCACCAAAACTTAAGTGGTAGGGAAGCTTGTGCTAACAAAGTATGTCCTATTTCAACTATATGTCTGTGTTTTCTTTCAGCCTTTCCATTTTGAGCATGTGCATAAGGGCATGGATGTCTGCAAATGATACCAGTTTGTTTTAGGATAGGTTCAAAGCTTCTGTATTCCCCCCAATCAGATTGCAGAGTTTTGATTTTCTTGTCAAATTGGTTTTCTGCCATGGTTTTGAACTCTAGAAAGGCATCTAGGGCTTCAAATTTTAATTTTAGGGGATAGATCCAGGTAAACCTGGTATGATCATCCACAAAATGTATATAGTAAGTGTATCCATTTGAAGATCTGATTCGTGCGGGTCCCCATAAATCAAAGTGAATAAGTTCTAAGGGATGTGTCGTTTTAGTGTCAGAGTGAGAATAAGGCAAATTATGATGTTTTCCAAACTGACAAGCTTCACAAAACACAGACATTTTATTGACTGGAAGATTATATTGCTTTGACACTAGGTATATGAACTTGGCAGAAGCCTGTCCTAATCTTCTGTGCCACAATGTGGCTTTTTCTTGTGAATTAACAGAGCAAACTAGAGACTCTAGAGGTCCATTTTGAGCAACAGACTCATTAGGACCATTGGTGGACTAACCATAACAGACACTAGGATTCTTATTCTTGGATTGAAGAGAGCTCAGTCTGGGAGTTTTGAGTTGATACAGACCATCCTTGACATCACCTTCCAGTACCACCATCCCTGAGACCTTGTCCTTCACACAACAACCAGAGGCATAAAGTTCAAAAACAACAGGATTTTCAGTGGTCAATTTAGATACACTGAGTAAATTCTTAGTAATTTCAGGAACATGAAGTATATTTTTAAGTTTAATGACACTATTAGGACCACAAATTTTAGATTGACCAATATGAAGAACGGAAAGTTGCTCACCATTTCCAACTGTTAGATTATCTGAGCCTTCATAACCAGAGTTAATGTGAAGATTGTTGAGGTCTGCTGTAACATGACTGGAAGCACCACTGTCCATATACCAATTTGAATCATTCACTGTGTCTGATGAAGCAATGTAGGCATTGTTGTTCCTTAGTGAGTTTGCAGCTTGACTTGGGGTACCTACACTGGAGTCAAATCTATGCCAACAATCCACAGCTGTGTGCCCAGTTTTATTGCACACTTGAAAAATTGGCCTATTTCCTGAAGCATTTGCAGTTCCAGCTCAAGGTCATCTTCCTCCTCTACCCCTGGAGCTCCTACCTCCTCTAGTTCCTCTTCCTCTTCCAGAGCCACGATCTTGTGTGGCCTGGTTTCCAGCTCTATTTCCTGATGGTCTATTTACCCCAGGTCTTGATACAGAAACATTTGCAGAAGATAACCCCGAATCCATATTTGCAGAGGGGTTAAAACGAGCCAACAGATGTTCATGAGTCACCAGCTATGACTGGAACTCTTTCCAAGACAACGAGCCTATTCTTGAGGTTAAATTTACAATGACAGATTCATACTCCTTGCTTAGACCTCCAAGTGTAGCAAGAATTAGCTCACCTTTTGTAATCGGGTATCCGGCAGCAGTTAGACCATCTGAGTTGGACTTCATTTGAGCAAGATAGTCCATCATGGATTTAGATGCTTTTTCACTACTTCTTGTACTCGAGCATTCTTGCTTCAGATCGGATGTTGTATAGGATTTCAAGACTTGTCCAGATTTCATTTGCAGTTTAAGATTCAACAACTTCCAACAGTGTTTCCTCTTTCATGAAGCTCATCAACCATCCAACTAGCAGCTGATCCTTTGTTTACTATTCTTCATATGCAGGATTTGGGATGGTGATGGCGGACATAGTTGCCGGATTGTAGGTTGATACAACCTCTGGTGGCCTTGGTTTGATGCCTAGGAGATGACCGTCCAACTTGTGGCCTCTAACAATAGGTAAGATGGTTGATTTCCATAGTAGATAGTTTGATGTATCAAGCTTGATGGTACATGCTTGATTTAAATTGCCATTCAAATGAGATAAAGAGCTCATTGAAGGTGTAAGAGACATCTGGGGTGTTGAAGTTTGCATAAACGAGCTGGTGAGAGGACTTTGTTGCATGAAGGTGGAGAAGTTGGGAATCGTTGGCCGGAGGTAAGAGGTGGCACCGAAAGTAGGAAAGGTGCCTGTAGTAAGTGGTATTATGGAGAACTGAGATTGAGATTGAAGACCGGTGGATGTTTGGGTAACAATCACACCTCTAGATCTTTGAGGAGTTGTAGAAGCAGTCGGTGGAGCTGTTGCTCCGGTGGCTGTCTCGCCGGAATCGGCCATAGCCAGAAGGCTCCGATACCAAGTTGAATTTCAGTGAAAAGTTATCTATTTGTTATTCCAAAACATTCTGATCATTATACTATTACATATATGGATAAAGACAAGGATAAAATCTAGGTAGAATCTAGTACTAGATATTCTAGTACACACTCTCTCAATAACAACCTTTCAAGTAAAGACTAATATACCCTTCTTGATCTTATCTTCTAACAGTAACTAATTGCAAGCAGACCAGATATATCATTTTCTGTTGGATCATGTCAAGATTTCAATCAGATCAAAAGGAAAGTCACCTAGCTACTGCAAAATGGATGTCGAAATATCTCAAGGATACAGTTGACTTGGGATTATACTATCCAAAAGAAGGTGATTTCACTCTAGTTGTATACATAGATGTAGAGTCTGCAGGTTGCAAAGTGGATAGGAAAAGTACGTCCGGTACTTGTCACATGCTGGGGAACAGACTAGTATTGTGGTTTAGCAAGAAACAGACGTTCATTGCAACATCTACAGCAGAAGCAAAATATGTAGCCACATGAAGTTTTTTTTTTTTTTTGTTGTAAAACTCAGAATTTTATTAAAAGAACTGAAGTTTTACAAGTGTCATCTCCTGACAAAGCTCTCAAAAAAATAACGTCATCAACACATGTTCACCACCTCCTCAAAACCTTAGTCCGGCAAACCCAGGGAGGGAAAATCCGGGTGCTAAGGAAAGAGTATGGTCTCCCATGTGTTGGAAAAATAAAGATCTCAAGAGTGTATGACATTTACAACTGCAAGAAGGAATAAAGGAAAATCTCCAAATGAACGATCTCTTCCTGCAGCAGCTCCAAACTAGGGTGCAACTGGTCCAAGCAATAATCCACATCCATCTGATTTTTTCCCTCATGTCAAAGTGATCACTCCTGCAAAGATGTTGAGGATGATGCAGCACCCAAAACAGTGTATACAACCAAGGAACAAGAAAATAGGGGTACGACCTGTTTGCACCCTTCACATCAATGAAGGGTGCTTCCCGTTTTGGATGCCGGATAGGATCTCAACAAAGTGAGGGCATGAAAATAGCCATTCCCGCAAAAAGTAGAGATTCCCGGGAGCAAAGAGAAGCAAAAAAACAAGATAAACCAAATAAGGATGATTGTATAAAGATAAATACCACCTGTTTGCACCCTTCAAAGTTATGAAGGGTGCTTCCAAATAGATATTGACATGGTTTATCATCTTGCTCTTGTTCTAATAATGGGTAGTTGAAGGATATCCCGGTTGATGAGAAAGCCAATGTCTCCCTCAAGTTGATGACCTGCACACATATAAGAGCTTTGAGTAGTACTAGCCTTTTTTGCTAGGCAATCTGCAGGGAAGTTAGCTTCTCCGAAGATATGTCAAGCCGGTAGTGATGCTCGCAATGAGATGTTTGATTTGTTCAATTTCAAGTTCATATTTCCAAGGAGCTTGAGTTGTGCCCGTAACCATGTTAACTAGAATTTGAGAATCTCGTTTCCAAAAGGACATTCTGGAGGTTGAGTTGGATACACCGTGGATTCCGGTGCGAGCTTGAATTTCTACCATCATGTTTGTATTGACACCATAAGCTTCATAACCAGCAACAAGAACATGCCCATGGTGATTTCTGATAATGAAACCGCCTCCTGCAATGCCTGGATTACCTAGAGCTGAGCCATCAGAATTCATTTTATAACCATTAAACTCAGGGAACTGCCACTTCACCGGTATATGCTGTAAGACTGGCTTGGAGACAAAACTATGGATTATGCCATGCTGGATAAGAAGATCGTCATGTACTGATCTTCTAGTCAACTTAAGAGAAGAACAAGAGAGCCTCGCATTTTCAAGGATAGCAAAGATAATATTGGCCCCGGGATCGTCACATCTTCATAAAGAGTTTTGTTCCCGGCTTTCCAAAGCTCCCAATATAAAAATAGGAATAAGAGGTAACACAAGATTTCAAGGCACCCTGGTTATCGGATGTAGCCGATGCTCATGGCTTGCTGCAGACTGTCACAATGATGGTGCCCCCAATGAAATAAGGTCTGAAAGTGCCCCCATATTTGTTGAGCTTTAGTGCAGTGCCAAAAGACATGGTCAATAGTTTCTTCATTATTACAAAATAAGCATTTAAAAGGCCCATGTATGCCAAATTTTTGAAGCTGATTTGCAAAAGGAAGTAAACCATTTCTTAGTCTCCATATAAAGAAAGATATCTTACCAGGTATGTAGGGCTTCCAGATTTCTTTTAAATCATGAAGAGACTGTCTCATTTTCCTGAGAATACCATAAGCAGATTTAATAGTGAAGTTGCCATTGGAAGTTGGAGACCATATCCACTTATTATGACCAACATAATGCATGCATTCATCAGCAATATCTTGAACAGGACTAAGAAGCTTCCAGGCATATAATTTGTAAAGAGGGTAGCTGCCTCTCATGATAGTGCTGGCCCAAAGACCTTGACCTCGTCTCAGCTTCCACCAAAGCTTGCAAGAGAAAGCTTACTGAAGGACTTTCAGATTTCTAGTTCCTAGCCCATTTTCATTTGTGGGAAAGCAAACTTCCTCCCAACATCTCCAGATATGCCTCTTAGATTTTTCGGTGTCTAACCAAAGAAAATGGGAAAGGATATGTTCTATTCTCGCCGAACACAAAGGTGGCGTGCATTTTAAGAGCGAGCAAGGATGTGTATAGGAATAGAAGACAACACATGTTTAATGAGGATAAGTCTACCCCCAGTGGAGAGAAATCTGGCATACCAACCTTGAAGCTTGTGCTCAAGTTTTTGAATAAGGGGGATAAAGTAGCAATGCTTAGGTCTACCCACATAGATAGGACACCCAAGGTAAGTAAATGGAAAAGAGTCTTTTTTCATACCAGTTACAGCCTTGACCATGTCAACAGTAAGAGAATTTGCATGCTTTGATATGAAAAAAGAACTTTTATTTGCATTTATTTGTTGTCCAGAAGCAAGCTCATAGTGGTGTAGAAAAGTAAAAAGATTTTTGAGAGATTTCTTAGTGGCCCTAGCAAAGACAATGAGATCATCAGCATACATACAGTGGGTTATTGGAATGAAACCTCCGGGGACAGCATAATGTTCAACATGAGTGTGGAAAATATGTTTAAGGCCCCTAGTAAGGGCTTCAGAAACCAGAATGAACAGGTAGGGGGAAATAGGATCTCCTTGCTTAACTAGTGTTCTCGAAATAAACCAAATAGGTGCCATTAATGAGAACAAAAACCGATTAAGGTAAGATTATTCATAATGAGTTTAACAAAAGTCTCAGAAAAGCCAAATTTAAGTAGAAGAGCTTTGAGAAAAGGCCAGGACACTCTGTCAAAGGCTTTAGTAACATCAAACTTAAAAATGATATTGTGACCTCTGGCTTTTCTATGCACAAACTGAACCAACTCTTGAACAAAAAGGACATTATCAGCAATATCCTTACCTTTCAAAAAGCGGTTGCTCAACCGAGATAAGGAGAGGAAGGACCAATTGTAATCCGGTGCGTATAATCTTGGTAAAGATTTTGTTAGCAAAAGTACTAAGGGCAATGGGCCCGAAATCAAGAAAGTTTTTGGGGCCTCCTTTTTGGGGATCAGAGTAATCACAGTGGCCCCAATAGCTTGAGGAATATAACCACCCAAGAAAAAATTCTTTACAGCTTCATGAACATCAACAGCAATTATGTCCCAACATGCTCTATAAAAAGACCCCGTGAAGCCATCCATACCAGCTGCACTACTAGGATCAAGATCAAAAACAGCTTTCTTAACTTCATCCATAGAGACTTGTTTGATAAGAGAGGTATTATGGTCTTCAGTGAGGATAGTGGTGATGAAATGGAGGAGGTCCTGTATGGCCTGATTATCCACACAAAAATCACCCCTGAAAAGGTTGCTATAGTAATCCACTGCTGCTTTTTCAATATCCTGTTGTGAAGTACACCACTGTCCAGAAGTTATTGTGCACAATCTTATGGATAAGAAAATAGCTCACAGACAATGGAATTGAAGAAAAGGGGATCCAAATCGTGTGTGACAACACAAGTGCTATATCAATATTAGAAAATCCAGTTCAACATTCCAAAGCAAAGCATATGGATATCAGACATCACTTCATAAGTGATCATGTGGAAAGGGTGATGTGAGATTGGTCTACATCAAAACAGATGATCAACTAGAAGACATCTTCACCAAACCTCTTTATGAGAATAGATTTATAGAATTGAGAAGTCTTCTCGAACTAATGAATCTTTCATAGTCCAACCAATCATATGAAATTAACCAATGTATTATATCTTTGTCATTTTGGGTGAGCTCACTTGACAGATAAATCATTGAGTTTAATGATTTCATAAATTAATCATGGATTCTTAGGCATTTGTTAGGACTTCATATTAGTTTTGATTATTAAAACTAGTCTGAAGACAAACCAGACGACTAATGGACATAGACTAGCAATTGACTCTCAAAGCAGACGACTCTGGCGAGAAAAGCAAGTCTACCAGACAAGGATCATAAATTCTCCTGAATAAGTACTATGAAATATCAAATCACATTGATGATGAAATTGATACGGATTTAACGAGCCAATTATTATTAAATCAAGTGCTACAAGGAATGTTACACCATACCACTTGGGTCATATAAGCACGTAATGCGAGGAGTTACAGGACGTGTATGGGGAGTTCCGAGATAAATATACACGTTGAGGAAGCATATTTTCCAGACGTCTAATGATTTCAATTCTGATAGCATTGAGCAAACATTTTGCGTCTCCAAACTACCATAAGTGGAGAATTTTTGGCTATTACACAATCATTGAGATCTATAGCCATCATTACGGCTAGAAAACCTACGGTTGGGGGATTTATACACACAATACCCGGATCACATCTTCACCATCCATTATCTATATAACCACTCCTCCAAACCTTTTCACACTACCACTTTCAAAATTTGAAACCCCATCCAGAAACCCTCTTTTTTACAATTGTTCATCTTCTTCATCTTCCCCATCAAACACTTCAGAAAATCACCCACCCAAAAAATCAACATGGTGAAAAATCAGGTCCACGCATGTCAATATTATCACTTGGATGGCTACCTTGAAGCCTCCAACACCGCATTTGCTGCAAATGTGGTTGGTTACTTTTGACGAACCAACCTTGATAGACTTCTTGACTATCTCAACCCAAAATATAGTCAAGAACACCTTCTCAACTTCCGGAGAAGTGCATTATGAAGTACCAGAATTGAAGAAACCATCTCTCATGTGCAAGGAAGAGAGATCAAAATCAACAAAACCACATTTCAAAGAATCATAGGATTAGTTACCGGAATCTATACCCAAACCCAACACATTCATATTGTAGATAGACCGACCTTCTTTAAAACTATTTCCTTTAGTGCAAACACAGGGATAAAAATCAAAGAAAGCACTCAAAATTTGAGCAATGAATTTCGTCTTCTTACTGAGATGATCACAAATGGGTTATGTGGAGGCACTTCCAACAAAATCAATCTTTCAGAAGAGATATTTAAGGTGTTATTTTTGTTACACAATGGAATCAACTTCAATAGGGGAGAGTTCATTTTTCCGAAGATTTTGGATCGGTTATTGAATGAGAGAAATTACGAAATCAATCTTGGGAAGAAGGATGATGGATCCTTTCACATCTACAAATCATTTCGATTTATCATTCAGACGTTGTTAGAAATAATGGGCGTGAATATGAGATACGCCATCTATGATCCATTTTCAAGGATTTCTTTTCTTCCTGCTCATGAAAAGAAAGCCAAATCACAAGCCGGCAAGAAAAAGAGAAAAATCAAAAATTGTCTTATCAACTGCACCTGCTTCACCACCTCAAGAAACCGCTCCGGCACCGGCTTCGGCACCCGGGGTTGAAACATCTGCCAGCACACGACTGGCAAAGAAAACCAAAATAGTAGCAGAACGACACAGGGATTCAAAACTAGAAAATCAACCTCCTTTCGTTCTACAAGCCGCTCCATCTCAGGACATACCACATGTATTGATGAAGTTTGTAGAATTACAAACACAAAATAAAATGCGGAATTATATTGTTGAAGTAAAATTTAAAAGTTAAGGTACAATGCAGCTGATCATGGGGTATTTATAGTTTCATACACCTCATGAGTCAGTTAGAAGTAGGTTACAAACGGTTATAACATAATAACAATTTTCTAGATCACATTACACTAGGACTGATTAGCAGATTGATTTGTAGGCTGCTGAGCTTCCATACTGTTGGTCCCTTGAAAAGGATTTGGTTAAGTTTAGGGAGGGTGAATAAACTTAACACTTAAAACTTTTGGAGTTAACAATCTCAGCAACTTCAGCAGCCTGCTAATTGCTCAGTAGTCTGCTGACACTCAGTAGTCTGCTGACTATTGAATTTTCTGAATTTGTTGCAGCGGAATATATTTAAATTAAGCCTTATTACTTGTTGTTCAAATATGATACCAAGTATTAGATACTCAATAGTGTATGTGTGTGATTCAGTTGCTAGTTTAGTAGATTGATGTGCTAAATATACTAGATGCAGAATGTAAATGCAGAAAGTAAGTAGGCAATTTTTATAGTGGTTCCAGGTGGTGTAATTCCATCAGTCCACTCTTCTCCTGTGATGTTGGAGGTAATTCACTAGAGATTCTTGAGGTAGCAGTTACAAAAATCCCTAAGTTGTTTGTCCTTCACCAATAACTATGGCTTCACAAACTGAACACTTAGAATAGGTAGGATTGTTGCTCCAAAGTCTTCCACTGGTCCTTGAAGGGTAGGATTGCCTCTTAACCAGATCCACCACAAACAACAGTCCTTGACACCCAAAGATGCTTCACTGTCTTCAGTAGGTTTCTTGTAAAAGAAAGTTTGAATCAAGTAAGTGATTCAGCTTTCAGCTGCTTGATCAAGATGATATGATCAGCAGCTTGGATTCTTCAAGTGTGTAAACTTGATGTAGCTTGATAACAGATTACACTTGAAGAAGTTTACTAGATCAGTAGCTTTAAGTTCAGTAGGATCAGCATGGTGATTTCTTGATAAGAATCTGAAGCTCAAGATTATCTGTTGTTTTTCTCTCAAAAAATCATCTTTAGTTTATGTATCGGGGTCTCTATTTATAGTAGAATCCTTGTGACTTATGTTTGAAATTCAAACATAGCCGTTTCGATTTGTCCCATCTTGACTTGCTTTTCTCGTCCTCGTACATAGTACCGACACTTTCGCTTACTTTTTGTCGATTTCGCAGATCGTCCACCCTTTGACTTGTATCCATTGGATAAACCTCTCGTTTCTTTCCA
This sequence comes from Gentiana straminea, assembly GCA_036785695.1. NCBI lineage: Eukaryota > Viridiplantae > Streptophyta > Magnoliopsida > Gentianales > Gentianaceae > Gentiana > Gentiana straminea. The sequence continues at coordinate 3,272,526 of JAVUPR010000407.1, read as the reverse complement.
ACGTCCCTTTAATCTTGGCCATTGATTTGTTGATAAAACCAAGAGTTGTTATCTGTCATTTTCTTTGTAAACTTCCAATGTAACCTTTGATTAAATCGAAATATATGTTCAGCAGGTTCCTGTGATTGTAAGTCTGCTGAAATACATATCAGTCAGCTGATCCAAGGTTGCTGTGTTTATAAAAACACTGCAACTGACTTCTCTTATATCTAACTTTTTATTATGAAGTTAGATTACACCATTTTGAATATAACCAAGTTCCAATCACCATTTAACTTATGGAACTTAGACCTTGTACACAAGGTATATGCAATCAGTTTAGGTCATCACATACTTCCCTAAATTCTGATTCCATATCCTTGACTTTAAATACTAAGTTTGATCCCTTAGCCTTCAATAATCGAGTTTGAGCCCTCGGCCTTCGGTCTTCGGCGGTTCCTAAACTAGTCTACCGACTCGGTACCCTATCGATCTAGATAGGTCTGCTGATGAAAGTCAACTGCCCTTTTACAGTTCTTGTTTGATCAAACCTATACAAAGATCAAACTCTAATAATCCTATACATTTGATCTAGACATATTTTTACCTTTGCTCTATAACAGCTAGTCTGGCACTCATCACTAAAACTTAAAATAAGTCCAACAATTTTTCCCTTTTTGGTGATGATGCCAATACCCTCCTTACAGCAAAGCAAAAAGAGTAAAAACAAAAACAGAACAAATTCAGTCATTTCTCATTATAATCATATTTGTTCAAAAAGTATTACAGTCTAGATTCAGCAAAAATAAGAGCAATTGTAAGTATGCTGATCTAGTTTCTTCTTTCTCTTTCCTGCCTTTCCTTCTCTTGCTGCTCATGATATTCCCTTATATCTCTTACCATTTCTCTCATCCACTGATTTTCAATAAGGGAAAAATCAATATGGGGATTCACTTCCTTCCACCATTTCCATGCCTCAGGTAGAGTAAGGTTGATCTGATGTACTCTGAAGCCTAAACGCATGTATAACTCTTTGAACTCAATCAGTGAATCTTTAGCTGATGTAGTGGGTAGACTCCTTCCACCTCTACCACCTCTTCCACCTCTTCCACCTCTGTGTGAAGATCTTAAGGCTTTTACTCTTGCTTCCCAAAACTTAAGCCCCAAAAAGGAATTGAGTCCCTCATGGAAGCCCTTGTCATGGTAAGGTCTTCTCTTGTTGTAGTAAAGCTTCTTATATTCTTTGAAAAGATCATCAATAAGTGGAAGTCTGCAAGGTGCAGGTTCTCTGTATGCATTGGTGTCAGCTTCCCATCTCTTTTATGCAAAAATCCTAGCAGCCTCTTTTGCTACTGCTGTTTGGCTCTCTTCCCCCTTATTGACATCATCAACAAAACGGGACAGCAGGCCATGAACACTCTCTTGTGTGATCACCAAGTTGTTCAGTTGACCTTCCATTATCTCAGTTCTAGTGTCAACTGCAGTGATCCTTCCTTGCATTGTCTGCTCCAGTAGATTGATCCTCTCAGTAAACTTAGGATCCAATCCAGCAGGGTGAAGTGTTCCAGCAGGTTCAGCCACAGCAAGCTTGGGTGCCTCAGCAAGTTTATCAAGTTTCTGGTGAATGGATGTAAACTGATCTTTCAGGAACTTATCCTTCAGTGTATTGCCCTGTTTTATTCCCTTTACATCTTGGGCAAGATCAGCAAGAGCATACTGAGTGGAAGTAATATTGGAAGCAATAGTTTCAGTGGTTCTTCCTCTATTTTCCACCAAGTTCACCAAGTCTTCAAACTTTTGCTCTTGTCTATCAAGTTGAGTTCTTAATCTTGTAATGTCATTTCTGACAGCCCTCAACTCATCCAATACCTGTGCTGGTACCCCACCAGCCATTCCTCCAGCCATATGTCCAGCAGCTTCATCAGCAGGCTCTTCCACACTGTATTGTGTCCTCTGTCTGCTGACAACCATGGCTCTACTCATGTCCCTTCCAACAGGGGCAGGTCCTTCTTCAACCAAAGCACCAAGAATATCCTCCATAATTGGATCTTGTGCAGGTTCTTCCAAAATTGGTACAAATGCCTGTTGTGGTTCATCATCAATAGGCTCTTCCTCAGGCATTTGAAATTCCTCATCACTGAAGTCATAGTCTAGCAGCTGCTCATCCTCATCAATAACAGCAATCTGCTGACCATCCTTCCTTTCAGTGACCTTTCCTCCAATAGGCTTTACTACAGCAGCCTGTTCTTCATCAATTACAGGGGTTCCTCCAAACCCATTGGGAGTTCCAACCTTTGTCCAGGTGTTGTTTGGTCCTCGCAACTGTACCACCACCAGCTCCGACCTTTGTTCGTGTGCTTGTTTGAACCTCGAACCTTTGAACCTCCTCAAAATGTAATGGTGATTCTTCCACACCCATCACCATGTCCAACCTCTGTCCAATCACTCTCTGTTCCTCAGTGAGTAGGACTATCTCTTCTACACAAATAAAAGGAAAAGTAGCCAAGTTTTCCTCTAGAATTCCTCTAGTATCAGCAATCTTTTGTAGATCCTCAGCAGATTTAGAGATAGTGTCCTGAGTATCAATCCATTCTTGATATTGAACTGAATCTTCAGAACTAACATCAGGCTCACTATATTCAATGACTCTTTCTTCATCCAAATCTTCAGTCTGTTGATCCTCAGGATTCATATCAGCCTCCACAACCTTGAATGCATCAGATGTGCCAACCATCTTGTTACCTCCAAGGTTTATGCCATCATTGATTTAGGCCTCCAGATCATCTATGGTGAGATCTTCCAGACCCTCATCCATTTGACCAGCCTGCTGGCCCTCAGTAGACTTGCTAGCATCAGTGGACTGTTCAACTCTTGGTTCAATTAACATAGCAGTCCCACTGGCTTCTCCTTGATGTGGGGGGTGACCATCATCAGAGTCAGATGATGATGAATCATCACTATCTGATCCATCTCTAGGATCCGTGAATTTGATACCTTCTTCCTTCTTTTGTTCATCAATGAGTTCCATCAGTCTCATTTCCAACAAAGAAGTATCAACCAGATCAAGCAAATTCTCCACTCCTAACCTTTCAAAAGCCCACTCCTCAAAGTATGTCATAGGCTCAGCTGCTGATTTTTGTTTCTTGTAAAATCCAAACTTCCATTGAAAGTAGTTGGCAACCAAAGCAGAGTTTAGGATCAACATACCCTTCCTTCTTTTTCTTTTCTCTTCTTTCAAAGGGCATAGTTGGCTTTCTGGGAGCTGTTAGTCCACTTTGTTGACCTCCAAAGGTCTCAACCAGCAGATTCAGAGTTTCCTCAACAGATGCTTCCAGGTCAGTAGGTTCTTCCGGTTGTACATTTGTACTTACCACCTCCATCTGCTCCACACTTGGTTCCCCCTGACTTACATGCTCATCAGCAGGGTTAGCAGCAGACTGCTCTTCCACCTGAAATATTGCAGAATTTGCAGGGTCTTGTATAGTTATATCAATATCCACAGCAGTGCAGACTCAGTAGTCTGCTGTGGTTCTTCGGTAGGCTCAGCAGGTTGCTCAACAACAACCTCTCCAGTTTCAGTAAGCATAACAATTTTTAGAGGTTCAGCTTCAATAGCCTCTTCCTCTTCCTCTTCCCTTTGTTCTTCAAAAACCCTCAGTTCCTTGCCTTTTCCATGCTTCTTTTTCTTAGCAATTTCCTTCATCCTCTTGGAAAGTTGCTCTGATTCAACTTTAGCAGCTTTCCTCTTCCTTGTAATTTCAGCAGGGTCAGTATATTCAACTTCAACTGGACCCTCAGTAGACTCAGCAGTCACTACTGTCTGCTTCCTTGTTTTCCTAGGCTGTAACATCTCTGTGATTTTTCTGGTGTCAGCAGCCTTCCTTTTCTCAGCAACTTTCTTGGGTGCAGCAGGTTTGACAACTTGTTTGACCTGCTCACCACCAGCACCATGATGACGGAAAAATTCACTGTTATTTTCATAACATTTCACCCCGTTTCTGATATCATTTTGAGCACTTTTATATCATTTCGAGTCTTTAATTCCTAAATTTCATAAAAATATATAAGTCATGAATAGTTTGTAGAATATCATGTTTTTATTAGTTTTTGTACCGGTTTAGTAACCGGAGTGTCGTGTCAGATTTACGTTTGGTATTTTGGTGGTTTATTGCAGAATTATAGGTTAACCAAAATCCCGAGTAACGACACATTTTGAGGCTTAAAAGAGGTGTTTTTAGGGATATAAGAGTGAGCCACTAGCTTAAAAGGTTAAGTGGTTCAGTGGTTCGTGGTGCCACTAATGAATTATATCTTCGACGAACAAATGGCCCTTCAAAACGGCATTTTCGGAAGAAGTGTCCTTAATGGAAGTTGTAGATCTTTGAAAGAGCTTTCCAACGCATTTTGAATCACGTCAATCGGATTTCTACAACTCAAGTTATGGTCAAGTGGCTAATCGATTCGTAATCCCGAAAACGACTCGTAATACGACGGGCTAATCAAAAAGGCGTTTTCTGAAGAAGAGTCCTTAATAAAAGTTGTAGAGCTTTCCGAGAGCTTAATTATGACATTTGGATCATAATTTTTGGAGGTTTACAACTTAAGTTACGAATTTTAGAAGTTTAATATACAATTATTGATTATATATAACTTATATAATCATTAGTTTGTAACCGCCTTTGCACATGGGTTATGATTACGGCATGTGGAGTAATCATTTAACCGGACCGGTCCGGCTCCATTTCAGGACCGGTCCGGCCTTTACACTTTGCCTATATATATGAGAGCAGATGCAGATGAATCGATGCCCCTCTTCTTCCCCATCCTCATTCATCTTTTCCTTTCTTTTAATTTATGTTTTGGGGGCCTAAATTAGATATATATGTAGTTATAATGTCGGTGTAATAACCCGACTAGTTATCGTTTTAATATAATTTCGTTTCCGTTTTTTTATTGCTTTCTTTCATTTTTATGCAATTAGTATAAATATATATATATATATATATATATATATATATATATATATATATATATATATATATACGTATATTATATATATCTATATCTATATATATCTATATATATATATCTATACGTATATCTATATAGCCGTAGTTATTTTATTTCGTTTTGTTTTCTTTCGTTTTGTTCTTGTTCTATATATATATATATATATATATATATATATATATATATATATACGCATATATATCTATATACTAGTATTTATATATATATGTATGTATTTAGATATATATTTATATTTTGTTGTTTTATCTCGTTTTTATGAGTAGCTAAAGTAGTTGTATAGCCGAATTATGTGAAAACGGGTGAAATCGACCCTCGGGAGACGAGATGGGAGTTGTGTGCGCGTAATTAAACGTTCGTATGATAAACTCATGTTTTAAAACCCGTTTTGATCATTTTAGTAGCTTTGAATAAAATTGACAACTTTGTTCACGGTTACATCGAGCTTATAAATGTATTTTGCGGTGAGATGTGAGATATGGATATCACTAATCATAGTCCTGATTGTTAGATTGACAATCTAAGTGACATATCTGGACTATGCCTAAGTGAGATTCTTATTTTTACGAGATGTGCGAAACATGTTTTAAAATCACTAAACCATAGTCTTAATCGTTAGATTGGAAACCTAAGTGACACGTTAAAACTATGTTTTCTGTGAGGTTTTTCAACGGCTTTTTATTCTGGTCAACCATGTTAGGCGAGTTAGCTCTCTAAAGGGAGGGTTAATAAACCTAGTGTGGGGGTTAAGCGAGAGCTGTTCAGATCTTAACGTAAGAATAAAGAGTTGACTCCCGTGAATATCATATGAACTGAATCAGATAAAACACACTCCTTATCAAGTTTTTCCTGTGGGGAGATAACCTGTTGGATCATGGCTCGGCTATGCTTTTTAATCACCTAGTTAAACTCGTTAGAATAATCTTTACTTTTTCGCATTAGTATAAACACTCCACTTAAAACTTTGATCGCCTAGACTAAGAGCCACGTTCGCTTTGGTACTCACAACCACATTTCTCTTGGGACGACCTCGTACTCCTGTAGCTATCCTAGCAATCGACCTGGTACTCTGCCAGTTAGAGAGTTGGTTTACCCACAGTTGCGAGTCTTTATAAATTGTATTTTTGAGGGGTAAATTTAGCTCATCAAAAAATTGGCGCCGTTGCCGGGGACCAATATTTTAGTGGGTGTATTTTTCTCTCATCACACCACCATCTCCATCATTATCACTTTCTGTTGCTTCGGCATCCACATCCTCATCATCATCCAAACCAGGGATGAGATAGCCAATATCTTTCTTATAACTAGATTTGTTTATCATCTCAGGTGCAACATCAGCAATCCCCAAATGATTCAGCAGTGCCTGAATCATCAAACCCAAAGGTAAGGCCTTGGATTTCCTTGTCCCTTCTCTTTGATCAGTTATCACTTTCTTCATGTACTGGAAAAAGAACCCTGCCCAATCAAACTTCATGCTTTTACATATGATGATCAGTAGATCAATCTTGGGTCCAGACAATGTGTCAAGGCTTCCACTCAATCCCAAGATATTATTTGCTATAATCTTGCTCAGCAGATTGTATTCCATCCCAACGTGCTTCACATTGATTCCCAGAGATGATTTGATAGCATCATTTGTCTTTATTCTGTCAACAAAATCCAATCTTTACAGTCCCATTTCCTCAGGATTAGTTGGAGCATTGTTTCCAGGTCCAAAACCAAAAGCTTCCCTCAGCAGGTTTGAGGAAACTTCAATCTCCTGGCCATTCACTGTAGTAGTAAATGCCTCTCTGTTATCTCTTATCACAATGTTTCTCCAGAAACTAACAATATTTGTGTAAGATATTCTTTTCAGTCTGATATTCAAAACATCTTCCAATCCTACAAATCTTCTGATTCTACGACCAATATTGATAGCTAACTCAGTCTTCTTAGCATCAACAACGAACTCTCTCACACTTTGGCTCGTTCCAATGTGAACATCATCCTTATCCGCCATTATTAAAGAAAAATATGAAGAAGATAGCTTTCAAATCTGTGTTCACACGGTATATTTACAGAGAAAAGAAATCAGAAAATTTGTAAGTATCCTCTGTGTATATGTCTGTATATATATCAGAGAGTGGTGGGTAGAAACTGTCAGAGCACGTACTGTAGCATTAACCACGATTAAATTTGAATAAATGAGATCTTGACACGTGGCCCATAACTTATCCATAAAGATTTGTAACCGCCAGATCGTGTAACTGCGGTTATATGGATAGAATAAATATCCCGGTCTTTTGATTTTTGACTTTTGTTAAAGTTTGACTGTAACGTATGCCTCAGCAGACTTTGTCATCAGTGGACTTGGCTCAGCAGCCTGCTGACAATGTTACTTTGCTGATCTTCAATTTTTCTTGTTTTGTCCAATTGATAATACAAGATGAAGTTTAATACCAATGACCGATCCGTCAAGTGAGATCACCCAACAGGACAAAGACCAATCCCCTTGGCAACTTCATTTGCTCAATTGTCCAAACATAAATAAGTACATGGAATTGTTGATACCAATGACTAATCTGCTAAGTAAGCTCACCCAACATAGCAAAGACTAATCCCCTTGGTGAATTCCAGTACACTGCTGATCATAGGTGTATCAGTCAACTTTTATAATTCCAAGTTCAGCCCTTAACTTAGCAAATCTTTCACTATCCAATGGTTTTGTGAAAATATCAGCAAGTTGATCTTCAGTAGGGATGTAAAGAACCACCACATCTTTCTTTTCAACATGATCTCTTATAAAATGATGTCTCACATCAATATGCTTGGTTCTTGAGTGCAAAACAGGATTTTCTGTGATTGCAATTGCATTTGTGTTGTCACACATTATAGGAATTTCTCTTTCTTCAATCCTATAATCCCTTAACTGTTGTCTTAACCAAAGTATTTGTGCACAAAGAGCTTCCCAAAGAAGAATATATTCGGCTTCTTCAAGCGGTAGAAGTTGATATAGAATTCTGTTTCTTACTGAACCAGGAAACTAGTCTATTTCCCATCAACTGACAAGTTCCTGTGGTGTTTTTTCTATCAATCTTGCATCCAGCATAATCAGAATCTGAAACTCTTTTGACTACACCTAAATGACTTTCTTTAGGTTTTGATTGAAATCTTGCACAAACACCTACAGCAAAGGATATATCGAGTCCGCCGGCGATGGTAGTACGATAGACGCCAATCATCCTTCTGTATAGAGTCTGATCAACATCTTTGCCTTCTTTGTCTTCATCCAATCTAATGTTTGTACTCATAGGAGTTGATACCTTGGTGCTATTTTCCATACCAAATTTCTACAGCATCTCCTTGGTATACTTGGTTTGATGAATGAAGATTCCATCTTTCATTTGTTTGACTTGTAATCCGAAAAAGTAATTCATTTCTCCCATCATACTCATTTGGAATTTACTTTTCATCAGATTAGCAAATTTCTCACATAGCAATTCATTTTCAGAACCAAAAATTATGTCATCAACATAAATCTGTACCAGCAAGGTGCTATCTCCTTCATTGACTCTGAAAAGAGTCTTGTCAATGGTACCTTTGGTAAAACCATTGTCCACCAAGAATTGAGATAGGGTCTCGTACCAGGCTCTTGGTGCTTGTTTCAAACCATAAAGTGCTTTGTTGAGTCTGTACACTTTATCTTCTTGATCTTTAACTTCAAAACCAGAAGGTTGCTGAACATAGACCTCCTCTTCCAGAATGCCATTCAAAAATGCACTCTTGACATCCATCTGATATACTTTGAAGTTTTTGTAAGAAGCATATGCCAAGAATAATCTTATAGCTTCAAATCTTGCAACAGGGCCATATGTTTCATCAAAATCTATTCCTTCTGCTTGAGAATAGCCTTTTGCTACTGGTCTGGCCTTATTCCTTACAATGGTACAAGATTCACCCAATTTGTTTCTGTATACCCATTTGGTTCCAATTATATTTGCATGATTAGGCCTTTCCACTAGTGTCCAAACTTGATTTCTTTCAAATTCATTCAATTCTTCTTGCATAGCAATTATCCAATCTGGATCTGATATTGCTTCTTCAACAACTTTAGGTTCCATTTGAGATAGAAAACAAGTGAACATTGCTTCTAATTGTCTTCTAGTCCTCACACCTTGCTGTATATTTCCAATAACTTGCTTAGCAGGGTGATCCTTTAACCATTGTGGATTTTGGTTAGATTGATTTTCAAGAACATCATCTTCAGTAGGGTCTGCTGTTTCTTCAGCAAGGGGTTCAGCAGATCCTTGAATTGCCTCAGTTGTTGCATCAGTAGTGTTACCAGCATGGTGTTCAGTAGGGCCAGAGTCAGAAACCTTTAAGTCATTTATCCTTTCCAAAACATCAACACATTCTGGATCAGTGACTTGTTGATTCTCAGCAGGTTCTGAAGCTTTATCTTCCATTCCAATGAATTTAGGTTCATCAAATACAACATGTATAGTTTCTTCATGTTTCAATGTCCTTTTATTCGCACTCACTGAATGCCTTGCCGACGAAGAGTATCCCAAGAAGATTCCTTCATCTCGCTTTAGGTTGGAAGGTCTTCAATTGCTCCTTATGATTTAAAATAAAACATTTACTTCCAAATGGATGGAAATAAGATATATTAGGTTTCCTTCCATTCCAAATCTCATAAGGTGTCTTCAGCAGCTTTTTGTTCACTGAGGTCCTGTTTTGTGTATAGGATGCTGTATTAACTGCTTCAGCCCAATATCTTTCAGGTAATAATGCTTCACAAATCATAGTTCTTCCTGCTTCTTTCAATGTTCTGTTTCTTCTCTCAGCAACCCATTTTGCTGAGGTGTACCAGCAGCATCTAGTTGATGTAGTACACCATTCTACTCACAATATTCTCTTATAACTTTATTGAGAAATTCAGTACCCTTGTCTGATTTGATCTTCACTACTGTCAAAATTTTCTCATTTTGTAATCTCTTCAAAATTTCAGGCATCTTTTGGAGTGTTTCACTTTTCTTGTTCATGAATACCACCGAAGTGTATCTTGAATAATCATCCACAACTACTAAAGTGTACTTCTTTCCTGTTACACTTGTTGGTGTCACTGGTCCAAAAATATCCATGTGTATCAGCTCCAAAACTCTTTTTGTTGATTGCTTAGTCTTTGATTTGAAGCTTGATTTTGTCTGTTTACCTTGCTGACAGGCATCACATATAGCATCCTTCTTGAATGTGATCTCAGGTAAACCAATCACCAGTTTCTTCTTCACCAACTGATTAATGTCATCAAAATTTAGATGATTTAACTTCTTATGCCATAACCAATTAAGTTCTGATTTGGAATGCACAATCAGGCAAGTTTCGGGAACAGCAGTAGACCAATCCACAACATACATGTTTTGTTGTCTTCTTCCAGCCAACACAACTTGATCACATCTTTCACTAATGACAATACAGGTGTTTTTGTCAAAAGTTACCTTGTAACCCATGTCACAAAACTGTCCAGTGCTCAGTAGGTTGCAGTCCAGTCCATCCACAAATGCAACATTCCTGATTGTTAATCCATTTCTCACAAGTATGCCATAACCTCTTGTATATCCTGGTGTGTTTTTGTTGCCAAAATTCACTCTTGGATCATCCTTTGCCACATAGTTTGACAAACAGTGCTTATTCTTTGTCATATGTCTGGAACATCCACTGTCAAAGTACCAGACACCCTACAAAACAAAGTTAATGTATTTTAGGTACCCAAAACTGTTTGGGACCATGATGGTCAGTGGTAAGCATGACCCTTGGCAAGTTTCCATAAGGTCTCTTTGAAAGGTATCATACTTTTATTCATACATGTATTCTACACATCCATAAGGTCTAACATTTGGTTGTGTAGGATTCATATATGCTTTCTGGCCTTTTGGTATGTAATGCTGTTTGGAGTGATTTCTTTTGTTAGAAGCGCCAGCATAACCATTAGTTTGCTGTCTGTTAGGAACAGCCCTGTAGTATGGAGTCTGCTGAGGTCTTATATAAGTCCTCTGTTGAGTCCTCTGCTGATTCCATTGCTGAGGTTTTACCCTAGCAGTATGGTTATATCTGTTGTTTCTAGCAGTATAAACAGGAATATTCCTATCATCATCAGTAGGGAATAATATACCTTTCCCCCTGAGATAAGTATCCCTTGAATGATTGACATTTTTAGGTTTAGGATTCTTATCCTTGGAATTTTCTGATTTTTACCTTTTTGTGGTCCAGCAGACTTGGTAGCAGGTCTGCTATCAGCAGGTCTAGAAGGTACAGCAGTCCCATTTTTAGATTTATTCCTTTTGTTAGGTGCTGTTGACCACTTTGACTTCTGATTTTGCTTCCTTGAAGTTTTCTCAGTAGGCTTCACTTCCTCAGCAACCTTTTTGGGAGTTGGATCTTATGCAGGCACAAACTTAAGACCAATTCTGGTACTAGGTTCAGTAACCTTACTGGATCCACTCTTATTAGATTGTTGAGTTGCAAATCCAAGGCATGTTCTATCACCATAAGGCTTTCCAGATTTGAATGCAGTGGAGGAACAAGATTGTTCAGCAGATTCAATAGCTACTGGATGTATAGCAGACTTGTGTTGATTCTGTCCAAACTCATTTTCCTTACCCTTAAGAATTCTTAATTCATCTTTTAACCTTTCAACTTCTGATTGAAGAGCTTCTTTTTCAGCCTTCACAATCTCATAACCAGATTGTATTATCCTTAGTTGATTAAGGATGGCATCCAAAGTGTCTTCATTGTCAGAATTTTTAGGATTTGAACCACAAGTTGATTCACAATCACTTTCAGCATGAGTGTTTATAGATACAAAATTGTATACCTCCTCTGTTTCATCCATATTTTCCATTAAAGCATAATCATCCATGCAGTATCATCAGATTCATTTCCCTTTTCTGATTCTACTTCATATCCTGATTCATCTTCAGCAACCATAGCCTTCTTGCCAGATCTTCTTTGTTGACTTTTGCTCTTCAGTAGGTCTAGACAATCAGGTCTAAAATGTCCAGGCTTCTTGCAATTGAAGCAAAGATAATCAGGTTCTTTCTTCTATTTTAGTTCAGGACAGTCAGGTTTGAAGTGTCCTGGTTTCTTGCATTGATAGCACAAGTAATCATTGTCTTTCTTGGATTCTTCCTTCTTCTTTTCACTAAACTTCTTTGTGAAATTCCTTGGAGAACCCCTTCCAGTTTTCATCATTCTAATTTTCTTGCTCAGTATGGCAATTTGCTCTTGCATCTCATCCAGTAGGTCATCTTGAGCTCCTGATGTTTCTTCTTGATTTGTAGCAGCCAATGCAGTGGTCTTTGGTTTTTCTTTTTCAGTCTTAGGTACAAGTTTCTTACTGAATTCATAGGCCTTAAGATCTGAAAACAGTTTGAAGGTGTCCTCTTCATGTAGACTTCTCATTTCTTCTATTGCAGTCACCTTTATTTCCCAAACTTCTTTTGCAGGTAATGCTTCCAAGATTTTTGAATTGATTTCTTCTTTTGAGTACTTTACACTCAGTAGGGTGAGTTCATCCATGATTGCATTGAATCTTGACTCCATTTGTTCAATAGTTTCATTTGGTTTCATTTTGAACTCCTGGAACTTCTTATTTGCCACACTGATCTTGTTCTTCTTGATTGCATCAGTGCCTTCACAGATTAATTGCAACTTATCCCAAAGTTCTTTCGCAGTCTTGCAATCTTTCACCTTCATGTACATATTGCTATCCAAGGTTCTGTATATGATATCAATAGCAATATTGTTGAGGTTTGCTCTTTTTCTATCTTCAGCATTCCATTCTCTTTTTGGCTTTGGAATATACTGTGTTTGATTATCCACGGATATAGCTTTTGTGATTTCCAGTGGTCCATCAATCAGCACATCCATCATCTCATCATGTGTTGCAGCTAGAAAAACCTGCATACGACGTTTATACTCATCAAAACGATCTAAAGAACACATCAACATTGTTCTAGCATACTGGTTGTTATCCATGATGCAAAGCTTTGAAAATCAGTAACTTGAAAAAGTTTTCAAAGTATTTTCACAAGCACAACAAGTAGGATTACTTCGAACGTGCTAATCGCTTTCGATACCAATTGTTGGTCCCTTGAAAAGGCTTTGGTTAAGTTTAGATGGGGGGGTGAATAAACTTAACACTTAAAAATTTTGGAGTTAACAAACTCAGCAACTTCGACGGCTCGCTAATTGCTCGCAGTCCGTCGACACTCGCAGTGTGCTTGACTATTGACTTTACTTGAATTTGTTGCGGCGGAATATATTTAAATTAAGCCTTATTACTTGTTGTTAAAATATGATACCAAGTATTAGATACTCAGTAGTGTATGTGTGTGATTCAGTTGCTAGTTCAGTAGATTGATGTGCTAAATGTACTAGATGCAGAATATAAATGCAAAAAGTAAGTAGGCAATTTTTATAGTGGTTCCAGGTGGTGTAATCCTGTCAGTCAACTCTTCTCCTGTGATGTTGGAGGTAATTCACTAGAGATTCTTGAGGTAGTAGTTACAAAAATCCCTAAGTTGTTTGTCCTTCACCAATAACTATGGCTTCACAAACTGAACACTTGGAACAGGTAGGATTGCTGCTCCAAAGTCTTCCACTGGTCCTTGAAGGGTAGGATTTCCTCTTCACCAGCTCTACCACAAACAACAGTCTTTGACACCCAAAGATGCTTCAGTGTCTTCAGTAGATTTCTTGTAAAAGAAAGTTTGAATCAAGTAAGTGATTCAGCTTTCAGCAGCTTGATCAGGATGATATGATCAGCAGCTTGGATTCTTCAAGTGTGTAAACTTGTTGTAGCTTGATAATAGATTCCACTTGAAGAAGTTTACTGGATCAGTAGCTTTAAGTTCAGTAGGATCAGTAGGGTGATTTCTTGATAAGAATCTGAAGCTCAAGATTATCTGTTGTTTTTCTCCCAAAAAATCATCTTTATTTTATGTATCAGGGGTCATCTATTTATAGGTAGGAATCCTTGTGACTTATGTTTGAAATTCAAACATAGCCGTTTCAGATTTGTCCCATTTTGACTTTCTTTCTGTCCCTGTACATAGTACTGACACTTTCAGTTTACTTTTTGTCAAATTTTAGACTGTCCACCCTTTGACTTGTATCCATTGGATAAACATCTGCTTCTTTCCAATGTCCCTTTAATCTTGGCCATTGATTTGTTGATAAAACCAAGAGTTGTTATCTGTCATTTTCTTTATAAACTTCCAATGCAACCTTTGATTAAATAGAAATATATGTTCAGCAGGTTCCTGTGAATGTAAGTCTGCTGGAATACATATCAGTCAGCTGTTCCAAGGTTGCTGTGTTTATTAAAACACTGCAGCTGACTTCTCTTATATCTAACTTTTTAATATGAAGTTAGATTACACCATTTTGATCATAACCAAGTTCCAATCACCATTTAACTTATGGAACTTAGACCTTGTACACATGGTATATGCAATCAGTTTAGTTCATCACAGACTTCCCTAAATTCTGATTCCATATCCTTGACTTTAAATACTAATTTTGATCCCTTAGCCTTCAATAACTGAGTTTGAGCCCTCAACCTTCAGTCTTCAGCAGGTTCCTAAACTAGTCTACCGACTCAGGTACCCTGCTGATCTAGATAGGTCTGCTGATGAAAGTCAGTTGACCCTTTACAGTGCTTGTTTGATCAAACCTATACAAATATCAAACTCAAATAATCTTATACATTTGATCTAGACATCTTTTTGCCTTTGCTCTATAACAGCTAGTCTAGCACTCATCACTAAAACTTAAAATAAGTCCAACACATACTATCAACCGGCTACTGGTCCTTCATGTTATCATCAGCTGACTACACTCAGCATTCCCTTCAGCCTTTATACTGTAACACCCCTCAAGCTGAGAGTGGTACATGAACAGCTTGCACTTAGCATTCCCTTCAGCTACTTCAATTCTAGAAGATCTTTGAAACTCCCACTTTGTCTAGTAGATAAGAGAAAATAGGTGCATCCAAGGCATTGGTGAGGATGTCAGTTATTTGTTCATTTGTATTGATTGGAAGAAGTTTGATAAGTCCTAATTTGACTTTGTCTCTCACAACATGGCAGTCAATTTCAATGTGTTTTGTTCTTTAATGAAAGACAGGATAATGAGCAATGTGCATTGCACTAGCATTGTCACAAAATAACACAGCAGGAAACTGAACTGGAATCTGTAAATCCTATAGTATATAGATGAGCCACTGGATTTCACAAACTGCATTTGCCATGGCCCTGTACTCAGCTTCTGATGAGTTTCTAGCAATTGTTGTTTGTTTCTTTGCCTTCCAGGAGATTGGAGCATCTCATAAGAACATCATATAACCTGATACTGATCTTCTTGTTTCAGGACAACCAGCCCAATCACTATCTGTAAAACCCTTAAGTACAAGATTATTGTCTTCTAGGAAGAAGATTCCTTGGCCAGGATTGGTCTTCAAATTCCTCAGTAGTCTATAAGCTGCCTTCATATGATTTTCAGTAGGAGTATCTAGAAATTGACTTAGATGTTGTACTGCAAAAGCAATATATGGTCTAGTAAAAGTGAGGTAAATCAATTTACCCATTAATGATCTGTATGCAGTGTTGTCTTCTAAAAGTGGTGAATCACCATGTTGTGAAGTCTGTTTAGACTCCATAGGTGTCTTGGCAGGTTTGGCTCCCAAAAATTCATAGTCTTCTGGGAGGTTAAGTGTGTATTTTCTTTGTGAGACATCTAGCAGCCTCAATGCCTAGGAAAAATCTCAATTTTCCAAGATCTTTGATGGTGAATTGCTGATGTAAAGCATCCTTAACTTGCTGAATTAACTCTTCACTAGGGATAGCAACTATGATGTCATCCACATATACCAATAAGGAAATAAATGACTGTCCTGACCCTTTTGTGAATAGACTGTGGTCATGTTGAGGCTCCAATGACTCAGTCAATTTGTAATTCCATTGTCTGCTGGCTTGCTTAAGGCCATACAATGACTTAGTAAGTCTGCAAACTTGATTTGGTTTAGTTTCTGTACAACCTGGAGGTAACTGCATGTATACTTCTTCATGTAAATGTACGTGTAAAAAGGCAGTGTTGATATCCATCTGATGTAGATGCCAATTATTGGTTGCTGCTACTGCAAGTAAGGTTCTGACAGTGCTGAATTAGACAACAGGGGAAAAGGTTTCTTGATAATCAATCCCATATGTCTAAGTGTAGCCTTTTGCTACTAGTCTAGCTTTGTATCTTTTTACTGATCCATCAGGATTGTGTTTGATTCTGTACACCCATTTTCACCGTATAGGTTTCTTTCCTAGGGGTAGATCAACTATCTCCCATGTGTGAGTCTTTTGCAAGGCTTCAATTTCTTTGTTCATAGCCTCATTCCATTCATCATGCTTGATAGCCTGATTGTAGGTCTTAGGCTCTTTAACAGCATCAATGGAATTAATGAATCTGGCATAGTCTGCTGAGAGGTTATCCAGACTCATGACTGAACTCAGAAAATGTGGAGTCTGTTGAACATTATGGGTACCCCTTGATAAAAGGTTGGTGATTTCCTTGTTCTTGTGGACCTTCTTAGTTGTGTGGGTTCAGGAGCCTGATTTACTGGTGCATGCCTTTCATTGGATGTATCAGCTGCTATTGATCCCATTGCTGGTTGGTCTACTGATTCATTCAGCAGGTCATCAAAATTTTCCATTACTGGCAAAGGAACAGGCATGTCAGCAAGATATTTAGGCTTTCCTAACACCTATTGAAAAAAGAAATAAGTTTCATGGAATTGAGTATTTCTAGCAACAAAAGATATCTTTGTTGGTAATATCTAAGAGAATAGAACCCTTGGATGTATTTGAATTCCTAATATAGACACAAGTCCTACATCTTGAGTCAAATTTGGTCCTATATTGCTGAAGTATGCATGAAAAAACTAAGAAACCAAAAACTTTAAATACATAATAGTCTGGCTTGGTGCCATAAAGAGCTTCAAGTGGAGTGCTATCCTTCACCAGTGGTGTAGGTGTGGCATTAATTAACTTTACATCATGTAAAAGAAAAAAAAAACTCCAATATTCAATTGGTAGATTAATCTGGAACCACAAACCTCTTGCAACATTCACCAGATGCTGATGTTTTCTTTCAACAATACCATTTTGCTCAGGTGTACTTACACAAGATGTCTGATGTATGATACCCTGCTGAGCATAAAAGCCAGTAAGTTAAAATTCTGCACCATTGTTAGATGTAATTACTTTAATAATTTTACGAAACTGAGTAGAAACAAATCTAACAAAAGATTTAACAAGGTCAGAAGCTTCAGATTTATCCCTCATAAGAAAAAACCCAAGTAAATCTAGAAAAATCATCTACAACAGTAATAAAATATTGTTGTCCATTCACATTATGATCAGTGGCGGAACCAGAAAAAAGTTTCGGGGTGGTCTTGATGTAAAAATTTTGGGGTGGTCTTAGTATATAGAAATTTCGGGTGGTCTTGGTCTTAGTAACATCAAGAAAAAGACACATAACATACTAATATTAACACTACTACTAAAAAAAATTTCAAATTTTGGGGTGGGCTTGAGACCACCCCATTTAACCTTTGGGTCCGCCCCTGATTATGATGTCTCAAAGGACCCCAAATATCCATATGAACAAGGTCGAAAGCAACATTTACAGTAGTAGTACTTAAAGGAAAAGGATTTTTCTCCAGTTTAGCCATAGGACGGACATAACAAAGAGTATGATTATAAAATTTGACATCAACAGACTGTGAACTAATGACTTGCAGTATCTTATCTGGCAAGTGCCCAAGTCTGTAGTGCCATAAAAGTGCACCATCTAATCAATCTGATAAAGTGTGATTTTCTATAGCATTGGTAAAAGAAAGTCTTATTGGTTGATCCTTGACATAAAGTCCACTCTGTAACTCAGCTGAACCAATCATTTTCTTGTTCTTGTCCTACAAAATACACTTGTTAGTAGAAAAAACAGTTGCACTTTTTGTATGATTAATAAAAGAGTGTAAGGTTAAAAGGTTATACTTAAAAAACCAGGAATGCAAAACACATCATGTAGGACCAGTTGAGTGTTGATCCACACTTGTCCTATATGTGTGACACAGACATTATTTCCATTAGGTAATCCCATCTTTATACCAGATAAAGGTTTGTGATTGCTTAACAGATCTAATGGTCCTACAATGTGATCTGTGGCACCAGAGTCCAAGATCCATTGTATTGATCTTACTAAATTTAGGTCACATGTTCCTGTAGCAGGTGAGTAATGTGTAACAATATCAACAAGTTGGCCAACAGCAAATCCTGCATGTCTAGGAGGATCATTCAGCGGAGCCATCAACTTGTCAAGTTGTTGTGCGGTAAGATTGGGAAACCCTGGTCCAACAGACCTGCTTGGTGCCTGATCGGGACAAACCGTATGTCCAATCTTACCGACAGTGTACCGGGTCAAATTGTAGTCTAGTCTGGTGAATCAAGATCGTATCCCTCAGGGAAATGAAAATATAATTCAAAATGTGGTTAAACACCAATTAGCTATTATTATCTTGATCTATGTCGCAGTCCTTACCAAATAGAGTTATTAATATGATACTAATGCAATAAATAAGTAGATATTTATATAGATATATAGATACCAATATAATAAATACTAATATAGATAGTTATATAAAAGGAACTAACCAAGACATTATTATTGAACCATGATCTCTTTTAGTTTAATGGATGTGATCGAACTTCTTGTTTTAAGGTGTTATTGAGTATGTGAAACGGTATACTCCTCAGCTAACAAATTCCCCTCATACGAGTGCACAAATTTGTTCTATGCCTCCTCCTTGGTAAAACCGCGATTAAACCTAATGATTTGACATGATAATCTCTCGAGTATAAATATTCTATCCCTAGATAAGAAAGAGGGTTCCGTTTGTCAGACGGCCAATTTTACCTTCCAGTCTTTCTACTTTTTTCTCATACCCTAACGTCTCTGGTCAGTTCATGATTAAGTTATGTCTCTGTCCATACTGGTTAATTACGTCAATATAGACTGTCAATTAGTTCAAATAGAAAAGGATTCATCATATTCAATTTTTAATCAAATTTTAACATAGTCATCATCCATTTCCCTAAAAGATAAAAATAGTTCAATTACATGTCTTGGCTAGTTGTATAATTAGCCTATAGTCATTATTAAACTATTATAAAGAATTTTACATAAACAACAAACATAATAACATTAGAATATTACCGATTACAATTGCTGAAGTGGGCTTTTTCCTCTGAATGTAACAACAGCTATGAAATCAACAACCTTCGATAATTATTCAAAATATTACAACGATACTAATACTATTTTTATGGCAGAATGCCTACTGAAATAATATTTACAGAGAGTAGATAAGAAAATATATATAATGATAGAGATATATATATTGGTACAGGTTTTTTTTCTCTCATAAATGAGGCTATTTACAGGCAGTGTTTTCTGATCCGGCGTGTGCCGGATTAACCGAATTTGAGTACACTTTGTCAGACGCATGTGGAGTAACATGGGTTAATCATCAAATAATCCGGCGTGAACCGGCTTATTCTGGCCTGTGCCGCATTTAACAAATATCACCCACTTGATCAGATTTTTATGTTTTTCGATTCTTATTCTTCTACTTTGTATCACATAATACCTGCATAATTCAAAAACAACAAAACCACAGGTAAATCTGATAACAAAAGTTATAAATTATATTACGATATTTATTTGTACTATTAGATTTTTATAAGTTATTTTACTATCTTTTTAAGATATTTAGATAAAATTAATCAATAATATGTATAAATTGTTATAAATTTTAGTTATAAATTTAACATATATCAGTGCCTGATCTTCTTTTGCTGATTGTTCTTATTCTACCATATTTTCTCTTTTTGATTTAAAACCAGGAGGAAAACCATGCTTCTTGAAACAAGTCTCCTCAGTATGACCATTGAATCCGTAAAAACTACATTGCATCTTTTTGGGATTTTTAGGCACAGGGATTTGCGGCGAGTTAGGTCTGCGACAATCGATTTTGTCCCCGTCCATACTTCTGTGATATTAGAATCATGGAATCTTGATTCTTGGCCTTATTAGCCACATACAACTTCTGTCTTTCAAACTTCATTGCCATTGCAAAGGCATCATGAATTTCTATAAAGAGCACCATCAACATTGCATGTGAGACGATTAGCTCAAATTCATCCCTTAACCCTTTAAGGAATTTTATGACATGTTCAGCCTCCATATGATCCATCAAATTGTTGATTTCATTGCAGTGACATTGAGGATCACAAGAACAGACAGTTACAGGCCTGATGGTCTTTATTTCTTCCCAAAGAATCATTAATTTGTGAAATGTTGATTGACAGAATCTATGCCTTGCTTCTGTAGATGCATTTCTTCAAGAAGATATAAAAGTCTTAATGCATCAACAATTGAAAACCTTGCTGCAAGATTCTTCCAAACTGAATGTGCATTCTTGAAATACACCAAACTTTGTGCAATGGTGTTTCAACAGAATTTAAGATCCATGATCTCACCATTGTATCACACTGTCTCCATGCATGGAAGTCTGCTGAATCTGCTACTGGCCTTTTAATTGTGCCGTTTACGAAGCCAATTTTATTATTGGTGATCAACACCATCTCCATGGACATTTTCCATGGATTATAGTTGTTGTCATTCATAAATGGTTGAACAAGAACCAAAGAAGGATTCTCATTTGGATGCACATAGAATGGACTGGAGGGACTTATTTCTTGTTTCTAGCTACAATGGCTATCAAAACCTCAAAAATTGATCACAAATCAACAATGATAGTGAAAAAACAATCAAGAACTGATCAAAAATAGGGAAAGAGGCGACAATTTACTCCAACTGAAAAATCAGGAAAATGAAGAACACTCTCAAGATTCTTCAACAATTGGAGAGAAAACGTAGAAAAGCATTCATAAATTCTCAAATTTCTGTTCTGATACCATGATGAAGTTTGTAGAATTACAAACACAAAATAAAATGCAGAATTATATTGATGAAGTAAAAGTTACAAGTTAAGGTACAATGTAGCTGATCATTGGGTATTTATAGTTTCATACACCTCATGAATCAGTTAGAATTAGGTTACAAATGGTTATAACAAAATAACCATTTTCTAGATCACATTACACTAGGATCGATCGACCAGATTGATCAGCAGGCTGCTGAGCTTCCATACTTGTCGCCAGGCCGCTTGGTTGCACTCATCATTCCCTTCAGCCTTTATACTGTAACATGTATTGCTTCCAAGTATTCCATCTATGCATATTTTTTATATATCTTCCTCAGATGATGAAGAAACCATATCTCTGTCCGAGATAATCAAGAAATGCACTGCCTATTCATCACCAACTCGACAAACTGCTTTGCAAGCAAAGAACTTTCGTACATCAGGAAATGTACCAGACTCGGTTGATCCTTGACTGTTATTGAAGAAGAAGAGGAAGAAAAATTGGTTCCTGAAGAGGAACCATCCACAATGGAAACTCAGACAACTGCACAACCACATGCAGAAGAGACTAGTCTGTTGGGAGATCAGACTAGTACTCCACATTTGGAAAACTTTTAAACCGAACAAATTGAAAGTCTTGCTCCTGCTGAGCAATCCAAGTCAGTAAGCAAAAATCAAGGCATGCCTGAGACACAACATATTCCCTTTCATGATCCTTACCATGTCGATTCATCTGATCCACTATATGAGCAAAAGATGAGAGTGCTTAGATGGATGAAATGGAAAGTTAGCCCTATTGCAATTCATGATCAAGTGAACAAAGAAGAAATGGCAATATAAAAGGCATGGGTGAGAGATCTAATCAGGGGAGATATGGAGAAAGTACATCCTGAGGACAGCTTTTCCGATCTGTTTGATAAAATCACATCCACCTTTCTCTCAAATGAACCAGAAAGCAACCCCAATCAAGATGATGATAATGATAATGATGAAGATGCTAATTCTAATAACTCTGAGAATCAAGATGATAGTGATGATGATGATGATGGAAACGCTGGTACAAATGCCACAACAAGGGATTCAAAACATGACCAGGACACTGAATAATATGAAGATACTGAAGAGATGGATGGAAATAATGATGGAGGGGAAGTCAATAAGAGAGAGAGAAACCAAATTCAGGGGAAAGATGAGTCCTCCCCACAACCAGGCGAGTTTGAAGGTCCAAGTCTACTGGACATTGTTCATGACATTCAACAGACTGTGAATGGGATTCACACTCATCCCGATTTTAGACAGACCTGGACGGAAAAGCATTTGGATATCTAACCCAACGCTTAAAAGATCCGAATGTAGAAGGTGCATGGCTACGAAATAAAGTTTCTAATCTTGCTACCAACACTCAAACCTCATTAGACTATATGGTTGACCAGTGCCTGGTCAACCAACATCAACAAGTGTTGAAAGGATTCACTTTAGTGCAGAATTATCTAAAAGTCGACATTACTTCATACAAACAAAGATCGATCAATTCAGCCAAATTGGGGCACATGTCGATTTAACTGCATCAGGGACAGATGCACAGAGCTTACAAGAAGTCGTCACCTCACTATCCCTGACATTCAATGAATTCTTGGCAACTCAATCTCAACTTAACCAAATCCGCATTCACTCCATTTTGGATAATGCCAAAAAGGGGGGAGATGATAAAGAAAAGAAAGACGATGCTGATGGGAAAGGGAAACTCTAAGACTGACTATGGAAATTGCTGCTGCTATTTTTGAAAGAATTTTGTGGAGAAAGATGTTTTTGTGGGGATCTAGAAGGAGAAGTTGGCCTTTATAGGTGTTTTTGGGAAAAGGACAGATGAGCAAGAGTCTGGAGGAAGATTGGAAGATCCCAGACTAGTGTTTAGCTTATTTTCATCTGTACTTTAGTTTTCTTTTGTTTTGTGGACACTTGGTAATGAACTTCTCCTTATATATTTAAAAAATCATATCTGTTTCTCCACAAGTCAAATTCTCCTTGACTTCTCTGCATGTGCTTGAATTTGAATTTTATCTATCTTTTTAGTTGTTTGTTTTGGCATCATCAAAAAGGGGGAATTTGTTAGGTCTCCATAGATTAGAAGTTTTGATGATACCAAAATAGTTGGTTTGGAAACCAAGTATAAATTTGCTTTGTAGTCTGACATATGAATCGTATAGGATTAGTCAGACCTTGCTTGTAATTGTAAAGTCTAAGATAGTCTAGGCTTGAAGATTTAAGACAAGAATACTAGACGACAAGAAGACCAGACTCATCAATCCATCTACCAGACTACTCAAGTTAGAGTTCTTACAAAGGAAAAGTAGACCAGCAAGAAAAGCAAAGAGCAGACGAGTAAAGGATCCAGATCCAGACTAGTCAAGGATGAGACTAGAGACGACCAATGCTCTTATTGTGACTAAAAAGATAAATGAAGTGATAAATTAAAGGGCGTGTAGCTATCCACACGATCGACATTTGATCAAACGGCCACAAAATCATACAAGTGGAGAAATAGCATTTGATGCTATAAATTTACATTCAAGAAGCCATCAAGTACAGGATCCAACGGAAAAATGTTGAAAGGACCTGTTGGGGAGATTTTGCATCATTAAAACAAAAGAAAATTTATAAAACCTATACTACCATGCAAAACTACCTCCTAACCGGCCGAATACCGGGTAGTTGCTAGTAAAGTTGGATAAGTACGGGTATCGATCCTCGTGGAATTGGGCATCGAATCTAACTTATTAATTCTTCTTTATTACCCTAAACCTAAACTAAAACGGAAAAGTAAAGCTGGACAGAGGATTGTTAATCCAAAGCCGGAAGGATAATTGCGATCAACATAAAATAAATCTAAACTACAACAATAAATCTATCTAACGAACATGATAATGACTGAAGCGATTAAACATGGAACAAATCATAATCCACCATCCCGCAACCCTTAATCTCTTCCCTAGATTATCTTATAGTGATTTAATTCAAGTTGTGGTTTCACCTATCAAACGTATGAATTCCTACTTTCGTAGATGAATTCGCCTATCAATCTCTATCTTTCGATTTACGGATATTAACGCATCATAAAATAAACCAAGGTGCAAGATATACTAGATCTAACAACCTAGACATTCAACCTATCAACTTTCATTTGACATAGATCAAAACGTCTATACTTTCCTATGGTGATCTCGCGTTTACCCGACTTTCGTCCTATGGTAAACATCAATAACAACATCTTTCGATATAAATTGCATTAACAAATAAACGCATGGAAAGAAACGAACTTTAAATTGAATTCATACATAAAAGATCCAAAGATGAAAACTTACAAATTGCGGAAAGATTAACCATGGCTGCCCCAAGTTCAAGGCTCAAACCAACACCATGGACGACTAAAAAGGAAGAAGAAACGAAAAAAAACATCTAATCTAACCCCGGATCACCTGAGCACAAGGCTCGGGTGACCGGCCTTGAAACTCCCAGAATGCGGCTGCTGTTCTGTGATTTTCGCGTATAAAATTCTGATGTCATTAGGGTTGGGGGCGCAGCTGTTTAAATAGAAAAACTAAGGCGGTTGCTACAGTAACCTCTCCGAACGCCCGTTTGAAGATTCCGTACGCTCGTCCACTATTTCCAGCAACAGCATCCAAACTTGTAACGCTCATATCTCGGGCCTCGTAAGTCGGAATGGAGTGATTCAAAATCCTGTAGAATCCTCTCTTCAAGCCCTACAACTCTTATCTTGAGGTCGAGAGTCAAATCAGTTCATATCATATCAAGAACTGCGTCGGAAGGTCGTTACTACCCGGAATCCTGATTTTCCGACATTTATCTTGCTTGATTTCTTTCCTTATATCTTTCAATCTTCCATAACTTTGATTGATCCTTTCCAAGCACGAATTTGGCTCTCTAAAATCCTCTCTTCCATCATCAATGAGTATCTACAACAATAGGAAAACATACCAAAGCGTAACGTATTTCCAAAATAACATAAAATCATCAAATAAAGACTAAAATTGATACGTTTTCATATTTAACCATTAAAAACACCATTTACTCAATTAATCGATTATAAGCTCAAAATCTATGAAAATCATACGTATATGGGGGAAATTGATATAGAAAATATATCTATAAAAATCATACAATTTGACCCTGAACAACACCCCCACACTTAAACTTTTGCTCGTCCCGAGCAAAACAAAACAACAACAAACCATCAAGAATCCACATAACCTGACACGAGATATAGTCAAAATCATGACAAGCTAGTATTCAGCAAATCGACCTCACTCGGTGATGTGTGTGCAGAACCTACTAAACTTCCACCGATCCTCTCTTGATATAATACATCAAGCACTAACAGCTATCCGGTCAACTAAACGAAAACTTCATTCTATCTACAAAGCACTTACCTAACAAAAACTAATTACCAAGAACATAGTAACTAACTCACAACTAAATTCCTTTTACTTAGTACCAAGAAAATACCTTTCGGGTCTCTACTGGGTTTAGATCAACTTGACTTAGAATTCCACAAAAAACGTATATTTTATATTTCCTATCGTCGCGTCTCAAAAGTATAACACACTCCCCTACATTAGAGGCAGTCACCCTGAGATCACTCAATCCCTTACTGTCCAAGGTAAACCACACTCCCCAATTGGGGCAGTATCCAAATGGACTCGAGGTGATAGTTACAAACAGAATTCCCGCAAAGAAATTCTATTCATTTATTATTTATAGATATATATATTTTTATATTTTTTAAACTCTTTGGAAACTCTCGGTCAAATATATTTCTAACACATTCAAGACTCTTAAAGTTCTCAAGAACACTAAGGTACTGAGATTCTAACTGTGAGTATAGCACTAGTTCTTAACTTTCATTAATGCTAAATAAGTGTTATCTGTATCAAGAATTAACTTTCCTTTAACTAACCGGAAACTATTCTATATTTGGCTCTTCATCTAATAGGTTCGTGAAATGAAGTTCAAGTGAGTATCGACTTACTAAACCTATTCTCAGAACATGATATGACTACTAATAACAACTAAAGGGTGCCAGATTATAAAACTAGCATGCAATTGAAATGTTACTCGGGACGAAACAAAATTTTGAAAATTTTGCACTTTTCATAGAAAATTATAACTAATATGAGCAAATGAAAGTAGATACACATAAACCATCCACTCCCCCACACTTAAATTGCAACTTGTCCTCAAGTTGTGCAGAATGAAAAAGAAAAAGAAAACTTAGCTGATTGTATGCCGAAAGGGAGCTATTCTGGAGGTACCAACAAGAACCAGGATTGCTTGCATAGCTCGGTAGGGCGTGGAGCATCACATGACAACCGAATACATCTTTAAAGTGCACAATAGCTATAGAAAGTATCCCGACTTGATCGGTGCAAAAAGAGTCTTCGGGGAAAAAGAACAGATTACATATATAAAGCACATGGAAAAGGAGATATAGAGATTTTTCAAATTTAAGCTCACATAAAGATGGACTACATATACATGAAAATATCACAAACTCGTAGGCTAGGTGCAACTATATGACAATATACTACAATGCAGCCTACATGAAAAATCCTAAAAATAAAATAAAAACGAGGTAGTATTACGGAAACCGACAGTTAACTACACTCAAAAAGAAAAATAAACTAGGTGGTATTACGAAAACCGACAAAGTGACCACACTTAAGAAAAATAAAAGGAAAAATAGAAAAACAATGCAACTATATGAAATGCAACTAAATGAAATGCATTTAAATGATATGCAAAAAGAAAATAAAATAAAAGAAAGAAAACTAGCCCACTATATGCAACACGACATATATATAAACGTCTACCACATAATGACAAAGTTACGATAAACGACAAGTCTTGTCCACTAGTGCCGACGCGCCTTAAGACTTATCGAAAGTGATAGACTTATGGAAACCAACGATCATCTATCTAAATGGGTATAACTCATATGGAGAAAGGACGTAGCATACGGAAAACCGACGTAGCTACCCATATGAACCGTAAAAACAAAGGAAGCACGTAAGTCTTAAAAGCTTAAAAGATTCATCGGAGCGGTATGTAGCATACGGAAACCGACATTAGCTACTAAATAACAATAAGAACAGTTATAGCATACGAGAACCGACAGTAACTATAACTTGCATAGATGAATCATGCATATAAGGAATTGATCAATTATCTAACATGGATTCATAGATGGAAAGGTAAAAACATATAAGTTCAGGACATCTATGTAAACATCAATTAGCCACAGAAGCTCGAATGAAAAATCCACATCAAATAAAAGCATTAAAAATAAAATCAAGAAAAACCAGAACCTGGACTGAACCCCGGACGAACGTTCACTTAGCGTTCAGAACTGGACGGGCGTTCCACCTTGCAGACGCTCGTCTGCCTTGAAAACCGACCGGACGGGCGTTCAGAAAGTATAGACGCTCGTCTGGTCCTCTAAATCAGAACAGGATTGAAAATATTTGAATGGACGAGCGTCCATAAAACCGGACGTGCGTTTACCTGCAAGTTAGGTACTGGACGGGCATTCACTACCTTGAACGCTCGTCCATACAACGAGTATGCACGAAAGCGGGAAAACACAAAGAAAACCCTAATATTCCAATTCTAAACACCAAGAACGAGGCAGCCACATCAAATTTAAGCACAAACGGTTAGATTAGGTAACAACTAAACATAAACTTCACGTAAAACAAGTTGAGTAAAAAAACTTTTGCACATTCTTAACCTAACGGTCATCGAAACACGGCAAAATAAAAACTCTCAACTTGGTATACGCTACTTTTATTAAAAACAAAAATAAAACGTAACAAAATCGAGAACTAACAAAACTAGATTCAACATGACACCTATTCCCCGGCAACGGCGCCACTTTTGTTGGGGAGATTTTGCATCATTAAAACAAAAGAAAATTTATAAAACCTATACTACCATGCAAAACTACCTCCTAACCGGCCGAATACCGGGTAGTTGCTAGTAAAGTTGGATAAGTACGGGTATCGATCCTCGGGAATTGGGTCATCGAATCTAACTTATTAATTCTTCTTTATTACCCTAAACCTAAACTAAAACGGAAAAGTAAATCGGACGAGGATTGTTAATCCAAAGCCAGGAAGGATAATTGCGATCAACATAAAATAAATCTAAACTACAACAATAAATCTATCTAACGAACATGATAATGACTGAAGCGATTAAACATGGAACAAATCATAATCCACCATCCCGCAACCCTTAATTTCTTCCCTAGATTATCTTATAGTGATTTAATTCAAGTTGTGGTTTCACCTATCAAACGTATGAATTCATACTTTCGTAGATGAATTCGCCTATCAATCTCTATCTTTCGATTTACGGAGATTAACGCATCATAAAATAAACCAAGGTGCAAGATTTACTAGATCTAACAACCTAGACATTCAACCTATCAACTTTCATTTGACATAGATCAAAACGTCTATTCTTTCCTATGGTGATCTCGCGTTTACCCGACTTTCGTCCTATGGTAAACATCAATAACAACATCTTTCGATATAAATTGCATTAACAAATAAACGCATGGAAAGAAACGAACTTTAAATTGAATTCATACATAAAAGATCCAAAGATGAAAACTTACAACAAGCGGAAAGATTAACCATGGCTGCCCCAAGTTCAAGGCTCAAACCAACACCATGGACGACTAAAAAGGAAGAAGAAACGAAAAAAAAAAACATCTAATCTAACCCCGGATCACCCGAGCACAAGGCTCGGGTGACCGGCCTTGAAACTCCCAGAATGCGGCTGCTGTTCTGTGATTTTCGCGTATAAAATTCTGATGTCATTAGGGTTGGGGGCGCAGCTGTTTAAATAGAAAAACTAAGGCGGTTGCTACAGTAACCTCTCCGGACGCCCGTTTGAAGATTCCGGACGCTCGTCCACTATTTCCAGCAACAGCATCCAAACTTGTAACGCTCATATCTCGGGCCTCGTAAGTCGGAATGGAGTGATTCAAAATCCTGTAGAATCCTATTTTCAAGACCTACAACTCTTCTCTTGAGGTCGAGAGACAAATCAGTTTATATCATATCAAGAACTGCGTCGGAAGGTCGTTACTACCCGGAATCCTAATTTTCCGACATTTATCTTGCTTGATTTCTTTCCTTATATCTTTCAATCTTCCATAACTTTGATTGATCCTTTCCAAGCACGAATTTGGCTCTCTAAAATCCTCTCTTCCATCATCAATGAGTATCTACAACAATAGGAAAACATACCAAAGCGTAACGTATTTCCAAAATAACATAAAATCATCAAATAAAGACTAAAATTGATACGTTTTCATATTTAACCATTAAAAACACCATTTACTCAATTAATCGATTATAAGCTCAAAATCTATGAAAATCATACGTATATGGGGAAATTGATATAAAAATATATCTATAAAAATCATACAATTTGACCCTTAACAACACCCCCACACTTAAACTTTTGCTCGTCCCGAGCAAAATAAAACAACAACAAACCATCAAGAATCCACATAACCCGACACGAGATATAGTCAAAATCATGACAAGCTAGTATTCAAGAATCGACCTCACTCGGTGATGTGTGTGCGAACCTACTAAACTTCCACCGATCCTCTCTTGATATAATACATCAAGCACTAACGCTTATCCGGTCAACTAAATGAAAACTTCATTCTATCTACAACACTTACCTAACAAAAACTAATTACCAAGAACATAGTAACTAACTCACAACTAAATTCCTTTACTTAGTACCAAGAAAATACCTTTCGGGTCTCTACTTGGGTTTAGATCAACTTGACTTAGAATTCCACAAAAAACGTATATTTTATATTTCCTATCGTCGCGTCTCAAAAGTATAACACACTCCCCTACATTAGAGGCGATCACCACCCCGAGATCACTCGAATCCCTTACCGTCCAAGGTAAACCACACTCCCCAATTGGGGCGTATCCAAATGGACTCGAGGTGATAGTTACAAACAAAATTCCCGCAAAGAAATTCTATTCATTTATTATTTATAGATATATATATTTTTATATTTTTCAAACTCTTTGGAAACTCTCGGTCAAATATATTTCTAACACATTCAAGACTCTTAAAGTTCTCAAGAACACTAAGGTACTGAGATTCTAACTGTGAGTATAGCACTAGTTCTTAACTTTCATTAATGCTAAATAAGTGTTATCTGTATCAAGAATTAACTTTCCTTTAACTAACCGGAAACTATTCTATATTTGGCTCTTCATCTAATAGGTTCGTGAAATGAAGTTCAAGTGAGTATCGACTTACTAAACCTATTCTCGAACATGATATGACTACTAATAACAACTAAAGGGTGCCGATTATAAAACTAGCATGCAATTGAAATGTTACTCGGGACAAAACAAAATTTTGAAAATTTTGCACTTTTCATAGAAAATTATAAAAATATGAGCAAACGAAAGTAGATACATATAAACCATCCCCTCCCCCACACTTAAATTGCAACTTGTCCTCAAGTTGTGCGTAAAAAATAAATTAGAAAACTTAGCGATTGGATGCTTGCAATGCCGAAAGGGAGCTATTAGAAGGTACCAACAAGAACCAGGATTGCTTGCATAGCTCGATGAGACTGTGGAGCATCACATGACAACCGAATACATCTTTAAAGTGCACAATAGCTATAGAAAGTATCCCGACTTGATTAGTGCAAAAAGAGTCTTCGGGGAAAAAGAAAAGATTACATATATAAAGCACATGGAAAAGGAGATCATAGAGATTTTTCAAATTTAAGCTCACATAAAGATGGAATACTATACATGAAATATCTACAAAGTCGTAGGCTAGGTGCAACTATATGAAAATATACTACAATGCAATCTACATGATAAATCCTAAAAAAAAAAAATAAAATAAAAAATTCGAGGTAGTATTGACCCCGACAACCGACAAGCTAACTACACTCAAAAAGAAAAATAAACTAGGTAGTATTACGAAACCGACAAGTTAACTACACTTAAGAAAAATAAAAGGAAAAATAGAAAAACAATGCAACTATATGAAATGCAACTAAATGAAATGCATTTAAATGATATGCAAAAATAAAAGAAAATAAAAGAAAGAAAACTAGCCCACTATTTGCAACACGACATATATATAAACGTCTACCACATAATGACAAAGGTTACGATAAACGACAAGTCTTGCCATTACATGCCGACGCGCCTTAAGACTTATCGAAAGTGATAGACTTATGGAAACCAACAAATATCTATCTAAACGTATAACTCATATGGAGAAAGGACGTAGCATACGGAAAACCGACAAGTAGCTACCCATATGAACTATAAAAACAAAGGAAGCACGTAAGTCTTAAAAGCTTAAAAGATTCATCGGAGCGGTATGTAGCATACGGAAACCGACATTAGCTACTAATTAACAATAAGACCAGCTTATAGCATACGAGAACCGACAAGAAACTATAACTTGCATAGATGAATCATGCATATAAGGAATTGATCAATTATCTAACATGGATTCATAGATGGAAAGGTAAAAACATATAAGTTCGGGACATCTATGTAAACATCAATTAGCCACGAAAGCTCGAATGAAAAATCCACATCAAATAAAAGCATTAAAAATAAAATCAAGAAATTTACCGAACCCGGACCGAACCCCGGACGAACGTTCACTTAGCGTTCGGGCCGGACGGGCGTTCCACCTTGCGTACGCTCGTCGTACGCCTTGAAAACCGACCGGACGGGCGTTCAGAAAGTATAGACGCTCGTCTGGTCCTCTAAATCAGAACAGGATTGAAAATATTTGAACGGACGAGCGTCCATAAAACCGGACGTGCGTTTACCTGCAAGTTAGGTACTGGACGGGCGTTCACTACCTTGAACGCTCGTCCATACAACGAGTATGCACAGAAAGCAGGAAAAACACAGCAAAACCCTAATATTCCAATTCTAAACACCAAGAACGAGGCAAACCTTATCAAATTTAAGCACAAACGGTTAGATTAGGTAACAACTAAACATAAACTTCACGTAAAACAAGTTGAGTAAAAAAACTTTTGCACATTCTTAACCTAACGGTCATCGAAACACGGCAAAATAAAAACTCTCAACTTGGTATACGCTACTTTTATTAAAAACAAAAATAAAACGTAACAAAATCGAGAACTAACAAAACTAGATTCAACATGACACCTATTCCCCGGCAACGGCGCCACTTTTGTTGGGGAGATTTTGCATCATTAAAACAAAAGAAAATTTATAAAACCTATACTACCATGCAAAACTACCTCCTAACCGGCCGAATACCGGGTAGTTGCTAGTAAAGTTGGATAAGTACGGGTATCGATCCTCAGGGAATTGGGCATCGTCGAATCTAACTTATTAATTCTTCTTTATTACCCTAAACCTAAACTAAAACGGAAAAGTAAAACCGGACGAGAGGATTGTTAATCCAAAGCCGGAAGGATAATTGCGATCAACATAAAATAAATCTAAACTACAACAATAAATCTATCTAACGAACATGATAATGACTGAAGCGATTAAACATGGAACAAATCATAATCCACCATCCCGCAACCCTTAATTTCTTCCCTAGATTATCTTATAGTGATTTAATTCAAGTTGTGGTTTCACCTATCAAACGTATGAATTCATACTTTCGTAGATGAATTCGCCTATCAATCTCTATCTTTCGATTTACGGAGATTAACGCATCATAAAATAAACCAAGGTGCAAGATTTACTAGATCTAACAACCTAGACATTCAACCTATCAACTTTCATTTGACATAGATCAAAACGTCTATTCTTTCCTATGGTGATCTCGCGTTTACCCGACTTTCGTCCTATATGGTAAACATCAATAACAACATCTTTCGATATAAATTGCATTAACAAATAAACGCATGGAAAGAAACGAACTTTAAATTGAATTCATACATAAAAGATCCAAAGATGAAAACTTACAACAAGCGGAAAGATTAACCATGGCTGCCCCAAGTTCAAGGCTCAAACCAACACCATGGACGACTAAAAAGGAAGAAGAAACGAAAAAAAAAAAACATCTAATCTAACCCCGGATCACCCGAGCACAAGGCTCGGGTGACCGGCCTGAAACTCCCGCAATGCGGCCGCCGTTCGTGATTTTCGCGTATAAAATTCTGATGTCATTAGGGTTGGGGGCGCAGCTGTTTAAATAGAAAAACTAAGGCGGTTGCTACAGTAACCTCTCCGGACGCCCGTTTGAAGATTCCGGACGCTCGTCCACTATTTCCAGCAACAGCATCCAAACTTGTAACGCTCATATCTCGGGCCTCGTAAGTCGGAATGGAGTGATTCAAAATCCTGTAGAATCCTATCTTCAAGACCTACAACTCTTCTCTTGAGGTCGAGAGTCAAATCAGTTTATATCATATCAAGAACTGCGTCGGAAGGTCGTTACTACCCGGAATCCTGATTTTCCGACATTTATCTTGCTTGATTTCTTTCCTTATATCTTTCAATCTTCCATAACTTTGATTGATCCTTTCCAAGCACGAATTTGGCTCTCTAAAATCCTCTCTTCCATCATCAATGAGTATCTACAACAATAGGAAAACATACCAAAGCGTAACGTATTTCCAAAATAACATAAAATCATCAAATAAAGACTAAAATTGATACGTTTTCATATTTAACCATTAAAAACACCATTTACTCAATTAATCGATTATAAGCTCAAAATCTATGAAAATCATACGTATATATGGGGAAATTGATATAGAAAATATATCTATAAAAATCATACAATTTGACCCCGAACAACACCCCCACACTTAAACTTTTGCTCGTCCCGAGCAAAACAAAACAACAACAAACCATCAAGAATCCACATAACCCGACACGAGATATAGTCAAAATCATGACAAGCTAGTATTCAAAGCAAATCGACCTCACTCGGTGATGTGTGTGCGAACCTACTAAACTTCCACCGATCCTCTCTTGATATAATACATCAAGCACTAACGATTATCCGGTCAACTAAACGAAAACTCCATTCTATCTACAACACTTACCTAACAAAAACTAATTACCCGAACATAGTAACTAACTCACAACTAAATTTCTTTACTTAGTACCAAGAAAATACCTTTCGGGTCTCTACTGGGTTTAGATCAACTTGACTTAGAATTCCACAAAAAACGTATATTTTATATTTCCTATCGTCGCGTCTCAAAAGTATAACACACTCCCCTACATTAGAGGCAGTCACCCTGAGATCACTCAATCCCTTACTGTCCAAGGTAAACCACACTCCCCAATTGGGGCAGTATCCAAATGGACTCGAGGTGATAGTTACAAACGAAATTCCCGCAAAGAAATTCTATTCATTTATTATTTATAGATATATATATTTTTATATTTTTCAAACTCTTTGGAAACTCTCGGTCAAATATATTTCTAACACATTCAAGACTCTTAAAGTTCTCAAGAACACTAAGGTACTGAGATTCTAACTGTGAGTATAGCACTAGTTCTTAACTTTCATTAATGCTAAATAAGTGTTATCTGTATCAAGAATTAACTTTCCTTTAACTAACCGGAAACTATTCTATATTTGGCTCTTCATCTAATAGGTTCGTGAAATGAAGTTCAAGTGAGTATCGACTTACTAAACCTATTCTCAGAACATGATATGACTACTAATAACAACTAAAGGGTGCCAGATTATAAAACTAGCATGCAATTGAAATGTTACTCGGGACGAAACAAAATTTTGAAAATTTTGCACTTTTCATAGAAAATTATAACTAATATGAGCAAATGAAAGTAGATACACATAAACCATCCCCTCCCCCACACTTAAATTGCAACTTGTCCTCAAGTTGTGCAGAATGAAAAAGAAAAAGAAAACTTAGCTGATTGTATGCCGAAAGGGAGCTATTCTGGAGGTACCAACAAGAACCAGGATTGCTTGCATAGCTCAGTAGACTGTGGAGCATCACATGAAAACTGAATACATCTTTAAAGTGCACAATAGCTATAGAAAGTATCCTGCAGACTTGATCAGTGCAAAAAGAGTCTTCGGGGAAAAAGAACAGATTACATATATAAAGCACATGGAAAAGGAGATATAGAGATTTTTCAAATTTAAGCTCACATAAAGATGGACTACATATACATGAAAATATCACAAACTCGTAGGCTAGGTGCAACTATATGACAATATACTACAATGCAGCCTACATGAAAAATCCTAAAAATAAAATAAAAACGAGGTAGTATTACGGAAACCGACAGTTAACTACACTCAAAAAGAAAAATAAACTAGGTGGTATTACGAAAACCGACAGTGACCACACTTAAGAAAAATAAAAGGAAAAATAGAAAAACAATGCAACTATATGAAATGCAACTAAATGAAATGCATTTAAATGATATGCAAAAAGAAAATAAAATAAAAGAAAGAAAACTAGCCCACTATATGCAACACGACATATATATAAACGTCTACCACATAATGACAGGTTACGATAAACGACAGTTGTAATATTCCGATTTTCGGGAAAGGGCAGACGTGTCATTTTGCGAAAACGAAATATTATTATTTCTTTTCTTTTAATGGAGTTAAGTATTTTGTTGATTTTATATATATGTATTTTCGACAACATGTATATAAATTAAAAGGGAATTGCTGATTTTTGGTAATTGGGGGCAATTAAGGAAAATTAAGGTTTTATGGGAATGGTATTTAAAGGAAAACTTGACTGATGATCCCCATAACCTGTTTAAAAAAAAAAAAAAAAAGCAGCCACGTTCTCCCTCTCTTCTGCGCATTCAAGGAGAGAATTGAGGGTTGGGAAGGTTTCACCAATAACCGAGGCGATTCTTGGTTGTTTTCAGATCGGACGGGAGCATTAGAATCGCCGTGAGGAAAGCATCGTCTTGATACCAGTTTGGTGGGCAAAGCTGCAGGTTTTTGTTGAGGTTCTGATCAGTTTCTCCGGCTGCAAATAGGTAAGAAAACTATCCCTATGATCTCAATTGTCCTTTATAAGGTTTAGATGAAATTGTAGGGTGTTTTTGATGCTAGATTGGTGAGTTTATGGATTGGTTATTGATCATAGGTGCCATGGTATGTTTAGACATAATTTTCAGAGCTTTTATGTGTCGTTCTTGCTGCTGTTCGGTTTGGAATCGTTTTGGAAATCGTATGATGAAGGTTTAGGGTTCTAGTCGAACCCAGGTGGACGAGCGTCTGGCCTCTCTGGACGGGCGTCTACTTGGGGCACATTTCGGACGAGCGTCTGGTGTCTCTGGACGAGCGTTCGAAGTGCTGTTTTACATTCAGGATTGAAACTGTTTTCTGTGGACGGGCGTCTGGGCATAGTGGACGGGCGTCCATCTTTGGACGGGCGTCCAATAAGGTTCAGACGGGCGTCCAGATCCTTAAACGGGCGTCTAGCTTATTTTGCCCTTTTTCCTTGGTTGGTCGTTGTATAGCCTTATAAGCATGATTTAGCTTTATGAAACCTTTAAACGTGATAGGTTAATACTGTATAACCTTGAACAAGCCTGAATTGAGCTTCTGATTCGTTCAGTTAAAACACCGAATGTACTCTTAAAGGGAGTTGAAGTTCGGATCCGTCGGAAGAGCATGATAGGCTTGTGCTTTGATGAGTTAGCATTCATCAATGTCTGTGTAATTGCTAGGACTTGTCCGTGTCTAGTGGTCTAGGAAGAGAGTAGTTTGTGTGAGGGAGATTATTTGAAAACACTTAGGTGGCTAGTTAATCATCCTAATAATCAACGTACTTGACTAGTAAAAGATTAAACAACATGTCTCTCTTGGCTAGGCACCGGGCTAAATCGCGATGCATGTGCTACCTCTCGAAGGTGGAGGATCTCTGTAGGTCAATGACCCTAAGTACGGAGGGACTCGCCGAGACGCGCGTGCTATCGGAGTCTACCTTTTCTAGACTTCGTGGATATTGGTGTGATCCACGATATGTTGCAAAAGAGTGTCCCCGAGGTGGAAGAACTCCGTAGGTCGCAAAACCCTAAGTACGGAGGGATTCGCTAAGGTGGATGCGCGTAGTGCCCTTGAGTGCGGTTGTAACATAGATAAGCTAAGTAGAAACGTTTAGTCAATTTATGTTGATGGACATGAAATGACCCTAGATTGAGTCGATCGCACATAAACAACAAATCGAATTAAATATCTTTTCCTTATAAATTATAGTTGATGTCATAGCTTCTCTTTCTTATTAAGTACGTTGTACTTACCTCAAATGCATTGTTTTCTATGTGTTTGGGGATGAGAAGACGAACAGGTTTTCGAGGAGGAGTTCGACGACGACGTTTGACGGCGCTCGTTGAAGACTTTTATTTACTGCTTCACGTATATTCTTGGATTATTTTTGATACTGTTGAGGTAGACTTTTGGTCTCTCAAGACGCATAGTACTTTTCTTTTGGGATTTTTTTTCGTATTTTCTCAAATGTAATAAATTTACATTTCCGCTTTTAGATTTCCTTTTCTATTCTTAAACATTTAGAAATTTTATACCCGAGTTTTTGCTTCCGTTTGCTTTAATTTGATACGACGTAGTAGAGGCTTACGTATAAAGTGAATTTACTTTATTTTATACGTGCCGAACGTTTCATTTCCGGATAAGGACTCGGTGTCCGGGAACGGGGCGTTACAGTTGGTATCAGAGCGAAGCGTCCTTTAGACTTCCTTTCTTTTAAGATAAGCTTCTTTAGATCTTTTAGTAACGTCTGGTTTTCTTGATCATCAGGATGGTGTTCACGAGGACTGGAGCGGGTGCAGAGTCTTCCAGAGTTCGAGGGGAAAGTCCCGTACCGGTTGTAGGGGGTGGTGTAGTGAGACCGATACCCCTAACCCAGCAGAGTTTATCACCACCACCTCATACGGCGACACCGTCACCGAGGTCTCATCAGAGTTTGTCACCCCGACCACATCAGGAACGACCTCCACGATGGCACGTGGGAAGTTCGGCTCAGTTCACCATGGTAAGTGATATCCCAGCTGGCTATGTACCACCACCTGTGGCTAGCGTGTACCCTCCACCAACAAGTGTTTATCCACCTGTGTATCCTCAGCAGCAGCAGGCCTTTTACCCTCCTCCTGTAGGGCATGCTCCTCAACCTACCGTACCACCTTCACCACGCCTTGATCATCAACAAGGCATTGGTTACCCACCTTTTGGTTTTCGACAACCCCGTACCCTCCACAAATCATCGGTTTTACCCTCAAGGATACTATCCTTACCACCGTATCTCAAGCGTATCCGGCTTACCCTCCTCGAATGCACGCACCCACCGCAGATGCCTTATGGTTACCCACCGGTTTACCCACCAGTCAGACCGGCTTTTGAGCAAGCACCAGTTGTAGATTGGTACACACGGTTAAGAAGGAATCGAGTTGAAAACTTTTATGGAAATGTGGAGCATATGAAGGCAGAAGAATGGCTGAGAGGTTTTGAAAAGGCTTGCAGGAATATACATGTTCCGGAGACAGAAATGGCACAGTTAGCAGTCAGTTTCCTCTTAGGCGCAGCAGAAGCATGGATCGATGCCATTCAAAGCAGTAACGGGAAGATTACGGACTGGGAAGGTTTTAAGGCTATGTTTTACAACGAATACTTTCCGGCTACGGTGCAAGCCGATAAGGCAAGTCAGTTTTTGAAATTTAAGCAAGGTACTCAGTACACAGTGACCCAGTACACCAATAAGTTCAACGAATTGGGGCGGTTCTACCCCGAGTTGATGAAAGTGGAGGAAAGAAAGATGGCTCTTTACAAGGAAGGCTTGGCCTATGAAATCCAATCAGGCATGTTGGGATTTACAGCAAAGAATATGGCAGAGCTATTGAATAAAGCTTTGGAAGTCGAGACCTTTAGAAAGAGGGCTACAGTAGTTGTTGGGAACAAGAGAAACTTTGGGACTAGTCAAGGCAGTTATAGGGGAGCACCACAACAAA
The DNA here is from genome assembly GCA_036785695.1 of Gentiana straminea. Taxonomy (NCBI): domain Eukaryota; kingdom Viridiplantae; phylum Streptophyta; class Magnoliopsida; order Gentianales; family Gentianaceae; genus Gentiana; species Gentiana straminea. The sequence goes on along the minus strand of JAVUPR010000407.1, from coordinate 3,233,364 downwards.
ATGTCAAGAAGACGACGGCTCCTACAGCAGCTAGGGCCCCGAGCAGTGCACCGCTTTGCTCTAAGTGCAACAGAAATCACTCAGGGGAGTGCAGGCAGAACAATACCGGTTGCTACATCTGCGGAGAGCCAGGACACTTTTCTAGAGCGTGTCCAAACAGAGGGAACAAAGGTAGTTCGAGTCAAGGAAGCGGAAAGAGCGGCCCCAGCCGACCGGTTCGAGTTTTTGCAGTTGATGCTAATTTTGTGGAACCAGAGGATGACGTTATTTCAGGTACCATGTTGTTGTCTTGTTCTTTTGTTAAGATATTTTATAGCGTGTTTATTCATGTTGTAACTATATTTAAATAAATGAATATGCATCATAGGTACGATAATGTTAGAAGACTTAGTGGTCAAGGCTTTGTTTGACACGGGAGCGTCAAATACTTTTGTGTCAACCAAGGTAGCTAAGAAATTGAACTTACCTTCAGAACCTTTAAGGAATACTTTGGAAATAACTACACCGTTAGGGAAGGTAACAAGGTGACTAGGGTAATACCTCAAGTGGAAGTTCGAGTTGGACCTTATCGATGCAAGAGCGACTTCACAGTTTTGGACTTCTCAGATTTTGATGTAATCCTCGGAATAGATTGGCTATCCGAGAATTATGTTCACTTGGACTGTAGGGAGAAGAAAGTGACTTTTAAAGTACCTGGAAAATCAGACAAGACGTATCAAGGGAATGTGTACAAGCCAGGTAAGAAGCGACACCCGATCATCTCGGCAGTTAAGGCCATCAGGGCTTGTCAGAAGGGTTGTGAAGGCTACTTGTTGTATGCAGTGGATGTAGAACAAGTAAAGCCAAAGTTAGAAGAAACTCCTATTGTAAGAGAGTACCCCGAGGTGTTTCCAGAAGAGCTACCGGGAAACATGCCGGATAGGGAAATCGAGTTTGAGATCAAGTTGGTACCCGGAGCGGCACCAGTTGCTAAGGCACCTTATAGGATGGCACCGGCTGAATTAAAGGAGTTAAAAGCTCAACTTAAAGATATGCTTGAAAGGAACATAATTCAGCCCAGCACCTCGCCTTGGGGAGCCCCTGTTTTGTTCGTGAAGAAAAAGGATGGTAGCATGCGGATGTGTATCGATTACCGAGCGCTGAATAACCTTACCATCAAGAATAAGTACCCTCTACCAAGGATAGACGATTTGTTTAACCAGTTGCAAGGCAAGAGAGTATTCTCCAAGATTGACTTGAGATCTGGCTATCATCAGTTGAAGATTAAAGTGGCAGATATACCGAAGACGGCTTTCAGTACAAGATATGGACATTATGAGTTCCTTGTCATGCCATTTGGACTCACTAATGCTCCATCTGCATTCATGGATTTGATGCAACGTGTCTTCATGCCGTATTTGGATAAGTTCGTGATAGTGTTCATAGACGATATCCTAGTTTACTCTAGGGATGAGAAGGAACACGAGGAACACTTAAGGATAGTGTTGGACACACTGAAGAAGAATCAGTTGTATGCAAAGTTTTCAAAGTGCGACTTTTGGTTGGATCGAGTTAGTTTCTTGGGTCATGTGATTTCTGGAGATGGTATTCAAGTTGATCCAGTGAAGATTGAGGCAGTTGAGAATTGGCCTAGACCTACCACCGTTTCGGAAGTAAGAAGTTTTCTTGGGTTGGCTGGTTACTACCGGAAGTTTGTACAAGATTTTTCAAAGATAGCTACTCCGCTCACCAAGTTAACACAGAAGAATGTGAAGTTTGAGTGGACTAGAGAGTGCGAAATAGCTTTTCAGACACTGAAGAAGAAGTTGACTACGGCCCCAGTGTTAGCAGTTCCGGAGATCTTTGATAATTACGATGTCTACACGGATGCTTCGGGACAGGGTTTGGGTTGTGTGTTGATGCAAGGAGGAAAAGTGATAGCTTATGCATCTAGGCAGTTGAAGGTGCATGAGAAGAACTACCCGACGCATGATTTAGAGTTAGCAGCGGTAGTTTTTGCCTTAAAGACTTGGAGGCATTACTTGTATGGAGTTAAAGCAAGGATTTTCACCGACCATAAGAGTTTAAAGTATTTCTTCACCCAAGAGAATCTGAATATGAGACAAAGGAGGTGGTTAGAATTTGTGAAGGACTACGATCTGGACATTCAGTACCATCCGGGAAAAGCAAATGTAGTAGCAGATGCTTTGAGTAGGAAACCAGTGTTTGCAGCTTCCAGTGTTGAGGTAGTAGCAGAAAAACTAGATGGGCTGCACATCAGAAGCTTTGATCAGATCGAAGACCGGCAGTTTGTGGCACCGTTGTTAGCAAGATCTGAGTTGATGGATGACATCCGGGAGAAGCAAGACGAAGATCCGGTTTTGTTGGACTTGAAGCGTGTTGCTAGAGAGAAGCCTACGGTTGGTTACGTGTTGGATAAAAGTGGAAATCTGTGGTATCGGGATCGTCTATGTGTACCTAATGTTGGCGACCTGAGGCAAAGAGTTATGGAAGAGGCACACAGAATTGCTTTTGCGGTTCATCCAGGTGCTACTAAAATGTACAGAGATTTAAAGGAAAGATTTTGGTGGCCCTCGATGAAGTTGGAAATAGCCAAGTTTGTGGCAGAGTGTGATGTTTGCCAGAAGGTTAAGGCAGAACATAGAAGACCCGGGGGAATGCTTAAGCCATTGGACATCCCTGAATGGAAGTGGGATAAGATTACGATGGATTTCATCACCGGATTACCTAGGACAAAGGGAGGGCATGATGCAATTTGGGTAATTGTGGATAGATTGACCAAATCTGCCCATTTCTTGCCATACAAAGTTGACATACCATTGAAGAAGATGACGACACTATATCTGGATAATATAGTAAAGCTACACGGAGTCCCTATCTCGATAGTTTCGGATCGTGATTCGAGATTTGTCAGTCGGTTTTGGAAGAGCTTACAAGAAGCCTTTGGAACTAAGTTGGATTTAAGCACGGCTTTTCATCCTCAGACAGATGGACAATCTGAGAGGACCATCCAAACACTTGAAGACATGTTAAGAGCTTGTGTTTTGGAGGTAGGCGGATCATGGGATGATTACCTATCGGTAGCAGAGTTTGCCTATAACAACAGTTTTCATGCAAGCATAGGCATGCCGCCGTTTGAAGCGTTGTATGGGAGAAGATGTCGGACGCCACTGTTTTGGGACGAAGTCGGAGAGAGGCAGATTACAGGGCCGGAAATGGTTGAACAAGCAAAGGAAAGGGGTTCGGTTGGTCAAGAAGAATTTGAAGGCGCTCAAGACGAAAGAGAAAAGTTGGGCTGATGTTAGAAGAAGACCTCTTGAGTTTGAAGTCGGTGATAAAGTTTATCTACGAGCCTCACCGATGAAGGGAGTGAAACGCTTTGGACAGAAAGGAAAGCTAAGTCCAAGGTATGTTGGACCTTTCGAGATTTTGGAAAGAGTTGGGACGTTAGCTTATAAGCTTCAGTTGCCAGAATCGATGTCGAGAGTTCACAACGTATTTCACGTTTCGATGTTGAAGAAATGTCTGACGAAGAACGATGTTGAAACTACGGTTGATCCGGAAATTCTACAGGATAATCTCGCTTACGACGAAAGACCTATCAAGATTCTAGACCGGAAGGAAAAGATGATTAAGAGGCGGATGATCCCCTTGGTGTTAGTTCAGTGGAGCAACCATTCACCCGAGGAGGCAACTTGGGAAGTGGAAAGCGACATGATCAATGAATTCCAAGAGTTTGTTGATCTACCAGGTATGTTCTAGTTTCGAGGACGAAACTCCTTTTAAGGGGGGAGGAATGTAATATTCCGATTTTCGGGAAAGGGCAGACGTGTCATTTTGCGAAAACGAAATATTATTATTTCTTTTCTTTTAATGGAGTTAAGTATTTTGTTGATTTTATATATATGTATTTTCGACAACATGTATATAAATTAAAAGGGAATTGCTGATTTTTGGTAATTGGGGGCAATTAAGGAAAATTAAGGTTTTATGGGAATGGTATTTAAAGGAAAACTTGACCGATGATCCCCATAACCTTGTTTAAAAAAAAAAAAAAAAAAAAAAAAAAGAGCAGCCACGTTCTCCCTCTCTTCTGCGCATTCAAGGAGAGAATTGAGGGTTGGGAAGGTTTCACCAATAACCGAGGCGATTCTTGGTTGTTTTCAGATCGGACGGGAGCATTAGAATCGCCGTGAGGAAAGCATCGTCTTGATACCGGTTTGGTGGGCAAAGTCGCAGGTTTTTGTTGAGGTTCGATCGGTTTCTCCGGCTGCAAATAGGTAAGAAAACTATCCCTATGATCTCAATTGTCCTTTATAAGGTTTAGATGAAATTGTAGGGTGTTTTTGATGCTAGATTGGTGAGTTTATGGATTGGTTATTGATCATAGGTGCCATGGTATGTTTAGACATAATTTTCGAGCTTTTATGTGTCGTTCTTGCTTTCTTTGTTCGGTTTGGAATCGTTTTGGAAATCGTATGATGAAGGTTTAGGGTTCTAGTCGAACCCGGGTGGACGAGCGTCCGGCCTCTCCGGACGGGCGTCTACTTGGGGCACATTTCGGACGAGCGTCCGGTGTCTCCGGACGAGCGTTCGAAGTCTTTTTTACATTCGGGATTGAAATTTTTTCTCGTGGACGGGCGTCTGGGCATAGTGGACGGGCGTCCATCTTTGGACGGGCGTCCAATAAGGTTCAGACGGGCGTCCAGATCCTTAAACGGGCGTCTAGCTTATTTTGCCCTTTTTCCTTGGTTGGTCGTTGTATAGCCTTATAAGCATGATTTAGCTTTATGAAACCTTTAAACGTGATAGGTTAATACTGTATAACCTTGAACAAGCCTGAATTGAGCTTCTGATTCGTTCAGTTAAAACACCGAATGTACTCTTAAAGGGAGTTGAAGTTCGGATCCGTCGGAAGAGCATGATAGGCTTGTGCTTTGATGAGTTAGCATTCATCAATGTCTTGTGTAATTGCTAGGACTTGTCCGTGTCTAGTGGTCTAGGAAGAGAGTAGTTTGTGTGAGGGAGATTATTTGAAAACACTTAGGTGGCTAGTTAATCATCCTAATAATCAACGTACTTGACTAGTAAAAGATTAAACAACATGTCTCTCTTGGCTAGGCACCAGGCTAAATCGCGATGCATGTGCTACCTCTGAAGGTGGAGGATCTCCGTAGGTCAATGACCCTAAGTACAGAGGGACTCTGCTGAGACGCGCGTGCTATCGGAGTCTACCTTTTCTAGACTTCGTGGATATTGGTGTGATCCACTGATATGTTGCAAAAGAGTGTCCCTGAGGTGGAAGAACTCCGTAGGTCGGCAAAACCCTAAGTACGGAGGGATTCGCTAAGGTGGATGCGCGTAGTGCCCTTGAGTGCGGTTGTAACATAGATAAGCTAAGTAGAAACGTTTAGTCAATTTATGTTGATGGACATGAAATGACCCTAGATTGAGTCAGTCGCACATAAACAACAAATCGAATTAAATATCTTTTCCTTATAAATTATAGTTGATGTCATAGCTTCTCTTTCTTATTAAGTACGTTGTACTTACCTCAAATGCATTGTTTTCTATGTGTTTGGGGATGAGAAGACGAACAGGTTTTCGAGGAGGAGTTCGACGACGACGTTTGACGGCGCTCGTTGAAGACTTTTATTTATCGCTTCACGTATATTCTTGGATTATTTTTGATACTGTTGAGGTAGACTTTTGGTCTCTCAAGACGCATAGTACTTTTCTTTTGGGATTTTTTTTCGTATTTTCTCAAATGTAATAAATTTACATTTCCGCTTTTAGATTTCCTTTTCTATTCTTAAACATTTAGAAATTTTATACCCGAGTTTTTGCTTCCGTTTGCTTTAATTTGATACGACGTAGTAGAGGCTTACGTATAAAGTGAATTTACTTTATTTTATACGTGCCGAACGTTTCATTTCCGGATAAGGACTCGGTGTCCGGGAACGGGGCGTTACAACAGTGCTGTCACTAGTGCCGACGCGCCTTAAGACTTATCGAAAGTGATAGACTTATGGAAACCAACAGTCATCTATCTAAACGGGTATAACTCATATGGAGAAAGGACGTAGCATACGGAAAACCGACAGTAGCTACCCATATGAACTATAAAAACAAAGGAAGCACGTAAGTCTTAAAAGCTTAAAAGATTCATCGGAGCGGTATGTAGCATACGGAAACCGACATTAGCTACTAAATAACAATAAGACCAGTTATAGCATACGAGAACCGACAGTAACTATAACTTGCATAGATGAATCATGCATATAAGGAATTGATCAATTATCTAACATGGATTCATAGATGGAAAGGTAAAAACATATAAGTTCAGGACATCTATGTAAACATCAATTAGCCACAGAAGCTCGAATGAAAAATCCACATCAAATAAAAGCATTAAAAATAAAATCAAGAAAAACCGAACACTGGGACCGAACCCCGGACGAACGTTCACTTAGCGTTCGGGCCGGACGGGCGTTCCACCTTGCGTACGCTCGTCCGCCTTGAAAACCGACCGGACGGGCGTTCGAAAGTATAGACGCTCGTCCGGTCCTCTAAATCGAACGAGATTGAAAATATTTGAACGGACGAGCGTCCATAAAACCGGACGTGCGTTTACCTCGCAAGTTAGGTGCGGACGGGCGTTCACTACCTTGAACGCTCGTCCATACAACGAGTATGCACGAAAGCAGGAAAAACACAGCAAAACCCTAATATTCCAATTCTAAACACCAAGAACGAGGCAGCCACATCAAATTTAAGCACAAACGGTTAGATTAGGTAACAACTAAACATAAACTTCACGTAAAACAAGTTGAGTAAAAAAACTTTTGCACATTCTTAACCTAACGGTCATCGAAACACGGCAAAATAAAAACTCTCAACTTGGTATACGCTACTTTTATTAAAAACAAAAATAAAACGTAACAAAATCGAGAACTAACAAAACTAGATTCAACATGACACCTATTCCCCGGCAACGGCGCCACTTTTGTTGGGGAGATTTTGCATCATTAAAACAAAAGAAAATTTATAAAACCTATACTACCATGCAAAACTACCTCCTAACCGGCCGAATACCGGGTAGTTGCTAGTAAAGTTGGATAAGTACGGGTATCGATCCTCAGGGAATTGGGCTGTCGAATCTAACTTATTAATTCTTCTTTATTACCCTAAACCTAAACTAAAACGGAAAAGTAAAGCGGACGAGAGGATTGTTAATCCAAAGCCAGGAAGGATAATTGCGATCAACATAAAATAAATCTAAACTACAACAATAAATCTATCTAACGAACATGATAATGACTGAAGCGATTAAACATGGAACAAATCATAATCCACCATCCCGCAACCCTTAATTTCTTCCCTAGATTATCTTATAGTGATTTAATTCAAGTTGTGGTTTCACCTATCAAACGTATGAATTCCTACTTTCGTAGATGAATTCGCCTATCAATCTCTATCTTTCGATTTACGGAGATTAACGCATCATAAAATAAACCAAGGTGCAAGATTTACTAGATCTAACAACCTAGACATTCAACCTATCAACTTTCATTTGACATAGATCAAAACGTCTATTCTTTCCTATGGTGATCTCGCGTTTACCCGACTTTCGTCCTATGGTAAACATCAATAACAACATCTTTCGATATAAATTGCATTAACAAATAAACGCATGGAAAGAAACGAACTTTAAATTGAATTCATACATAAAAGATCCAAAGATGAAAACTTACAGCTGCGGAAAGATTAACCATGGCTGCCCCAAGTTCAAGGCTCAAACCAACACCATGGACGACTAAAAAGGAAGAAGAAACGAAAAAAAACATCTAATCTAACCCCGGATCACCCGAGCACAAGGCTCGGGTGACCGGCCTTGAAACTCCCAGAATGCGGCTGCTGTTCTGTGATTTTCGCGTATAAAATTCTGATGTCATTAGGGTTGGGGGCGCAGCTGTTTAAATAGAAAAACTAAGGCGGTTGCTACAGTAACCTCTCCGGACGCCCGTTTGAAGATTCCGGACGCTCGTCCACTATTTCCAGCAACAGCATCCAAACTTGTAACGCTCATATCTCGGGCCACGTAAGTCGGAATGGAGTGATTCAAAATCTTGTAGAATCCTCTCTTCAAGCCCTACAACTCTTCTCTTGAGGTCGAGAGTCAAATCAGTTTATATCATATCAAGAAATGCGTCGGAAGGTCGTTACTACCCGGAATCCTGATTTTCCGACATTTATCTTGCTTGATTTCTTTCCTTATATCTTTCAATCTTCCATAACTTTGATTGATCCTTTCCAAGCACGAATTTGGCTCTCTAAAATCCTCTCTTCCATCATCAATGAGTATCTACAACAATAGGAAAACATACCAAAGCGTAACGTATTTCCAAAATAACATAAAATCATCAAATAAAGACTAAAATTGATACGTTTTCATATTTAACCATTAAAAACACCATTTACTCAATTAATCGATTATAAGCTCAAAATCTATGAAAATCATACGTATATGGGGGAAATTGATATAGAAAATATATCTATAAAAATCATACAATTTGACCCTGAACAGGACCGTTTTTCAAATTCAAGTGACAACTCATTATCCAATATGGGCCACTCATTTTCTCAACCGTACACCTACTCTTCAAAGACTATATAAGGACGAAGAAGAGCAACTGGAGAATCTTTTTGAAAACAAGATCTTCATCTTAAAGCATACCGATCCAGATCTAGAAATCAAGTAGATCAACACCAACTGATATTAACAGAAATCATCTAGTGACCTACTTGATCAAGAGAGCTGCAACCGAAAATTCAAATTCAGATTCAACAAAAGTGTTGGTCCCTTGGAAAGGCTAACACAAGTTTAGAGGGGGGGTGAATAAACTTGTCACCAAAAACTTTCCTAAACTGGAAGTACTCCAGGAACTGAGTTTCTCAGAAACATAAACGACGCTCAGTTCAGTTTTGTTCATGTCCCTTAACTTGTGCGGAGTTCAGCTAACTAAACTGAGTATAAGTCAATACTGACTTATTCTTAGTCTAGTTAACTAGCAGCGGATAGAACTAGCCTTAGTGCAATAGACGTGTCAATAAAAATCTGAACCTCTTATGTATCAGTTTGGTGCTGACTCAGTGTCTAATGTTTGCTGAGTGAAGTGATGAAGTGATTATGCAATAATTAGAACAATCATAGTACAAATGTAAAAGCATAAAATAAATCAACACAAGATTTGTTTATGGAAGTTCTGGGTGGTGTAATCCCATACGTCTCCCCATCTCCTGTGGTGTAGGAGGTATCACTAGAATTTTGAGATAGCTGTTACAAAATCCTAGCCTAATGACAGTCCTTCACGACACCCTAGTTTCACTGTCTACACATAATGAAGAAAGGTCGGATTGCTCCCTTCATTCTGCACACTGATCCTTCGGAGGTGGAATGACCCCTTCACCAGCTCACCACTGACATACACACAGTCCGCAGACTGCACCAACCGCTGTGGCAACCAAGTTGCAACCGAATGAGGAAAGGTGAAGTTGCTCTCCACAAACTATGCACAGCCAACCCTTTTTCACAAGGTTAGGTTTAGAATTAATCAAAAGATTAATTCAGTGAGCTGTCTGATTCTTCTCGATAAAGTGTTGTAGCTCCAAGATGCCTTCTTCCCCCTTAATGGGTTACTGGATCTTTCTTTTAAATCTCCAAGGCAATTCTGTTGGCTTCCCATTTTTCTAGATATGAAATCTGATTTTCTGGATATGGATCTTTAGATATGTGCTTTTCAAAACTTCTCTGATCCTTACATCTTCAATCCTTTTTCTCTGTGTATTTATAGAGGTGATGTAACGGTCAACTAGCTCTTGTAGCCGTTACATTTGTCGTTTAGCCAACGTTCATATGTACGACCTTTTGTCAGTTCAAATTCAATAGGGCCTTAACTCAGTTTTCTATTCTTCTTCAAATTTGAGTACCTTGTATTCTTGAAATCCGACTTTTATTGACTTAGTCGGAGTACACCATTCAGCTTCTTTCTTCTCCTGATAACTGATATTCTTTGTTCTTAAGATTATTCAGCTTTACATGATCTATAGTTCAGTTTCAGGTCACCACAGATTTGCCTGAATCCTGATTTATAGTCACGGCTTAATCGCTTCTAACCGAGTTTGCCACCTCGCTTCTTCGGTCTTCAACAACCGAGTCCGTGTCCCTCGCTTCTTCGCCTTCTTAGATATGCCAACCGAGTCCGTGTCCCTCGGCCGAGCTTATCTTTTTCGCTTCTTGCATAACGGAGTCTGCTTCCTCGCTTCTTCATGTATAAACTCAGTTTTCTTGTTGCGACTCAGCTGTTTGCCTAGTTTCTAACTATTACAATGCTTGTCTGAAATAACCTATACAAGATTCAGACTCTAGATAGAAATTATACATTTTTCTCTAGACTGTTTCTTGCTTCTTCTTCCATTATGCACTATAACAGCTAGTTATGACTTCATCATGATGGGTTATAAGTGGTCTTATTAATTACGTGACGAATCATCATCAAAACACAAATATTATTTCCAACAATTTCCCCCTTTTTGATGATGTATCATAACCCTCCCTAAAAGCAATAATAAAAGAATAATGCAAGAAAACATAACAAAAGAAAAAAAAAACAAACTAAACAGCTGAGTTCATTACAAGATTATGCCACAACAAACTGAATTACAAATTTCCTTTTTCCAAATTCATTTGCTTTTCACCAATAAAGATGCTCCTTTTGTCTCCAGGAGTCTTCTTGCCTTTCCTTCTTCTTTTGATTCACCATCTCTAGGCTTGATCTCCAAGTATTCATTGATTAACTGATTTGCCTCTTCATTTTCCTGGTTATTAAATTTTATCAGGATCTCCTTGATTTCCTCATTCATCAGCTTCTCTTCTTCTTCTTCAAAAATAAGACTAAGTTCCATGCCTTTAGGCTTTTCCCCCTCAGTTCTTGTCTTTCTATCTTTTGCTGCCTTTAGACTTTCTTTCAATCTGACACAGATTGCAAGTTTCTTCCTGATATTCAGCACAGCTTTGACTGAGGTTTCTTCATCTTTCTCAGTTCTTGTTTCTGTGAAGGTCTCTTCTGCAGTTAACTCCTCGATCAGATTATCAATTTCTTCTCCATTTTGTTGGATCGCTAGTAGATCGGCATCTACTTCTTTATCTTGTTCTTTCACCAACAGTCTGGCATAGAATTCTTCGGATTTACCAAATTTCGCTTTTCTCTTCCGTTTTATCAGTAGCAGCATCATCTTCAGCTTTCTCTTCATCATTCTCTTCATCACCTTCAGTTTTCTCTTCCCCATTGTTTGAAGATATGCAAAAGCTTTCTTCAAACATCTTGCGTCGGTGATGATGTTGGAGAATTTGTTTAAACTCCGAGTAATGTGCTTTTCCAATAAAGTCATGTAGATTGTAGAGTTTCGTTTGTAGTTTGCATCGGCTTTCAATGATCTCTTTCGATCTTTCCAATTTCTCTTCGCTTCAAGTTTCTTGACGCCGAGATTCTTCGCCTGCGATTTTCTTGTAGATGCCTCATGAACCTTAGATGGGGAACTTGGTTCTTGATAATGAAAATGAACATCATGTCTTGACAGCTCCTTTTCATAATCGCCTCGCAAAATTCAAAGCATCGTCCAAGGCTTCTCTTTGCTCTTCGAAGTGTACTCTCCATGCGTCTCGGTTGGATGTTCACTTTCTTCATTTCTTCACGTTCACTTCCTTCGCTTTCATCATCAATCTGAATTACATCTTCGCCGCTTTTTTCTTAACTCCGAAATTTGTTCCACATCCTTCTTTGTCTTCTCAAGGTTCTGTCATCCAATCTTACAGTCCTATTTGAACTAGAATCTGAAATTTCACTTCTTTCTTCTTCAATGATTTTCCTCTTCTTCACTCCAGTGGACACTGATTTGTGTTTCACTTCTGTTTGTGTGGATTTTGAAATGGAGAAATGATCTAGTATCCTTTGAACTAGATAAGTGTATCCCTTTTTCAGTAAAAACCTTTCTCCAGTAGCCTTCCTTCCTTTGGCTTTCTCTTTCTCGTCTGAAATTTGTTTGATCAAATGATTGAGAACAAACTTGTTCCAATCCAATCTCTCTTCAAACCATATAGCATAGATCAGCTTTAGTTTATCTATCGAAAGAGTGTAGAAATTCCGAGCATGACCAATGACATTTTTGGTCAGAAGGATCGTCAAGAACGCGAATTCTTGTTTCTGTTGATAGATTGATCCAATGAAATTCTTCTCGTCCTTGTTGAGTGCTGTGATATTCCAGAGCTTGCCTTTTTCTTCATTTCCAAAGGTGAGAGATGAAGATCCTCCATATATGTACAAACCAAAGACTAGTGAAAGCAAATGTTCATCAACATTAATGCTTTTATTTTGAACTGCCGTCCTGAAACTTTTTCCATCATTGGTGATTACGGCATTTTTGTAGAAGTCTTTGATGCCGTCTGGACACAGAGTAGTGACCTTTTTATCAATCAAATTCTCCAATCCTCGAATTTTCTTGATTTTGCTTACGATCTGAGTTGACAGAGTGGAGTTTGAAATTTTTTGACAAAAATAGTCTAGGCTTGTGGTGATTCCTTCATCAATGTTGTATCACTCCATGATTTTATGATTTGAGAATTCTTGGGGGAACTTTGAAGAATATGAATTTGAGCAGGATTTTGTCAAGATTGAGTTTCTGAGTCTTCAATCGTTTTCAAATAAGAGTCGTGTCGTAATCAATGAGATTTGTAGGGTTGTACATCTACTTTTTCTCCCTGATTGACACGTGGCAATAAGTGATTTGTTATGTCAGCCCAAACGATAGATGGCAGCTGGAAATTTTTCTACTTTTGACCAATTTACCCTTCATCAGCTTTTGCATTTTCAGCTTTGTGTAGAAGTCAGTTTTTCTGAGGATTTTGCAATAAAAACTGACTTTTTCCTGCAAAACAGCTTTAATTTTTCTTCGGTACCCATATCTTCTTGGGTCCGGCTGGATTAGTTACTGAAGTATAACTTTCAGTTTCTTGGTTGAGAGAATTAAGCCTTCTCAACTCTTTTCTAGATAAACCATTACGCTCAACCTTAGTTGATTTCACAAGGATTCTTTTAGATTTTACATCTTTAATTTCTTTGTGTAATCCACTAGGTCTTCCAGTATCTTGGTGTCTAGAGTTTATACTCTTTGAAATCTCAAGACTGGGTAGGGGTGAGGAATCATCATTGCTTTTGTCAAATCTACTAGACATTAATCTTACATCAAGATTTGACATCTCACTTTCAAGAAACTCACAACAATTTTTTGCTTTGCCAAGTTCTATGTCTTTTAATCTTGATTCCAGTGTGAGTTTTTCGGTTAACTTGACAAGTTCAGAGTTTCTCTGACTGAGTTCAGCGAATGATAACTGAGTTGAAGAATGTACCTTTTCTTGTTGGTTTGATACAGTTTTAAGATTTGAATGTACATTCTTTTGTTGCTCTAATGAATCTTCTATATCAATAGTAACTTGCAACAAATTCTTTTCTTCTTCTTATGAGAGATCTCTTAGTGATGGAACTCCTCTGGATTTGTCTATATAAACATTGAAGTTCGTATCCACATCATCACTGGATTGAAGTTCTGGATTTGTATTCAAATTTGTCGCACTGAACCTCTCAGATAATTGATCCTGAAAATCAGATACATTTTGCAAACAATAAGTCAAGGGGTGAATAAGCCAACTTCTAATTCTGGATGTTACCATTGAAATCAAACTAAGTGCTTTTACAACTGATACAGTGAGGGCTTCCAACAACTGGTTTGTATCGGAAATAACTAATGGCCAGTTACTTCAAGCTGATACTGATATTCGGTAATGGATCTCTTCAAAACAGAAGCACAGCTCCGATACCAATTGTTGGTCCCTTGGAATGGCTAACACAAGTTTAGAAGGGGGGTGAATAAACTTGTCACCAAAAACTTTCCTAAACTGGAAGTACTCCAGGAACTGAGTTTCTCCGAAACATAAACTGACGCTCGTTCAGTTTCGTTCCTGTCCCTTAACTTGTGTAGAGTTCAACTAACTCAACTGAGTATAAGTCATTACTGACTTATTCTTAGTCTAGTTAACTGGCAGCGGATAGAACTAGCCTTAGTGCAATAGATGTGTCAATAAAAATCTGAACCTCCTATGTATCAGTTTGGTGCTGACTCAGTGTCTAATGTTTGCTGAGTGAAGTGATGAAGTGATTATGCAATAATTAGAACAATCATAGTACAAATGTAAAAGCATAAAATAAATCAACACAAGATTTGTTTATGGAAGTTCCAGGTGGTGTAATCCCGTACGTCTCCCATTCTCCTGTGGTGTAGGAGGTATCACTAGAATTTTGAGATAGTTGTTACAAAATCCTAGCCTAATGACAGTCCTTCACGACACCCTAGTTTCACTGTCTACACATATTGAAGAAAGGTAGGATTGCTCTCTTCATTCGGCACACTGATCCTTCGGAGGTGGAATGACTCCTTCACCAGCTCACCACTGACATACACACAGTCCGCAGGCTGCACCAACCGTTGTGGCAACCAAGTTGCAACCGTATGAGGAAAGGTGAAGTTGCTCTCCTCAAACTATGCACAGCCAACCCTTTTTCACAAGGTTAGGTTTAGAATTAATCAAAGATTAATTCAGTTAGCTGTCTGATTCTTCTGGATATAGCGTTGTAGCTGCAAGATGCCTTCTTCCCCCTTAATGGGTTACTGGATCTTTCTTTTAAATCTCCAAGGCAATTCTGTTGGCTTTCCCTTTTTCTAGATATGAAATCTGATTTTCTGGATCTGGATCTTTAGATATGTGCTTTTCAAAACATCTCTAATCCTTACATCTTCAATCCTTTTTCTCTGTGTATTTATAGAGGTGATGTAACGGTCAACTAGCTATTGTAGCCGTTACATTTTTCGTTTAGCCAACGTTCATATGTACGACCTTTTGTCGTCTTGTCAGTTCAAATTCAACAGGTCCTTAACTCAGTTTTCTATTCTTCTTCAAAACTGAGTGCCTTGTATTCTTGACATCCGACTTTTATTGACTAAGTCGGAGTACACCATTCAGCTTCATTCTTCTCATGATAAATGATATTCTTTGTCCTTAAGATTATTCAGCTTTACATGATCTATAGTTCAGTTTCAGGTCACCACAGATTTGCCTTAATCCTGATTTATAGTCACGGCTTAATCAGCTTCTAACTGAGTTTGCCACCTCGCTTCTTCGCCTTCAACAACCGAGTCCGTGTCCCTCGCTCTTCGCCTTCTTAGATATGCCAACCGAGTCCGTGTCCCTCGGTGAGCTTATCTTTTTCGCTTCTTGCATAACTCGCTTCCTCGCTTCTTCATGTATAAACTCGCTTTTCTTGTTGTGACTCAAATTTTTGCCTAGTTTCTAACTATTACAATGCTTGTCTGAAATAACCTATACAAGATTCAGACTCTAGATAGAACTTATACATTTTTCTCTAGACTGTTTCTTAATTCTTCTTCCATTATTCACTATAACAGCTAGTTATGACTTCATCATCATGGGTTATACGTGATCTTATTCATTACGTGATGAATCATCATCAAAACACAAATATTATTTCCAACAAAAAGCTCACATCCATTGTATCATTAAGTTGATACAACACTCAGTCTATTCAACAATCAAGTTCTCAAGAAATCGGCGAACCTGTTGAAGCATCTGTGGAGTTTGAAGGAACTGTGATGATGCTAAATAATGCACCACCGGTTTAACAGGGCCACGTGTAATCTAAGGGTGTGTCAAGAAGAATATGCAAGGCTAGTACTGTAGTAAAGATGGTGTTTTTGGTGTTTTATGGGTGAGTCCAAGAATGTATCTTGGATTTCCTACGTATCAAGTGTAATGTCCAGAAATCAAACCTTACATAGTTCCTGGAGCTGTGTATTTATAGGCACATGCCCTTCTTCTGCCCTAAACTTAAGGCGGTTTGGTCTATTGACATAAATAACCCTTATTGGGCCTTGCCCCTTGCCCAAGCAACTCTCTGGATGTTGGGCTTAGGAATCTGGGCTGGAACCCTGGTCTCGACTCGTATAACTCCGACATGGGTGTTCGAAATGGGACACTTGCAGAATCTGCTGGTTGCTGCGGACTTCACTGACTTGTCGTTTATTCGACTCGAGGTGAGTACTAGAGGCTTGGACCTTTCATACGCCAGCTGGACCAACTAGATAATTCCATGTGGAGGGGTGAAATCCCGTATCGTCATAAGCCCCCCAGATCAGAGAGAAGTTCATCTTGTATGCTGAGCTCGGATCTGAAAATTTGAATTATCTGTCCAATACGTGGCTTTCTTTAGGTGGGAATACAGCTGTCTTTCTAGCCGATGTTGGCTGTCGTAAGATGACGTCACATTGTATCAGTATTAATGGGTGCAGGAAACGAAGCGCCTTCATTGGTCCAAGTGGGGATTTTTTTCCTTGATTATCGCGTTTCAAATTCTATAACTGTCCCCAAATCCTGCCCTTTCAAATCATTTTCAAGATTGTGGAGCATAAAAGGAGTCCAAGACTTTGAAGTCTCTCATTTGCCATTCTTTATCTCCGCTTTATCCCTTAATCGCAAGTAAGCCCTACTCTTACTCAAATTCTTTCTTTGTTTTTATTTCTTTTCCTTTTCTCACTTCCATGTCTAGTAGTGAGAGCGATTCTCAAAATAGGGAAGAACCTGTTGTGGTAGAAGAAGAATCGGCGGAGAGGACGATTTCTGGGCAACCACTTCCTTCCGGTGAAAGAGTAGCCGAAGAAGAAGAAGAAGGAGGAGAAGAAGAATCATCTTCTCGACCTGCTATCAAATGCCAAACAAGGATGAAGGGTCAAGGACCATACGGTTGTATATCCAACCTAACTCAGGAAAAAGCCAAAGCCGTCTGTTTAAGATATGGCATTCCATACTCTTCTGAAAACATCAAAGTGTCTCACGGTAGATATCAATATGCCTATGATCCTTCTCATGGGTTCTATGCCATTTACGAGGCGCAACTGAAAGAGGGATTAAGGTTTCCCTTCGACCCGTCCCTCATAGAAGTCCTCCGACATTATCAGATCTGCATCACCCAACTCGCTCCAAATGGAGTTAGGAGCGTTATGGGCTTCGTGCTGGCATGTTGGATAGCCAAGGTCGAATTCTCAGTTAACCTATTTTGATAGTACTATTCGATCCAAGGCCTACAAGATACGGGGTGGTACACTTTCCAGAGACGTCCCCTGGTCTCGGAGTTTGTGAGGAGAGTGACCTCGTCTCAGGGTGAGTGGAAGCCTCATTTTTTCTTCATCCAACATGGGTTGAAAGATATCGATATCCATACCTGGTACAAGAGGCCCAGTAAAATGCATGATAGGCTTGAATCTGATGCCCCCCGCGAGTGTAGGATTCTCGAGAGGGTTAACCCCGATGTCGTAAGTCGAAACCTTCATTCTCTATACCCTTTTTCTGATGTCGAGACGGCGGGTCCGGGTGCTTATCTGGAACTCGATGAGGACATTCGAGTTTTGTGTAGGACTTTTATTCACTCTGTCGAGCTGCTATACTTCTGCGCTTTTTTCTTTTTCTATACTTGTTTCTGTTTTGACAGTGTATTGATGTCGATTTTTCTGTGTTTGCAGTGGAATTCTTCTCAAAGTTGGAGGCGGTTGGCAAAGTGCATGACCCTAAGAAATTTGATCCCAAAAAGATTCAAGAACTGGCCGGCATCAGGTCGAAAAAGCCAGTGTCTGGTGCAATAATCTCCAGAGGTCAGAGGACTCCGGCCCGAGCTTCAACTCCTGTGTCGACATCCGACATTCTGAGAGATCAACCTGACGAGGCTGGGGTGACTGAGCAGGCTGAAGGGAGTCTCACCTCGAGAAAACGCCAAAAGACAACTGAGGTGAGGCATGGAGCTGGGAAGGAAGCTCGCAACCTCCCTCCTCGAGGCTCAAGCGGCATCGAGACGATCCGCGGCATGAGTCTTGCTGAAATGGAGGCCATGGATCCTGAGGAGCTGGGTGATTGCTATTCAAAAGTTATCCGAGCTGTAAGTCTTCACTTAACTCTTATAATTTTGTGATTTTTGTCTACTCCTCGAATTCACACCATTCTGTTTGCAGGCTCGGCTAATGACCAAAGTGACTTTAAAAATAATCGAGTCTCCATCTGCTGTCTTGGTGGAGCAGAGGGAAACAATTGCCAGACTGACCTCCGATATCGAGAAGCAGAAAGCTAAGGTGACCAAGCTGGATGATCGGCGCGTCAAACTTGAGTCTGACTTGGCAACCTCTCGGGACGAATTGTCCAAGGTGTGCAAGGACATAGCTGACAGGGATGCTGAGCTTCGAAGGTGAGATCGGAGCTCGATGAAACAAAAGCCAAATTGGCGAGATCCATTAAGGCCCGAGACGACCTTCAATTCGAGGTGGATAGCTTCACGACTCGACTTGAGTCGGCGAAAAAGGATTTTCTTGCTTCTGCTGAGCTCAAAAATGACCTGACGCTGCTGATGAGTCAGGCTATGAAGGGAGGATTCTCGAACGCCCTTGATCAGGTTAAGATGGTCGTCCGAGACTTTGAAGTATCTAGCATCGAGAAGGCTCACTTGTACGATCCTGAGGCCATCCCTCGTTATGGTCGATACTTCACTGAATTTAAGGCCGGCATTTCTCTTCATGAAAAGTATGTGGCTCCTGCCATAGAGGAGGATGAAGAGGAGAACCTCGAGTCGGATGATCCAGTTGACCCCAAAGCCTCTACCTCAAACCAGCCTGCTGCTTGATGAACTTTTTTAGTTATCGTTTTTTGAACAATTTGATTCGATCAAGCTGTAATAACATTTGTTGATCTTTTATTGAACCTTTTGATTCGATCTAGTTGTAATGGGATATCACTTTTTGAATTTTGAATTTCAATCTATGTTTTTTCATTGAACTTCTTTTGTGTTATTGACTATCTGTCTAGGGTGTAGTCCCTTGGACTTAATTCCCTTTCGACATCGTTTTATGGGGTGTAGTCCTTTGGACTTAATTCCCCTAAGCCCCTCGAAGTGTAGTGTTGGAAATAAAATTTATGTTTTGATGATGATTCATCGCTTATTCAGTTAATATTCTAAACCCCATTGATAAAGTGTCATAACTAGCTGTTATAGTGCAAAGCAAAAAGATGTCTAGATATCAATGTATAGGATTTATTAGAGTCTGATATTTGTATAAGTTAAATCAGACAAGTACTGTAATAGTTCTAGGCTGGAACTCAGAAAGTAAGAAACTGAGATTTAGAGAAACTGAACAATAGAGCACATCAACATACAACTAAAGAAGATAAGTTCGCTGAGAGTTATAGACTCAGTTGGCTTATCTAAGAATATTGAAGAACTGAGGGTTCAAACTCAGTTATTGAATATTGAAGAACTGAGGGTTCAAACTCAGTTATGAAGACCAAGTCGAGACTGTAAAGTTAGACGTCAGGCAAGATTATGGTGACCTGAACTGACTTTATGGATCTTGTATGAAGACCTAAAAATCATAAGGACAATGAATTCTTTGATGATAATGAGTCATGGTGTACTCTGATTAAGTCAATTATAATAAGATGAAAACTGAAGTACTGATATTTGAAGAAGAGTAAAATCACAGTTAATGCTCCAAGTCAGTCAAGAAACTGACAAATGATAAACTCAGTATAAAACTGATAAGGAACTCAGTTTTATATGTCAGTCATCCATTAAACTGATCGTACAGTCGAACGTTACAAAGGATGTGATTTTATTAGATGAACTACTGACAAATCAGAACGGTCATAAAATATAGCCGTTGCAAGATTCAAGCAGGATGAACGTTGAATGAACCCCTTTAAATAGACCACCTCTACAACGTCAATAGAGGGGGTGTGTATATTACACGAGAGCAGGAAAACTAAAAAGAATCTATCTAGTCAAGAAAAATTTAATTAAGGGGGAAAACCAAATTCAAAAGAACACCTGCCAAGCACTAAATTACAAGATCGAGAAATTTCTTCAAGTGTTAAAAGTGCATTCAAGATTAATCAAGTTTATTCATTTGAAGAAATACAGAGCCGTGCTTAATTTAATTATCCTGAAGAAAAGCTCTAATCACAATTGAATCATAGTTATTGATTCAAGTCTCAACTTTGATTTTATCAAAGGTTTAGACTGTGAAACACCAAGAAGGTGCGAAGGACAGTTGAGTGCAGTCAGGAAGACTGTGTTTGTGATGAGCTGGTGAAGAGGCAATTCTACCCTCCAGGGACCAGTGGTTCAAACAATTGAAGAGCAGCAATCCTACATGTTCTACAAGTGTTTAGATAGTGAAGCTAGGGATTAGTCAAGGACTATCAATTTAGGAATCTTGGTAACCGGCCCATCTCAAAGAAGTTCTAGTTGAATTTTCTTCCGTATCACAGGGGAAGAGAGGATTGACAGGATTACACCACCTATAATCTCTATAAATCTTGTCTATTTACTTTACGCATTCATTTACTTTATTATAGTTAGATTTATGTGGTTTTCACTCCGAAACTAAGTTAACTAGTTGTTAAAGGCTAATTTATATCCACTGCCAGTTAACAAGACTAAATATAAGTCAGCATTGACTTATACTCAGATGAGTTAGCTGAACTCCGCACAAGTTTCAGGACAGGAACAAAACTGAGCTGAGTATCAGTTTGAGTTTGACAGAAACTCAGTTCCTGGGGATTTTCCAGTTTGGTAAAAGTTTTTGGTGACAAGTTTATTCACCCCCCCCCCCTCTAAACTTGTGTTAGCCTTTCCAAGGGACCAACAATTGGTATCGGAGAAATTTCTTCCTTCTGGAGGAGATCCGAGTTGTTACTGCTTAAGTTATAAACCAGTTATTGAAAATCCTTTCTGTACTTCATTTAAACATCTAGAATTAGGAATTGGCTAAATAACCCCCTGACTGACTACTTGCAGAATGTTGTCTATGATTTCCAGGATCAAGTATTTGAAAGATTCAGTACTACAAGCTCTCACACAAATCCGGAACCTCATTTCAGTCATAATGAATACATTGAGTTCGATGCGAATGATGATGAATCCAGAGGATTTCCATCCCTAAGCGATCTTTCAGAAGAAGCAGAAAGAGATTTACTACGAGTACCTAATTATGTAGAAGAAGAACTGATCAAAGATCCATCCAGTACAAAAGCCAAAGATATTGATGAGACTCTAACTACAAGTCATGAAGGTGAAAGTGATGAAGAAATCATACTGCTAGGAGCAACACAGGCAAATGATGTTGATACAGGAAAACAAGTCCTAGTTGATGATGATTCCTCGACAGAAGATCTACCTATCAAAAATCAGGAGGTAATCGCATCTACATCCAGCACTCACACTATCATGAACAATCAAAGAAATGATGATTTCAATAAAACCTTGGACATACTCATAGAAAAATTAGAGGCAACTCAAAAGAATTATGAGAATGTCAAAAAGGAGAAAAAGTAATTGAAAACTGAAATTTCAAGATTGAATGCTGAAATCAATCTAGTCAAAACTAATAATGGAACCAAGGTAATTCGACCAACTGATGAACTAACAAAAGTTATAAACATCAAAGAATCATCAGTTGATCCAATTTCCAGAGTTCAATTCAAACCAGGAAAACCATTTGGAGATAGATCTGGTTTAGGGTTTGATAATCAATATAATTCTAAGTTCAGACCAAGAACAGTTGCAATAAAATTTGTGACTACTCAAAAGTCAGAAACTCAGAAAACTGATAAAGTTATTAGAACTGACAAAAACTCAAAGACACCCAATGCACAACCGACAAAACCGAAAAATCGGTTGGTAAATTTCACCAGGCCAACAGATTTTACGTAAAAGACTCGGAAGGTCGAAAACGAGAAAAACGATCGGAGATCAGTAAGAAAAATCTTCAAGTCACATTCATCTAAGAATGTAGATCATTCATGGAGTAACAGACTCAAAGGGAAAGGAAGATTATTTCCTACTGATGAAGATTGGAATGAACCATCACATCAGTTTCAAAAAATGAACAAACCTAAAACTGTTAAGGCAAAACAGGAAAAATTTGTGAAAGCTGACTTTACTCAGTCAAAATATCAAGAGAAGTATAAAGTTAAAAATAAAGTTGTATCATCAAAAACTAATCAGTTAGGACCCAAACAGATATGGGTACCAAAAATTTCTTATTTTGTTTTGCAGGAGAAAACCCGCTAAACTGAAAACTGAAAAGTGGAATTCACAAAACTAAGTTGTATTTACAACTGAGTTTTTGAATTCAGCACAAGGACAAAACTGAACATATACAGCTGTTGATACACCGTACCTACTCTATTCACTATATTCTAGCTACAGATGTCAAGAAAAGACGTGGTCCTTCTCAAATCTAAACTGTCCATATCTTCCACTCGTCCACCTTTTCACAAACTAAAAATATTTATGACAAGATGTTCTAATGTCCCACTCAATTCTTAACTACCCCTACTACAAATTATAAATACCCAAAATTTTCTTTTGTAATTTCTTACGTTTAAATTTTGAATCCACCCTCTGAATCTCAAATTTTCAAAATATTCAATCAAATCCAGAAAAATGACTTTCACTCTTGTTGAACCCAGAATGATCGTATCTCTTGAACAGTATATTGCAAAATATATTGATCAAACTCTAGTCAATTCAATTGCAACAAAAATCCGAAAAATTAAAGGTTTGGATGCTGTTTTCAACATCGATCTGAAAAGTGTATGTTTAGAAAGCATTGGAGACTTCTATCAATTTGGTAGAACAACCGTAGAAGGAGAAGACACACAAACCTACATCACTACCGTCAATGATAAGGAGATCAAGGTCACCGAAGATCTAATTGCAGAAATCTTTGGATTTGACAAATCCGGAGGATCAGCAGCCATCAAGCTAACTAAGGAACAAAAGGAGAAACTATGGAAAGATATAGCGATTAGTGGAGAATCCGCCGTCTCACAGACCGGGAGCACAAGCTTACTCAAGCCAGAGTTCAATTTTCTCTCAAAAATGTTAGCAAACTGCGTCATTGGAAATGCAGGAAACTTTAGCAATCTATCTGGAGCAAAATTAGATTTGCTATATGTGATTTGGTTTGGAAAAGATTTCAATTGGGCAAGATATCTATTTGATCAATTGATAGCACAGTCAATTGACGCACCCAAAAAGAAGACCGATGAAAAGAAAGGTCGATTTTATCACAAGAAAACTCTTGCGTTAGTTGTCCAAAGAATATTAGACCATTTTGGAGTCGCAAAGAGAAAAGAAACACCATTTGCTGATGGGAAAATTGCCATTAAGGAAGAAAAAGCTGGAAAAAGGAAAGCTGAGAAATCTGTGAATGAACCTAAAAAGAAGAAAAGCGAAAATCGAAGAAACTCCGCAACCGGAGATGAAGTTTTAGAACATTGAAGATCTTAAGAAAAGAAGAAAACAGTTGGAAGAAACGAAAAAATGCATAACGATCTAGTTACGAGAAACCAATAGAAGTGTCACCAACACAAGAAGCAAGAACTGAAGTTGCTGACGGATCAGCACCAGTAGTGAGAACTGAAGCAAATCTCACCGAATCTATTCCAGTTTCGGTAACTGGAGTTTTATCAATTCAAGAACCAGCTACACAATCACAAGAAATGGAATAGTAAAAGAAACTGAAGTTGTCAACAGAGAACAGACTGTTGAAACTGATTTGCAGAAAGAAGCTGAAACTCAAGGGGAACAGACCCTGAGAACTGAGCCTGATGATGAAGAATCCGATTGTGATGAAAGACTGATTGATGGAACAACATTGAATATGCTTATGTTGCTTTCAAAATCCAAGTCTACTTCTCAAGAATTTGCCCCCAGATTAGAACATGAGGAAACAGTTAGAGAATCCTCAATTTCTCACTCAGAGGAAAAGGAGGTGAAGCAGAAAAAGCATCAACCAAGGTTATTCGGTTGGATGATCAAGTCGATGAAGATGAAACCACTGAGCATATAATGGATGAAGTTCCTATTGCTGATTTGGAACCTGAACCTCCTGAAAAACAAGTTGTTGAAGAACTTGTAAGTGATAAATTTATGGGAACTGAGCCGACAATCTTAGTTTCAGTCATTGAAAAAGAGACATCAGTCGTCCCGTACGCCGCTCGAGAAAGGTATCAGCAGAACCAATCCTATGGAAACTGATGATGTTGCAAGAACTGATCCCATGAAAATTGAAGTTTCTATTCAAGAAGAAGACCATGAGATCACAAGAGAATCAGAAGATACTCTCACACCATTTAAATCCACATCTGATCATGGAGAACTTATGAAAACTGATTATGAGCGATTGCACAGATATAGAACTTGGAAATTCAGTTCTATTGCCAATCAAAGAAGTGAGCAAGCAGAAATGGAAGCTATAGAGAAATGGGTATTTGATTTATACAACATTTCAAATCTATCGGAAGTAATCAATACCGATGAGTTCATAAATCAAGGATATGCGCTGATCAGAAATAGCTATTGGAGGGAAGCCATAGCCAGTGGAAGTTCCAAGAAGAATGTTGATGATGATGATTTTGAGGAAGATCCCGACCTACAAAAAGGGATTCTTGCCTCTATACAAGAAAAGGAAACTGCAACAGAACTGAATACTGATGAAGATTCTAGTAGTTCTAGAGAAAGCAGTGAAAGTTCAAGTTCTAAAAGTGTATCTGCAACACAACAAGACGAAGAAGAAGAATGAGGTTACCAATCTCCCACTGACAAGTCCACACTTGAAATAGCAAGAACTGTGGCAAACATGCCTAGTGAAGATTCAGATGATGAACTCAATGTACATCTATCACCAGCAAAAGCTATTGATTCATCAAGCTTGGAAGAAGCTAAGAGACAATCTGAAGAAAGAAGTCAATCGACTGAATATAGAGAAAAACTGAAGCAAGTTGTTCTCTCACCTCTAAAGCAAGCTAAATCAACTGAGGCTGAGACAAATAAAGGAAAAGAACAAGAAGCTGGCAGTTCAAAAGATTTGCCCACTCAAGTGGATCTCATTAAGTTTTACCATAATGAGATAATCAGAATTAAGAAAGACGATAACAGCTTATTTGTAAAGGTTCTACATCCTTAGAAGCCAACAAAGATAAAAGAAGTAATCTTGAAAAGAAAATGGATACCGTCAATGATAACTGTCATAACACCCTGCTTGAGCTTCGGAAAACAACCATCGAGCATGATGCAAGAAGAGATGAAACTCAAGATAGATGGGAAGTTATTCTGAATAATCTGGTAGATAGAATGATCTTAATGGAATAGGGCATGAAGGACTCAGTTGTGGCTCAAACCATTTTGGCATCAACTCAACAAACCTTGAATGCTTACATCAAAAGCCTGATTCATAAAGATGATGTCAATAAGGGGGAAAGTTTGGATATCTTAAAAGTCCATGCAGCTGAGATGCCACGAGTCCTTACCAATGTTGATGATAAATTGGATGAACTGGAGAAAGCAAGAGGAGATTTCACTGATGAAGAAATGAAACTGATTATTAAATACTCGGAGCCTACTGCCAAAAGAGTTGGTTTGGATTCTCGTCTATACAGTTTATTCAGAAACTTACCAGAAAGGGAAGGAGTATCAAAAGAAGAATCTCTAGATACGTTCCTACATATGCAGAAGGTGCTCATGCACTACTGGAATAAACTGAAGAAATGGGAAGCAGATGGTACCATAGATAGAGAATCAGAGAAAATTGAAAAGGCTGAACCCAAATTTGTTAATAATCTACTGAGAACAGCCACCAAAGAAAAATTGAGGGCAACTATCTTCACTTTTGCAGTTCTTTTCAAAAACAAGTTTTTCAAGAAGAACAATATATCTCAATCATGGAACATTTGGGCAAGCATCAATGGGATTGAAAGCTCAGCTACAAATGATGCTATGAGATCTTTTGCAGAAAATTATGATAATCATGTATCTCAATCTGCCAAGTAAAAAGAAACTATCTTCTAGTTCCTTTTTATCATGTTGTATTTTATTACTCTATCTTGTAACTCAGTTATCGAATAAATTCTCAGTTTCTCAGTTCATTGCGTTATTTATCGTATTTTGTTTTATCTTTTTGCATTGCTTTTAAGGAGGGTATTGACATCATCAAAAAGGGGGAAATTGTTGGAAATAAAATTTATGTTTTGATGATGATTCATCGCTTATTCAGTTAATATTCTAAACCCCATTGATGAAGTGTCATAACTAGCTGTTATAGTGCAGAGCAAAAAGATGTCTAGATATCAATGTATAGGATTTATTAGAGTCTGATATTTGTATAAGTTAAATCAGACAAGTACTGTAATAGTTCTAGGCTGGAACTGAGAAAGTAAGAAACTGAGATTTAGAGAAATTGAACAAAAGAGCACATCAACATACAACTAAAGAAGATAAGTTCGCTGAGAGTTACAGACTCGGTTGGCTTATCTAAGAAGATTGAAGAACTGAGGGTTCAAACTCAGTTATTGAAGATTGAAGAACTGAGGGTTCAAACTCAGTTATGAAGACCAAGTCGAGACTGTAAAGTTAGACGTCGAGCAAGATTGTGGTGACCTGAACTGACTTTATGGATCTTGTATGAAGACCTAATAATCATAAGGACAATGAATTCTTAAATGATAATGAGTCATGGTGTACTCTGATTAAGTCAATTATAATCAGATGAAAACTGGAGTACTGATATTTGAAGAAGAGTAAAATCACAGTTAATGCTCCAAGTCAGTCAAGAAACTGACAAGTGATAAACTCGCATATAAAGCGATAAGGAAACTCGCTTTTATATGTCAGTCATCCATTAAACTGATCGTACAGTCGAACGTTACAAAGGAAGTGATTTTATTGGATGAACTACTGACAAATCAGAACGGTCATAAAATATAGCCGTTGCAAGATTCAAGCAGGATGAACGTTGAATGAACCCCTTTAAATAGACCACCTCTACAATGTCAATAGAGGGGGTGTGCATATTACACGAGAGCAGGAAAACTAAAAAGAATCTATCTAGTCAAGAAAATTTTAATTAAGGGGGAAAGCCAAATTCAAAAGAACACCTGCCAAGCACTAAATTGCAAGTTCGAGAAATTTTTTCAAGTGTTAAAAGTGCATTCAAGATTAATCAAGTTTATTCATTTGAAGAAATACAGAGCCGTGCTTAATTTAATTATCCAGAAGAAAAGCTCTAATCACAATTGAATCATAGTTATTGATTCAAGTCTCAACTTTGATTTTATCAAAGGTTTAGACTGTGAAACACCAATAAGGTGCGAAGGACAGTTGAGTGCAGTCAGGAAGACTGTGTTTGTGATGAGCTAGTGAAGAGGCAATTCTACCCTCCAGGGACCAGTGGTTCAAACAATTGAATAGCAGCAATCCTACCTCTTCTACAAGTGTTTAGATAGTGAAGCTAGGGATTAGTCAAGGACTATCAGTTTAGGACTCTTTGTAACCGGGCCATCTCAAAGAAGTTCTAGTGGAATTTTCCTCCGCATCACAGGGGAAGAGAGGATTGACAGGATTACACCTCCTGGAACCTCTATAAATCTTGTCTATTTACTTTACGCATTCATTTACTTTATTATAGTTATATTTATGTGGTTTTCACTCTGAAACTAAGTTAACTAGTTGTTAAAGGCTAATTTATATGCGCTGCCAGTTAACAAGAATAAATATAAGTCATTATTGACTTATACTCAGTTGAGTTAGCTGAACTCCGCACAAGTTTCAGGACAGGAACAAAACAGAGCTGAGTATCGGTTTGAGTTTGACAGAAACTCAGTTCCTGGGGCTTTTCCGGTTTGGTAAAAGTTTTTGGTGACAAGTTTATTCACCCCCCCCCCCCCTCTAAACTTGTGTTAGCCTTTCCAAGGGACCAACATGTAGTATGATTACATGACTCATGGTACACTTGAGTGTGAGTCGACCTAGCATTGTACTGCCTTATCGGCTTGACTTGGCTATTTGGTCGGAGCTCGAGTCGACTGTCGTGCCTCGTCAGGCTTTTGACTTGGTCGAATTGAAAACTCCTTATTTGACTGTCGCACTTCGTGGTGCTTCTAAACTGGTCGAATAAGGTATCCATCATGGGATCTTCCGACCGCCTCGCATCGTGGCTTATTGGCAGATCGGGAGTGATATAAGCACTGTCAATGACTTGGCTTTATTCACTATTTTAATCCAACTCCATCGTGTCGAGGAATCGTTGTTGAGGTCGAATTTTGCTCTTTTTTCTTCCAGCTTCCTTTTCTTTTCTACATGAGCTTGCAAGTTAACCATAATTAGAAAATAAAATTACTTAGATAAAAGACATCGAGATTAACTGTCGCATCGACTTGTTACAAGTAACTAGGAAAGTAAAGTTGCAAATGTCATAAAGTGAACAAACAGTTTAAATATAATATTTTCTAAGGTTGGTGGCATGCCAAGTTTGAGGTTTGGTCCCAGAGAAGGGTGAAACTATAGTCAAAGGGGGGGGGGAGTGAATGACTATAGTGGAGTTTCAAAAACTTTTCTTATGTTTAATAGCTTTTGGGCAGCGGATAAGTCCCTTCTTACTATGTTGTTTTCAAATCAGTTTAGGCAATCACAGATATAAGTTATGATCTAGGCAATTTAAGTAAATGCTGTAAAGTAAATTTGCAGAAAGTAAATTGACACAAGGCTTATAGTGGTTCGGGGTGGTGTAATCCCTTAATCCACTCTTCTCCCGTGATGATTGGAGGAATTCACTATTGTTTTCACAGATACAATAGTATGATTGTCCTTGACTTCCCAAGCTTCACAATCTACAAGACTATCACTCCTTGACTGCAACAACTTCAGTGATTCAGTCTCTTTCACTGCTCCTTGAGATCAAAATCCTTCAGCAGCTATCACACACACAACTCCTTCTCAGATTGCTTCTGATTCAGTTGCTTCAATTTGATGTGAATAAGATTCACCAACTTGCTTGATCAATCTCAGTGCTGAATATGACTTTATAGTTCTGATGTCTGAGTTGATCTCTAGATAAATCCTTGTAAGTTCAGAGAAGGCTTTTTAAATTGACAGAGTTTCTGCTTAATTTTTCTTTTTCAGATCGTTATTTTTGTTTGTCTGTCAATGCCTTCTATTTATAGCCTTGAATAACCTTGATTTTGAAATTCCGTCCGTTGGCTGTATTAATGAGGGAATAATCCTTGATTTTATTCTTGATTCCCCCTTAATTGCATTCTCCTTGATTTCAGTGATCGGATTTTTTCTTCAAACGTATAGCAGAAAATCCGTCCTTGATTGATCCTCTATTTAATGCATGATCTTCTGAATCTTCAACATATATTAAATCTGATCTGGTAAGTATTATTTCGCTGTTTTCTGAACGGTCGAGTGATCCTTCTGACTTAGCCGTTTTTGGCTCTTCCTTCACCGTTTTGTCTTCACTCAGCCGAAAGTCAGTTTACTCAGCCGATTCACTGTTTTCTTTTTGCTTCAGTTTAAGGAGAATCTTTGTACTTCACTGATCCTTGATTGGGGTGAGATCAGTGTACACCATATTTGAATATTAAGTATCATCACTTGAAACATAACTTAGACTTATCCAAGGTCATCACGTACTTCCTTGGTTATAAGTCGACCATAAAGTCTTCATTGTATCTCTCGCCGGTGCTTGGTCGGCTTCACTCGCCGAATGTCCGTTTTACTTTGCCGTTCTACCAACTAGTACAATACTTGTCTGACTCAACTTATACAACATGTCAGACTCTAAGTAAAGACTTATACAGAGAATTCTAACTTATTTTAGGCTTGCTATAACAGCTGGTATGGCCATCATCAAAACATAATAAAATGTTCCTAACATCGACCCAATATCGCGTTGTAACCCGACGGGGCTTTGACTACGACGTACGTCATTTCCATCGTTCTGCCTTTCACTCCATCTCCAACTGTAGTCAGTAAGTTTATCGATCCGACAGGGTGGATGGCCTACCCTGTGAACCCGAACAAAGGGGTCGATAACGGCACAATGTCCTCATCTCTCAACTTCATGGCTTTGTTGGCTGAGTAGTAGAGGATGTTGAATGCACTTCCACTATCAACACATACCCTCTTTATTCGGCCTCGGCTTATCACTGCCTCTATCACTAATCCTTCACTGTTACTGTGGGAGCTTGGAATATCATCTTTGGGTCCATAACCTACCTCTGTTGTGAACCTAAGTTTTTTCGATTCCCTCGATCTGTCTGTAGACTGTCGACTGGATCGGTGTCGATCTAACTCATGCTCGGCAACAATTGTATTGACATCATACCCGATGCGATTTTCCCCGTGGGGGTCTCGACTCTGATCTTCCCTTCGATCGTCCCTGCGGTTATCCCTTCGAGTTGGCTCGGGGGACCTATCACGTCGTCTCTGATTATCTCGACGTGGCGATCGGTCTCTTCCCCCGTTATAACACTTTCTCTTATATTCTCGACGACCCTTGGGCTCATCCTTCTCTAATCTATCGACCACCTCATCTAACCGACCCTCTTGAATGCATGCATCGATATCTCTCTTCAGGTCGAAACACTCTTCTGTGTCATGCCCCACATCCTTGTGATAGTCGCAATATTTGTGGGTATTCTTTCTCTTTTCTGGATCTTTGGACATCGGTTTCGGTGTTCGTGCAATGTTTTTCTTGATCATGATGGCCAGAACCTCCCTCCGAGATCGGTTGAGAGGGATAAAATCTCGATCTTTTAAATTTCCCTTCTTTCCGAGCCGATCCGTAATCGGTGCGGTCAATTGATCGAACACATTTGACTTTCCTTCTTCGTTCCGACCCTTAGGCTGACCCTTGGTCTGGCCTCGGGTATCATTCCTCGAATTGAGGCCGAGTGAAATGGTGTGCAGACGCACTGCCTCTTCACCTTGGCAAAACTTGTGGACTATGTTCACACATTCGTCCATGTCATTGGGCATCTTCTTAGACAACTTGTCGTATAGCTTCATATTACGCAGGCCTCCGACAAAGGAATTAACCTGAAGTGCATCACTGGCGTTATGCACTTTCATAGCTTCGAGATTAAAATGCCTCATGAAATCAATAGTCGACTCTCCCTTTTCTTCCTTGATGTTCATGAGGTGAGTAGCACTGAGGTGGAACTTCTTGTTCCCGATGAAAGCATCTCGAAATTTCTGCCTCAACTGTAGAAAGCTTGAGATCGACCCGGGTCGTAGCTTATGAAACCACTCCCGAGCTCGACCCATGAGTAAGGTATCGAAGGCTCGACACTTCATGGCGTCGTTGGCATTCCTTAATCTTATCAGTGATATATATCGATACAGGTGATCCTCTAGGTCCATAATGCCGTCATAGGGTTCCATCTTTGATGGCTTAAAATACTCGGGCATCGAGTACTGCTCTATCACGGAACTGAATGGTGACTCGAGCCAGTCTACAGCCTGGTCTTTTCCTACGATACGATTAAACTCGTTTCGAATACTTTCCTTGACTTGCCTTTGTTGTTTTTCGTGTCCAGGATGCTTCTTGGCGTTGGTTATGCTGATTTCTATTTCGTCTTCACACTCTTCTCGAGAATCGACAGGTTTCTTTCCTTTCGTGTTCTCGTGCTCTTTCTGACCCAGTGGGTCTAACAGGTGATGCTCATCAGGGGTGCTGAAAATCCCCTTATCTATGAGTGCAGATGCCACCACTCGCTTCAGGGCGTCTTCATCCAAAGACGCCAAATGATCAGCCATGTCCTGCAACTGTGGGGGAATTTGGGGCTTTGGTGGTTGCGCAGCTGCGGGCCTAGATCCAGTGGGGATTTTGGGTACCTGAATTTGTACCCCCTGCTGGATCTAAGTCCGTGTGCTCTTCGACCTATAGGTTCTTGCTGCTCGTTGGTTTCTGTCTTCTTGCTGGTGGTGCCATTGCGATTTCTTTAACAACTCACCGGTAGAAGACCCTCCTTCTAGTGCCAAATGATGATGCTAAATAATGCACCACCGGTTTAACAGGGCCACATGTAATCTAAGGGTGAGTCAAGAAAAATATGCAAGGCTAGTACTGTAGTAAATATGGTGTTTTTGGTGTTTTATGGCTGAGTCCAAGAATGTATCTTGGATTGCCTATGTATCCTGTGTAATGTCCAGGAATCAAGCCTTACGTAGTTCCTGG
The DNA here is from genome assembly GCA_036785695.1 of Gentiana straminea. Lineage (NCBI taxonomy): Eukaryota > Viridiplantae > Streptophyta > Magnoliopsida > Gentianales > Gentianaceae > Gentiana > Gentiana straminea. Next base: position 3,201,114 of record JAVUPR010000407.1, on the reverse strand, counting down.
AGCTGTGTATTTATAGGCACATGCCCTTCTTCTGCCCTAAACTTAAGGCGGTTTGGTCTATTAACATAAATAACCCTTATTGGGCCTTGCCCCTTGCCCAAGCAACCCTCTGGATGTTGGGCTTAGGAATCTGGGCTGGGACCCTGGTCTCGACTCGTATAACTCCGACATGGGTGTTCGAGATGGGACACTTGCAAAATCTGCTGGTTGCTGCGGACTTCACTGACTTGTCGCTTATTCGACTCGAGGTTAGTACTAGAGGCTTGGACCTTTCATATGCCAGCTGGACCAACCAGATAATTCCACGTGGAGGGGTGAAATCCCATATCGTCAAACTGCGAAGAAGAAGAACGAGTCGTTGAAGAAAGGAATTTCTTTAGACGAGCTGCGTGCAAATAGACCACTGAAGCATCTGTGGAGTGTGAGGAATCTGTGGGGTGTCAAGGATTGGCTATTTAGGGTGTAAAACATCTGCAGGGTGTCAAGGACACTTACCTATTGTATTAGTATAGATTACAATAGTGATACCTCCTAAGTCACGGGAGAAGCGGTCACATAGGAGATTACGCCACTCCGAAGATCGATAACATTTCCTGACTCATTTACTTTTAGCACCTTACTTTCAGTACTTGCATACTCTACCTCACACCACTCAGCACTGAAAACCAAGTTCAAGGCTTATTGAGAATTATATCATTATTCCGCTGCACTCACCTTTTGAAGATAACCGGACCAAAAAACCGACGAGTACTTTGCAAATGCGTTCTTACCGATCGCCTCTTCATTAAGTGAGAAACTCCAATATCGAAAAGAGTTCATTCACCCACTTCGAACTCTTACAAGCCTTGCATTACAGACCAACAAGAACTATGATATTCCAGAAGTAGGAACCACCTCACTCGTAATTGCGACGGTCTATATCGATATCACGAGGCACTTTTAGGTCACCCAAAATCTGGTCATGTTCAGCGTGGAAAGTAATACCACCCGGAGGACTCCTTTACCTTCTTGTGTTGATAGAAGGACCTAAATAAGTTCACAGAGAACTTAACTCTGATAGACCACACCAGATGGAAAACCCTATTATGGTCTAGCCCTATTAAAGGCTATATGGGCAGTTCCTAGCCCATTATGACGCTACGCAGCCAGATAGGGCGGGCTTAGGAGAAACCTGAGGCCGCCTTCAAGTTGTTCTTTGTAAACGGTGCAGTACCCCTCTGGTGGCCGGTGTGCGAAGCTGTGGGGAACGGAAGGAAGTTGTGGGGGCATACCTCTTCCTATCCAACCCGTATTTGTTGCAAATGTTGGTTACCTCATCCTGGGATAGAATGGAGTTTACACCATTGCTACATATAACCGCCCTAGTGGCCATTTAAGCTTTAAGGGTACAACGAAGACTCAAATAACCCGTCTGTTGATTCAATAACAACGGACACAAACAGAGTTAAAAATATAATAGAGAATAGAAAATGGCTTACTTGCAAAAGGGCAGAGATAAGATGAGAAATGAGAGAAATCGGTGACCTCAATCTTCTGATTTAATGGAAGTGATGATGGGGAACAGTTGATATAACGAGGGTCATAAACCCCAAGCACGTTTTTTAAAACCGTCCTACTTCAAACGAGTGGGTGTAAACGCCTCGACTTCTAGGCCAGTTATGACAGCATCATAACGGACGCTGTCAGCTGGCAGGGTAGGATATCAAAAAACCTACAAGCCTAGATAACCAAGCCGAGCTATGTCCTCGACAGATCTGACCTGACCTCAAGAGCTCAGCTAGATCTGGGGGGGCTTATGACGGAGGTCGGACTACACATCGTTACGTGACCCCCACATTAACCAAACATTAAATGAAACCCTACAATTAAAGGCCAGGAGCCCCACTTTAAGCCTAAGGGCAGATCTAAACCCCAAGTGAGAGATCGGTCTGGCTCGCTCCTCAGTCCACCGCAGGTCAGTCAGGTAGCCATGGAGCTGGGTCAGCGTAGTTCGGGCCATAGCGGCCTCGAGGGCTCAACGCGGTTCGGCCTGAGCTACCCCCGGTGAATAACCCACGTGCATAATCTACAAGATAAATATGGAAATAATCCTCAGTCATAAAGGCTCTGATCTTGTTATTCAAATACTGTGATTATCTCCTAAAATCAAGGGATTGACACGGTCAAATCCAATCCTTGGAGGATACGAAATAGAGTCCACCTTGGACAAGGCACAGGCATGCCTAGGTCAAAAGCCCCTCGATATTAACGATCCTAAGTACTACGAAAAGACTTGATTTCTGAATAGTTATAGGATACATAGACAACTTGCGTTTAATCATCGCAGGCTCAGTCTAAAATATCAAAACACCTCCCCCATTTTATATTTTTTCTAGAATTTAATCATGTCTAAATTGTCATTAGAGAAATTAAGGTCCGGATATATTAATAGACGAGTTCCAACATCGTCAATAACCAACTTTAATTTAAAGATGATTAACAACGTGTGGATCTTGAATTAATATAAACTTATATTACAGTTGTGAATAATAATTGAATAAACATGAAATGAGTTAAAAAGGTAGTAAGTCCAAATGAAACAGAATGTTCAGAAGGAAAAGAAAGAAAAAAAAAAAGAACGTAAGAAAATTTTCCGAAAATAGTAATAAACACCAGGAAAATATGTTTGCATTTACAAAGTTATGGAAGAAAACAAGAGAAGAAACACAAATTTGACAAATTCAGTTGACAACAGGTTTGCCTCCAAGTGGAGAATGAGAAGAAGATGGGCCTCTCACAAAGGAACAGAAAGAAGTCGGTGTATGCAGGCCAGGCCTACTAAAACGTTAGCCCATCAGAATATTGACATTCGTCTAAATTCTAATTTCCAACCGTTATTCACGCCATATGCAACAAAAGACATCCCACCACGTCACCATCGTCTAAGGAAAATCTTATTTATTTATTTATTTATTATTATTATTATTATTTTAATAATATATCAGCCACTTCCTAAAACCGCGTTTTGCTTGCATCGTGCCTGCACTGAGATACCAAGAAAAAAACAATGTTTTTTGTTTGAGTTTTTTTTTTTACAAGTAATAATTTTTTTTAACTAAAAATCAATCAAATGAATGATAATAGACATTTAAAATGTCGAGTATATATAAAAATCAATTAATCTTATGACGGTAAAGTATATGATTTGTTTTTTAAAAAAAATTTAAATAATTACATGACCTAGTTACAACTTTAAAATGGTCGAATATTAAGATGATACAATAATGTAGTGTCACCAACAAGGCATACGTCGTTAACCTGAAGGTTTCGGATTTAAATTTTATTAGGACAAAAAAAATGTGTTTGCAGGTGATTTCGTTAAAAATAAAAAAATCTAAAACATAATAATGAAAGACTATTATTAATTTAATGTCACAATGACCTTTCACCACAATGACGATTTAAAGAAAATTGTTTGAATATATAATATGATAGTACATCTCATCAATTTAAGTTATTGATGTAACGCCCCCGCATCCCGCCCAGTATAAAAATAAGTCATAATTGTCCGTCATTAACCGTTTGGCCGCCGTCCTCGTTTGTTTAAAAGCGCTAACTGAGTTAATAAGACTTTATGTCTCATACTTATATGGGGGTGAAAGATTCTCTTATTTTACCGACGCGACATTACAATTAAAATATATGGTAACTCAAAAAAAAGAAACCTGTATATATATATTTATATATAGAGAGAGAGACTCCATCAGCTAAAAACATTACTGCCACTTTTACAATTAGAAGGCAAAGGATATATCTAGCCAAATGAGAAATCATCATACTTGAAAAGGGTTAGTTTTGACATGAGAAAAAAACCTCAGAGATAATTCCTCTAGAAATACAGCTCTGAATGCTCATAAATTGAATACAATATAAACGCTCTGTTTTCAAAACCATTCTCCCCACCTTTGTTTCTCAGAAGAAAAAAAAAAGTCCGGCACTTGGAATATTAATTCAGAGCTCCTGCCGGTAATTTATTTTTCTTTTGATCACCCTTTACTTCATTTTTTTTTATCGATACTGATTTTGAACGGTTTTCATAAATGATAATGCTTTTCTTACAATTCGGGTATTGTTGTGCTTCAACTTCTGGGCCTGTTTTTTAATTTTTTTTTTAATTTTTTTTTTTTTGGTCTGAATTATTCCTTCTATTTATTGTACTCTCTGATGTGGTTTGAACTTAAATTATGTAGGCTTTGCTTGTGATTTGTGAATCGTCCTGGCACCTACTTTCATGTATTTTTTAAACTAAATTACTTGTTTTTAACAGCAAATAAATTACTATCGCAATGCCCATGTGATGCTTTTGCTGGTTTATTCTTATTCATTTTTTTTAAAAAAAATTTTTTGTTATTTATCATTTCTGCTTCATTCAGTTGTGTTTTTGTTGTTGTTGTTGTTGTTGATTTATTTTTATTTTTTTTTGCAATAAAAAAAATGCTGTAATTTGTTATTTTCAGGCGCAGTGGTAGGGAGATTAGTCTCATGTGCCTGACTTTGTGCCTTATAATTGGAGCCCACGTACACAAGGAACACACTTGTTGAATTCTTTCGCTTACATATTTTGCAATATTCCAGGTTAATTTTGCTTCCATGCTTCTTCATTTTATGTATTTGTTTTGCATTCCCCAGGTTTTGTTAAATTGGAAATTGCAAAAATTGGTTAGGAAGTATATATTAGATCTATGCTCTGTTGAATTTGATTTCCAAGAGATATAATACAAAAAAAATAAAAATAAAAATAACTATGGTCCTATACAACGCTACTATATGTGATAGGTATGTGAGATTTAATCATTCTCATTCACATACTCTAATTCTATAATCACTACTGCTATCATTATTCTTTTTCATATAATACACTATTAACAAATTTAACTGCTCTGAATATAATTAAATTTAACTGCTATGGATATAATTAAACTGAATGAAGATTTATTAAAATAAAAAAAAAATATAAAAAAAAAAAAAAAAAAAAAACAGAAATGTAAAAATCTATCGATCAATTCTCCCCATGTTGGATTATGGGATAAAGACAAGGATCCTAACAAGTACACATTAGAAAAAATAAGTAAAGACATGCACGTTAAATTTATAACGGAATTACATTTCTCTAAAGGAAAACCTCTTCAGTTGTTCTCCCCTCATCCTTTACAGCTCTCTGGCGCCGGCGGCATTAGGCTGTCGGCGTCCGATCTCCGAAGGACAGACTTGGCCATTGCTAGGGTGGACGCAGTCCACCCGGCTTTTATTTTCGGTTCACAAAAAACGTTATATAAATAAGACAAACATAATTAGTTGTTTTAATTCAGCCCACCTGACCATATAAATATAGCCAATAGCCCACCCGACCATGAAATTCTGGTTCCGTCCCTGCGATCTCCTTTTCTTTTTCTAGTCTGTTTTTTAGTTTCTTTCTTCCATGTTCCTTTTGATTCCGGTTTGCTCTTGCTCCGGCAGCCTATTCCGGTCTTTCTCTCGATCATATCCCTCTCAAGCCCTGTGCTTGAATACGGCCGGTGATGAAGAATCAGAGTTTGGGTTGTTAGGGTCTCGTAGTGGCCGGAGTTTTTGTTATCTGTTAGCTTTTTCCCATTTTTCTCTTGTTTGTTTCTCCGTTTGTCCCGGCTGCTCTCTCGCTCCGGCAGCCTGACCGTTTCGTATCACAAAGTGTTGTTTCTCTCAAGTCCTATGTGCTTGCATGTGGTCAGTGGTGATGGATCGGTGTTCGTGTTGCTTGGGGAGGAGTCTGGCCGGTTGCTCTCTGATCTGGGTCCGCTCCCTGCCCAGATCTGCCTCTTTTTGTTGTTTTGGCTAGCGGCGATGCTCTCATTCTGTGAAGGGGCTATGGTGCTTGGGGGGGCTTGTGGCAGCAGTCTTGCGGCGTTGGGCTTACATATTCCCACTAAGGCTCCGGGCTCTTAGTCAGCGTTTATGGTAGTCGTTTTCTTGGGCGGAGGTGCAAGTCACTCTTTCGGGCTTATCTTTTCGCTTGGTAACAACGTCTTGCGGTGTCGGACTTTTGGTTGTCTCTTCCTTTTATTTGAGTTTCTTCCTGATGGTTTTTTTTGCTTAAAGCCCCTGGTATCCGGAACCCACTGGTGTCCGGAACCCACTGGTCCGATTAATCCGGAGTTCGGCTCAGGTAGTGCCTGCGGAGTTCGACTCTTATTCAGGGGTAAGGCCTAGCAAAGAGCTCTATCAACATGGCGTCTCAGAGGAGAATCAAACTGGTGACCTCCCTATGCATTCTCAAGTCACTTACCACTTGAGCCAAGCTACTTGGTTTCCTGATGGTTTTTTTGTTGCTAGCCTTTGTTGCTTTTTTGTGTTTAGCTTGTTGGTCCGGGTGGAGTGATCGACTTTATGGGCCTCTTCACCTTTTGCCAAGACATTCTCAATGAGATCTAGTTCTTGACATGTCAAGTTGTATGGTTTGTGTTTTCTTGTGTTGTTTGTAGTTTGTTTGTTGTATTTTCTTTGTTTTTCCAGGTGTATCTCCGGCGTTGTCTGGCTTCTTCTTTTTTTCGGTGTTAGTCCGGCTCAATAAAATCTTTCGTTTTCTAGGGAAAAAAATAAAGACATCACATGCACGTTATTTTGTATAGCATTTATGATAATGATAACGATAACGATAGGTATATAATAAAAATAAGGGGAAAGGGTCAGAATGACAAGAAATGTCATAAATGTGGATGGAAAGGCAACTTCCATTTTATGTAATTAAAAATGATAAATTTATAATAAATGGACCGCAATACCATTTCTTGTAAATCTTAGAGTAATTTCCATATGGAGTAAATCTTGTAACATCATGCTGTGAAACGTGGAGTACTTGGAAATGACATTTACTGATTTTTTTGAAAGGAACATAAACCCCAACCGCCGGAGCCACCTCCATGTCCACCACCTCTTCCACCTCGTCCCGGCCCACGACCTTCACGTGGCCGATGACCCCACCACTCAGGAAGCCATGAATGTTGAAACACGAGATCTCGTTGTGTCCCTCACCATCGCCGGCCATAGTTCTCATCACTCGATCAAATTCCCCTTTTTATTTTTATTTTCTTTCGGTTATGTCTCTGATACCATGATAAATTTCATCCCAATATTGTTCTGTCTTTTCATTCATCACAATGTGTCAATATATACACATTACACACGATGTCCTACTCAGATACAATTCCCCAAAACTCCCTTCACTACATATCTTCCGCATAAGGCAACTATATATAATTACAATTAATTATAATATTACAATATCGTAATAGAGTGTTTAAAAAGAGAGGAAAAATAAAATGTTAATGAACTGAGACACATAAAAGTAGGTAGCATGCCTATGTTTTTTTCCCCTCTCTTTTTAGGCTTTTTTTATGGACCCGAATCCTCTGCTGTATAATACACACAACAGGGGCTGCTGTGACTTAAAATGGCGTCGTTTTGAGTACAAGACGCCGTTTTGGTTCCGAACTTTAAAAAAATAAAAATAAATAACACCTCCATACGACGTCGTTTTGAGTGCAAACGACGCCGTTTCGACTTCACGGCAGCACACTGCAGGGACGCCGCACAACAGACGATCCCAATTCGTTTTTTATACAGTAGATGTCCTTTTAGGTTATAAATTAGGGAGAAAAGGTCATTATTCTGATAAAACTTATTGCGTTATCCTTTTACTTAAAAATCTTAATTTTCAAATGTGTCTTACTACCTCCATCCCAACATGTAAGTCTATTTAGGAATTTTCACACAGTTTAAATAATTAGTTAAATGTCATTAATTTTAATGGTAAAAGTCTAAAATACCTTTTAACTGTTATGAATGCAAAATTTGTGTGGTAGTGAAAAGTGAATGGATGCATAATAAGTTAAGGGTAGAAGAAAGAAAATGTAATAAATATTTTATTGGTAATCTAAACGGATTTATATTATGTGACAAAATCAAAAGGTGCTCTTTATTTACACACGACAATTATACTCATACACCCCATGTATTGTTTAAAAAAAACTTTTGATACACCACACCTATTATGTTTCGGGTCCTAAATTCTACATATACACCCCATGTATTACATGAAGTACAAAGAAAAAACACTTTTGCCAAAATTTACTATTGCCAAGCTTTCAGAATTCTAGTAACACCCAAATGTTATAAAATAAATTATCACCCCATCCATCTATAACCGTCCCCTCCCCCTCCCCAATTCATTTAATCGGCTTTTTCCCACCCTATCCTCTCTTTTCTTGTTCAACCTAATTTCATCTCCAAAGTAGTTCATCTCCAGAATTTCATCTCCAAATTCTCTTTAATCTTCTTACTTCCGTTGTTGATTGGTTCCTCTTTCACACTAATTCTTAAAAACAAATTGCATACTTTCCATTTCATTTGTGTGGAGGTTTGGAGAAACTATTAAGAGCAAAACGGGATCTTTGAGCAGCAAGAATGGTTTCAAAAACCAGTGCTTCCACAACAGAGCACATCATTGGTGCGGCCATTGACCTCCATTGCAAACCTTAATAATCCAAAATTGCAGAGCTTAGACGTAAGTCCTATTACAACCGACGTCAGCAAGGTCGGGTTAAAGAAAAACGACTTCCATAGAGTCGGTTTAAATGACGAAATGAAACTGGAAAGAACCGACTTCTATATTGTCGGGTCTACTAAATCCGACTTCAAGGGGTCCGTTCAAGAGGATGAAGAAGATGAAAAGTTTTAAGAATGAGGATTGAAATTCGAGGGTTTTAGGTTAGTGAAGATGATGATGATGATGAAAAATTAGGAAGATGAACAACAGTAAGAGTTAGAGATGATGGAGTTGATTATTAAAGATTTGATGTGAATGGTATAGTGATGATGAAAATGTAAGGTTTGATGAATGAAGTAATGAGGATGGAAAATTTATTAGATGAGAATGATGATGAAGATGATGATATGATATAAAGATGAAGTAAAGATAATATAAAAGCTTGAGATCTTTTTGTAAGATATTTTTGGAGTGGATATAGTATGAAAATGGGGTGTGTAAGTAGGTTGGTAAAATTATAATTAATTATGTGTAACGCCCCGTTCCCGGACACCAAGTCCTTATCCGGAAAGAGCGCTCGGCACAAATATTATCAAATAAAAATTCAATAATATATGTAAGCCTTACGTCACACATCAGAACTAAAACGACACGGAAGATAAAATGGCTCGGGAAAACAAAAGATCGAACTCACGGTTTTCAATGCTGTAAAACTAAATCCAATAAAGAATACTAAACCAACCAACATTCAAATCCGAAAGAAACTTAAACGGAACTAATCCAAAAGAAAGACAACATTGTTTGAAACTAAGTCAACAACATTATTGAAAGAAACCAAAAGTAAAAGAACTAAGTCATCAAGAGCTCCGTCTCACACGTCCTCGTCAAAGAACTCATCAACATTAGCAACCTGTTCATCTTCTTAGGGGAAATAGAAAGACAAACACAAAGTAACGGGGTAAGTACGTAGGTACTTAGTAACGCGTAGAAGATCGCATAACGTTAGTCTCATAAAGAAATAAAAGCAACGCCGTCTTTTATTAATTCATCCCGTTATTAACCCTAGCTAACTATCACATTATGTTCATAGCATAACATGAGGTTCCAAAGTTATCTAGCTTAGCTCAAGTTTCTTACATCATGAATAACAAGGGCACTACGCCTAGTAATAGGATGTACTAGGACAATCGGGTGCAACCTACTTAGAGACACGCTCTAAGTAGCCCCGGGAATATCCGAGTCCCGATAGTGTGATAACCGGCGAATGTACCAGACGCTTTATCTAGCCAATCGATTGACCGGCGTGGGTACAGTCTACTTTGTCTGGTCAGAAAACACATCGTGGTATTGTACTATGCCTTACCAAGCATTGCATGATGTTTAAGATTATTAATCTAGCACATATGTTTGATTAGATGTTTAACTAGCCACCTAAGTTGATTCACATAAAAGGCACACCTATCAGTCTACTCCCTCTTCTTATGACCACTAGACTCTAACATAACCTAGCACATACACAGACATCGATAAACCCTAGCTTATCGAAGCACAAGGCAAATCCAAAGCTTTCGACGGTCCCACACTTCATCTTTTTAGGGAATCCATATGGTGCCGAAACTAAACGCATCAAAAGCTAATTCAGGGCTTTGTCACATAAGGTTAAGCAGTAAAAACATGATTATGAAGCCTGAAACCAAGCTGACACGAAAAACAATGAAAAACGGAATAAACAGGTCAAACGCCCGTTTGACCCTCAGTAGACGCCCGTCTGCCTTGAACGAACGTCCAGAAACTCCCAAACGCCCGTCCGATAAATTCATCCACATCCTGTATCAAAATAAGACCCTCAAATGCCCGTCCAAACGCCCAGACGCCCGTTTGAGCTGCCGCCATCGCAAACGCCCGTCCGCCCTTGTGTAGACGCTCGTTTGCTTGGGATTTACCCAGAAAATCTGCAACTGCGTAATCGCGATCTCCAACCCAAATCCAACCCAAAATCCAACCAAAACATATTCAAAACCACGAAAATAAACATACAAATTGCTCTATAACTTTATGACACCTTAGTCATACGATAAGAAAACCATGTTACCTTAATTTGCGTGGTACAACGATCCAAAGCTTCAACCCGTCAAAAGTTTAACCTTTAACTCCAAACTTATAAACGATCAATCCAAAGACGATCACTACGATGTTTAAACTCAGAAAAACGCAGCCTAACAACGATGATGAATAAACCCTAGTATCAAGAACGATGAGGGGAAAACTTACGTTAACGGATTTAGGGATTGTTGATATCAAAACGATCCTCTTCTCGCGGTGATCCTTTCTCTCTTGAGATGTCTGCGATTTTGATCAACGGATTAGCCTCGAAGTTCAAAAGTCTCTCCTCTTCTTTTTTTCTTCCAACCTTGCGCCCCCCCTCCAGTATTTTTTACGTAAAACAACAACTAGGTTAATTTAGGATTAGTTTTTCTTTTATAATCACAATTAAATCTAATTATTCCTTATTAATTAAATCCAATTAATCCTTTTCCTTTTCTTTTCCCTTTTTATTTTAATCCTTTAAAAATAAACCAAATATTCAGATTTTTCGTGAAAAGACAAGGATGCCCTTTTTGAAAAATCGGGATATTACATTATGTGGTGTAAATAAATAAATAAAAATGTTGCAATTTTAGTATGGTGCGAAAGTACATTTTGATTATCAGGGCATTCACATCAGAAGCCCTATTTTTTTCCTTTAAAATATATAAAATAATTCATATCCCTATTTTACAACATCCCAATTCAAAACACTTCACAATAGTACTTGTATCCCTATTTTTATACCAAATACCATTAAAATAGGGATAGTTCTCCACAAATAGGGATACACTATTCATTGACCCTAAAAATAAATAGGGATGATGTTTCTGCTGTGGAGGTATTTGAGGAAAATTACCATTTTTATCGGTATTTTAAGGATAGAGCACCGTATATGATTTCTTATGTGAATGTAGTGTGTATAGTGGTGTAAAGGTAGATTATGTGGGATGTAAATAATAACTCTGAATCAAAAAGCTTAATTGACTTATATTTTATGACGGGGTAGTATTTCCTAATTAACTAAATTTAAATTGATAGTTTTTTTTTTCCAACAAATAAAAATCCATCAATACATTTCTTAATGGCTAGTATTGGTTTTCTCTATAAAAATTGCTAGTATTTGTTTTGTACAAAGTGTAACGCCCCGTTCCCGGACACCGAGTCCTTATCCGGAAAACGAAACGTTCGTCACGCATAATATTAAATAAATAATATTACACGTAAGCCTCTACTATGTCGTATCAAATTAAAGCAAACGGAAGCTAAAAAGACTCGGGTAATTTTTTTTCAAATAACCAAGAATAGAAATAAAGAACTAAAGAGGAAATGTAATATTATTACATCCGAAACGAAACCAACGAATCCAAATCTTTACGAATTTAAAAGTACTAAAAGTGACAACAAGATCCAATAGCGATCCAAGTCTATGAAGTAAATGGAAGAAATAAATAATAAACAAGGTCTTCAAGTCCGGCGTCCTCAAACGTCGTCATCAAAGTCCTCCTCGAAGTCTTGACTAACCTGTTCGTCTTCTCTCCCCCAAACACATAAATAAACATCCATTTAAGGTAAGTACATTTGTACAAAGTAATAAGTAGAAGCTACAATTTAATTAAGGTTATTATTAAAAGATTATCTTGGTGAGACCGACTCAATCTAGGGTTCATTCCATGCCCATCGACACGTCATGACTATACGTTTCTAGCTTAGCTTATCTTTGTTACACCATTATTCAAGGACACAATGCATGGTGAAAATTCCACCACGAGATATACTTGCCAACTACGGTGATTAGCACCGATAGTCCTGGGATCTCTCCGGTATGCATATACGCTCGATGGATTTCCTCCACTACCCTTCAGCCTTTTGAGCCAGTAGCGTTGTCCACCTTTTATGAACGTATCACATCGCCGATTTGAATCAGTGCCTAACCAAGAATAGATGACGTTTTAGCTACACTTATGTAATTATTAATGTGAATTAACTAGTCACCTAAGTGTTTTTAGAATAATACTCACCTTATCAACTCTACTCCCTCACTTAGACGACTAGACATCACATCCTATCAATTACACAGACATTGATGAACCCTAGTTAATCAAAGCACAAGCCCTTTCATGCCCTTCCGACGGATCCGAACTTCAACTCCCTTTAAGAGTACATTCGGTGTTTTAACTGAACGAATCAGAAACTCAATCGGGGCTTGTTCATATTTAATTAATCTTAACATATCAGGATTAAGGGTTTAAAATAGTGAAAACATGATTATGAAGTCAAAAACCGAACTAAGGTGCTAGAATAGTGAAAACAAAGTAAAACAGGCCAGACGCCCGTTAGGAACCCTATGGACGCCCGTCCGTAATCAGACGCCTGTTTGGACCCTATGGACGCCTGTCCGTAATCAGACGCCCGTCCACTAACCTTGGACGCCCGTCCGCCAAAAACAGCTACATCCTGAATAAAAAATCTGACCTCAAACGCCCGTCTGCCTAATGCAGACGCCCGTCCGAGTTACTAGGGTCTCAGACGCCCGTCTGCCTGGTGCAGACGCCCGTCCGACTGGGTTTTTCCCAAAACGCTAAAATCTTCACAACTCGATTTCTGAATCGTTCCTAACCTAATTAACATCGATTTCAACTCAGTAAAACGTAGAAAACATATCTAAACGTCTATGATCATTTGATCAACGAAAAAGCATAACTTTCTTGCATCTACGCATCATAAATCTTGATCTAAACCTCAATAACAATAATTGGAATTGTAGGAAGAGCCTCTTACCTTTTAAGCAAGCTTAATCCAACTCCAAACTCAGAAAAATAGCAGCAAAACTGACCTTTTTTCTACAGGAAAACATGTGTGATAAATCCAAACTTAGATTAGATTCAATCACACGCTTCTAAACGACAAAACTACGAATTGATGAGTTTGAACCCATCAAACTCGAAGGTGAGCTGAATTAGGGCTTACACATACCTTATCAAAGCTCCAACTTTCTGCAATCAAAACATTGCCTTCTTCACAACGATTCCAGTGCTCGACTCTGATCTGAAAACCGACAAGGATTGAATTGACAACTGATGAAAATTCCCTCAGCCCTAAATCTTGCTCACACACGCAGAAGGTGAACTTTGGAGGTGGAAATCTGATTAAAAGATTATGGGGCTGATTAGGTTGATTTTCCCTTAAATAGGAAAAATCCCATAATTACCTAATTTCACTGATTTTCCATAACCACCCTTATTAAATCAGATTTTCTTCCTTAAATATTTATATATATATATCTCGAAAATACATATATAGATATCCAAATTATTAACTCCGAATAAAAGGAACCGAACCCAATACTTCGTTTTCGCAAAATGACACGTCTGCCCTTTCCAAAAAATCGGAATATTACACAAAGTCATGCTAGACCGTCCTAATAATAATTATTAATTACTGCATCTGTCTAAAAATGTAAATTCATTTAGTTTTTTTTTGCTTTGTCTCATAATGTAAATCCATTTAAAAAAAAGCATTTATTATATTTTTCTCCCTTTATCCCCTATTTATTATTTACCTACATACTTTTCACTACTTTGCATTAATATTAGTCAAATGTCATTTTAATTATTTTAATCAAAATTAATGACAAACAACAAATTTAACCAACTTACTTAATATGTACGAAAAACTCCAAATGGACTTACATTTTGAGACATAGGTAGTAGAAAATAGGGTGCATGGTTTTTTGTCTTTTTTACTCATTCGTCTCCCTCCCCCCCTCCTAATTATTACTCCTTCCGTCCCGCAATATAAGTATTTTTATTTTTTTGTGGTGTTTTAAATATAAAACCTTCTCACATTTCAATATAAAATTAATGTATTGTTTTCATTTTCATACTATACGATGCAATATTATAAGCCACTTTCAAAAATAATAATATTTTTGAAATATTATAAAGTAACTTATTTATGATTTTTTTTAATATGTATGAAAAGTTCAATAATACTTATAATTTTCTAAAAAAAAATAATAGTTATATTACGGGACCCATGGAGTATAAAATTTAACGTAATATCGCCATTTTCAGCGGGAATTTTGGCTTTCTTGTAAATACCAACCCGATCCTCCTTCTCTCTCTATAGCCAATTTTCGGACATTATCAAACAGTCAAGTACAAAACTCTTTTCTTCCTTTCTCGAGTTTGACATTTCTTGGAGTTTGACGAATTTTCTTTTTCTAGGTTGCTTGCGGTTGTTGTTCCCGTAGATTTGCTTAAATACAAACAACGTTCATGCTTTACTTTAGCTGTATTTATGGTTTTGGGTTCATGCAAAATGCCTTGTACGTTTTAGATTTTTGAGTAATTGACAAATAGGAATTTTGTTCAAATTTCAGGAACTTCTGACAACCCGGCCACCTGCTTAATTTGATTTTCAGAATTCATTCTGTAATTTGGGAATAATTAGCTGCAATTGCAAGTGAGTCTTGAAACTTGTGAATTACTATTGATGTCTCAATCAAATTCCAAGCCCCCAATTGGCCATAACTTTGGTTCAGGGGGTTTACACTGCAAAACATCATCTCAAACTTTGTCATATGGGAATAATTGCTTTCACCTATTTAGCCCTCTTCCACAAAGTGAATCATCATTGGCTTCAAGCAACAGTGTTAAAGATGCATCATTAATGGAGGAATTAGATGTCACCTCTAACGGGCCCTCCTTAGTCCTTGGTTCATCATCATCATCTTCCTATGAAGATGTAAAGAATAAATTTAAAGGCAATTTCGACAGTCTTCCTCCTAGGATTGGGCATCATCGTCGTGCTAATAGCGATGTCCCTTTAGGATTTGATGCATTCATTCAGACCACTCCCCAGTTGATCCCAATTAGTGGTGAAGGGGGGGTTTTCGGAAAAGGTAATGGTTATTTAAATGATAAGTCTGGATTCAGTGAAGCAATGCATATGGAAAAGCAGGAAAAGGATAGGAAATGTGAGGGAGAGGTTATAGATGGGTTTTTCAGTTCTTACATGAATTTGGACAGCCCGGAAAGATTCCCTGTTTCCGGTAATAATGAGGATAACCATAAAAGTAACATGATTCATAGGACACTGTCAAGGGAACTTCCGAACAAAAGGAGTGCTGATGATATTGATCTTGCTCCAAATGCCCGCCATTTTAGAAGCCTTTCAGTTGATAGTGCCTTTGGAAATCTCAACTTTTGTGAAGAGACACAGGATTTAAACTCATCCTCCTTTGGGGGGAAGCGTATGGGCGACTTAGTACCGATTAATGATTCATCCAATGAAAACTCGGCAATGTACAACATGGAATTCGGTAATGGTGAGTTTACTGAATATGAGCTAAAAAGAATAAAGATGGATGAGAGGTTAGCTGAGGTTGCAGTAGTCGATCCCAAACGAGCTAAAAGGTTCGTATGATGAACTTTTTTTGGTTTAGTTCAAAATCTAATGAGCGCGCTTAATGCATAAATATATTTTTGATAGGATTTTGGCTAATCGCCAGTCAGCTGCTCGTTCAAAGGAACGAAAAATGCGTTATATCTCTGAGTTGGAACATAAGGTGCAGACACTACAAAGTGAGACGACGACTTTGTCTACACAACTTACTATCTTTCAGGTGCGTATAGTATACGATATACACAACTTTAGTGGAAATGTTAGTTAATTAATGCACATTTGAAATCTATGTTGTTGTTGTTGTTAATTTGCAGAAGGAAATCACTGAGCTCACTAATCACAACAACGAGTTGAAATTCCGTCTCAAAGCCATGGAGCAACAAACCAGACTTAGAGATGGTATTTTGTTAGCCCTTTGTTCCCGTATTTATTCCGAGCATTCTTAATGGCACCACACGCGATTTACTCGGACACTACACCTTGTATAAATTTCAATTTTGTAGAAGTCGAAATTTGTTTTCAACCCATCCAGAGTCTAAATTATACACAAAATTCGATTCTGGAGGGATTGAAAACAGATTTCAACCTCTATGAAGTCGAACTTTGCACGAGGTGTGGTGCCCGAGTAAATTGACCGTAATTCCCTTAACAGTGTCGTTGTTAATGGCACCACACGCGATTTACTCGGGCACCACACCTCCTTCAAATTTCGACTCTATAGGTGTCGAAATCTGTTTTCAACACTTCATGAGTCGAATTTTGTGCATAATTTCGACTCTAGAAGGGTTGAAAACAGATTTCGACCTCTATAAAGTCGAAATTTGCACGATGTGTAGTGTCCGAGTAAATCGCGTGTGGTTCCATTAAGAATGCCCTATGTTTTCTCTATGAACACTTGTGTAGATGTAAATTTACTAAATTGTATCCCTAATAGATCCCGTAGGAGCGTTATCAAATTATTGATATGAACGGAATAATTATATACCTAACGTGCATATTTGAGAGAACTACTCTCTTATATTTATTTACTAAGACAAATCTGTTGTTGTCTGATACTATTTCCATTGCAGCTCTGCATGAATCATTAAGTGAAGAAGTGAAACATCTGAAGATTGCAGCCATGGAGCTTGGAGAAGATGGATCATCTGCGCGTATCATTCAACATATGCATCTCAAACATCAAATGCTCCACATGGATCGCCAACAATTCTCCGTAGAAACATCCAAAAGCACAACAACCACTTCAGCCACGCCTGCCTCTGCATAAATTATACGGTACCAATTTAGTGCTATATAACTTGGGAGGTTATCTCTTGTATTCAGCAAAATGTGACACAGGAAGAAAGAAAGAAAATACTTTTTTTTTTGGTTTTTTTTTTTTGTTGTTGTTTTAAATGTATAAGTTAAACACTTGATAGTTTTTTTTTTTTTTTTTTTTTTTGAGAAGAACTTGATAGTTTTTTGACTAACATGTTTGTTTATCCATTGAAATCTTTTGGTTTGTTCATTGGATAATTCACTAATAAGAATTACATTTTAGTCCAAACAACTATATTTTTCTTGTAGTTTCTTTCCTTCTTGGTAGAGAGATCGTATGCATCGAGGGATTTGATGATTTGGTGCATAAAATCCCGCTTATTTCGTAAACTAGTAGGACTTTTTTTTTTTCGTGTGCAACTTGCACGCCATGCCCAATACAACACATAAAATTACAATCTGTTAGAACAAAATAAACCGAACGATACTTCTTAATGATGGTAACACAAAATAAAGAACGGAAGGAAAAGACAAAACATTAAATTTACGTGGTTTCCGGAAACGTGCCGACTAGTCCACGGACGAAAGAGAAAATATTACTATAGTGAAGAAATACAAAATATACAGCTCTCCTCAAACCTAAATAAAATAGTCAAAATAGCTAAGGTAATTGAAAATTTATCTTAATTTTGGTACAAATTGGCACACCTTAAAATACAAAGCCTAAGACTCCTTAAATAGTAACTTGAGTCGGCTGCCATCATTCAATATATCCAACGTGGGAACAAAGTTAACAACTTAACAAATTTTGTGTGCTTTCGCTCATTAGCTAACAAATCTCCACCTTAGGACAAAGGTCCACATCCAAAAATAGTAATACTACTCTTTATCCACAAGCTCCAAAATCAAACAAGTCCAAGCACTACTTGAATTTAACAAATGGACGACGCTTCGTAATATCTAAATCTGAACGGGACGATGACGAGGACGAATTTAACCACGCCACGTGTCACGCACACAATACCCGTATAAGTAATAAAAATAAACTTGATACCCTAACTCTAAGGGCCATGGGCCCCAATATAAGCCTAGAGGCCGATCTCCGCCCCCCTAAGAGTGAAGCTGACCAGGTTGTTCCTCAGTCCACCATAGGTCGGTCAGGACGCAATAGAGGCAGACCTGCCCAGCTCGGTCATACGGACCTCGGCTGCTCGCCGCAGGTCGACTAGAGCATATAATGATAAACACACGTGTATCAAGATAATTATAGAAAGAATCCTAAGCAATTAAGGCTCTGATCTCTATCATTTAAATCTAATATTCAAATAGCTTGATTATCTTCTAAGATCAAGGGATAGACACAGTTTAATCCCTCTTGTAGGATACAAAAGAGAGCCACGGCCCATGCAGGCTTAGGGAATAAATGTTCCCTATATAAACGTTCATAAGAACTACGGCAGACTTGATTCCAACGCAGGCTTCACTACTAGAAAAAGGACCTCTAATGAGGAGAATTTAATGAGGAGCAGTATTTTCGTCATTACATGTATCCTTTAATGAGGAGTGAAGGAATTTGATGACCAAATTCAATTTCTCCTCATTGTTATTATAAAATCTCCTCATTAATATTCAAAAAAATATATCTCCTCATTATTTCATAAAAATATCTTTTTAAAAACATTTTATTTCATTTTCATTTCAGCTAAAACCCTTTCTTCGTATTCCCTCCTTTCTCTCTTGTTCTTCTTTGAAACGCCTTTCCTAAAAAAAAATCCCTAATTGCATTCAATTCCTTGTCTCTGCAAATCCTGCAAATCCTACCGTTTTCGATTCTGCAAATCATTCCCGGTTATCTGCTACTCTATTCCATTCTACATCTTCTCCTCGTGCTAAATTCGTATATGGTAAGAATTGAGCCTGCTAAATTCGTATACATCTTCTCCATTCTACATCTATTCCATTCATTCTCTGATTTGATTGTTTCACAATAAAGGTTCGTATGTGAAAAGGTGCCGTCTTGCTCTTGATACGATGCTGATTCGAGCATTTAAAGTTCTGTTTTTGAATGGTCTCACAGTCAACGTGAAAAGGTGAAATCTTTCCATTATTGAGTTAATATTTATCATTTATTACGATGATTTGAACTCGATTCTGTGCTGATTTAGCCTTGCTCTGTTTTGACAGCCTTGAAATAAAAGGCATGGTCATTCGAGAGTGTATCTGCCCCTGTTGCCGGTATGATTCATGATTCAACACATTTATGTCGAAGATTGCAGCCATTGATTCACGTCTATGGCAAGGCTCTTCACATTTAGACCGGTTGAAATTTGACCCAGTGAATATCTACCTGGGTTGCTCTGGTAAATTGGCTGAACCCTATGATATCCAGTTTAATCATCTGATTAATAGCTGGTTTAGGTCCACTGAGCCCTATTAGCCATTTGATTAAGTGTCCCTGTCCCGCGGTCTGATTATGGTTCACTTTCAGCAAGATTAGTCAAGGATTAGTCTGTTTTTGTTGCCCTGTTTTATTCCATATTTCAGTGTTTGAATCGGTGAAGCTTATTTACCGATTCGGTGTTTGTGTTGTGTCTGTGTGCATTGGGTGTTTATTGTTGTGCTAATCTTGATCTCTCATTTCCTTCTATCTCGCTTTGCACACTTGCACATTTTTTTGCACCACACTTGAACACTTTGTTTGAAACTTTTGTGCACATTCTTTGGATGTGCATTATATGTACTTGAACCCGTCATCTTGTTGAATTTGTGGTGTTATTTTCTCGATTTTGCACACTCTTTTTGCTTCACTGCTTTGTCATTAACTCGATCTACCGAGTGCCATCTCTTGAAGGCCGCTCACTCGCTATTTTGGACAGCCCGTATACCCGCTTCGCGATTTGTTCCCATTAATCTTGTATCTGCTGTAGTAACATTTGTAATAAGCTTTTTGCTGATTAGTTTTCTGTGTAATAGATCTGCCAAAAACTTGTTCTGATCAAGCTGACCCTGTTGTGCTCAGGACTTGATTAATAGGTCTGATGGTCTCAACTCTCGGCTCTGACTATCAGTTCTAGGAACCCAGGTAGATATTTGGGTTAGTACACTTACTATGGTTCTATTAATTTTTGTTACTCCTGGGATGAACTGAGGAAGTATGATTGCAGATGGTGTCGATTTCTACAAAATGACATTTATAGTAGATACATTTATCATGCTAAAAGGTGCTTTAAGTTCTTTGCTTCAGCATTCCATAGGGTTATTTTTTTTAAGTAAATGTGGAAATTTAATGGTTAGTTATTGTTTTTGATTCGGTCATTTTCTTTCTATTTAAACTTCATATTTTGCTAAAATTGGAGCATTTTGCTCGAGATGGCAACTTTTTCTCGTATGAAATTAACTTTCGACTTGAGCTTTTGCATATTTACCGGAGTTTTGTGGTCTCTCGTGTGTGTGTGTGTTTTTCTTTTTTTATGCACCGAGGATCTTCATATACTCGCCTTTTTAGCATTTGTTTTTTCACAAATCTTTACTTGTCTCTGTTTTCAAGTTAATTTCTTAGCCGGGACAAGACCGTTTTATGAATTATTAATTGCTTAGTAGAGTTGGTGAGCTACCCAAAAGGAAAGTTGAAAAGGACTAGTGTTCTTTTTTTCCTTTTCATTTTTTGGCTTTTGGTTGCACAATTAGAAAGGGAGATCACTAAGAGTCTATATTGCATCGGACCGTGAAGTTTCGTCATGGTCCGAATGATGCAATATAGATAGACTCTTCATACAAGAATTTTGACCTAACTTGTATGGATTTTTAGGTGCCCTACAGATTAAATGAGGTTTAGGATGGTGTGTAGGGTAGGTTTAGTAGGTTACAATTGGCATCCTCAAATTAATAAGTTGTAACTGAACTGAAGACTTAGTTATTATCCAAATTGAATACCATTTTGTGGGTTTTTTTGTTTCAGTGTTTTATTTATTCATTTTGGCTACTTTACTACAAATCTTGAAGGCTGATACTTTTTTGGAAATAGCAGATTGATCCTTATGGAAGACTTGTGACAAGAATGGATCCTTAAACTTTCATAATATTGTCTATAGGATCATTGTGATTGTCATGGAGCACCCGTGTTTGCATCATACTTTTGCACTGCTTGCATTTGATCAAGCATATAACTGCTTGTGCATTGGTTCGGTTGCCTTGCACATCAATTTGTATTGCCTTGACATTGCCTCGAATCTGTGTGTTACATTTGTTGCATTGTGCACCAACAAACTGTCATATGTTGGCTTTATTTGCTTGTGGTGATCCTCGTTATATACACTGCTGCTTTGCACCATTTGCATCTGTTATCCTGCTGAATCTGTTCTCGGGTGAATTATTTGGATTCTCTTTTGTTGCTGTTAGGTAGACTAAAAAGTAATGTGAATTTGCATGTGCGACACTTTTCTGTTTTAACGAAGGTTATGTACTATAAGGTGGAAAGGATGGGACAGGGCGGGGGCACTCCATCTTTTGTTTTGTTTTGGTTTGATGGTTTTTATATATATATATATATATATATATATATATATATATATATATATATATATATATATATATATATATATATATGTTGTTACTAAAATGATTTTCTTTTGGTATGGGGCTTGGTTTTTGAATATAAATGTGAAGGGGTATACGTATCATTTATGTAATAGAGGCTACATTATGGTTTAGAAAATTCGGGATGAAAGTAGATATGATTGGTTGATAAATGTGTTTTTTATTAATCATTCCTATTTCTTATGCTGGTTTTGCAGGGCATTGAAGCTTTTTGAACAGATGGGAAGGATTGCTATCTTATCATATCCTAAGATGTTGTAGTACGTAACCATATTTTGGAAGGTATTTTGTAGTAACGACCAAAGCAACGTGTTTCTTTTGGGGATGTGATATTAGAAAATCCTTTAAATTTACATCTATATGTAACTTATCTTTTGTGGACAAATCTATCGTTGTACATATTTGATGTAGTTCATTAGTATACATTTCACGATTTATATTGTTGTATATATTGTTGTGTTACTTATGATGAGGAGATGTATCATTTACATTTCACGATTTAATGAGGAGCAAACGGTCTTTTAATGAGGAGTTGTGTTATATTGATTTTAATTCCAATGAGGAGTAAATAGCTTTTTAATGAGGAGATTAGTCGTCATAAAAAATATTTTAATGAGGAGGATATATTCTCATTAAATGTATGATATAATTAATGAGGAGATTCAATTCTCCTCATTATATACCTTTAACTAGAGAAGCTGCAATGAGGAGTGGTTTCTCCTCATTAAAAGTTTTTAATGAGGAGAAATAGACAATTAATGAGGAGAATTCTCCTCATTAAAAACCGAATTTCTTGTAGTGCTTTGGATATGTAGGAAACTTGGGAAATCCCAGGCTCAGTCTAAACCATCCCACTAAACTCCCCTCCTTATTCATAATTTTTATGTTTGTTTTCCCTTGATTCAATTACCACTAGATTCAACGGCCCAGATTATTACCTGATGAAATTTTGCTTCGTCAATTGGCGCTAGAAGGAGGGTCTTCTACTGGTAATTTATTAAGGTTTAAGAAACTAGGCAATGATGCCAAATTCTCAGAAGGATCAAGCATTGGATGCGGCTGAAGTTTTGATCGTTGATAGCGTAAATGATGAATACAATACATTGGGAAGCATTCCTCCAATACCATTTATGTAGGCCCCGGAGAGGACAACAGCAGGGGTGCTGATTCCTCCAATAAAAAGCAACGCCTCTCTGGTGAAATAGCATATGGTACACGGGACCCCTTCTCCTTGTTAATAATTAATGAAGGATTGGTTATCAAAGTTGTGGTTTATCGGAGCCTGGTGAAAAGAGTTTGTGTGGACACCGGAAGCGCGGTGAACATACTATACCACCACGCCTTCTAGTCGATGGGATTAGAAAGTCATGAACTAACACCCGTCACGGCTCCGTTATTCGGGTTCTCCGGGCCACCTGTCTTACCTATGGGAATGATTAAGTTAGCTACTACCTTCGGCGAAGAACCAAGGGGTAGAACCTTGATGGTTAGTTATATAGTCGTCCGATCTCCATCTCCCTACAACATCATTATACGTCGACCAACCTTGATCGACCTCCGAGATACTATTTCCTTAGCCCATAACTGCCTTAAGTTTCCTACCATGGATGGGCCAGTGGAGATCAAATGGGACATGGAAGCCACCAGGAGCTTCTATACAGCCATCACCAAAGGAGAGGCTATGTCCCAACAGGTTCTTATAAAGGAACTTCTCCCAGAAGATGAGGAAACATGGTCCTCAAAAGATAAAGTGGAAAACGTTAGTCTGTTGAAAGATCAGCCCGAGCTGGCAGTAGCGATTGGTGCCTGGATCCTCAACCCATTTAAAGATTTACTTATCGGAATACTCAAAGAGTCCAGAGACGTTTCCGCATGAAAAGCTGAGGATATGACCGGTCTATCCCCACATTGCAGTTCACAACTTAAACGTGGATCCGAACAGAAAGCCGGTTCGACCAAAGATGAGATATTTCACGTAAGAACACATGAATGCAATTCAAAAGGAAGTGGTTAAACCGCTTCAGGCGGACATTATCAAGGAAGTATTATACCCGGAGTGGTTGGCAAATCTTGTCTTAGTCAAGAAACCGGACGGCAGCTGGAAAAATGTGTGTATATTTCACTGACCTCAACAAGGCTTGTCCTAAGGATTACTATGCCCTGCCTAAGATCGATCGACTTGTAGATTACATGGTCAACTTTGAAGTATTAGCGTTCCGGGACGCGTACAAAGGCTACCATCAGATTGCTATGGATCCCGACGATGCCGAGAAGACTTCATTTGTCACGGAGTTTGGGACCTACTATTACATAACAATGCCCTTTAGCCTAAAGAATGCTGGAGCCACATACCAAAGAGCAGTGAACAAGATTATTAGTAATCAGATTGGTAAATGTATGGAAGTGTACATCGACGGTCTACTAATCAAGAGCAGGACTCTTGACCGGTATCTAAAAGATGTCCGAGAAGTCTGCGAGGTGCTCAGGCAGACTCAGATGAAGCTCAACCCCAAGAAGTGCACGTTCGGGGTAAGATCAGGCATGTTTTTAGGGTATATGATCTCAAATGAAGGAATTAAAGCAAATCCTGATAAAATAGATGTGTTACGGACTATGCCGCTGCAGACAAGCATTAAGGAGGTTCAAAGGATGGCAGGAGTGATGGAAGCTCTAAACAGATTTCTGTCCAGGTCGGCACAGCGTGCCCTTCCCCTTTTCAAAATCTTGAAGAAAACAACACCGTTCCAGTGGAACGAGGAAAGCCAACAGGCCTTTGAGGAGCTGAAATCCTACCTCATGGAGATACCAACCCTGACTTCCCCTAAAGAATGAGACATATTATTACTTTACCTGTCAGTGTATGAAGAAGCTATAGGCGCCGTACTAGTTAGGGAACGACCACACACAACGGCCAATCTTTTATGTGAGAAAGGCACTTCACGGGCCAGAAGGCCGATACACTAACGCTGAGAAGTTGGCATTGGCATTGGTTCATGCCTCTAGGAAATTGAGGCCCTATTTCCAAGCTCATCCGATAAAAGTGATGACCGACCAGCCTCTAAAGCAGGTATTAGCGCGACCAGACACTTCATGGAGATTAGCAAAATGGGTAGTGGACCTAGCTGAATATGACCTCGAATTTCTCCCCCGACTATGATCAAATTCCTAGCTTTGGCTGACTTCCTAGCAGAAGGGGTAGCTATCAGCGTTAACTAAAAGCAACCGAACAGCAAAAACGAACTGTGTACGCTCTATGTTGATGAAGCATCTAGCAAAGCAGGATCGAGAACATGTCTCCTCCTTATTAGTCCTAAAGAGTAAGAATTTCCCTGTGCATTTCGTTTTGGCTTCCAAGAAATGAACAACGAGTCAGAATATGAAGCCTTAATTACCGGGTTACGACTGGCAACAAAACTTGGGGCAAAGAATTTACAAGTTTATCATGATTCCCAGTTGGTTTTGAACGACGTCAAAGGGGAGTATGTTACAGTATATACGCTGAAAGGAATGCTGAGTGCACAAGCTGCTGATGATATGAGACACCAGCAGCATGCTGATAGTACAGAAGCCTGCTGACTGTATGGAAGCCTCAGCAGCCTGCTGATCACTTTCAGCATGATATAAACTAGAAAGCGGTTATTCTGTTATAGTTTGTTATAACCGTTTGTAACTTACTTCTGACTGATCCATGAGGTGTATGAAGCTATAAATACCCCATGATCAGCTGCATTGTAATCAACTTGTAGTTTTTACTTGATCAATAATAATTCTGCATTTTATTTTGTGCTTGTTATTCTACAAACTTCATCATGGTATCAGAGTAGAAATTTGAGAATTTCTAAATGCTTTCCTGTATTTTCTCTCCAGTTTTTTTTGAAGAATCTTAAGAGTGTTCTTCATTATCTCCGAGTTTTAAGTTTCTTGAGAGTAAACTGTCATCTCTTTCCCTGTTTTTTGATCAGTTCTTGATCGGTTTTTTCACTATCATTGTTGATTTGTGATCAATTCTATAGTTCTTGATAGCCTTGGCAGCTAAGAAACAAGAAATAAGTCTTTCCAGTCCATTCTATGTTCATCCAAATGAGAACCCTACTCTGGTTCTGGTTCAGCCATTGATGAATGCCAACTATAATCCATGAAAAATATCCGTGGAGATGGTGTTAATCACCAAGAATAAGATTGTCTTTGTAGACGGCACAATTAAAAGGCCAGAAGCATATTCAGCAGATACATTGGCTAGATCATGGACCTTAAATTCTGTGGAGAACACCATTGCTCAAAGTTTAATGTACTTCAAGAATGCACATGCATTTTGGAAGAATCTTGCAGCAAGATTTTCAAATGTTGATGCATTAAGACTTTTAGATCTTCTTGAAGAAATGCATCTACTGAAACAAGGCACATATTCTATCAATAAGTATTTCACAAAATTGATGATTCATTGGGAAGAAATCACCATCAGGCCTGTAACAATCTGTTCCTGTGATCCTCAATGTCACTGCAATGCAATCAGCAATCAGCAATCTGATGGATCATATGGAGGCTGAACATGTCATGAAATTCCTTGAAGGTTTAAGGGATGAATTTAAACCAATGGTCTCACAGGCAATGACGATGGTTCCCTTTCCAGAAATTCATGATGCATTTGCAATGGCAATCAAGTTGAAAGACGGAAGTTGTATGTGGCTAACAAGACCCAGAATCAAGATTCCATGATTCTAATGTCAGAGAAGAATGGACAGGGACAAAATCAGATTGTCAGCAGACCAAACTTTGCTGCAAATCCCTGGCCTAAAAATCCCAAAAAGATGCAATGTAGTTTTTATGGATTCAATGGTCATACTGAGGAGACTTGTTACAAGAAACATGGTTTTCCTCCTGGTTTCAAGTCAAAAAGGGCAAATATGGTAGAAGAAGAGCAATCAGCAGAAGAAGATCAGGCACCAAGTAGGTCTGCTGGACCAGGGTCTCCCAATATTACAGCACAACAACTTGACAAGTTGATGGCTCTGCTGAATGATCCTTCTAGACGTGCAGGGTTTGCTGTTGGCCAACCTGCTGATGTTGTCACACACTACTCACCTGCTACAGGAACATGTGACCTAAATTTAGTAAGATCAATATAATGGATCTTGGACTCTGGTGCCACAGATCACATTGTAGGATCATTAGATATGTTAAGCATTCCCAAGCCTTCCTCTGGTATAAAAATAAGATTACCTAATGGAAATAATGTCTCTGTCACACATATAGGACAAGTGAGGATTAACACTCAACTGGTCCTACATGATGTGTTTCACATTCTTGGTTTTAAGTATAACCTTTTATCTTTACCTACTTATATTAATCATACAAAAGGTGCAGCTATCTTTTCTGCTAACAAGTGTGTTTTGCAGGACAAGAGCGAGAAAATGATTAGTTCACTGAGTTACAGAGAGGACTTTATGTCATGGATCCACCAATAAGACTTTCTATTGCCAAGGCTATTAAAAATCACACTTTATCTGATAGATTAGATGATGCACTTTTACAGACTTGGGCACTTGCCAGATAAGAGACTGCAAGTCATCAGTTCACAGTCTGTTGATGTCAAATTTTGTAATCATGATCTTTTTTTATGTCTGTCCTATGGCTAAACTGAAGAAAAATCCTTTTCCTTTAAGTACTACTGCGGTAAATTCTACTTTTGACCTTATTCATATGGATATTTGGGGTCCTCTGAGATAGCATACTGTGAATGGACAATGATACTTTCTTACTGTTGTAGATGATTTTTTTAGATTCACTTGGTTTTTTCTTATGAGGCATAAATATTAAGCCTCTGACCTTGTTAAATCTTTTGATAAATTTGTTCTACGCAGTTTCATAAAATTATTAAAGTCATTAGATTTGACAATGGTGCAGAATTTCAAATTATTGACTTTTATGCTCAGTAGGGTATCATACATCAGATATCCTGTGTAAGAACACCTGAGCAAAATGGTATTGTTGAAAGAAAACATCAGCATCTGCTGAATGTTGCAAGAGGTTTTAGGTTCCAGAGTAATTTACCCATTGAATATTGGGGTTTTTGTCTTTTGCATGCTGTAAAGTTGATTAATGCCACACCTACACCACAACTGAAGGAAAACACTCCACATGAAGTGCTTTATGGCACCAAACTAGGCTATTCTGTGTTTAAAGTTTTTGGTTGCTTAGTTTTTTCATGCACACTTCAGCAGTATATGACCAAATTTGACTCAAGATGTAGGACTTCTATCTATCTTGGGAATTTAACCACCTCCAAGGGTGCTATTCTCTTAGATATTACCAACAAAGATTTCTTTGTTGCTAGAAATACTCAATTCCATGAAACTTATTTTCCTCTTTTTCAGCAGGTGTTGGGAAAGCCTAGATATCTTGTTGACATGCCTGTTCCTTTGCCGCAATGGACGGTTTTTGATGTCTGTTTGAATGATTCACGGACCAACCAAAGAATGGGATCAACATCAGCTAATAAATCCAATGAAAGGCATGTACCAGTAAATCAGGCACCTAAACCCACACAACTAAGAAGGTCCACAAGAACAAGGAAATCACCAACCTTTTATCAAGGGGGTGCTCATAATGTTCAGCAGACTCCACATCTGCTGAGTGCAGTATTGAGTCTGGGCAACCTCTCAGCAGACTATGCCTGATTCATTAATGCTATTGATGCTGTTAAAGAGCCTAAGACCTACGATCAGCTATAAAGCATGTTGAATAGAAGGAGGCAATGGACAAAGAAATTGAAGCCTTACAAAAGACTCATACATGGGAAATAGCTGATCTGCCCCTAGGCAAGAAATCAATAAGGTGCAAATGGGTGTACAGAATCAAACACAATCCTGATGGATCAGTAGAGAGATACAAAGCTAGACTATTACCAAAAGGCTACACTCAGACATATGGGATTGATTATCAAGAAACTTTTCCCCCTGTTGTCAAGATCACCACAGTCAGAACCTTACTTGCAACAGTAGCAACCAATAATTGGCATCAACATCAAATGGATGTCAACACTGCTTTTCTACTTGGAGATCTACATGAAGAAGTCTATATGCAGTTACCCCCAGGTTGTGCATCAACTAAACCAAACCAAGTTTGCGAACTTACCAAATCATTGTATGGTCTCAAACAAGCCAACGGACAATGGAATTGCAGGTTGACTGAATCATTGAAGGCTCAAGGATTCATTCTCCAAACATGACCACAGTCTATTCACAAAAGGGCCAGGACAATCATTCATTGCCTTATTGGTACGTGTAGATGACATCATAGTTGCTGGCCCCAGTGAAGATTTAATTCAGCAAGTTAAGGATTGTTAGACATATTCTAATTTTAATGATGAGTGCCAGACTAGCTGTTATAGAGCAAAGGCAAAACGATGTCTAGATTAATTTTATAGGCTTACTAGAGTTTGATCTTTGTATAGGCTTGATCAAACAAGCACTGTAAAGAGGTCAGATGACTTGTTCAACAGACCTGTCTAGGTCAGTAGGGTATCTATGTCAGTAGATTGTCTAGGAACCTGTTGATGGTAGAATGCTAAGGGTACAAACTCAGTATTGAAGGCTAAGGGATCAAACTTAGTAATTAAAGTCAAGGATATAGGATCAGAATTTAGGGAAGTCTGTGATGACCTAGACTGATCACATATACTTTGTGTAGAAGGTCTAAGTTCCATATATGTTAAATGGTGATTGGAACTTGGTTATGTTAAAATGGTGTACTTTAACTTCATTATAAAAAGTTAGATGAGAAGTAGTCAGCTGAAGTGTTTATCAAAACACAGCAGACTAAAAGTCAGCTGACAATCAGGGACATCAGCAAACTTACATATCAAATATCTACTGATGTACAATTTGAATTAATCCAAGTTTTTCTGGAAGATTACATGGATAAGGATGAACTACGAGTCTTTGATTAATTAATCAATCAATGGTCAATATGATAGAGACGTTGTAAGGAATTTAGAGCCATATCAAATGGAAATAAACCATTGGTTGACAGTCTGGACTTTCAGGAGGACAATGACAGTGTCAGAAGGTACAACAGAGGTATTTTCAGGAATATTCAGTAAAATTCTGTAACGGTTATCATTCAAATTCAAATCACAGGATCTACTCCTATAAATAGAGGACTCCTGATTCAGACTGCATCACACACAATAGCAAGAATTAACATAAAGGAACTATGTTTTTGAGCAAGAATTTGTGCAATCGGACCCTGCTGATACATAGAGCTTTAATCTACTAATCAAGTTTTCTTCAAGTGTTTTCTGCTAATCAAGACTTATCCAGTTTACACACATGAAGAACTCCGGCTGCTGATTCATTCATCCTGATCAGAAGTCTACTGGAAGCAGAATCACTTTCTTGATTCAACCATTCTTTTACAAGAAGCTTACTGAAGACAGAGAAGCACTTAGGTGTCAAGGACTGTTGTTTATGTGGTGGAGCTGGTGAAGAGGCAATCCTACCCTTCATGGACCAGTGGAAGACTTAGGAGCAGAAATACCACCTGTTTCTAGCTTTCAGTTTGTGAAGCCATAGTCATTGGTCAAGAACAAACAGTTTAGGGATTTTTGTAACTGCAACCTCAAAAGTCTCTAGTGAATTTCCTCCAACATCACAAGAGAAGAGTAGACTGACAGGATTACACCACCTGGAACCACTATAAATCTTGCCTACTTTACCTTACTGCATGTACTTTCTACAATTACTTTATCTGCATGTTTATCATACCAAACCTATTGAACTAGCTACTGAATCACACTACCTGCACTACTGAGTATCTAATATTTGGTATCATATTTAATCAACAAGTGATAAGGCTTAATCTATTATATTCCGCTGCAACAAACTCTAGAACTTCAATAGTCATCAGACTACTGATAGTCGGCAGACTATTGACCTTGCTGAGTTTTTCAACTCCAAAAATTTTTAAGTGTTAAGTTTATTCACCCCCCCTCTAAACTTAACCAAAGCATTTTTAAGGGACCAACAATTGGTATTGGAGCAGAGCTTCTATTCTGAAGTAATCTTACTTGTTGTGCTTGTGAAAAATCTTTGAAAACTTTTTAAGTTTCTGTTATTCAAAGTTTTGTATCATGGATAACAATCAGTATGACAATGTTGATGTGTTATGTTGATCGTTTTGATGAGTATAAATGACATATGCAGGCTTATCTAGCTGCAACACATGATGAAATGATGGATGTACTGACAGATGGACCACTTGAGATCACTATAGCTATAATTGTTGATGGCCAAAATCAGACTGTTCCAAATCCAAAGAATGAATGGGGTGCTGAAGATAGAAAGAGGGCAAACCTAAACAATATTGCTATTGGCATTATCTACAGAACTTTGGATAGCAATATGTACATGAAGGTGAAAGATTGCAAGACTGCCAAAGATTTATGGGAGAAACTACAACTTATCTGTGAAGGCACTGATGCAATCAAGAAGAACAAGATTAGTGTGGCCAAGCAAAAGTTTCAAGAGTTCAAAATGAAATCAACTGAGACAATTGAACAGATGGAATCCAGGTTCAATGCAATTCTGGATGAACTCACCCTACTGAATGTTGTTTATACAAGAGAATAGATCAACACCAGGATTCTCAAGGCACTACCTGCAAAAGAAGTCTGGGAGATGAAGGTTACTGCGATGGAGGAGTCTAGAAGTTTACATGAGGAAGACACCTTCAAATTGTTCTTTGATCTTAAGGCTTATGAATTCAGCAAGGATCTAGTTCCAAGTGCTGAAAAAGAAGCAACAAAACAAATGCACTGGTTTCTGCACATGTTGTAGAATCATCAAATGTGCAAGATGATTTCTTGGATGAAATGCAAGTGCATATTGCCCTACTGACAAAAAGAATTCGAATGATGAAATATGGAAAGGCATCTCCAAGAAATTATGGCAAGAAGTCTACTGAGAAAAAGGAGAATCCAGAATGGATCAAGACTTTTTGTGCTTTCATTGCAAGAAACCAGGACATTTCAAACCTGACTGTCCTGAGTTGAAACAAAAGAAGGATCCCGATGTTAGGAAATCTACGCGGGAATGCAACGGAATTCAAAATTTTGATTTTCTTTTACCCAAGATCGACTTCGTTTAAGCAACAAGCATAAAAGAAGTAGACAAGCGAATACCTTGGTTGATCCAATTGGATCGATGCTTTGTCTACGATTGTAGTTTATGCACGAAGCCACCCAAGTGTTCGGCCTCTACCGGTGATCCACACGAACACCACACCGGAATCCCATCATGGATTGCTACCAGAAAAACTTGGCTGCTAAACCGACTTTTTCTCTATCATAAGTCTCTCTCTAGAAAGCTCTCTATTTTTCACAAGAACTATTAGCTCTTGGAATTGTGATGTTCAAAAGAGCTTGACACCCACTTCCTATTTATAGGGAAAGTGGCGCCCCAGGTAGAGTTGAAAGAAAGAAAATCTTTTACTAGTAAAATAAGGAAAATATATTTGATTGATTTATCTCATTAATATTCAATATCTTATATTAAATATTTCCAATATTTTGTCAATATCTTATATTGACTATATTTATCTTATTACCATAAATCTATTTTTCCAAAATCAATTAATATATAATATTAATATTATGGTAATCTTATTAATTAAGTTGCACAACTCAAATGTATCCTATGCATTAAAAATATGCGCCTCTTTTGCCAAAGATTTGGCATCCAGAATATTCTTTAATTAATATAATGCTATGATTTATTAATTTACAAAATACATGTGTATCAATATACATATATATTTTCGACACATATACATCATATGTATATTTAATTAATCAACATAATTAATATCTTGTATTATATTTACTCATAATATATAAATACCACCATATTAATTTACCACTATAACCTTTATAGTATGAGATAAATTCTTTCCTTATTTGGTTATCACTATAACCGCATTTTAATGTGGCTAGATGTTCTTATGTGTGTGAACCGATAGGCTTCGAATATGTTGGCCGTAGACACAAAGTGCAAATTACGAAAATGCCCTTCATGTCTAATGATCACGTGATAGCGTCTAGCAACACACCATGACCCCCAATCATCGAAAGATTCATATGCAATGACTACTACCTTTCATGTGAAACAGCTACCGTGTAAATTACATTCCTATCGCTGTAATAATATCCATACGGTCGTTAGTCGAGTGTCAAAACATCAACGACCGTATCTTATAATCTGGATATCATGCTCTCTCAAAGTAACTAATTTAATCCCACTTTGCAAAGATTCACGAGAGTAAGATATTCCTTATAAGAAGGCCCTTTCAGATATTCACCCATACCGATAGGGTACGCGATTCCCAGACAATCAAACATGTATACTCCGCATGCTTCAGTATCACACCCAATCACTACCGCATGATCGCCCCATGGCTAGGGGAACCTCAATAGTGTCAAAGCATGACAATCCACACCGTGATGCCATGTAGACTCCGGTCTTAAGGATAATTACACAACCGCCACATAGTGTGACACTTAACTGTGTAAGTGGGTCAGTCTAACGTATTCTCTAATACACGTCTACGTACAGTCCAAGGTCTTTACACTTCGATAGACGAGATCTATCCCTGCCCTTAAAGACAGAAGACATCTAATGCGTGCTAGCCTGTTCGTACTATCAATGCCCTGTTGATAGTGCATCAGCCTAGAGACATTTAAGTATCAAACTTATTTAAGTGATTAGAGATCTCATCAACCATAATCGCCTATCATGGTTTCTCTACCACAATTTAATACTAAGGACATTATCAAATAGTAGAAATGATCCGACCCGGTCGGATCCGGTCCAACCCGATTGGGTTTAGGACACTATTTCAACACCTGACTATCTGTGCTTTAATTGCAAGAAATCTGGACACTTCAGACCTGACTGTCTAGACCTGTATAAAAACAAGGGTCATCAGAGAAGACCTGGCAAGAAAGCATTGGTTGCTAATGATGAATCAGGCTATGAAGTGGAATCAAAAAAAGGAAATGAATCAGATGACACTGCACTCATAGCTGATATGGATGATTATGCTTTAATGGCCAATATGGATGAAACAGAGGAGTTATACAATTCTGTATCTATGAATACCCCTACTGATAGTGATTGTGAGTCCACTAGTGGATCTAATCCTAAAATTTCTGACAATGAAGAGCCTCTAGATGCCTTCCTTAATCAACTGAGGATAATACAATCTGGTTATGAGATTGTGAAGGCTAAAAGAGAAGCACTTCAAGCATAAATTCAAAGATTAAAAGCTGAATTAAGAAGTCTCAAGGGTAAGGAAAAAGATTATCATCAGAGTCAACATAAGCCTGCCCCATATACAGTAGCTGCTGAATCTACTGCACAATCTAGTTCCACAACTGCATTCAAATCAGGAAAGCCTTATGGTTTTAAAATAGGCCTTGGATTTGAAACTCAACAATCCTCTAAGGGTGGATCTAGTAAGGGTGCTGAACCTAGTGCCACAATTGGTCCTAAGTTTGTACATGCACAAGATTCAACTCCTCAAAAGGTTGCTGAGACAATAAAACATACCGAGAATGCTTCAAAAAGACAAAATCATAAGTCCAAAGGGACAACATCTCCGAACAAAAAGGGTGCATCCAAAGGTATGACTGCGGGACCTTCTAAACCTACTGATAGAAGACCTGCTGCAAAGTCTGTTGGACCACAAAAAGGAAAAAATTAGAGATATTCCAAAGATAAGAATGCTAAACCCAATAATGTTAATCATTCAAGGGATACTTATCTCAAGAGGAAAGGCAGATTGTTCCCTACTGATGAAGATTGGAATATTCCTGCCCCTGCTGCTAGAAACAACAGAAATAACCATAATGCTAGGCCTAGACCTCAGCAATGGAATCAACAGAGGACTCAACAGAGGACTTATCAAAGACCTCAGCAGGCTCCATAATACAGGGATGTTTCTAACACAGCAAACTTATCGTTATGCTAATGCTTCTAACAATAGAAATCACTTCTAACAGCACTTTGTACCAAAAGGCCAGAAATCATATTTGAATTCTACACAACCAAATGCTAGATTCTATGGAAATGTAGCATACATATATGAACAAAAATGCAACACTTTCCAAAGAAGACCTTATAGAAATTTGCCAAGGGTTGTGCTTACCACTGACCATTATGGACCCAAATAGGTTTGGGTACCTAAAACACATTAAATTTGTTTTGTAGGGTGTCTGGTACTTTGACAGTAGATGTTCCAGACATATGACAAGAAGTAAGCACTGTTTGACAAATTATGTGGCAAAGGATGGACCTAAAGTTAATTTTGGGAACAAAAGTACACCAGGATACATAAGAGGATACGGAACACTGGTGAGGAATGGTTTGATCATCAAGAATGTTGCATATGTTGAAGGCCTGGACTACAACCTGCTGAGTACTGGACAATTCTGTGACATGGGTTACAAGGTCACTTTTGACAAAACCTACTGTATTGTCATGAGTGAAGTTGGAGAACAAGTTGTGTTGGCTGGAAGAAGACATCTTAACATGTATGTGGTGGATTGGTCTACTGCAGTTCCAGAAACATGTCATATTATGCATACAAAGTCAGAGCTGAATTGGTTATGGCATAAGAAGTTGAATCATCTCAATTTTGAAGATATCAATCAGTTGGTGAAGAAAAAGTTGGCGGTTGGTTTACCTGAGATCACATACAAGAAGGATGGTGTATGTGATGCTTGTCAGGAAGGAAAACAAACTAAGTCAAGTTTCAAGTCAAAGACAAAACAATCAGCCAAAAGAGTACTTGAGCTGATGCATATGGATCTTTTTGAACCAGTTATTCCAACAAGTATAACAGGAAATAAGTACACACTATTTGTTGTGGATGACTTTTCAAGATTCACTTGGGTGATTTTTATGAACAAGAAAAGTGAAGCACTACAAAAGATGCCTGAACTTTTGAAGAGATTACAAAATGAGAAAAGTGTGACTGTAGTGAAAATCAGATCAGACAAGGGTACTGAGTTCCTTAATAAAGTCATAAGAGAATACTGTGAACAAAATGGTGTGTTGCATCAATTATCAGCTGCTGGAACACCTCAGTAGAATGTGGTTGCTGAGAGAAGGAACATGACTTTAAAGGAAGTAAGAAGAACAATGATATGTGAAGCAAAGCTACCTGAAAGGTATTGGGCTGAAGCAATCAATACAGCACGCTATACACAGAATATAACCTCAGTGAACAAGAAGATTATGAAGACACCTTATGAAATTTGGAAAGGAAGGAAACCAAACATTTCTTATTTTCATCCATTTGGGAGCAAATGTTTTATCTTGAATCATAAGGAGCAACTGAAGACTTTCCAACCAAAATCTGATGAAGGAATCTTTTTGGGATACTCTTTAGTCAGCAAGGCATTTAGGGTGCTGAACAAAAGGACATTGAAACATGAAAAATCAATACATGTTGTGTTTGATGAACCTAAGTTCACTAGAATGGAGAATGAAGAAGTTTCAGAACCTGCTGTGAATCAGAAGGTCACTGAACCAGAATTTGTTGATGTTATATTAAGTAACATAAAGATTTCTGAAGAAAACCCTGCTGAAGAACCTGTTAGAAACACTACTGATACAACAATAGATACAGGATCTGCTGACCCTCTTACTGAACCTACAGTAGACCCAACTGAAGATCAGGTTCCCTGTAAATCAAAAAAATCAAGATTTACAATGGTTAAAGGATCACCCTTCTGAACATGTAATTGGTGATGTACAACAAGGTGTGAGGACTAGAAGACAACTTGATGCCATGTTTACATGTTTTGTATCTCAAATAGAGCCAAAAGTTGTTGAAGAAACAATTTCAGATCCAGATTGGATAATTGCTATGCAAGAGGAACTTAATGAGTTTGAAAGAAATCAAGTTTGGACACTGGTGGATAGACCTACTCATGCAAATGTCATAGGTACTATGTGGGTATACAGAAATAAACTTGATGAATCTGGTACCATTGTTGGAAACAAGGCCAGACTAGTAGCAAAAGGCTATTCTCAAGTTGAAAAAATAGATTTTGATGAGACATATGCCCCAGTTGCAAGATTGGAAGCTATTAGACTGTTTTTGGCATATGCTGCACATAAAAACTTCAAAGTATACCAGATGGATGTCAAAAGTGCATTTCTGAATGGCATTCTGGAAGAAGATGTGTATGTTCAACAACCTCCTGGTTTTGAACTAAAAGATCAAGAAGATAAAGTATATAGACTCAACAAAGCACTTTATGGTTTGAAACAAGCACCAAGAGCATGGTATGAGGCCTTATCTCAATTCTTGGTGAGCAATGGTTTTACCAAAGGTACCATTGACAAGACACTTTTCAGAATCAATGATGGTGACAGCAACCCGCTAGTACAAATTTATGTGGATGACATTATATTTGGTTCTGATAATGAGATGCTATGTGAAAAGTTTGCTAATCGCATGAAAAGCAAGTTCCAGATGAGTATGACGGGAGAAAGAACTATTTCTTGGGATTGCAAGTCAAGCAATTAAAGGATGGAATCTTCATTCATTAAACTAAATACACCAAGGAGCTGTTAAAGAAGTTTTGAATGGAAAGTAGCACCAAAATATCAACTCCTATAGGGACAAACATAAGGCTGGATGAAGATAAAGAAGGCAAGATGTTGATCAGACTTTATACAGAATGATGATAGGAAGTCTGTTGTACCTCACGCCAGCAGACCTGATATATTCCTTGCTGTAGGTGTATGTGCAAGATTTCAATCCAAACCTAAGGAAAGTCACTTAGCTGCAGTGAAGAGGATTGTCAAGTATTTAAAAGAGACCTTGGGAGTTGGAATATAGTATCCAAAGATGGAAGTTTCAAGGTTATATATTTTTTAGATTCTAATTATGCTGGATGTAAAGTTGATAGAAAAAGTACAACAGGAACATGTCAGTTAATGGGCAATAGACTTGTTTCCTAGTTCACCAAGAAACAGAATTCCATATCAACTTCCACTATTGAACCAGAGTACATTGCTGCTGGAAGCTTCTGTGCACAAGTTCTATGGTTAAGACAGCAACTAAGGGATTATGGGATTGAAGAAAGAGAAATTCCCATAATGTGTTATAACACAAGTGCAATTGCAATCACAGAATATCCTGTTTTTCACTCAAGAACCAAACACATTGATGTGAGATATCATTTTATTGGAGTTCTTTACATCCCTACTATAGATCAACTTGATGACATCTTTACAAAACCTTTAGATAGTGAAAGATTGGCTAAGTTAAGGACTGAACTTGGCATTATCAAGGTTGACTGACCTACTGATAGGTCAACATGGTACTGGAATTCACCAAGGGGACTAGTTTCCACAATTGAGCAAATGAAGTTGCCAAGGGGATTGGTCTTTGTCTTGTTGGGTGAGCTCACTTGACAGATCAGTCATTGGTATTAAACTTCACTTTGTATTACCAATTAGACAATACTAAGTTTTTAAAAGATCAGCTGTGAAGTTTGTATATCAGTAGGCTACTGAACCTGCTAAGTCTACTAAAGTCTGTCAGCAGATTTATGAACCCTACCGAAAAAGCTTGCTGTATGGAACGTTGCTGATAAGTCAGACTTAATTGAAAGTCAACAGTCAAGTTATTGGATATTAACCTTCTCTTTTATTACAGCTGGTACATTTCATAACAGTTTAGTACTAATAGGATCAATTAGTGGGACACGTGATAGGACTACATTAAATTTAGACTGAGATCGTGCAATAGCGGTACAGTGCGTGAGCAGTATGTGACTGACGGTTTTTTCACCCACTACTTTCTGCTATATATATACACAGATATACACTATGTATATTCACAAATATTCTCAGATCAATCTCAACTAAAGAATATATGAGTGTGAACACATATTTATAGAGTTTTCTTCTTCATCTTTCTCAAAATTCTATAATGGCAGATAAATATATTCATCTTGGCACAAGCCAAAGTGTTAGAGGTTTTGTTGTTGATGCTAACAGGATTGAGTTATCCATCAATATTGTAAGGAGAATAAGGCGGTATGAAGGATTGGAAAACGTACTGAATCTCAGGTTGGAGAGCATATCTTATGTTAATGTTAATAATTTCTGGAGGAACATGGTGATAAAAGAAAACAAAGAAGCATTTACCACAACAGTCAATGCACAAGAGATTGAAATCACATCAGATCTGCTGAGAGAAGTTTTTGGATTTGGACCAGGAAACAATGCACCTACAATTCCAAAACTGATGTAGTTATCCAAATTAGATTTTGTGGAATCTATAAAGGCAAACAAGTCTACTGCAACCGCCCTGAATATCAAAGTGAAGAATATTGGCTTGGAATATAACCTACTAAGCAAGATTATTGCCAAGAATATTCTGGGATTCAGTGGAAGTATTGAAACACTCTCTGGCTCAAAGATAGACCTGCTGATAATCATTTACAGGAGCAAAAAGTTTGATTGGGCTGGATTCTTTGTGGAATACATGAAGAAGGTTGTGTCAGATGAAAGAGATGGCACAAGAAAATCAAAGACAAAGCCTCTAGGTCTTATGATTCAGACCTTGCTGAATCATCTGAATATTGCTGAAGTTGCACCATAAAAAATCAACAAGACAAGGTACAAGCGAGAAATCAATTATCCTATTCCTGGATTGGATGATGATAAGGAAGATGATGATGGTGATAAGGAGACTGAGAGTGATGATAATGATGATAACAATGATGGTAGGAAGGAACAAAAGACCAAGGCTAAAAATGATGTGCAACCTGCTGCACCAAAGAAGCCTGTGCAGAAAAGAAAGGCTGGTGAAACAAGAAAGATTACTGAGATGTTAAAGCCTAAAAGGGCAAGGCAGCTATCAGTAGACACAAGTGAGTCTGCTGAAGTACAAGTTGACAGTGAGGCTGCTGAGCCTACTGGAGTTGCAAAGAAGACAGCTGCTGATTTGTTGAGGGAACAACAAAAAGAGGATTCTAGAAAGAGGACGGCTGCTAGTAAAGAGAAGTTAGAGAAAGAACTTTTTTAGGAGGAACAACAACCTGCAAAAAGAAGAAAACAGGTTGTGAAGAAGAAAGTACATGGAAAGGGAAAAGAACTGAGAGTTCTTGAAAAACAAAGAGAAGAAGAACATGATGAAGATGCTGAGCCTATTGGTAAGGCTACTGAAGTTGTTGGTGAACAACAAGCTGAAGAACCACAGTAGACTGCTGCATCTGAACCTTCTGTGGAAGTCAATATACCTGTTCGAGACCCTGTTGAGACAGAAATAACTCAGGGGGAAGGAAAAACTATTGAAGATCCTCATGTAGTGCATGAGATTCAGGAGGAACCAAGTGTTGAACAGATGGAGGTAGTAGGTACCAACTTGCAACCTGAAGAACCTACTGACCTGTTTGTATCTGTTGAAGATACATTGAGCCACCTTGTTGAAGCTTTTGGAAGTCAACCAGTTGAGAAAAATGCTCCAAAAAGGCCTACTATGCCTTATGAGAGAAAAGAGAAGAAGTCAAAGAAAGAGAAAGTGGATCCTGACTTCAAGAGGGTTCAAAGATATTTTGAATGGAAGTTTGGTTTCTACAAGAGACATAAACCAGCAGCAGAGCCTATGACTGGTTTTGAAGAATGGGCATTTGAAAATCTTGGAGTGGAATATCTTTTGGGACTGATTGACACATCTGAGTTAGAGATGAGACTGATGGTGTTTATAGAAGATGGAAGGTAGAAGAAGAATGTTATGTTCAAAGATCCTAAGTTTACACTTGATAGTGATGATTCATCCTCTTCACCTGATTCTGATGATGATCATCCTATGTTTCCAGGAGAATCTAGAGGTACTGCAATGCAAAGACCTACTGAAGAGACTGGACAAGGGTCTACTGAGCAAGTGAAAGATCAATCTACTGAAGGTGACAAGTCTGCTGAGGGTCAGAAGACTGATAATTTGATTGAAGAAATGGAAGCTGCTACTATTGAGGATTTGGAAGCTCAAATCAATGTAGAAACAACTCTTGAAGACAATAGATTGATCAATATTTCTGGTGTTGTTATGGTTGAAAAATCTAAGGATAGCTCTGAAGATTCAATTCAGTTTCAGGACAGTGTGGACACAAATGAAGTTTTAGCACAAGCCTCTGAAATTCTTGGAGAGATAGCTGCAATTGGTAGCATGCTAGAAGAAAATTTAAATGTCTTTGTGGACACTGCTGTTGTGATGGAGGTTCAGTCTGCTGAGGTACAGACATACACTGAACAAAGGTCAAAACTGGTGGTTGCAATCACTAAGGATCAGACATTGTTGGAACAAAGGTTGAACTTGATATTGGGATTGGAGGAATCCCCTGTGCATTGTGTAGAGGCTGCTGTTGAACAGGCTGGTGTTGAACAAGCTTCTGAAGAGAAGGTTGTTGAAGGCAAAGATGGTCACCAGACTGCTGTTGATGAGGAGCAGCTGCTGGACTATGATTTTAATGATGAAGAGTTTCAGATGCCTGAAGAAGAAGCTGAAGCAGAACCCCAACAAGCACATATACCTATATTTTAAGAAGTACCTGTTCTGGAAGCTGTACAAGAGCCTCAACCTGAGCGAGAACCTGTATTTGAAGAAATTTTTGGAAATGTTGTTGAAGAAGGTCCTGAACCCCATGAATGGGACATGACAAGAGCAATTGTTGTGAGGCAACCCAGGGCTGAAGATAATGCTGAACAGCCTACTGGAGGGTTTGCTGGTGGTATGATTGAGATGAATGACATTCCAGTACATATCTTGGTTGAGTTGAGAGCTATAAGGGATGATATAAATCAACCGACGACTCAACTGAATAGAAGTGAGAGGAGATTTGAAGATGTAGTGAACTTGGTGGAAAACAGAGGGAGAACCTCTGAGACTACTGCATCAAACATCACCTTTCTTCAATTTTCAACTAATGACCTGCTATGTGAGGTTGCTTGTGTTAAGAATGAAGTTGTAAACATAGACAAGAATGTGGCAGAGCAGTTTGCTTCCTTGCATAAGAAAATTGACAAACTTGCTGAGACACCTAAACCTGCTGAGGCACTTCATCCTGCTGTCACTCATCCTAAACTGACTGAATGGATAAATCTGCTGGAATAGACTATAGAGGGCAGAATCACTGCAGTTGACATAAGAACTGAGATTATGGAAGGACAGCTGGATAACCTGGTTAATACACAGAAGAGTGTTATTGGTCTGCTGAACCGTTTTATTGATGATGTTAATAAGGAGGAAGAAGGTTCTACAGCAGAAGCAAATGAAGATACCAGAATATTTCATAAGAAGAGATGGGAAGCAGATATCAATGAATTTAGGAAGCCTACACCTGCCAGAGTATAACTTAATGATGATCTGCTGAAAGATCTGCTGAAAGAGTTTAGAAAGGTTTATAGAACAAGAAGGAAACCCTATCAGGATATGTCTTTTATGGATGGTCTGGAGTCCTTCCTTGGACATAAGTTATGGGAGGCA
Organism: Gentiana straminea; assembly: GCA_036785695.1. NCBI lineage: Eukaryota > Viridiplantae > Streptophyta > Magnoliopsida > Gentianales > Gentianaceae > Gentiana > Gentiana straminea. The sequence goes on along the minus strand of JAVUPR010000407.1, from coordinate 3,158,642 downwards.
AGGATAAAGTCACTGAGATTGACAAGAAAAACACCAACACCTGGTAGAGGAGGATCTGCTGAAAGATCTGGTGGTAGAATACAGTCATTTGCTGGGGAAAAAGCAAATTTGTGTCCGGAAGAATTCAATTCATGCTATATGGGAGGAGGTTTCAATTGGCAAGGTGTCCGTTTGAACATAAATGAAGCCTGGAAATGGTGGAAAATTGTGAATACTTGGATTGATTCCTCATTTATCGAAAATCAATGGATGGTGGACATGGAAAGGGAGATAAGAGAATACCAAAAGAAGAGAGAGGAAGAAGAAGAAAGAGCAAGGAGAAGATAGAAACTAAATCAGCACACTTACAATGCTTATTTTATTTGCTGATCTTAGTTGTAATAATTTTTGAACAAAATTGAACATCAATGAATATATGAATGAAAGTTTGTTCTGTTTTGTGTTTTTATCTTTTTGCTTTGCTGTAAGGAGGGTATTGGCATCATCACTAAAAAGGGGGAAATTGTGAGACATATTCTAGTTTTAATGATGAGTGCCAGACTAGCTGTTATTGAGCAAAGGCAAAAAGATCTCTAGATTAATTGTATAGGCTTACTAGAGTTTGATCTTTGTATAGGTTTGATCAAACAAGCATTGTAAAGAGGTCAACTGACTTGTTCAGCAGACCTGTCTAGGTCAGTAGGGTATCTATGTCAGTAGATTGTCTAGGAAGCTGAGGGTACAAACTCAGTATTGAAGGCTAAGGGATCAAAATTTGTAATTAAAATCAAGGATATGGGATCAGAATTTAGGGATGTCTGTGATGACCTGGACTGATCACATATACCTTGTGTAGAAGGTCTAAGTTCCATATATGTTAAATGGTGATTGGAACTTGGTTATGTTAAAATGGTGTAATCTAACTTCATTATAAAAAGTTAGATGAGAAGCAGTCAGCTGAAGTGTTTATTAAAACACAACAGACTAAAAGTCAGCTGACAATCAAGGACATCAGCAGACTTACATATCAAATATCTACTGATGTACAATTCGAATTAATCCAAGTTTTTCTGGAAGATTACATGGATAAGGATGAACTACAAGCCTTAGATTAATTAATCAATCAATCGTCAAGATGATAGAGACGTTGTAAGGAATTCAGAGCCATATCAAATGGAAATAAACCATTGGTTGACAGTCTGGACTGTCAGAAGGACAATGACAGTGTCAGAAGGTACATCAGAGGTATTTTCAGGAATGTTCTGTAAAATCCTGTAACGGTTATCATTCAAATTCAAATTCAAATCACAGGATCTACACCTATGAATAGAGGACTCCTGATTCAAGTTGCAACACGTACAATAGCAAGAATTAACAGAAAGGATCTAAGTTTTTGAGCAAGAATTTGTGCAATCGGACACTGCTGATACATTGAGCTTTAATCTACTGATCAAGTTTTCTTCAAGTGTTTCCTGCTAATCTAGACTTATCCAGTTTACACACTTGAAGAACTCAGGCTGCTGATTCATTCATCATGATCAGAAGTCTACTAGAAGCAGAATCACTTTCTTGATTCAACCCTTATTTTACAAGAAGCTTACTGAAGACTGAGAAGCACTTAGGTGTCAAGGACTGTTGTTTGTGTGGTGGAGCTGGTGAAGTGGCAATCCTACCCTTCAAGGACCAGTGAAAGACTTAGGAGCAGCAATACCACCTGTTTCTAGCTTTCAGTTTGTGAAGCCATAGTCATTGGTCAAGGACAAATAGTTTAGAGATTTTTGTAACTGCAACCTCAAAAGTCTCTAGTGAATTTCCTCCAACATCACAGGAGAAGAGTGGACGGACATGATTACACCACCTGGAACCACTATAAATCTTGCCTACTTTACCTTACTGCATTTAGTTTCTGCAATTACTTTATCTGCATGTTTATCATATCAATCCTATTGAACTAGCTACTGAATCACACCACCTGCACTAGTGATTATCTAATACTTGGTATCATATTTAATTAACAAGTGATAAGGCTTAATCTATTATATTCCGCTGCAACAAACTCTAGACCTTCAATAGTCAGCAGACTATTGATAGTCAACAGACTACTGACCTTGCTGAGTTTGTCAACTCCAAAATGTTTTAAGTGTTAAGTTTATTCACCGCCTCTCTGAACTTAACCAAAGCCTTTTCAAGGGACCAACAAGGATGCTTTACACCAGTAGTTCACCTTCAAAGATCTTGGAAAATTGAGATATTTCCTAGGCATTCATGCTGCTAGATGTCAAAAAGGCATATCCATTCCACAAAGAAAATACACACTTAACCTCCTAGAAGAATATTAATTTTTGGGAGCCAAACCTGCTAAGACACCCTTGGAGTCCAAGCAGACTTTACAACATGGTGATTCACCACTTTTAGAAGATAACACTGCATACAGATCCCTAGTGGGTAAATTGATTTACCTCACTTTTACCAGACCAGATATTGCCTTTGCAGTACAACAACTAAGTCAATTTTTGGACACTCCTATTGAAAATCACATGAAGGCAACTTATAGACTGCTGAGGTACTTGAAGACCAATCCTGGCCAAGGAATCTTCTTCTCAGCAGACAATGATCTTGTACTTAAGGGTTTTAGAGATTGTGATTGGGCTGGTTGTCCTGAAACAAGAAGATCGGTATCAGGTTATATGATGTTTCTAAGAGATGCTCCAATCTCCTGGAAGGCAAAGAAGCAAACTACAATTGCTAGAAGCTCATCAGAGGCTGAGTACAGGGCCATGGCAAATGCAGTTTGTGAAATCTAGTGGCTTATCTATATACTACAGGATTTACAAATTCCAGTTCAGGTGACTGTTGTGAAATCCAATGCACATTGCTCACAATCCTGTCTTTCATGAAAGAACCAAACATATTGAAATTTACTGCCATGTTGTGAGAGATAAAGTCAAATCAGGGCTAATCAAACTCCTTCCAGTCAATACAATGGAACAAATAGCTGATATCCTCACAAAGGCCTTGGATGCATCTATTTTCTCTTATCTACTAGATAAATTGGGAGTTTCAAAGATCTTCCAAAATTCAAGTAGATGAAAGGAATGTTGAGTGCAAGCTATTCATGCACAACTCTCAGCTTGAGGGGGGTGTTACGGTATATAGGCTGAAAGGAATGCTGAGTGCACAAGCTGCTAATGATACGAAGACACCAGCAGCCTGCTGACAGTATGGAAGCCTCAGCAGTCTGCTGATCACTTTCAAAATGATGTAAACTAAGAATCGGTTATTTTGTTACAGTTTGTTATAACCGTTTGTAACTTACTTCTGACTGATCCATGAGGTGTATGAAGCTATAAATACCCTATGATCAGCTGCATTGTAATCAACTTGTAGTTTTTACTTGATCAATAATAATTCCATATTTTATTTTGTGTTTGTTATTCTACAAACTTCATCAGAGTATGAATCAAAAGAGGAGCCCATGAATAGATATTTAGCCGTAGTTCAGACACTATTGAAAGATTTTGATAGTATAAAGATATGGCAGATCCCTCAATCTCAGAATAAGCAGGCATATGCATTGTCAAAACTAGCTTCCAATTTTAGATCCAACAAGAAGGTGTTGGTCGAGCAACTGCAGGAAAGAAGTTATGAAGAATAGGCCATACATCCAATCATGTAGAAAGAGACATGCATAGATCCTATAGTATCCTACTTAAAAAGAGGAGTCCTTCCAACGGACCGAACTCAGGCCAGAAGGATAAAATTCCTAGCAACCAGGTACTATTGACTTAATGATGTGCTTTATCGAAAGTCATATATTGCTTCGTGGCTCAGATGTGCAACACAAGAAGAGAGAGACTATCTCCTTCGAGAAATCCACTTAGGAATATGCGGGAACCATCTGAGAGATCAGTGCGTAGCTCAAAAATGTTGTATGTTCGGCTATTATTGGTTCACCAAGCATCGAGACGCACGGGAATTAGTCCAGAAATGTAAATCATGTCAAATGCATGATAGTATATCCAACCAAGCATCACATTCGGTGATTCCTATAGTACTGTTGGAAATAAAATTTATGTTTTGATGATAATTCATCATATTTACTCAGAATATTATCTTAACCCCATTGATGAAGTACTGAAGCTAGCTTTTATAGTGAAAAGCTAAAAGATGTCTAGAACTGAATGTATAGGTTCTACTAGAGTCTGATATTTGTATAGGTTTACATCAGACAAGCACTGTAATAATTAGTGTGTCGTGAAACTGAACACTGGAAGTTATTTAGAAAATTGGAAATCTTTAAGATAAAGAAACTGACTCAGAATACACCTATATGAAACTGAAGAAGGTAAGTTCGCTGAGAGACACAAACTCGGTTGGCTTATCTAGAAGATTGAAGAACTGAGGGTTCAAACTCAGTAGATGAAGAACTGAGGGTCACAGACTCAGTTATGAAAGATTGAAGAACTGAGGGTTCAAACTCAGTTATGAAGATTGTAAGTCGAGACTATAAAGTTAGACTTCAGGCAAGATTGTGGTGACCTGAACTGACTTTATGGACCTTGTATGAAGACCTAAGGATCATAAAGACAATGAATTCTTAGAAGATAATTGTTTATGGTGTACTATAATTAAGTCATTTATAATCAAATATAAACTGGAGTACTGATATTTGAAGAAGAGTAAAATCTCAGTTAATGCTCCAAGTCAGTCAAGAAACTGACAACTGATGAACACAGTATAAAACTGATCAGTAAACTCAGTTTTATATGTCAGCCATCCGATAAACTGATAGTATAGTCGAACGTTGTAAATGAAGCAATCTTATTGGATGAAATACTAACACATCAGAACGGTCAGAAAATATAGCCGTTACAAGATATACGTTGATACAATTCGAATCAATGCAAGATGAACATTGGACCTCACACTATTGATAGAGGACTTTGCACCAAGGATTACATACGAAGATTTAACAGATTTACAAGCATTTTTGTGCACTAGTCTTATCTATTCGAATTGCTATCATCTTTGCGCTATAACAAGATCAAATCAAGAATTTCTTCAAGTGTTCAAACTACACAGATTTTATCCAGATTCAGACACTTTGAAGAACCACAAACAAGAATCAATTTATTGATTCTCACCCAACTTTGATTCTACATCAAAGGTTTAGATCGTGAAGCAAACCAGAAGGTTTTGCCAAGGACGATTGTTACAAGCGATCGGGTAGATCGTGTTTGTGGTGGTAGTCGGTGAAGAGGCATACGTAACCCTTCAAGGACCAAAGTGTTCAAGCAATTGAAGAGCAGCGATTCTACCTATTCTACAACTATTTAGATAGTGAAGCTAGGGTTTAGCCAAGGACTATTGTTTAGGACTTTTTGTAACAGTTCACCTCAAGAAGTTCTAGTGGAATTTTCCTCCGCACCATAGAGGAAGAGAGGATTGACAGGATTACACCACCTGGAACCTCTATAATTCTTGTTTATTTACTTTACGCATTTATTTATTTATTTAGCATTTATCTACAGCATTTTGATAATTGATTGTTATACATCTCACAGTTCACAGACTGACATTCAATAGAATTCAGTTTATCACGCTCAGCTTTCATAGAGAATAACAAGATCAAGAAAAAAGGCTAGAATTATATCCGCTGCCGGTTGACTCAGTTTTGGTTAAGTCAGTTTGACTTAAACTCAGCTTAGTCAGCTTAACTCCACACAAGTTTTAACTGAACTATAATTTGTTTAAAATCTAGTTTTTAGGGACAAGTTTATTCACCCCCCCTCTAAACTTGTGTTAGCCTTTCCAAGAGACCAACAGTATCCATATGGCCCTTGGACCAGTGTGGAGTAGATCTTATTAGTCATCTGCCCCGAGCACTAGGCAATAACACGTTTCTAGTAGTAGCGGCAGATTACTTCACAAAATGGGTGGAAGCACGGCCAAGGCTATTCAAAAGTTCATGTGGAAAAACATTGTTTGCAGATATGGCATTCTGAAAATACTAATCTCTGATAATGGACATAGTTCGAGGAAAAAACACTTCGAGCATGGTGCCTTGAACTTGGAATTACATAGCACTTTACCTCAGTGGGATATCCACAAGCCAATGGGCAAGTCAAACAAACCAATAGACAAATAAAGACAGGCTTAAAAAAGAGGCTAGAAGAGAAAGGAGAAAATTGGGTTGAACATATACCTAATATCCTTTGGGCATATACAACCATGCCGGTAATGAGAAACTACTTTTTCCTTAGCATATGGATGCGAATCTGTCATCCCAGCTGAGATAGGACTTCCGTCCCCGAGGTCTGAGCTATACTTTCAGACAGATCAAAAGAGTGAACTCCGGCATGCGAAAGATGACCTAGAAGAAGCTTGAGAAGTTTCCTTCACCAGGATGGCAAAGTATAAACTCTCTCAATACTACAACTCTAAGGTGAAACACACATACTTCAGGGTAGGTGACCTAGTGTTACAGAAAATTAAGTCAGCCGGCAAGGGCCCCAAGGAATACTAGACCCGAACTGGGAAGGCCCTTATAAGGTGGTAAAGGTACATGGTAAGGGTGCCTACCAGCTAGCAGACGCCAGCGGCCTCTCAGAAGCTGGAACACTAGTAATTTGCGTACATTTTATGCCTAGATAGGTTCTAGACTAAGTTGTATTTAATAAACAAACATTCAGATCAAAGTATTTCTTCGTTCTTTGTGCTATTTGTTATGCATTATCTTTTGTCTTAAGTTTGCAAGCCTAGTGTAGTCAAAATTGGTGAAAGACAAACATTATTATGTCTGCAGGATGGACAAGCTGAACTCCGCAGGTCGGGTTCAGTGTAAGGTTATTAAGTCCGTAGGATGGACAAGCTGAGATCCGCAGGTCGGACTCAGTGTAATTTTATTAAGTCCGCAGGACACAAGCTGAGATCCACAGGTCGGATTCAGTGTAATTTTATTAAGTCCGTAGGAAGGACAAGCTGAGATCCGCAGGTCGGACTCAGTGTAATTTTATTAAATCTACAGGATGGACAAGCTGAGATCTACAGGTCAGATTAAGTGTAATTTTGTAAAGTCCGCATGATGGACAAGCTGAGATCTGTAGGTTGGATTCCATGTAATTTTATTAAGTCCGCAGGATGGACAAGCTGAGATCCGTAGGTCAGACTGAGTGTAATTCGATTATGTCCACAAGACGGACTAGTTGAACTCTGTAGGTCGGGTTCAGTTTAATATTATTAAATCCACATGACGGACAAATTGGACTCTGTAGGTCGGATTCAGTGTAAATTTATAAAGTCCGTAGGATGGACAAGCTGAATTCCACAGGTCGAGATCAGTGTAATTCTGTTAAGTCCATTAAATGGGCTAGCGGAGCTCTAAAACGGACTAAGACTTATCTATGTATGAAGTTACTAAGGGAAACCTAAATGGGCTCAGAAAAGACCCAAGAGTTGAACTTATACTAAGTGTGCCATTCAAAAATCATAAGTTATTGAAGGACACACTGGGGAGCTAGATCAGAAGATCAAAGAAGATATGCCAAGGCGTGTTCAAAAAGAAAAATGAAACTACAAAGTGCAAAAACAAGCAAGAAGTTGCAAAGATGGAAGAAAAATTACAATAATTTTGCACCAGATATTGCTTACATAGTAACTAAAAGTGCAAAAACAAGCAATAAGTTGCAAAGATGGAAGAAAAATTGCAATAATTTTGCACCAGTTACTGCTTACATTGAAAAACCCAATAAAAAATAAAAAGCAACAACAAAACAAAGAGTCAAGAAGCGTCAGGAGCTGAATTCTGAGTAACACTAGCAAGAGAAGAGGAAGAGGTCTGAGAATCAGAGGTTGGATTTACCGGATTTGGACGATATTTTGCCACAACATCTTCTCTTTCTTGAAATTCCTTCAAATGGGTAGAGTACACTTTATTGGCTCCCAGCTTGTAAAAATTTCTGTTGCCTAAGTCAGTAACAGAAATCCCTGGAAAGAGAGCTCTAGCATCATCTACCGTTATGGTATAGCTGCCTTGCACTGTTGGAGCCAGAACCAGATTCAGAGCTTGAAGAAACTCCAGAGAAGCCTTAAAGTCCTTAATGGCCTGGGTAGAAGCTTCCCTGAGCCTATCCGGATAAGACTGAGCAGCAACCTCTAGTTCGGTCACCTCAGACTTGATATTCTTCATGCTCTCCTCCAGCTTGGACCCCTTCTCCACAAATGCTTGGAGCTCAGCGGCATGTCCAGTCTTTAGAGCCTTCATTTCAGTGGATTGGGCCTTCACCTGTCTCTTCAGATCTTTGATCTCCTTGTCTTTAGCCTTGAGGCTTTTACTGCGATCAGAAGCCTCTTTCTCCAGCTCGGAGATCTGGTTCTTAAACTGACTCACGTTGGAACCAGACTCCGTCAGGCGAGTGTACAGCTCTTGACCGACATCACCAAGATCTCTTCTAGTTCATTGGTAGCAGGTCCCCTTCTTCTATCGACCGGAACCACCAAATTCAAAGAAGGATCTTAGGAAGACTCAAGGCTCAGAGGACTCAAGGATAGCGTTAGGAATAGCCTCACCTTTGGAAGCAGCAGCCTCAGAGGACTCAAAGATGGGAACTTGACCCGAGGTTGGGTCTTGCAAGACAGTGTCATCCTCTAGCTCGGTCAAGGCTTGAACAAAGGTCGGGGGAAGGGAAGTTCCGACAGATCGGACAGGTAGGACACGGAGATGACCTCCGACCCGAGCTTCCAAAGAGACATTGGATTCAGTAGGTTGCATCGATCCCTCATCATCAGTGGCATTCAAAATAGCTGCGATCCACTACAAATAAGAAAGGAAGAATCGTTAGAGACGTCGAATAAAACTCCTCTTTTACAAAAAATATGCATATAACAAGTATGAGGCCTACAAGCTATCTGAGATGACGAATCAAGAGGATATACAGGTCATGACCCACATCGGCAAGCCGAGCTGCCAAGATCAATTTCTCGGGAAGGCAAAAATATTTTAGGTATATGCCCGAGTTTCGGACGGTTTGCAGTGCTTGGGCATTCGAGATGTTAGGATAAACATTCTTTGGTTGGTCTTCGGGATTCCAATGGCTTAGTCTCGAATCCCCCTCATGACGAATGAAAAAGAATTGGTTTTTCCAACCCTTGTATAAGGATGGCCCATCTGCCATAAATTGGGGGCCCTTCTTCTTCCAGTTCGATGAGAAAAATAGTAAAAGCCCAGATTGTCCTTAACTGTATTAACCTGATAGAAGGATCGAAAAACCTCAACTGTGAACCTAGCCTTGGCCAATCGGCAGACTATGGCAAAGCCTACTATACCCCGGACCCCATTAGGAGCTATTTGGGCAGTGCTAAGCTTATAATAGTCAAGCACAGTTGTATACGTTGGACAGAAATGAAGATGGAGACCTCTGTCAAATTGATCCTCGTATATAGTAGAATATCCAGCCGGGGGTTGCGAGGAGTAAGGGTTAGAGGCTGTAGGAATTTGATCGCGTGCAAAGCACTTACTAGCAATAGGACTAGTTATATCGTAGTAGAGTACTGGCGAGTCAAGGTCGATCCCACAGAGACTTGTAAGAACATCAAATTATCAAGATTGAGCTTGACACAAATAACGGTCTATGACCAAATATAATATAGACAGTAGTAAAATTGGTCTCACACACTAACAATACTATGCTAGTTCACACGGATGTGACCAAGAGTTTCTAATGTATTTGTTCAATTATGACACCTAAAATAGTCTCTCCTACGACATCAACATTCTATCAATTATGAGCTAAAAATAGTTGTTTCGACCTATAAATATGAACCATTTAAGTTGAATATCATATGTCGGGTTCGTGAGTTGAGAAATCTGCACTTAGCATTTATTTTCCCTATTTTGATATTATTTCGTGCATTATTTGATTATTTTCAGGATACGAAATATTGGGCTGAGCATTGTGGACGAATCTGGAGTGGACAAAATGAAAGGATTGGGCGTAGGGTATTCCAGAACATTCCAAGTTAAGTCGGCAAAAGAAAAAAGACAAAATTGCCCTCGGTTTACCGAGAGTGGGCACCGACTTACCGAGGTTCCAAAATCTTTAGAAACGCATTTTCTTGAACGAGGGGTAGATATAGGTGTTTCTAAGTCTGTTTATGTAACTATTAATAAGAGTCTTCACCTCAAAACTCAGTGTAACATTGGTACCACACAATTTACAAGGATTTTGCAATAAAAGTTCTTTGTTCTTTATTTTATTATTTTATGAGTTCTGGTTGGAGAGACGACGGAGTCACCGTCTAGGGAGAGATCCGAGGGAGATCTATGCTCATCTTCGAAGGTATGATTTTCTATCTCTTCCAAGATGTAGATATGTCGTTGTTCTATTCGACTAGTATGTTTTAATTGCCTATTTAGTTTAATTATGTAGTTAGTTTATTTTACCCCATGTGTTATAGATCTAATTCGTTGGTGAAGAAATAATGAAATAGTGATTGTGCTCTTAATATATGTGACGGTCTATATCACTAGATCTGAATACCTTGTAAATTACTAAGTCTTGAAAATCGGCACCAACTACGTTGATCGATAGATTTAATTTACATGTTAGTAGCCTGATCAACTATTTGCATATCATCATAAATTAGCATAAAGTACGAATAGTGAAGTGTTAGTTTGGACATTATCTCGATGCACCCTAGGAACGTGCTGATCAGTGTCGACAGCTGTCTAGGCGGGTTTGCGGTATGAGTTAGCGCTAAAATCCGACAACTTTAGTTCTTTATGCGTATGGGCTATTACGGACCAATTAAGGAGGGTAGCTTACGTATAGATTGTGTACTACCATGGTCGGAGTAGATAGGGTTAGGAGTTGTACCCGTAGCTGATAATGAATTAAACTTTACCAATGGGGAGGAGAGTATCAAGGCGGAATGTACCTCCTAGAGCAATCTCCATCAACTACCACACATTCAAAAAAGATTTCCGACAGAACATACATCAAGCCACAATCCATAAGCTTCCTATTAATCACTACTTATTATGCATCAATGTGTTGTGTGATGAATCAGTCGTGATAGTGCATTCATGAGGAGAATCAAGCTTTATTAACCCATAATCTTAACTTACCAGCACATACACTCATTCATCTCGCCTTTAGACTTGGTTGCAGAACATGGTACCTTAATCGGGTCGGGCGGACTCGGGGACTGAGCATCACTCTTAAGTCCCCATTTGTTTCTTTTTATGCAAGGGTCGTGCCCTTTTTACATGAGTTTCACTTCCCTCACTGCCTTTATTTCAAATTTTTTCGAAATTTCTTTTTCATTTTGGCAGATTTTCTCCCTTTTTTCCCTTTGTCTCACAAGCCCGTTTTGTCCCGGTTACCTCTTGTGGCATTCTAGTTGCTTCCCTTTTCTTAAAACAATTTGTTAAAGTATATAGACGGACAAATAATGATTCCCGATTAGAAAAACTCATCATCTAATCTTAAACACTTCTCACTCAGATTATGTGCTCAAATATTGATTGCAATGATAGAATAACAATTAATAAGTTACTATTTCTTGCAACATAATATATGCTCCTTCTTCCATACTAAATTGAATACGCTATAGCTTACTTCAAATTGAACTTGGGCTCCTTTTCTACCGATTCCTTACTCGAAAACGTGCAATAAGCAAGCTAAAAACAGTGTTAACTTTTCAAAAATTATTACCTTCTTATCAATTACCCACCTACGACCGCCTACCCCCACTTATTATAGACATTGTCCTCAATGACAAATAATAAATAAAAGAACAGATACTTTGCTCTAGAATTGATCGGCTGAGTCAAAGTGAATCCCTGAGTAGAATCCTTAGCTCTTAGGTCATTCCTCTTCCAAGTTGTCACCTGATTTCCAAAAATACTACTGAAAACTGTGTGTAACATGCGAAGGGCAATAAGAAAATAAAGTGGCGGTAATTGTGCATACTAGAGGAATGCGGAAAAACAGTTTAAGCCACTTTATTCTTTATTGACCTAAGCAAGAAAACTTTTACGAGGGTATCATATGAGCATCGTGAAGGAAAACACCACGTATATCTCTGGCCATACGACCAAAGATATATGTGATGAAAAAACCTTGCGATTGTCATGCTACTTTATTGACTCAAAATAACTAAAAATAAACAAAAGCAATAAATAAGGTTTTAGAAATAGTTCTGAGTTTATAGTCGCCAGCTCGACTGTACTAATAGGGCTCCTTTATTCATACTTTGGATCCGTCAATGTAAAGACTTCCAGTTTAGGGTTATACTTGTGCTCTAAGTAATGCTTCTGCTTGTGGCCATTCACTATGAAAGTCTGGCTAGAGTATTCATTTTTAAATTCACACGCACCTGAATTAAAAACATTTGTGACTACACGTGGTCCATACCATATAGACTTCAATTTCCCAGGAAAAAGACGAAGACGCGAATTATATACCAGCTCTTTCTCTCCAACTTGAAATGTGCGGTTCAGAATCCTTTTATCATGAAAACGCTTCATTCTTTCCTTGTAAATCTTTGCATTCTCATTCAATTGAAGTCTAAACTCTTGCAGTTTATTCAACTCTAGCATTCTCTTTTCACCGGCTAAATTCTCATCCATGTTTAGAAATCTCGTAGCCCATAGCGCTCGGTGCTCGAGTTCTACCGGTAAATGACATGCTTTTCCAAACACTATCATATATGGTGACATCCCAATCGTGGTCCTATAAGCTGTTCTGTATTCTCAAAGAGCGTAATCTAATTTCAAAAACCAATATTTCCTCATGGGACTCACAGTCTTCTCTAAGTTTATCTTAATCTCTCTGTTCGTGACCTCAACTTGTCCACTTGTCTGGGGGTGATATGCTGCTGCAATCTTATGTCTAACTCCATATCTTATCATCAACTTTTCAAACAACCTCTTACTGGAATGATTCATTCCATCACTAATTATGGCTCTGGGCACTCCAAACCTCGTCAAAATGTTTTTCTTAAGAAACCTCAAGGCAACCCTGGCATCCTTAGTAGGCGAGGCCACTACCTCCCCCTATTTGGAAATATAATCAACTACTAATATGATGTAATGATTTGATTCTGATGATGTGAAAGGCCCAACAAAATCAATTCCCCAAACATCGAACAACTCCGCTTCTAAGATACTCTGCAGTGGCATCTCATTCCGCTTAGAAATGTTACCAGTCATTTGACAGGAATGATAGGCTCGTGTAAACTCGTAAGCAGATTTTTGAATTGTAGGCCAATAGAATCCATACTGCAGTACCTTTCCTGTTGTCTTGTCTGGCTTTTAGTGACCTCTAGCTTCTCTAAAATGACATAGGTGCAAAATACTCTGAATCTCATCGTCATGGAGGCATCTCCTAAGAATGGCATCAGGGCACAATTTGTATAGGTAGGGATCGTCCCAATAGTAATGCTTTAGGTACGTGAAAAACTTCTTTTATCTGGATTCATGAATTCCGGTGGTAGGTACCTTCCTGCTAGATAATTCACAATGTTGGCAAACCAAGGGTATACCTTGCCCACTCTTGATGTATTTTGTCAGGGCTGATGTTAAGGGTGATTTTATACGTTTTATAAGGATAGATTTTATATCAATTTTCCCCATATTCTTATGTTTATCATAGAAATCGAGCTTTATATTGAAATATTGAGTAAATGATGTTTTCAATAGATAAATCTCAAAACGTAACGAATTATGTGCTTAAATGATGATTTTATATGATTTTGGAATTGTGTTACGCTTTGGTATGTTTTGATCCTTGTGTAGATACTCATTGATGATGGAAAGGATGATTTTAAAGAGATAAATTCGAGTGGAAAAGAAATCAAGCAAGATAAATGTCGGAAAATCAGGATTCCGGGTAGTGACGACCTTGCAACGCAGTTCTTGATATGATAACAACCGATTTGACTATGGACCTCAAGAGAAGAGTTGTAGGTCTTGAAGAGAGGATTCTACAGGATTTTGAATCACTCCATTCCGACTTACGAGTCCCGAGATATGAGCATTACAAGTTTGGATGCTGTTGCTGAAAATAGTGAACGGGCGTCCGACCATATGGACGGGCGTCCGGAACCGTTACTGTAGCAACCGCCTCTGATTTTCTATAAATAACAGCAGATTTTCAACCCTAAGATGATACCATATCGAATTTTACACACAGCAGCCGCAAGAACACCTTATTTTCTGAGGCTTCTAAGGCCGGTCACCCGAGCCTTGTGCTCGGGTGATCGGGGTTAGATTAGGTTTTATTTTTTTTCGTTTCGTTTTCTTTTCTTGTTCGAATTATGATGAAGGCTTGAAGCTTTCATCCATGGAGCAGCCATGGAGACCTGTTTCTGCAGCACTTTAATTTCAGTTCATGGATGATTTTGTAAGTTTTAATTTAAATTGTTTCTTTTCCTATGCTTATTCGTTATTTTGCTATATAAATCGGAAGATGATTGCATGATTTGATGCTACCGTATGACGGAAGTCGGTGTAGTTTAGATCACCGTAGGAAAGATTAGATTTTTAATCTATACATAACGGAAGTTCGTAGGTTAAATATCTAGATTTACGAGAGGATCACAATTTAATTAATTCGATGCAAGATTATCTTAGATTTGAATTGAGGGATATCACCGTTACCGGAAAGATAGGATTTTTCATGAGTTTAATTCATTATGTTGTTCTTGTTCTCTTTCATGTTTTTATGCCGTATGTTAATCGAATTTAGATAACGGAAGTTAATAGATTCGTTAGATTGCCGTGAGAGAGATTAACAATTATTATACCGTGAGAGAGATTAACAATTATTATACCGTGAGAGAGATTAACAATTATTATTCCAAATCAATGCAAACTCGTTGTCCAGTAATTAGTCTCACAGGGATTAAATCATCAAACTCATTAGGTTGTACAGTGAATCCTCCTTTCTTGTGTACCACATGAATCGGGCTTACCCATTCACCGTCTGCAATTGGGGAAATGATTCCCATTTCCAACATATTTATAATTTCCTCCTTAACAACATCTTTCAATTGTGGCGTCAACCTCCTTTGTGGTTGTGCTACTGCATTCCTCTTAGGGTCCACAGAGATCTTATGCATGCACATTGATGGGCTTATTCCTCTAATATCTGCAATTGTCCACCCAAACGCTCCCCTATGCTCTCTTAGTACTCTTAAAAGTTTCTCCTCGTCTAAAGGTGATAACAATGATGAAATTATTAGGGGAAGAGTATCACCCTGTAAATATACGTACTTCAAGTGAGATGGCAAAGGTTTCAGTGTTAAGTTCCTTGGTGGCTCCTATAGTGATGACCTTAACAGCTTACCAGTCAATTGTAAGTCAAAGAACTTGTGCCACGAAGGTCTATGGATAGTCCCTCCTAAATCCATAGAAGATACATGCTCTATTTCTCGCACTTTACCTTCGCTAAATCCAGGCCATGATTCTTCATCACTTCCTTCTTCCTCTTTCAGGAGCAAAGTCTCTGCTACCTCAGGGTCTAGTGCCACTTGCTGATACAGCTCAAAAACAAGCTCATCTATGGCATCTAGCATGTAGCATGCTTCTCCTTCATCTTGAGCATACTTCATCGAATTCATCACATTGAATACTACTTTGTCCTCATTCACCCTTATGAACATCTATCAATGTCTTACTCGTCGCTAGAAAAGGTCTTCCTAGGATTAATGGAACATCGTGGTTAGCTTCTGTGTCTAGCACGACAAAGTCTATGGGGAATACACACTTATCAACTTTTACCAAGACATCCTCCACCACTCCATAAGGTTGCTTCATAGACCTATCGGCCAATTGAAGGGTTATAGATGTTTCATTCAACTCTTTCATGCCTAACGTATGAAAGATGGAGAGTGGCATTAGATTGACACTGGCTTCAAGATCACATAATGCTTTGTTTAGGCATACTCCTCCAATTGTACAATGTATGAGGAAGCTCCCAGGATCTTTACACTTAGGAGGCAGTTTGCGTTGCAAAAATGCCGAGCATTCCTCGTTAAGGCATATAGTCTCAAGGTCTAAGAATTTCCTTTTGGTAGAGATGGCTTCTTTCAAAACTTTACATACTCTGGCAGTCCGGCCAGAGCTTCTACCAAAGGTATATTCACTTGCAACTTCTTAAACATTTCTATGAACTTTTTGTAATGAGCATCATCATTATTCGGTTTATATTTCCTAGGGGGATAGGGTAAAGTAGCAGGATGTTGGACTTATTTCTATGTTTTGATGATGAGTGCCAGACTAGCTGTTATAGTGCAAAGGCAAAAAGATGTCTAGATCAAATGTATAGGTTTATTAGAGTTTGATTTATGAATAGGTTTGATCAAACAAGCACCGTAATGGTCACCGGGTTTATATCAAGATCGGTCAATATCGCAGGGTAGTTAGGTCGCAGACTTTTCCGGAACCCGCCGAAGACCGAAGGCCGAGGGCTCAAACTCGCTATTCTGAAGGCTAAGGGATCAAACTTAGTAATTAAAGTCAAGGATATGGAATCAGAATTTAGGCAAGTCTGTGATGACCTAAACTGATTACATATACCTTGTGTTGAAGGTCTAAGTTCCATAAGTTGGATGATGTTTGGAACTTGATTATAATTAAAAAGGTGTAATCTAACTTCACAAATAAAAGTTAGATAAAAGAAATCAGCTGCATTGTATTTGTCACACAGCAAATTGCTGTTCAGCAGACTGATAGGTATTACAGCAGACTGATGAACCTGCTGATAATATACCTCGGTTAATTCAAGATTACATTGGAAGATTACATGGATAAGGACAGCCAACTACCTCTGATTTATCAAACAAATCAAGGGTTGAGATTAAAAGGACGTTGGGATGATTCAAACTTTATCCAATGGTTATAAGTCAAAGGGTGGACAGACTGCACTGTCAAAAAGGAATTCGACGTTGTCGATCCTATGAATAGTGACAAAAAGCAAGTCAAATGGGACAAAAACCAGGAACGGTTATATTTGAATTTCAAATACAAGTCACATGCATTCCTACCTATAAATAGAGGACTTTCAACTCAGAAAAAGATGATGATTGATGAATTTTAAGAGAAAAATATAAGAGATAATTCTGAGCTGAAAAAGCACCCTGCTCAACTTACTGAGCTTAACCTTACTGATCCAGAGAAAATCTTCAAGTGTATTCTGTATTCAAGCTACATCAAGTTCACACACTTGAAGACTACAAGCTGCTGATTATATCATCCTAATCAAGCTGCTGCAACTGAATCATTTACTTGATTCAATCTTTATTTTATAAAGAACCTACTTAAGACAGTGAAGCATCTGTTGGGCGTGAAAGACTGTTGTTTGTGGTGGAGCTGGTGAAGAGGCAATCCTCCCCTTCAAGGACCAGTGGAAGACTTTGGAGCAGCAATCCTACATGTTTCAAGTGTTCAGTTTGTGAAGCCATAGTTATTGGTGAAGGACAAACAACGTAGGAATCTTTGTAACAGCTACATCAAAGATCTATAGTGAATTACCTCCAACATCACAGGAGAAGAGTGGACTGACAGGATTACACCACCTGGAACCACTATAAAATCTGCCTACTTACTTTTTGCACTTATATTCTGCATTTAGTTTATTATACACATCAACCTACTAAATCTAGCAACTGAAATCACACACTCACACTACTGAGTATCCAATACTTAGTATCATATTGAACAACAAGTAATAAGGCTTAATTTTTGATATAAATCCGCTGCACAAATTCAGTAAACTCAACCATCAATGGACTACTGTTTATCAACAAAGTTATCGAGGCATCGCGGACTATCGAGGTATCGACGATCGTCGAAGTTGCTGAGTTTGTTAACTCCAAAATTTTTTAAGTGTTAAGTTTATTCACCCCCCTCTAAACTTAACCAAAGCCTTTTCAAGGGACCAACAATTGGTATCGGAGCAGTGCTTCTGTTCTGAAGAATTCCTACTTGTTGTGCTTGTGAAAATACTTTGAAAACCTTTTCAAATCACTGATTTTCAAAGCCTTGCATCATGATAACAACCAGTATGCTAGAACAATGTTGATGTGTTCTGCAGATCGTTTTGATGAATATAAACGTCGTATGCAGGCTTATCTTGCTGCAACTCATGATGAAATGATGGATGTGCTCACAGATGGACCACTAGAGATTACAAAGTCAGTAACAGTGGGTGAAGAGACACAGTACATTCCAAAGCCTAAAAAGGAATGGACTGCTGAAGATAGAAAGAGAGCAAATCTGAACAACATTGCTATTGATATTATCTACAGAACTCTGGATAGCAATATGTACATGAAAGTGAAAGATTGTAAAACAGCAAAAGAACTTTGGGACAAACTACAGTTGATCTGTGAAGGCACTGATGAAATAAAGAAGAATAAAATCAGTGTGGCAAAGAAGAAGTTCCAAAATTTTGAAATGAAACCCAATGAAACCATTGAACAAATGGAATCTCGGTTCAATGCAATTCTGGATGAACTCACCCTGCTGTGTGTTAATTACTCAAAAGAAGAAATCAACACAAAAATCTTGGAAGCTTTACTTGCTACAGATGAATGGAAGATGAAGGTGACAGCCATAGAAGAAATGAGAAGACTACATGAAGAAGATACATTCAAGTTGTTCTCAGATCTCAAAGCATATGAATTCAAAAAGAAGTTGTCACCTACCACTGAAAAGGAAGAGCCAATAACCACAGCACTGACTTCACATCAAGTAGAAGGATCAGAAGCTCAAGATGAATTACTGGATGAAATGCAAGAGCAAATAGCATTGCTGAGCAAGAAGATCAGGATGATGAAAGGTGGGAAAAGCTCACCTAGGAATTTCACAAAGAAATTCACTGAAAAGAAAAAGGAAGAAACAAAGAAAGACAATGATTTCTTGTGTTTCAATTGCAAGAAACCAGACACTTCGACCCGATCGTCCCGAATTAAAACAAAAAAGAACCAGATTATCTTTGCTTTAACTGCAAGAAGCCTGGACATTTCAGACCAGATTTTCCAGATCTCCAAAAGAACAAGAGTCAACAAAGAAGACATGGCAAGAAGGCTATGATTGCTGAAGATGAATCTGGTTTTGAAGTGGAATCTGAAAAGGGAAATGAATCAGATGACACAACATTGGTTGCTGATATGGAAGACTATGCATTAATGGCTAATATGGATGAAACAGAGGAGGTATACAATACTGTATCTATTAACACTCCTGCTGAAAGTGATTGTGAATCAACTTGTGGTTCAAACCCTAGAAACTCTTACAATGAAGAAACTTTGGATGCCATCCTCAATCAACCGAGGAAAATACAATCTGTTATGAGATTATGAAGGTCGAAAAGAAGCTCTTCAAGTAGAAGTTGAAAGATTGAATGCTGAATTAAGGGTTCTCAAAGGTAAGGAAAAAGATGTTGGACAGAATCAGTATAAGCCTGCTGAACATTCAGTAGCCTCTGAATCTGCTGATCCATCTTGTTCATCTACTACATACAAATCTGGAAAGCCTTATGGTGATAGAATAGGGCTTGGATTTGGAACTCAACAATCCAAAAAGAGTGGATCCAGTAAAGCTACTGAACCTAGTGCTAGAATTGGTCCTAAGTTTGTACCTGCACAAGATCCAACTCCCAGTAAGGTTGCTGAGGCAGTAAAACCTGCTGAGAATGCTTCAAAGAAGCAAAATCAGAAGTCAAGGAAGTCAACAGCTCCTAATAAAAGGAACAAATCCAAAAATAGGACTACTGTGCCTTCTAAGCCTGCTGATAGCAGACCTGCTACCAAGTCTGCTGGACCACAGAAGGGTAAGAAACAGAAATATTCCAAGGATAAGAATCCTAAACCCAAAAATGTTAATCATTCAAGGGATACTTATCTTAGGGGGAAATGTAGACTGTTCCCTGCTGATAATGATTGGAATATTCCTGCCACCACTGATAGAATCAACAGATACAACCATACTGCTAGGGTAAAACCTAGGCAATGGATTCAGCAAAGGACTTAGCAGAGGACTTATATAAGACCTCAGCAGAGACCTCAGCAGACTCCATATTATAGGGCTGTCTCTAACAGACAGCAAACCTATGGTTATGCTGCTGCTTCTAACAAGAAAAATCACTTCAAACAGCAATATATACCAAAAAGACAGAAAACATATGTGAATCCTACACAACCAACTGTTAGATCTTATGGATGTGTGGAATACATGTATGAACCTAAGTATGACACCTTTAAAAGAAGACCTTATGGAAATTTACCGGGGTCATGCTTACCACTGACCATTATGGACCCAAACGATTTGGGTACCTAAAATGCATTGATTTTGTTTTGTAGGGTGTCTGGTACTTTGACAGTGGATGTTCCAGACATATGACAAAGAATAAGCAATGTTTGACAAGCTACATAGCAAAGGATGGGCCATGGGTGAATTTTGGCAACAAAAATACACCTGGTTATACAAGAGGCTATGGCACACTTGTGAGGAATGGACTAACCATCAAGAATGTTGCTTATGTGGAAGGATTGGACTACAACTTGCTGAGCACTGGTCAATTCGTGACATGGGATACAAGGTCACTTTTGACAAAGACAACTTGTATTGTCATTAGTGAAAAAGGTGATCAAGTTGTATTGGCTGGTAGAAGACAACAAAACATGTATGTTGTGGATTGGTCTACTGCAGTTCCAGAAACTTGCCTGATTGTGCATACTAAATCAGAACTCAATTGGTTATGCCACAAGAAGTTGAATCATCTAAATTTTGATGATATCAATCAGCTAGTAAAGAAGAAAATGGTAATTGGCTTGCCTGAGATTACATTCAAGAAGGATGCTATTTGTGATGCCTGTTAGCAATGTAAACAAATAAAATCAAGCTTCAAGTCAAAAACTAAACTATCAACTAAGAGAGTGCTGGAACTAATGCACATGGATTTATTTGGACATGTCACTCCAACTAGTATAACTGGAAAGAAGTACACTTTAGTTGTTGTGGATGATTATTCAAGGTACACTTGGGTGGTTTTTATGAATAAGAAAAGTGAAACACTCAAGATGATGCCTGATCTTTTGAAGAAATTACAAAATGAGAAAAGTTTGACAGTAGTAAAAATAAGATCAGACAAGGGTACTGAGTTTCTCAATAAAGTTATAAGAGAATACTGTGAACAGAATGGTGTACTGCATCAACTTGCTGCTGCTGGCACACCTCAGCAAAATGGGGTTGCTGAAAGAAGAAACATGACATTGAAAGAAGCAGGAAGGACAATGATTTGTGAAGCTTTACTACCTGAGAGGTATTGGGTGAAGCAAGCTAATACGACATGCTATACACAAAACAACCTCGGTGAACAAGAAGTCAGCCGAAGACACCTTATGAGATTTGGAATGGAAGAAAACCAAATATATCCTATTTCCATCCATTTGGAAGTAAATGTTTTATCTTCAATCATAAGGAGCATTTAAAGACATTCCAACCTAAATCAGATGAAGGAATTTTCTTGGGATATTCTTCAGTCAGAAAGGCATTTAGGGTACTGAACAAGAGGTCACTGAAACATGAAGAGACCATCCATGTTGTGCTTGATAAGCCTAAGTTCACTGGTATGGAAGATGAAGTTTGTGAACCTGCTGAGAATCTACAAGTCACTGATCCAGATTGTGTTGAAGTCTTGGAAAGGGTTAATGACTTAAAAGTTTCTAATACTGCCCCTGCTGAACACCCTGCTGATGATACTATTGATGCAACAACTAAAGCAGTTCAAGGATCTGCTGAGCCCCCTATTGAAGACATATCAAACCCTACTGAAGATGAGGTTTCTGAGAATCAATCTAACCAAAATCCACAATGGTTAAGGGATCACCCTGCTGAACAAGTCATTGGAAACATTCAACAAGGTGTAAGGACTAGAAGACAATTAGAAGCCATGTTTACTTGTTTTCTATCTCAAGTTGAACCTAAAGTTGTTGAAGAAGCAATTTCAAATCCAGATTGGATAATTGCTATGCAAGAAGAGCCAAATGAATTTGAAAGAAATCATGTTTGGACACTAGTTGAAAGGCCTAGTCATGCAAATATCATTGGTACTAAATGGGTATACAGAAACAAACTTGATGAATCTGGTACCATTGTAAGAAATAAGGCCAGACTAGTTGCAAAAGGCTATTTTCAAGCTGAAGGAATAGACTTTGATGAAACTTATGCACCTGTTGCAAGATTGGAAGCTATCAGATTATTCCTAGCACATGCTGCATATAAAAACTTCAAGGTATATCAAATGGATGTCAAAAGTGCATTTTTGAATGGCATTCTAGAGGAGGAAGTGTATGTTCAGCAACCTCCTGGATTTGAAGTTAAAGATCATGAAGATAAAGTTTATAGACTCAACAAAGCACTTTATGGACTGAAACAAGCACCAAGAGCATGGTATGAGACTCTATCTCAATTCTTGGTGGACAATGGTTTTACAAAAGGCACCATTGATAAGACTCTTTTCAGAATCAGTGAAGGTGACAGCACCCTGCTGGTCCAGATTTATGTTGATGACATAATCTTTGGTTCTGAAAATGAATTGTTATGTGAAAAGTTTGCAAATCTAATGAAGAGCAAGTTCCAAATGAGTATGATGGGAGAAATGAACTACTTCTTGGAACTGCAAGTCAAACAATTGAAAGATGGGATCTTCATTCATCAAACCAAGTACACTAGGGAGCTGCTGAAGAAGTTTGGTATGGAAAATAGCACCAAGATATCAACTCCTATGAGTACAAACATCAGATTGGATGAAGATAAAGAAGGCAAAGATGTTGATCGGACCTTATACGGAAGGATGATAGGCGGTCCTGCATGTACCTTATCGCCAAATGGACCCGATATATCCTTTGCTGTAGGTGTTTGTGCAAGATTTCAATCTAAACCTAAAGAAAGTCACTTAGGTGCAGTCAAGAGAGTTCTCAAGTATCTAAAAGAGACTTTGGGAGTAGGGATATGGTATTCCAAGGATGGATTCTTGAAAGTTATATCCTACTCAGATTCTGATTATGCTGGATGCAAGATTGATAGAAAAAGCACCTCAGGAACCTGTCAGTTAATGGGAAATAGACTGGTTTCCTGGTTCAGCAAGAAACAAAACTCTATATCAACCTCCACTGCTGAAGCAGAGTATATTGCTGCTGGAAGTTGCTGTGCACAAGTATTGTGGTTAAGACAACAGTTAAGGGATTATGGAATTGAAGAAAAGGAAATTCCAATCATGTGTGACAACACAAGTGCAATTGCAATCACTGAAAATCCTGTTTTGCACTTAAGAACCAAGCACATTGATGTAAGACATCACTTCATAAGAGATCATGTTGAAAAGAAAGATGTGGTGGTTCTATACATCCCTACTGAAGATCAACTTGCTGACATCTTCACTAAACCACTTGATAGTGAAAGATTTGCCAAATTAAGGACTGAACTTGGAATTATTAAAGTTGACTGACCATCAGCAGTGTACTGGAATTTACCAAGGGGATTAGTCTTTGCTATGTTGGGTGAGCTCACTTAGCAGATTAGTCATTGGTATCAACAATTCCATGTACTTATGTTTGGACAATTGAGCAAATGAGGTTGCCAAGGGGATTGGTCTTTGTCATGTTGGTTGAGCTCACTTGACAGATTAGTCATTGGTATTAAACTTCATCTTGTATTATCAATTGAACAAACAAGAAGAAATCAAGGATCAGCAGAGTCACATTGTCGGCAGTCGTCGAAGTATATTTATCGCCAGGCCGCCGAGCCAACCTGCCGAGGACAACCTGTTTGTATGGAACGTTACACAGTCAAACTTTATTAAAGTCAAAGAGCAATTGGCAGGATATTTATTTTATCCTTTATGACCATGGTTACACGATCTAACAGTTACAATACGTTTTGGAAAGTAATGGGCCACGTGTCAAGCTTACATTCACTCAGATTAATCATGGTCAATGTGGATGTACGTGCACTGACAGTTACAACCACTCACTGTCTATTTATACAGGCTTATCACAGCAGATTCACTCTACTTACAAAATCTCAGACTTATACTCTCTGATTTTACACTGTGTGAACATAGATTTACAATTCTTTCTTCTTCATCTTTTTCTTTTACCAATGGAGGAAAAGATTGATGTTCAAATCGAATCAAGCCAAAGTGTGAGAGGTTTTGTTGTTGATGCTAATAAGACAGAATTAGCTATCAACATTGGTCGAAGAATAAGAAGATATGCAGGATTGGAGAATGTACTGAACATAAGATTGGAAACAATCTCATATACAAACGTTGTCAGTTTTTGGAAGAATATTCAGGTAAAGGAAGGAACTGCAGCATTCAAAACAGTTGTGAATGCACAAGAAATATAATTTTCCTCAAGTCTGCTGAGGGAAGTTTTTGGTTTTGAAGAAACAGTAGATGGTCCAACAAATCCTGAGGCAATGGGATTGTCCAAGATGGATTTTGTTGATAAAATCAAGACAAATAAAGACACCAAATCAATTCCTGGCATCAATTGTAGACACATTGGGAATGAGTACAACCTGCTGAGCAAACTCATTGCAAGGAATATTTTAGGGCTGGTTGGGAGTATGGATACTCTATCAGGACCCAAGATAGAGCTGATGATGATTATCTGCAGGAGCATGAAATTTGATTGGGCTGGATACTTTATCCACTACATGAAGAAAGTAGCCAAGGAGGAAAGAGAAGGAAAAAGGAAATCCAAGACCTTGCCCTTAGGATTAATGGTTCAGACCCTTCTGAATCATTTGGAGATCCCTGATGTTGTACCTGAGAAGATTAATCAATCTAGATACAAGAAAGAGATTGATTATGCTATCCCTGGTCTGGATGATGATGAAGAAGGTGCTGCTGAGGCTACTGATGATGATAGTAATGGAGATGATGGTGATGCTGGTGGTGAGCAGATTAAGAAATCTGTTAAGTCTGCTGCACCAAAGAAGACCACTGAGAAAAGAAAGGCTGCTGACACTAGAAAAATAACAAAAATCTTAAAGCCTAAAAGAACAAAGAAGCAAACAGCATATACTGCTAAGTCTGCTGAGGGTCCAGCTGAAGATGAGATTACTGACCCTGCTGTAGCTACTAGAAAAACTGTTGTTGAGATTTTGAAGGAACAATAGGAAGAAGCCAGTAGAAAGAGGAAGTCTATGTGATTGAAATTGAAGATGAGCCACTTTCCAAGAGGATGAAAGAGATTATCCACAAAAAGAAACATGGAAAAGGGAAACAATTGAAAATCTTAGAGGCTCAAAGGGCACAAGAAGAAGAAGGTGAGGTAGAAGAAGAAGAAGAGGCTATTGAGGCTGAGCCCTTGACTATTATCAAGCCTAATGAGGAAGCAGAGGTTGTTGTTGAGCAACCTGCTGAAGAGTCACAGCAGAATACTGAGATTGAACCTGCTGTTGATGTTGTTGAATCCTCATCTACTAAGGCTGCTGAGCATACTGAAAGTGAACAGTTCTTCCGAGCAATGCCGTTGAAGGAACACGCTGACGGTCGCCCCTGAGAGACTAACCGCCCCGAGACTGCCGAAGAATCGTTAAAGAACCACGAAAATCACTGAGACTACACCTGCTGTGGAGATGGAAACACATGTTCAAGACCCCGCAAATCCTGCAATAGTTCAGGGGGAAGAGCAGTCTGCTGCTAACCCTGCTGATGAGCATATAAGTCGGGGGAACCAAGTGTGGTACAGATGGAGGTAGTAGGAAGTAATATCCAACCTGAGCAACCTACTAGCCTTGAAGCATCTATAGAAGAAACATTGAATCTACTTGTTGAGACCTTTGGAGGCCAGCAAGGTACTGCAACAGCTCCCAGAGGATCATTCTTGCCCTATGAAAAACATGAGAAGAAGAGGAAAGAGGGATATGTTGATCCAAAACTCCTGCTGGTGGCTGATTACTTCCAGTGGAAGTTTGGATTCTTTAAGAAGCAAAAACCTGCTGCAGAACCTATGAAAGACTTTGAAGAATGGGTTTTTGAGAAATCGGGAGTGGAGAGTTTGCTGGATCTGATTGATACCTCTTTATTACAATCAAGGATGATGGATTTGTTTGATGAATAACAGAAAGAGGAGGGTATCAAGTTCAGTAATCCAAGAGGTGATGATGGTGATTCTTCATCATCTGATTCTGATGATAATCACCCCTCTGGTCCACGAGAAGTCAGTGGAAGTGCCATGTTTATTGAACCAAGAGTAGATCGATCCCATGCGGCTGCCGGGCGCGATCCAACGAGAGAGAGCAAAGCGGACGATGAATGAGGATGAGGACAATCTCACCATAGATGATATTGAGGCACAAATCAATGAGGGAATAGATGGTGGTGCAAACGGAATGGTTGGTGAGATTGATGATTTATTTGTGGTTGAACCTACTCGATCAACTTTGAGGATCGATAAGTCGAAGATTTGGATGATGAAAGAGTTACTGATATCAGTGAACCTAGTGCCAGTTCAGAGGAATCAATTCAATATCAAGACTGGATTGACACTGAGGCTGTCTTAACCAAAACTGCAAATTTGCTAAGGGGAATCACTGATATGGGAGAGTTTCAACAGGAAAACATGGACATTCTCCCTGATCAAGTTGTTGTGGCATTCATTGCACCGGATCCAACAAGCTTGAAGAGGAGGTACGGGTTGTTGGGCTACAAACAAAAGAATCGCACAAAGATTGGAACAGGAGGTACGAGTCGCCGAGTCTCAAACAAGACTGGACAAAGGTTGGAACAAACTTTGGGTTTGGAGAAACCCCCGTTGTTGAAGAGGCCGCCGTAGTGGAGCCTACTGGAGTCTAGACCACTATAGGGAAAGATGGTCAGCAGACTGCTGTTATTGAGAATGAGCAGCTGCTGGACTATGACTTTAATGATGAGGAGTTCCAATTGCCTGAGGAAGAAGATGTTGATATTGATCCCCCACAGGCATTTGTACCTATTTTTGAAGAACCAAGTTTTGATCCCATCTTGGAAGAATATCAAGGACCTAACCCTGCTGGACTAGATAGGAGTTGGGCAATGGTTGTGAGCAATCAGAGGCAACGATATAATGTTGAGGAGCCTGCTGATGGAGCTGCTGGAGAAATGGCTGGTGGAGTACCAGCACATGTCCTGGAAGAGTTGAGGACTGTGAGAAATGATATTGCAAATCTGAGAACTCAACTGGACAGGAAAGAGCAGAGGTTTGATGATTTGATCAATTTGGTGGAAAATAGAGGGAGGACTACAGAAACAGTTGCCTCCAATATTACCTCAAATCAGTATGCTCTTGCTGATCTTGCAACGGAAGTGAAAGGAATCAAGCAAGGGAATTCACTGAAAGACAAGTTTTTGAAAGACCAATTCATATCCATCCATCAGAAACTTGACAAACTTGCTGAAACACCCAAGCCTGTTGAGGCTACTGGAACATCTCAACCTGCTGGATTGGATCCTAAACTTACTGAGAGGATCAATCTACTGGAGCAGACTTTGCAATCAAGGATTACTGCAGTTGATACAAGAACTGAGATTATGGAAGGACAACTGAGTAATCTGATTATCACACAGGAGAGTGTTCTTGGTCTATTGTCCCGTTTTGTTGATGATGTCACTAAGGGGGAAGAGGGCCAAACAGCAGTAGCAAAAGAGGCTGCCAGACTCTTTGCATAGAAAAGATGGGAGAATGAGACTAATGCTTACGGCAACCTGCACCTGGCAGAGTTCAACTTACTGATGATCTCCTTAGACAATACAAGAAGGAATACTATAACGAAGGAAACCTTATCATGACAAGGGATTTCATGAAGGTTTAGACTCTTTCTTGGGATTGAAGTCATGGGAAGCAAGAGTTAAAGCCTTAAGGGCAACTTACGAGAGGTGGCGAGGTGGAGAGTGGAGGAAGTGGCGAGAGGTGATAGGATTTTGCCTATCACAAAAGCAAAGGACTCACTTGATGAATTCAAGGAACTGTACATGAAGTTTGGATTCAGAGTGAATCAAATCAATCTCCTCCTGCCTGAAGCATGGAAGTGGTGGAAAGAAGTAAATCCCTACATTGATTTCACATTGATTGAAAATGAATGGATGAGGGATATGATAGAAGAAATCAGAGCCTACCAAGAACAAGTGGAGAAGGCTAGACAGGAAAGAGAAAGAAGACAGCGTAGATCAGCATACTTATTATATTCTATCTTTGCTGCATCTAGACTGTAATAATTGTGAACAAATGATTATAATGAGATTTGACTAAAAATTTTTTCTGTTTTTGTTTTAATCTTTTTGCTTTGCTGTTAGGTGAGGGTAGTGGCATCATCACCAAAAAGGGGGAAATTGTTGGACTTATTTCTATGTTTTGATGATGAGTGCCAGACTAGCTGTTATAGTGCAAAGGCAAAAAGATGTCTAGATCAAATGTATAGGTTTATTAGAGTTTGATTTATGAATAGGTTTGATCAAACAAGCACTGTAATGGTCAGCTGGTTTATATCAGCAGACTGGTCAATATCAGTAGGGTAGTTAGGTCGGTAGACTTTTACGGAACTTGCTTTGAAGGCGAAGGCTGAGGGCTCAAACTCAGTTAATGAAGGCTAAGGGATCAAACTTAGTAATTAAAGTCAAGGATATGGAATCAGAATTTAGGCAAGTCTGTGATGACCTAAACTGATTACATATACCTTGTGTTGAAGGTCTAAGTTCCATAAATTGGATGATGTTTGGAACTTAGTTATAATTAAAAAGGTGTAATCTAACTTCACAAATAAAAGTTAGATAAAAGAAATCAGCTGCATTGTATTTGTCACACAGCAAATTGCTGTTCAGCAGACTGATAGGTATTACAGCAGACTGATGAACCTGCTGATAATATACCTCGGTTAATTCAAGATTACATTGGAAGATTACATGGATAAGGACAACCAACTACCTCTGATTTATCAAACAAATCAAGGGCTGAGATTAAAAGGACGTTGGGATGATTCAGAACTTTATCCAATGGTTATAAGTCAAAGGGTGGACGGACCCTTGCTTGTCAAAAGGAATTCGACAACGTGTCGATCCTATGAATAGTGACATAAAGCAAGTCAAATGGGACAAAAACCGGGAACGGTTATATTTGAATTTCAAATAAAAGTCACATGCATTCCTACCTATAAATAGAGGACTTTCAACTCGAAAAAAGATGATGATTGATGAATTTTAAGAGAAAAATATAAGAGATAATTCGAGCGGAAAAAGCACCTGCTTGAACTTGCGAGCTTAACCTTGCGATCCGGAGAAAATCTTCAAGTGTATTACGTATTCAAGCTACATCAAGTTCACACACTTGAAGACTACAAGCCGCCGATTATATCATCCTAATCAAGGCTGCATTGCAACCGAATCATTTACTTGATTCAATCTTTATTTTATAAATAACCTACTGAAGACAGTGAAGTATCTGTTGGGTGTGAAAGACTGTTGTTTGTGGTGGAGCTGGTGAAGAGGAAATCCTACCCTTCAAGGATCAGTGGAAGACTTTGGAGCAGCAATCCTACCTGTTTCAAGTGTTCAGTTTGTGAAGCCATAGTTATTGGTGACGGACAAGCAACTTAGGAATCTTTGTAACAGCTACATCAAAGATCTCTAGTGAATTACCTCCAACATCACAGGAGAAGAGTGGACTGACACGATTACACCACCTGGAACCACCATAAAATCTGCGCTACATACTTTCTCGCACTTATATTCGCATTTAGTTTATTATACACATCAACCTACTGAATCTAGCAACTGAAATCACACACTCACACTACTGAGTATCCAATACTTAGTATCATATTGAACAACAAGTAATAAGGCTTAATTTTTGATATAAATCCGCTGCACAAATTCAGTAAACTCAACCATCAGTAGACTACGTTTATCGCGAGCTGCGAGGCATCGACGGACTGCGAGGTATCGGCGATCTGCTAAAGTTGCTGAGTTTGTTAACTCCAAAAAGTTTTAAGTGTTAAGTTTATTCACCCCCCCTCTAAACTTAACCAAAGCCTTTTCAAGGGACCAACACAGGATTAATAGCTACAATTTGTGAAGACCTACTTGCTGCTCTACCTGCTTGTCTGCTGTATTTTTAGACTCTCGGTTTACCGGAGTGGTGTCCCGGTTTACCGGCCCCTCTTTTTCTCCAGATTCTGCTGCGTTCTGCTGCTGACTGCATCCTGATTCTTCCTGGACAGTTGGTATAACTGGTCCAGGAAATTCCTTTCCGCTTCTAGTCATGATTTCATTCATGTCCTTTGGGTTCTTCTTAGTATTACTTGGCAATCCTCCCGGAGGATGGGCTGACACTTGTTCGGCGATCTGCCCACTTGGTGAGACAGATTCTGCACTAAGGCTTCTTGATTGGTCAGTCTTGTATCATTATTTTGACAATATGTGGTTGATAGGAACCAACTTTCTTTGTACATTTATGTACGCTTTAGCCCACGATTATCACATTTCTGGCATGATTCGGGTTAGTTTAGACCCCGTTTTGAGTATGAAATGAAGTTTTGTTGCACGGCGAGTGACTTGTCGGTTTTCCGTAAACTCGGCCTTATTTTAGCATTTTATACTCGTTTTCCCGAGCACCCGTAGTTTGCGGGGTTACACGTTTGCTTGTTGTTTCATATGGATGCAGGACTAGGGTGTCTCGAGAGCCCGGAAGACGAGAATTATTGAGGTTGGATGTGCTCGGGGCAAGAACGAGAGGTCAAAGGAGGAAAAGAATGAAGTTTTGGGGCCACGGGGGTCCAAACGCACGTTTAGACCCTTCCAACGTGCGTTCCATGTCCCAAACGTGCGTTCCATGTCCCAAACCAGGCGTTCCATAATTGCCGAGTCGAACGAGTTTCACCTTCCAAACGCCGGTTTAAAACTCTTCCAAACGTGCGTTCCAAGCAATCCAAACGCACGTTTGACATTCCAAACGTGCGTTCCAAAGTGAAGAACATTCAAGTCTTGCCCAGAACGGATGCAAAACGCACGTTTCAAGTATTCCAAACGTGCGTTCCACATGCTAAACGCACGTTTGAACCTTTCCAAACGTGCGTTCCGATGCTTCTTCTATATAAACACGCCTTTTTCTCACAGAACGGGGGCAGCCGCGAATAATAGATAAATTAGGGTAATTTAGGCGATTTTCTTCATCTTTTAGAGTTAGATTAAGTGCTATATATCATTAGAAAGCTCTTTCGATCCTCTCTTTGATTGTACAACTTAAATCTTCGATCTATAACATTTCAATTGTCAAGATTTGATCTTTTGGAGCTCGAATTTTGGAGTTCATTGAGTAATCGAAATGGGTATGTTCTCTTGTTGTTTTATTGTTGTTGAGATGTTTTTCTCTTGCTTTCATTGTTTAGATTCGAGTATGAGTAGCTAAATCTCCGTATGGTTGAACTATGTGAAGGCGGGTGAAACACCATTAGAGAGATGAACCGGGAGGTAGTATAGCACGTAATTTAACATTTTAATCGATAATCCATATCACGAAACTTGTTTTGATTGTTGTAATAGCTTTGAATGATATTGACAACATTGTTCATTGTTGCACACACGTTAGCTTATAAATGTATGTTGCGGCGCCGTGTGGGAACGGGGTTTCGGGACCGTAGAGATTGTGGACTTGAAAGGTAGTTTGACACCTACCCGTGTACTAGGTTGACGCCCTAGTCATCAAGCCCAGTTCCAATACGGGGTTTGACCTATGAGTTTTCGTTAGACGGTGAAGGAAGGTAAAGCACACTCCCGGGGTAATCGTTCTAAGGGTAAAGTAATCCGTTGGATCGTAGCTCGGCCATACTTCTTTTATTTGTTCAGGAAACCGAGTAGTGTAATCTTTACTTTACGCATCAGCATAATTTTATATCTTTCTTGTTGACCTAAACTGAGAAATAAGTCAACTGTGGTACTCAAAGCCAATCTCTGTGGGATCGACCTCGGACTCCTCAAGCACTATCCCGCACTCGACCCGGTACACGCCGCTAGAGGGTAGATTCGGCTAAGGTTTCGAGTCTTTGTTTGACCGGACCGTAGAAAATACGTCCATCAAAATGGTAGTGTAATCTTTACTTTACGCATCAGCATAATTTTATATCTTTCTTGTTGACCTAAACTGAGAAATAAGTCAACTGTGGTACTCAAAGCCAATCTCTGTGGGATCGACCTCGGACTCCTCAAGCACTATCCTGCACTCGACCCGGTACACTGCCGGTTAGAGAGTAGATTCTGCTAAGGTTTCGAGTCTTTGTTTGACCGGACCGTAGAAAATACGTCCATCAAAATGGCGCCGTTGCCGGGGATTGGCAATACTTTGATATCACAATAGTTGACCGAAAGCTTGGGCTTAGGTCGTTTTTATTGTTTTCTTGTTGTTTTCTATGATTTTTCAGCTTGAGCATAAATGGGTGGATATTCTCAACGATACAACTTATATGAAGACCAATTTGCCTATCAATCTTGGGCACCTGAGCTTGGTCAAAATCAGTATTATCAACCGCATCACCAAGAGCAGGGTGCATCCATGGGATGTGGAATGGACGACGACGATTATCGATATGATGAGGGGAACTATAATGGACAGAATTCTGGGGGCAATTGGAACCAGAATCAGCCGGGAAATTGGGGAGGCAATCAAAGCCAGCATGACTACAATTGGAGCCCAAATCATGGACAAGGGAATAATCAGAATTATGAATCGAACAACCCTTGGAATTGGAGCTCTCAAAATCAGCACTTGCAGCAGATTGACCTCGGCTATGCGGAAGAGGAACGAGAAAGTGGTATTATTCATGAGCTCATTGAAAGGGTTTCTATGGCTATAGATGAGGAAGTGTCGGCATATCAATTGATCGATTGGTTGAACCGGATGCTCATGTTATATAAAGAGGCCGAGGATGCTTTGAAACGGGCTGGGGAGATGCAAGACAAGTTTTCCAGCGGGGAATATAGGACTTGCCCAGCTAATGAAGATTGGCCCCATTTGAGATACAGGTTATGTTGGATGTCTCAGGATATCGTGTCTATCATGACGGCCCGGATGCCGGATCAAAAAGGAAAGTCTTGCACACAAACGGTCCGGGTAGATAGTGAGATTGAGGATCCAAATTTCTACTCGGACCGAAAGGCAGAGCATGACGAAGAATCTTATGCATATGAGGTGAATGAGGCAGCAGAGAGAGAAGGAATGCAAGCTGAGTTGGAAGCTAGGAAAAGAGAGTTAGCTGCTGTTAAGAGAGAACTCGCAATGGAAAGAGGGCTAGAGAAAGCTGACAGTGTAGAGGTGGAGAGTGAGGTTGATGAATCAGCTTTCTATGACGAGATATCCGAGCCCGATAGTGAGTCGGGGCTGCCCATAGTGCCACCTCCAATTGCAATATTTGACTATGACAGGTTTCATGTTCTACCTATGGCACCTTCACCTCTTGAGATGAAAATTGATGAAACTTTGGTGGAACGTGTGGTGGAGCCATCCATTGTTATAAGTGAGCAAGAATTCTTTGGTGGTGAAAATGGTTCAGTTTGGGATGAAGATGAGATGAAAGACTTGGAGATGGAAGATGTGCAAATGTTATCTATTGCAACGCCCTCTGATAATCCACAAGACAAAGCGTGGAGGGGTGCATAATAAATTTGAGCACATTCTTTGAGGAGCCAGAGATTGAGATGCAAGAGATTGATATGGGATCGCCCATCACTCCATTAGTTGAT
This sequence comes from Gentiana straminea, assembly GCA_036785695.1. Classification (NCBI taxonomy): domain Eukaryota; kingdom Viridiplantae; phylum Streptophyta; class Magnoliopsida; order Gentianales; family Gentianaceae; genus Gentiana; species Gentiana straminea. The sequence continues at coordinate 3,124,878 of JAVUPR010000407.1, read as the reverse complement.
GATGCACCGTTAGAGTCGGTGGAGAGTTTTTATGAGGATGCCAAGCCACTTGTAGTGGGACCAACCTCAGTTTTGGATGAGCCGGAAGCTTTTGATATTGCCATGCTCTGGGACATGGAAGATAACCATGATTATGAAGTGGGGGAGGTGGAACTGTTGTTTACCATACCACATCCCGACGATGACCATCATGACACCTTGACGAGAGATGCGATAGATTTATTTGAGGTCGTCGGTCCGGTGGGAATTGAAATGGAGGAGAAGATGGGACAGCTCATTCTGCCGCCTAGGGCGCTAGTGGTTCGAGGTCGTGTGGATGAGCCCATTATGTTGACACCCCCGGATAGATTGGTCATCTTTGATATGCCGGTCCCAGACTTCTACTCCCTTCCATTCTGTGTGGATGAGTTCTACGAGGTTAAGTTTGAAGGTTCCCGGGTGGAAGACATACGTAGAGGTGATAGAAAGGAAAGACCACGGTGGTGTGGTGATTTTAAGAAGAGGATGATCCGGAAAGCTGACAAGCGGAGCTTTTCTGAACGGGAAGTTCTAGCAACGAGAGCCCCGGTGGGTAAGTTTCTTATTAATTCTATTTCTGTGGCTCTTGCATTGTTTGATTATCGTAAGTTGTTGGTCTTCCTGAGTTCAGATTTTGGTTGATGGTTTTGATGATACTTGTTTGAAATGAAATATTTGAATTGTTGTTTTGAATCTTTTATGGTTTGAGTCTGTTTAAGTGCCACTTGGTCGAGCCAACGACGTAAAACAAAGGCGCTTTGTGGGAGGCAACCCACCAGTTCTCGTGTTTTGCTCATTTTGAGGTCTGTCTTTTGTGTTCTTTTTGTTGGTTGTGAAGTCTTTCTGTTGTGACTTGTTTTGGGATTCGTGGATCCTGTGTTGGGCACGTTTGGACATGATGGGTTGTTATTGTATGTTTGAATCATATTTGACTATCTTTGTGACATACTTGTTCAAGTTTTCTGACGTAACGAGGTCGTTCTTTTTATTACTCCAAGAATTCCCCCTTTATTATATGCTTTGGCACGTGGACCATGTCCCGTGCATGTATGTATTGGATTTGTTTTTCACTGTATAAGGATTCGGGATGGATTACTTACTGACCGTTACGGGACTTGATCGCGCCGTCTTGCCGGGCTCATAAGCTAAGTTTTTTTTTTCCTTCTCGTTCACACACCGAGGACGGTGCTTCACTTAAGTGGGGGGGGGACGACTTAGCTTATTCACATGTTCTTAAAAGTATTATGCCGTGATGTGATAAACTTGGTTTTTACTCGTTTCCGAGTCGATTTTTAGGCCGTTTTTCAAATTTTCCCAAGGTTTTAACACCACGATATATGCATGTTGTTCACAATTGAGTGGTGAAAGGTTTTTAGTTTTGTGAATGTCTCACAGTGAGTCTACTTTGTCATGATACGGAACATCTTTTTAGTACACGTTTGACGACGTTTTTGCTTATCACGATTACTTTACACACATGTACCCCTAGTTTTGAGGCGAAATAGAAGGATTAGCCTTGGTTGGAACAAGGGATGACAGTTTTGGCGTTCTTTTTGACCCTACTTTAGCCAAATAAGCCTGAGCCGAATGTTTGACCTTCGTAGCCCCTCTCAGCCTTGATAGAATGGTCAGACCACCATTCGCTACTAGCCGATTCGTTACTTAGTCAGAAACCTACCCTTGAGCCTTATTTTTGGTCACATTCCCTTCTTTCGACCCTACGAGTGAACTTAGTCTCTTGTTAAACCACACTTGCCAAGGCAAGTGTGGGGTGGGGGGAGTTGTCGTTTTTGAGGTGGGTTGTTGTTTCCTCAGTTTTGGAACTATAAGGAGAGGAGGAGCTCAGTTGGGCTGAATGCTCGGGTTTTATTTCAAAAAAAAATAAAAAAATAAAAATTCAAATCAAAATCAAATCAAATAACTTGGCTTTGTATGGAAACAAAGGGTTGGAAAAGCAATGAGCTTAAAGCTAATGATGATGTTAGGGTTGGGATAGTCAGATAGGTACTAAGGTGTTCGAGCTCACCTCACGACACTTGAAACATAGTCGAGTTTGGCAATGAGTTCGGGTATGTTAGTATCCTATAGTTCCCAAAGTGTTGAAAATGATCAAAAAGGAGTTTGGTTGGTTGTTTAGTAGAGAAGACGTGGTACGTGTTTGGATTTTGTTCACTCGTTTTTCTTTTCTCCAGTTTCCCAAATTATCTTTTTCGATTAACCGAATCTACCCTAGCCTAACGTTATAACCGTTCAAGTCCTGCTGGACCGCGTTTAACCTTGGTTACTCCCGATTAGTGGAGATTCTAGGAAGGGCAGGGTTGTGTAAAGTCATTTGTCTGGTATTCCAAGCCGGAAATCGTATTAAGCATAAGTCGTCGTCATTCAACACACACTCACTCCGTGTCACGATTTGGTAGAGTCAAGGTAATACATTCACTTAGTTAAATTCCTTTTACCTCGATATTTTGAAACACATGCAAGTACCGTAAAGTTGATTCCTTGGTATTGTTTGAACGCCTATTTTACTCGAGGGCGAGTAAAGGCTAAGTGTGGGGTGGTGATAGGAACCAACTTTACTGTACATTTATGTACAGTTTAGCCCACGATTATCACATTTCTGGCATGATTCGGGTTAGTTTAGACCCTGTTTTGAGTATGAAATGAAGTTTTGTTGCACGGCGAGTGACTGTCGGTTTTCCGTAAACTCGGCCTTATTTTAGCATTTTATACTCGTTTTCCCGAGCACCCGTAGTTTGCGGGGCTACACGTTTGCTTGTTGTTTCATATGGATGCAGGACTAGGGTGTCTCGAGAGCCCGGAAGACGAGAATTATTGAGGTTGGATGTGCTCGGGGCAAGAACAGAGGTCAAAGGAGGAAAAGAATGAAGTTTTGGGGCCACAGGGGTCCAAACGCACGTTTAGACCCTTCCAACGTGCGTTCCATGTCCCAAACGTGCGTTCCATGTCCCAAACCAGCGTTCCATAATTGCCAGAGTCGAACAGAGTTTCAGCCTTCCAAACGCTGGTTTAAAACTCTTCCAAACGTGCGTTCCAAGCAATCCAAACGCACGTTTGACATTCCAAACGTGCGTTCCAAAGTGAAGAACATTCAAGTCTTGCCCAGAACGGATGCAAACGCACGTTTCAAGTATTCCAAACGTGCGTTCCACATGCTAAACGCACGTTTGAACCTTTCCAAACGTGCGTTCCGATGCTTCTTCTATATAAACACGCCTTTTTTCTCACAGAACGGGGGCAGCCGCGAATAATAGATAAATTAGGGTAATTTAGGCGATTTTCTTCATCTTTTAGAGTTAGATTAAGTGCTATATATCATTAGAAAGCTCTTTCGATCCTCTCTTTGATTGTACAACTTAAATCTTCGATCTATAACATTTCAATTGTCAAGATTTGATCTTTTGGAGCTCGAATTTTGGAGTTCATTGAGTAATCGAAATGGGTATGTTCTCTTGTTGTTTTATTGTTGTTGAGATGATTTTCTCTTGCTTTCATTGTTTAGATTCGAGTATGAGTAGCTAAATCTCCGTATGGTTGAACTATGTGAAGGCGGGTGAAAACACCATTAGAGAGATGAACCGGGAGGTAGTGTAGCGCGTAATTTAACGTTTTAATCGATAATCCATATCACGAAACTTGTTTTGATTGTTTTAATAGCTTTGAATGATATTGACAACATTGTTCATTGTTGCACACACGTTAGCTTATAAATGTATGTTGCGGCGCCGTGTGGGAACGGGGTTTCGGGACCGTAGAGATTGTGGACTTGAAAGGTAGTTTGACACCTACCCGTGTACTAGGTTGACGCCCTAGTCATCAAGCCCGGCCCAATACGGGGTTTGACCTATGAGTTTTCGTTAGACGGTGAAGGAAGGTAAAGCACACTCCCGGGGTAATCGTTCTAAGGGTAAAGTAATCCGTTGGATCGTAGTTCGGCCATACTTCTTTTATTTGTTCAGGAAACCGAGTAGTGTAATCTTTACTTTACGCATCAGCATAATTTTATATCTTTCTTGTTGACCTAAACTGAGAAATAAGTCAACTGTGGTACTCAAAGCCAATCTCTGTGGGATCGACCTCGGACTCCTCAAGCACTATCCTGCACTCGACCCGGTACACTGCCGGTTAGAGGGTAGATTCGGCTAAGGTTTCGAGTCTTTGTTTGACCGGACCGTAGAAAATACGTCCATCAAAATGGTAGTGTAATCTTTACTTTACGCATCAGCATAATTTTATATCTTTCTTGTTGACCTAAACTGAGAAATAAGTCAACTGTGGTACTCAAAGCCAATCTCTGTGGGATCGACCTCGGACTCCTCAAGCACTATCCTGCACTCGACCCGGTACACTGCCGGTTAGAGGGTAGATTCTGCTAAGGTTTCGAGTCTTTGTTTGACCGGACCGTAGAAAATACGTCCATCAGTGGTGAAGTTTGTATTCAGCTCAGTCATGAATTTCGTACATTGATTTACCGTGTCGGTCACAATTGAGCTCATTTTATCCATGGCCGCTTCCCAACCACCGGACTTGTTGAATTGAGGCACAAATCCACCAGTTTGTCTTGGTCTCTCTCCACCATTAGAATCACTTTGTCGAAAACCCCCAGTAGAGTCACTTAATCTAAATCCAGGGTGGTCATGAGAACCTGGTCGATATCCGCCACCATAAGGATTTCCTTGCCTCCCTATATAGTTCACATCTTTAGTGTTGGTTGCTTCGATATCTTGAACTTTCTCAACCTTGGCAATGCGATCTTGCATGCCATCTATCTTCACATTCATCTCCATTAGCTGGTATAAGATCTTTTGAGAATTATCTTCTCCAAATACGCCTTCAGCTACATTGGCGGTATCAATTTGATGCATTCCCCATGATCGGGGTCAATCAGGTTATAAAATACTTGACCACCATAAACCAATACTAGCAAGAGGACTAGGCCTATCGTAGTATAGCTATAGTGAATCAAGGTCGATCCCATAGGGAACCAATTGTGGGTCATTTCATATATAAACAATTAATTATACATGTCAAGGACATAAAGGCGGTCTACGACCAACATAGGACAAGAAAAGGTAAAGGACTCGACGCGACACAACACAAATAACGTAATTAACCTCCCAATTATAGTCTTTATCGTTTGGACCTACACAATCTATATAACAAACAAGACTTATTAACTATCAATCCGTTTGTATCTATTTTGAATTGGCTACGGGAGTCATCCTCTTAAAATTGACTTAGCACCGGTTAGGTTGCTAGATCACTGTGCTACATTACGTGACTTCACCTTTTGGGTATCCATCTCATATAACTTGCATGCTTACGACACTAAGGATGCCGATATTAATCGTACACCTCGTCTAGGCAACATTCCTATGGTTAGGCGTACTTATACTTCCTAAACGATTACTCAAGCTCTCGTCTAACTAGCAATTACCAAGTTATAGTCTCATGCTAATCTACGACGTACGTATAATCAGGTGGATGCAATTCCCAAATATAAACCTACCTAGATATTGCTGAACGTCCGTGAAGAGCAATTCATAAGCCTACCTAAGAGTTTTATATTGGTATTTCCTTTTTACACGTTTTAAATAAACTAAGCGAGTAACGTAGCCATAGCCATACCTACTGAGATAATAAATTCAACTAGGCTAAACCTACCATAAAGACGTGGCAGAAATAACTGATGAAACATGGCTCGGTCGACCGAGTGTAAGGCCTCGGTCGACCGAATGACACCTTTCGGTCACCCGAACGATTTCAACCCCGAATACATCTTAGAATATATCTCTCAGCGTTTCATCATACGTAACGTATTAAACGAGAATTCGCACGGTATTCATATAAACTAACATAGATACGCATTAATTAAATCAAGTAGATTCATGAATAAATACTAAGTGTATGACGTAGGTTATGGGATCCCCATAGACAAGGAGTCGCCACATCCCTAACGTCATAGCCTAGATCTACATCATCTAGCTATGATTAACTAATTCAAACGATAAAGCATAATTGGGAGGGATTAATTACTTAAAAAGAGAAAGAAACGAGAAAATAAAGGCTTACATATTGCGGCCCTTAAATTGCCGGAAACCCTCAAATTATTCTACATTGTATCAAAGTTATATTATGAATTGTAAGATTGAAGAAAGAATGAAGGGATTGTATGTATGTCTAAAGTGTGTTCTTACAAATTTCGTAGTTGCTGCTTATATAGAGGTTGTAACCGACCTAGGGAGGATCTAGAAGATATACACGCGAAAATCCCGTGAGTGACCGAACCGACATACTCGGTCGACCGAATGATAGGGCTCGGTCGACCGAACCTCCCTCTGCTCGTGTTAAACGCGCTTTTCGTCTATCTTGTTCCCCACTGCATCCTTCCGTGCTGATCTGATTCCTCTGATTTATCTCTTGATTAATGCTCCGATTTTCTTCCTTATTATCTCGAGATTTACTGATTGAATGACATTTATCCTCTCGATTTGTCGTGATCTGCAAAATCAGCATTTATCACACAATAAATCGGTCTTTTAATAATAAAAACAGCTAAATACCAAATATCATATTAATAATCACTTAACATTAAATAATAAATATAAACGAGTGATTTAATGTGAAATATACTTTATTAATCTCGATTTAAGGTCAATGTTGATGACTTTTACGGGTATAATTTGACCGTCATCAACTACCCCCCACTTAGACTTTGATCGTCCCGAACAAAGCATCAATAAGTCATTCCCCAAGACAACATTTTCTTTGGTCAAATCATACTTACACAAGAAACTCAAGTCAACTCATGCTAGTCATGCTCATAAGATATCCATTATTCACTACTTACTATGAATCGAAGTGCTGTGTGCATGTGCATTTAGTTTTATATATTCATGGCAAGATTAGAGTTTATGCTAACTTCGCAATCTCAACCTACCAACCTCAGCATTCATACTTCTTATGCCTCGCAATGGTTAGAGCACTAGAGCAATAAGCAAGAGCGTATCTATAGGGATTTTGGACTTGGAGACCGAGTACTACTCAAAGCCTCTTAAAAGTTGAATTTCTTCAATTCTTCATATTTTTCAAATACTATCAATCTCAAGGAAGAAAACTTTTTAGAGTATCCCCCTATCTTAGATCATGTATAGCATCGAATATTACCACAAGCGCGGGGCTACTTTGGTAATGTCACTACAAGCCCAAATGTCTAACATTTTGCTAAAACACGTACGTCTCAAGCTTATTACTCTGCTTTAATGGCTAAAAGATAAGAATGCATCAGTAGATAGATATTGACACTAAGTTTACATAACCAATCATCTATGCAATGTACACATAATTTCTTCAGTTATTATGATTTGCGCGGTATACTCGATTCACAGATTGAGTAATTGAATAATAAATAACTACTTGCAAAAATGGGCATGAATATCCTTAAATTTACTTAGCATAAGTATAAAATGATCATGTACTCATGAAACTTGGTTCCTTTCCTATCAATTCTTAGCTAGGAACTCACAATTCTAAGGGTACGAGATACATAATATGGTATTTATTCAATTTTTTCAATCATGTGTCATTTCATTCAATTTTCAATTATAACATAACATGGCTAAGTCTCCTACCCCCCACTTAAACATGGCATTGTCCTCAATGACAAAAATAAATGAGAATTTAAGAAAAAGACTTAGCTCTGGAACGGGTCCAAGTAAAGGAAAAAGATCGGAGTAAGTTTCAGCACGTCGTGGAGAGATAGACACATCCTGTATAAGCAAACAAACTCCACGAAACCGTCAAATACCATGTCTATGGAAGTTATAAAATAATGTGGCAGTAATGAGGAATAAATACCTAAAAACAGTTTAAGCCACTTTATTTTATACAACCAATGTCAAGGGAAACCAAAAAGAAAAATACTAAATAGAAAGAAAAATAAACAAGCAACTAAAGATGGTGGTCTTCATCTACAACCTCCACCGCCTAAATATTCTTAAAACCGGTTGGAGAAGACAAAGATCAAAAAGCATTACCCGACGTGGGAAAACACAAGGGTGACTCGATCGAAAAGGTATTCAATCCAGGAAAAGAGAAACTTGGTAAGGTATAACAGATTGGATGCGACCTATTGGCTAAAGATAAAAGCAAATACTTAACGCAGAAAATTCTCGCTTGCATTGGATATCAACAACCTAGGGAGATGTAGCTTCTCCTTGAAATTACTAATAACCCAATGTATCACGTAAAAGTCATAACCGTCATCAACAAGGTCGGATCGGTGTGATAGTTCAGAACAAAACTTAAATGCCGGAATAGTCGGAAAAGTGTGAAATTTAAAACTTCCAGTAGAAAGATAGGTTGTATTTTGATTGAACCAAAAACTCTCAAAATCTAGCTAGGGTCAGAGCTACACTTACCCCAACTAGTATCATTAAAATCAAAATGATAAAAGATAATCATTAAAGCTTAGCAATATTTCAAATTCCGCAACACATAGGTATTGTGTAAACAAAATGGAGGTTGAGACTATGATGGGTTTAAAAAAAAATACACATAAGGATGGGAAGAAAAGATAAAGGGTGGGTAAGAAATTGTGTTTTTGGGATTGAGAATTGTTTAAAGGAATGGGATTGGGTGGGAGAGTGAAACGGATGGAAAGAAAGAGAGGCGATGAAAGAATGGTTAGAAATGTGAACTGTTGGAGCAGATTGGTGAGAGGATCGAAAAGTTTGAAGGTGAAAAGTGTAAATGGAAAGATAAGGATAATTGCAGAGTGAATTGCACACTACTTTGGATTTTCACTTGGATCACCTTTCTAAAAGGTTTTAGAAGTTGACCAAAATTGTTCTTGTTCACACCAATCATTCTCTGTTACATTTTCAGTAATTCTCAAGTTCTCTTAATGCATCCATCTTAAGGTGGATTGCTAAATTTTCTTTTCTTTAGCAATTTCTTGACTCTCCTACGGAACTTTATTTCACGTGGGCTATTGAGTAAAAAAGTTTTGCACATCCTTAGCCCAATGGCCATCGGAACATGGCAAAATAAAAAACCTCAACATATGTCACGTTACTTTTATTTGACTCAAAGAAAACAAAACCTAAAATTCTAAAAATAAATCCTAAGGGTTTTAAAGAAGTAGTTCTGAGTTTAAAGTCCTCAGCTCGACGTTCCAAAAAATTATCCTTGTCAGTTATCATTCTTGGATCTCCAGACTTTGACCCTTCGCACACTATAAGAGGTGGGCTTGTTGCTTTTGCGGATTAATACCCTTCCCTTGGTTGTGAGACCTAGGAATCGACATTTATCCATACCATTTATCCAAAGCTCTTACCTCGGCTCTCATTTTAGGAATTAGTGAATTCTAAGAAACTCGGTTAAAATTACGGTTTTGGCCTTGACAATAAGAAACAATGAATCAAAGTACTCCGAATAAGGTCGGTTATGTAGGCAAGCCTACGCCGTCTTATTCGTTGGAACATATGTGACGGTTCAGGCCAATCCGTCAAGATTAAGCCCCGTTTAGCCCGAAGGCTTATCGGCTATGCTAAGTCTTGTTGAACTGCGTAACGTACATCACACGTGGAGGGGAGTCGATTGAGCCGAAGCTCGGTTGAACTCGCCCGGCCATGGTTAGACCATTTCGAACCCATGTACTAAGAGTCTCCGATTTCTAAATTGTCACCCAAAGCGTAATCTCGTTTCTGTTTAAGGTGGGTTCACCGAGAAGACATCACCATAAAACTCAACGAAAGCAGAAGATGGTGTTCTCTCAAAACTCAACGTCTTCTTTAGATTGTGAATGCTTAAACTACACAATTTGTTGCTCCCCTGGTGTTGGGGAGATTTTGCATCATTAAAACAAAAGAAAATTTATAAAACCTATACTACCATGCAAAACTACCTCCTAACCGGCCGAATACCGGGTAGTTGCTAGTAAAGTTGGATAAGTACGGGTATCGATCCTCAGGGAAAAGGGATGTTAAATCTAATCTTATTAATCCTTAAATTGTTACTTATTCAAAACGGAACTAAAAACGAAAAACGAAAAGTAAACTGGACAGAGGATTGTTAATCCAAAGCCAGGAAAGATAATTGCGGACAAACAGAAAATAAAACTATATCTAGGAAAACGGTAAAACTAACTAACAACTGAACAAACATGAACAAACAATGATCAACCTTTTTCCAACAACCATCACCCCACCGAAAGAAATAAGATAGACAAACATTCATTCATTAGTTATCTTGGATTATTATCTCGTCTAAAGAAGCGTTTCCTCTTCCGATTTATCACGCCATTAATTAGTTTACCTTCCGGTCTTAACTAATATCTATACAAATCAAAGATATGGATTGAATCCTAATCTAACAACATTATCCCTCAACTTCCGTTTGTTGGAATAATAATTGTTAATCTCTCTCACGGCAATCTAACGAATCTATTAACTTCCGTTATCTAAATTCGATTAACATGCGGCATAAAACATGAAAGAGAACAAGAACAACATAATGAATTAAACACATGAAAAATCTCATCTTTCCGGTAACGGTGATATCCCTCAATTCAATTCTAAGAAAATCTTGCAATGAATTAACCAAATTGTGATCCTCTCGTAAATCTAGATATTTAACCTACGAACTTCCGTTATGTATAGATTAAAAATCTAATCTTTCCTATGGTGATCTAAACTACACCGACTTCCGTCATACGGTAGCATCAAATCATGCAATCATCTTTCGATATAAAATTGCAAGATACGAATAAACATAGAAAAGAAACAATTCGAATTAAAACTTACAAAACATCCATCGAAAAAGAATTAAAGTTTCAGCTGGAAAAAGGGAGCTTCAAGGCTCATCCATGGCTGCTCAACTTCATTACCATGGCGGCGAACAAGAAGAAAGAAAAACGAACTAACTACCTAATCTAACTAACCTCCGGCCGACCAAGCTAGGAGCTTGGCCGGCCGGGCTGCTCTCAGCTCGACTTTAGGGTTTTGAGAAGAGGCTGCTGCGTTCTATGTATGATTAGGGTTGAAAAGCTGCTGCTATTTATAGAAAATCAGTGGCGGTTGCTACAGTAACGGTGCCGGACGCCCGTTTGAAGATCCGGACGCCCGTCCGCTATTTTCAGCAACAGCATCCAAACTTGTAACGCTCATATCTCGGGCCTCGTAAGTCGGAATGGAGTGATTCAAAATCCTGTAGAATCCTCTCTTCAAGACCTACAACTCTTCTCTTGTGGTCCAGAGTCAAATCGGTTGTTATCATATCAAGAACTGCGTTGCAAGGTCGTTACTACCCCGAATCCTGATTTCCCAACATTCATCTTGATTGATTTCTTTCCTTATATCTTTCAATCTTCCATAACTTTGATTGATACTTTCCAAGCACGAATTTGGCTCACTAAAATCCTCTCTTCCATCATCAATGAGTATCTACAACAATAGGAAAACATACCAAAGCGTAACGTATTTCCAAAATAACATAAAATCATCAATTACGCACATAAATCATTACGTTTTGAGATTTAACTATTAAAAACATCATTTACTCAATATTTCAATATAAAGATCGATTTCTATGAAAATAATACGAATATGGGGGAAATTGATATAAAATATATGCATAAAAATCATACAATTTGACCCTAAACACCAGGCCAGTAGAAGCAATCTCACGCATAGGACAAAGAGATTTTAACAGAACTACGAGGAACTCTTTTTTCACTGCTTCCTTTCAACGACTACATGTTTCCTTACACCCTCTAGATGAGACAGATTTGGGGCAGAATCTTCCACACTAATAGAATTAATCTTACAAACCACTCCGGGCCAAGATTCATACTAAGGTTCATGTATAGGCTAACTTATGCTCAATAAAAAACCAAAAGGTAGTAAAACATAAGCAAAAAGGTAGTACCTTGCCTTCAACATTGTACCACGAAGAATTTAAGCCTTTAAAATTTTTTCGGAGCCATCTTTGTGCTTTAAAGGTATTGCTTCCATCGCTTTTCCCATCTTAGATTCGTAGCTCCACATGTTTGTTGGGTTATTTTCTCAGCGCCCACGAAAAATTACTGACTCAGATTATTGCTTCCCTGGTTTCTGCAAATAGAAGAAAAACAAAACAGACCGTAGACTGATTTTAACATGGTTTCCCATGCTGCTATCAGACCTACGGATTAAACATACGGGGATAAATAGACACGCGAAGTCCCAGAAAATAGAACCAGGCTCACTGGCAACGAGAGGCAGTCGTGGTGGGAGCGAAACCAGCTGTTCCAGATTCTGGAATTTTTACACATAGCAGACAACCAGAGGGACTCAAAAACAGACTCTAAAACAGAAAACTCGACTTGAATAAGAAAATTATTTATATATAAAATTGGCCGTTGGTTCCCCGGCAACGGCGACAAAAACTTGGTCGGGGTCAATCAGGTTATAAAATACTTGACCACCATAAACCAATACTAGCAAGAGGACTAGGCCTATCGTAGTATAGCTATAGTGAATCAAGGTCGATCCCACAGGTAACCAATTGTGGGTCATTTCATATATAAACAATTAATTATACATGTCAAGGACATAAAGGCGGTCTACGACCAACATAGGACAAGAAAAGGTAAAGGACTCGACGCGACACAACACAAATAACGTAATTAACCTCCCAATTATAGTCTTTATCGTTTGGACCTACACAATCTACATAAGAAACAAGACTTATTAACTATCAATCCGTTTGTATCTCTTTTGAATTTGCTACAGGAGTCATCCTCTTAAACTTGACTTAGCACCGGTTAGGTTGCTAGATCACTGTGCTACATTACGTGACTTCACCTTTTGGGTATCCATCTCATATAACTTGCACGCTTACGACACTAACGATGCCGATATTAATCGTACACCTCGTCTAGGCAACATTCCTATGGTTAGGCATACTTATACTTCCTAAACGATTACTCAAGCTCTCGTCCAACTAGCAATTACCAAGTTATAGTCTCATGCTAATCTACGACGTACGTATAATCAGGTGCATGCAATTCCCAAATATAAACCTACCTAGATATTGCTGAACGTCCGTGAAGAGCAATTCATAAGCCTACCTAAGAGTTTTATATTGGTATTTCCTTTTTACACGTTTTAATTAAACTAAGCGAGTAACGTAGCCATAGCCATACCTACTGAGATAATAAATTCAACTAGGCTAAACCTACCATAAAGACGTGCCAGAAATAACTGATGAAACAGGGCTCGGTCGACCGAGTGTAAGGCCTCGGTCGACCGAATGACACCTTTCGGTCACCCGAACGATTTCAACCCCAAATACATCTTAGAATATATCTCTCAGCGTTTTATCATACATAACAGATTAAACAGTAATTCGCACAGTATTCATATAAACTAACATAGATACGCATTAATTAAATCAAGTAGATTCATGAATAAATACTAAGTGTATGACGTAGGTTATGGGATCCCCATAGACAAGGAGTCTCCACATCCCTAACGTCATAGCCTAGATCTACATCATCTAGCTATGATTAACTAATTCAAACGATAAAGCATAATTGGGAGGGATTAATTACTTAAAAGAAAGAAACAGAAAATAAAGGCTTACATATTGTAGCCTTAAATTGCTGGAAACCCTCAAATTATTCTACATTGTATTAAAGTTATATTATGAATTGTAAGATGAAGAAAGAATGAAGGGATTGTATGTATGTCTAAGGTGTGTTCTTACAAATTTCGTAGCTGCTGCTTATATAGAGGTTGTAACCGACCTAGGGAGGATCTAGAAGATATACACGCGAAAATCCCGTGAGTGACCGAATCGACATACTCGGTCGACCGAACCTCCCTCTGCTCGTGTTAAACGCGCTTTTCGTCTATCTTGTTCCCCACTGCTGTTAGTAATACCATCCGCAGCGGAAACGATTTAATGGATCTAGATCTATATAATACACGTAATAAAATAACTAGATCTATTCTACAAGGGGGTTGTAGAACATACCTCTTGGATCTCAAAATCCAAGTTGGAGAACCGCAATAGAAAAGAAGATGTGAAGAGCACCACGATCTTCCGTACGTGTGATCCAAGCAACTCCCGGTGGAAGGAAATCCTCGGCTCGAATCCTCCCGATATGCTACCCGGAAAAATCTCCAAGATTTTTCCCCAATCACCCTTGGCCGAAATTTCTATCTTCTCTCTAAGAGTTGATAGTCGAAATTTTCATGTGTGTTAAGGCTTGGAAGAACTCTCTTTATATAGGAGAGTAAAACTTAAGCCCCAAGGATTTTATAATTAATACAAAATCAATTATGATAATCCTATTAAATAAAAGATAATCCCAAAATATTCTAGAACAAATCTAGAATAATCTTTATCTTTATTTCTTACCATAAATATTTATCCATTAAATATTTTGTGCACATGTCTTATTAATCACAAGAAAACTAATTTCTTGTTTATTAAAACAATGCTTTGGCCGAAATTCTCATTGTTGACCTAGTCAACATAAATTTCGACTAACACACTAATTTTTGCCAAGATTATGAAAAATGTCTTTTTCACATATTTAATTATTTAGCCCAACTAATTTAATAGTCCACTAAACAATTAATTCACATATCGTTTTAATAAAGTCCAACAAGAACTAAATTAATATTATTAGGATTCGACGTCCGAGAATAGCTATGCTATATTAGGAGGCACGTCGGGGACCATGGACTAATAATCAGCGGCTCCGATCAATCAAATAAATAATTATAGAATAATTATATTCGATAAATCAATCACAGGAATATGCCACCATAATCCCGTGACTGCACTCCTCCGATTATAAGATTATATTTATCTCCTCACGAGAATAATAATAAGCGTCCATTGATATAATCATTACATATGGATTAATCCTCCATAGACTGTTCATTCTAAATCGGGAAGTTACCGTTAACCCTTTCTAGAACCTCTTATCCTTATTTACCATTAACCCCCTAGTGATCAATTAGTGCACATAACTGACTAGTAGCTAATTAGTCAAATGTGAACTCCCGGGATCGATCATTTTCTTAGGGCTAACAAATAAGGGAACTGTCTATCTACTTCCATAAATGGAAGGAATGGATTCCGTATCTGTGATAACACAGACTACTCACTCAATCCGACAATGCCAAGATGGGGTAATTCGGACCACGGACTCGGTGTAATCCTTAACCGTCAAGTCAAACCTCATACCGATTCAAGCAAAGCTTGATCGTGATCACCTCGGATTAAGATATATCCATAAATATGATCATCCATTGATTCGATAAGACTTCTCGATTACGGAATTATATCGTGAACTCTAATCAAATCGGTCCAAATTATATGATATATCTATCATATATAAATGCCCCATTAGGTTCTCTTAACCGAAAGTCCGGATAAGACAATCACACCTATTGTGTTCGGGCGCATTAATAGCACGTTAAAGGAGAGACCCGATACTCTCGATTAACTTCACTACGGGCTAATTGTATTTTAAGTACATCTTCACTAACTCAATCCTCCCGTGTATATACCATACACCGAGTTAAGTGATTACATAAACGATATACTTAGGGTTTTCTCGTAGTGTAAATACTATTGTCACATCGGTGAATATGAGAATAATAAATATGAATAATAACATCATTTCATTTATTAAATAAAACAATTACAAAATTGTCTTTCGGGCATTACACCTAACAATCTCCCACTTGCATGAAAGCATGTGATTAATTGTTTTAGAGCACACCCTATTATTTAAAACTACAAAAACTACATCTCCCACTTGCTCTAAAGCAATGGATACTCATCCCGTATTTTAGTACCCACAAAACTTATCATAACCATTTCGATTCCAAAGTACACTCCGAGTATGCCGTCGTAGGATAGGTCGGTGACTCGGGAGCACCTACATCCGAATGTCATGGGTCTTAATGATCGGTCGGGTTGTCGGCTCGAGGCGATCCGTAGAATCGAAACGTCGCCGGTCCATCTAATCATGTGGTACCGAGTAAACACCGAGCCCGAGATCGACTTAACGATCATCCTCAATCCGACTTAAAGTCAAAATCGGTGTATCACACATATCCAAGTTCATACATGAATATGTCCGCATATTATTCCTCGTTCTCTCAAGATACTAAAGGACATACTAAACTTGCTTTGTTAACCGCCGAATCTAAGATTCGATCAAAGTTGACGTTCAATAACCTGACCATCTCTTACTAGAAAGAGAATCTATCCCATTTCTCTTGATCCGAAGATTTAGAGAGTCATTCCTGAGGCATAGGGTAGAACTTCCTCGTTGAATGTTGCATACACGGATGCATCATCTTAACCAATAAGATGGATGGGAAACCAAAGGATCGATTCTAATGAATTCGACCGAGTCAAACTCTTAAGAATGTTGTCCAAATCACTGTTGCAGAATTGTGGTATTGTCAGATTCTGACTTCAGATAACACACCCATGTTGATTCCAACTGGTGCAGTGTTATCCTTCACAAACACTAATATATATTTATATATTCACTACTATACTAAAATTGATATCCAGACTTCAAAAGACTTATCAATATTCTGGTCAAATCCATATATTATAGAAATATATGACTTCCAATGACCAAGAGGTTTGCTTTTATCCACAAAGGACATAAGCCTTGACAGTCATCCTGTCATAAGTTCATAAGGCAATACCCTTCTGTTCCGAATGAATCCAGATTCCGTTTGTTTGGCAAGAAAATCTCAGGGAAATCACCCCTATTTTCTGCTTTTGAACGAAATCATGCAATACTAAGTGGTAAGAGAGTCCAACGTCTGATTAACTCTCTACTTCTTAGGGAATTACCCCTAGACCACTCAAGCTTTGCTCCGAAAGATAAACTTTCGTATTCATTCTACTCTCTTCCATGTAGATCCAATTACTCCCACTGGGCCTGAGACGCTCAGGTGGTTCTACAAGAGTATGAACAGAACTGGAGTACTGAACTCCATTCACAGGGTTATGGTTATTAAACCAACCTCTATTATCAGAATCCTATACTGCTCACAAAAGAGCCATAGGTCATCAATCGATCCTCAGACTACAAAGTCCGCAGAAACTGTAACGGGTAATGGATAAACCATACTCCCAATACTTACTGGATGGATCGAAATTCTGATCTAGTTTAGTAGTATTTAGTGTTATCACCAACAACCGATGTTGGATGTGGTCTGATTTTAATCAGTTAGTAACTACCTTGAGTAAACGTAATTCAAGGTTCAAGGTTTTACTGTTCATGGATTCTATCAGAAAGGATGCAACAGTATAACTGTCCCTTCCCGTTGTCAAGAATCTGATAACGAACCTTTTTCTCAATGCTACAAGATATATAACGATTGGTCACTGACCGAACGTGTACGCGAAATTCCCAGTCAAACCATCAAGCATCATGTGCTAAATGCTTATATTGACGGAATTTGGGTGAACCGAATCCACTCATTATCCGTTAATTCCAAAGCACATTCTAGGTAGACTTCTCGGTTCTACACTTCAATGTAAACCGTTATTTCACTTCCAATATCTTTATTGAGTTAAGCAGTGTATTGTGGCACATCTACAACTATGTAAAGGCAATTCAGTGGTTTCTTCGTTAGTGAAAGCATTTCACTATGAGGCAAACCGAGCATCAGTCCCTAGGACTATGTGATGGCCCATTTCTGAGTATAGAATACTCCATCTCCGACAAAATCAGAGACACCTTTGAATATTTTGGATAAACTTACCGGAGTGTTTGAGTAGTTGTCAGACTAGAAGTCGCTACTCATAAGCCCCTACTAGCTTGTATCTTTCATCAAACCCCGAAGGTCGTCATGAACAAGCTATGTTACTTCTTTATAACCATTATCCTTTCCCGATTGAAAGGAAAATTAGTCATTGAACCTTTAAGACAATCTAACCAGTACGGGAGAAAGGAATCACCCCGAACCGCCTCTTCGGTCTTGTCTTTTAGGGACTATGCACTAATTGTGGAATATGAAGAAGTGTTTATCTAAATATAGAAACCAATTGCTTTTAATAGTTCTTAAGATGTGTTTTATATACTTATTTCAGCAGTTGTAAGTGGTTTTGACTTTATCAAACAAAAGTCCGAGTCTTAGATTCGTACTACAAATGGTATATTCACTTCCTATACGACAAACAAATTATCGAATAGAAGTTAAATCCATACGTTTCAACGAATCTTAAACCGAAAATAAATTTTCCACGATATCCAAGGATTGAATCCGAGATTCATTTCCTCATATCACTCCAACTATTTATAGCTAAAATTACTGCCCGTTGTCTAGTCTATCAATCGTTAATGCATAACTATCTTGTTCTTCCAAAGAACATAGTCTACGAGAAAATCACCAAGGATTCATAGGTTGGTGATCCGAAATCACTATCCTTATCCTATGGTTTTCAGTTTATTAATTTTTGGTTTAGCCTTAAAATCAACTCAGTTTTAGATGACTAACACTCTTAGACATACTCTCCCATTCTTGACTTTCCGTAAATGGAAACAGCTTTTGAACTAGCAGCTTCGTGTGAGTAGACACTACTCTTGAACCGTGGGATGTCTATTTCGAGTGTTACTTGTCCGGACTTGTCGGATTTTCTAATATACTAGAAAAACAACAAATCATAACATTAAAGCTCCCACTAGTTTATCGGTTCCAAATACCGTCTAACCAAAGAATGCTTCATTTTATGATTTTCCAATTTTTCAATTTGAAAATCTCTCGTGTAAACACCTACACGGTTCTAATGTTTCCGAAAAAATACAAATCATAAAACTCCCACTAGTTCATCGATTCCAAATATCGTCTAACTAGCAACAACGTTCATGATTTTCCGATTTTTCAATTAGAACGGTTACGTGTGTAGTCACTACACACTGAAAATTCACTAGAAGAATTTCAAAGTCCGAAATCACCTTTGATCAAACTAAGTTTGTCTCTCGTTTGACACGAATGACACTAGTGACATACCTATATGTCACTCTGGTTTTTAAAAGGCTTAAGAGAAAATATCTCTTCCGAAAAATTAATTGCATTATCGATTAACTAGTTCAACGTCCTAGTTACTTTCCACTTTTTAACGAAGTCAATACTAGTCAATTATAAATTTTAAGCAATTTAGTAAGGGATAATGCTGTAAATAAAATGACATATATTAATTCAAGTTTAACACTACTATATTAAATTTTAGGAATTGTAAACTAAAAAATAAGTCTACTCTACCATTCCAAGGTTTTAACCTCGCATCTCAGTGCCGCCTTAGGGTAGGTCAAAGAGATGACGGTTAAAGCGAGACAATCTCATCAATGAATAACTTGTGAGAATCGAACATCCCACGAGAATCGAACATCCCTTTATTCATTGACTACCTTCCTTTTTAAGCCTAGGTATTACCAAAAATACCCATGATGAGTGTGACCTACTATATCGGATCTCTTAGATACGCCCCGAGTGTGCCGTCTTAGGATAGGTCAGTGACCCGACGAGTACCCAGAAATCCTATCCTTTCGGAGACCAAGCCATGAATGTTGATAGGGGTGAACACCATCCTTAGGGGGACGAAATCAAAGCGCCGCGAGGCGTCACCCTTCTCTCACTTACTTGTATCTATAGTAGAGGCCGTGGGGTTGGCCGTCGCCTCCCCGCTCCCACTCAATATTTTGGAAGTGGTGGTGGGTTAACTAACCACGTCTTTTTGATGTTAACATAAAAGCACAACAAATCAAGGATTCCGAATGGTGTCGGTAACGTAGGGAAGCCTACCCGTCCTATTCGTTGGAACATATGTGACAGTCGGACGAAATCGGGTCAAGAGAGCCCTATTGAGATTAGAAGGAATCACCCCTCCGCTCTCGGTTTGGCTTAGTCTTGCCGGACCCCCGTGCATACATCACACTAGGAGGGTTAAGTCGTTCGAGCGAAGCTCAATTGACCACCCAACCTATAAGCAAACCGTTTTTATCCAAGATTTATTGTTCTTTTACCATCATTCAATCTCGTAGACACTACGAATTGAAAACGTGATCTCGTTTCAGCTTTAAGGCGGTTCACCGAGAACACACACCAAAAGGCTAACGATTTCATAACCCGTCCTCGGATCTTTAATTAGTTACTAAATTAATTAATTACCACGTATTAATTAAATTTCAACTAATTACGCGAGTTTGTATACATGCCTATTTTAATTACCAAAATTAAAATTCTACATGTATGCATGGAGTGGATTTATGATATGATGCATGTCATGGCAATTCCGATTTTATATCTATTTTATGATCAAACACATAAAAAAATAAAATTGCGGAAAATTTAAACACCGAGATGGATCGTTGGTACCCCCGTATCTAATCTAATAGAAAATAAAAACCAAAACCCTAACTAGGGTTTACTACTTTCTAAGAAAATCTGCAGCTGTTCGAACTCTTCGACGATCGGCATACCAAACGAACTCGGATCGGGACGAAACTTTCCAGATCTTTTCTTCACTCCTCGAACTCCAATATGGACGGTTGGATCGGAGCTTTGACTTGTCAATTTTCTCCAGTGAGCCGCCCAACTTGCTGCTGAATCTGACTTTGAATGCAGCGCATCAGTGACTTCCCGAGGCCGATCGGGAATCGAGATGAATCCTGATCGACCTTCAATTTTTATGCCACCTCACAAACTCCATGTTTATCCATCTGAACGGTCGGATTTGCGTTTCAACGGTCTAAACTCTCCCAGAAAATCGAGGAAGTCACAGGTAGGGTTTCTGTGAATCCTGCGTTTTTCTGCTACAGCAGCCTCTTCTCAGCAACGAACGGATATTGTAACGGACTCTGATCGACGCCAAATTTTGTGGAGTTGATCATCATCTTCTAATCTTGATTCTAACCGGAGGGATCGTCGTTTCAACGGCTCGATCAACGGGAAAAACGAAACAACGAAACAGCTACTAAAACTATCTATTTTCTGGAAATTATAATTGCAATTACAAATAAATTACATAATTTCCTATACTCATATGAACGAATTTTCATCGTTTATACGAGTTTACAATAGATCTAACGGGTAAACAATACCAACCCCAATCCATCTCTTCAACCACGACAATCGCAACAACATAAAAAAATATGTAAACATGCATCGGCCAAAATTTAAAATAAAAGCTACATGTTTTCCACTCCTAGATCTAATATTTTATACGAATAAATATAGATCACCATGGCGACTGATACCACTGTTAGTAATACCATCCGCAGCGGAAACGATTTAATGGATCTAGATCTATATAATACACGTAATAAAATAACTAGATCTATTCTACAAGGGGGTTGTAGAACATACCTCTTGGATCTCAAAATCCAAGTTGGAGAACCGCAATAGAAAAGAAGATGTGAAGAGCACCACGATCTTCCGTACGTGTGATCCAAGCAACTCCCGGTGGAAGGAAATCCTCGGCTCGAATCCTCCCGATATGCTACCCGGAAAAATCTCCAAGATTTTTCCCCAATCACCCTTGGCCGAAATTTCTATCTTCTCTCTAAGAGTTGATAGTCGAAATTTTCATGTGTGTTAAGGCTTGGAAGAACTCTCTTTATATAGGAGAGTAAAACTTAAGCCCCAAGGATTTTATAATTAATACAAAATCAATTATGATAATCCTATTAAATAAAAGATAATCCCAAAATATTCTAGAACAAATCTAGAATAATCTTTATCTTTATTTCTTACCATAAATATTTATCCAATAAATATTTTGTGCACATGTCTTATTAATCACAAGAAAACTAATTTCTTGTTTATTAAAACAATGCTTTGGCCGAAATTCTCATTGTTGACCTAGTCAACATAAATTTCGACTAACACACTAATTTTTGCCAAGATTATGAAAAATGTCTTTTTCACATATTTAATTATTTAGCCCAACTAATTTAATAGTCCACTAAACAATTAATTCACATATCGTTTTGATAAAGTCCAACAAGAACTAAATTAATATTATTAGGATTCGACGTCCGCGAATAGCTATGCTATATTAGGAGGCACGTCGGGGACCATGGACTAATAATCAGCGGCTCCGATAAATCAAATAAATAATTATAGAATAATTATATTCGATAAATCAATCACAGGAATATGCCACCATAATCCCGTGACTGCACTCCTCCGATTATAAGATTATATTTATCTCCTCACGAGAATAATAATAAGCGTCCATTGATATAATCATTACATATGGATTAATCCTCCATAGACCGTTCATTCTAAATCGGGAAGTTACCGTTAACCCTTTTTAGAACCTCTTATCCTTATTTACCATTAACCCCCTAGTGATCAATTAGTGCACATAACTGACTAGTAGCTAATTAGTCAAATGTGAACTCCCGGGATCGATCATTTTCTTAGGGCTAACAAATAAGGGAACTGTCTATCTACTTCCATAAATGGAAGGAATGCATTCCGTATCTGTGATAACACAGACTACTCACTCAATCCAGTACAATGCCAAGATGGGGTAATTCAGACCACGGACTCGGTGTAATCCTTAACCGTCAAGTCAAACCTCATACCGATTCAAGCGATTGATCGTGATCACCTCGGGATTAAGATATATCCATAAATATGATCATCCATTGATTCGATAAGACTTCTCGACTACGGAATTATATCGTGAACTCTAATCAAATCGGTCCAAATTTCCTATATGATATATCTATCATATATAAATGCCCCATTAGGTTCTCTTAACCGAAAGTCCGGATAAGACAATCACACCTATTGTGTTCGGGCGCATTAATAGCACGTTAAAGGAGAGACCCGATACTCTCGATTAACTTCACTACGGACTAATTGTATTTTAAGTACATCTTCACTAACTCAATCCTCCCGTGTATATACCATACACTGAGTTAAGTGATTACATAAACGATATACTTAGGGTTTTCTGTAGTGTAAATACTATTGTCACATCGGTGAATATGAGAATAATAAATATGAATAATAACATCATTTCATTTATTAAATAAAACAATTACAAAATTGTCTTTCGGGCATTACACCTAACAACTGCATCCTTCCGTGCTGATCTGATTCCTCTGATTTATCTCTTGATTAATGCTTCGATTTTCTTCCTTATTATCTCGAGATTTACTGGTTGAATGACATTTATCCTCTCGATTTGTCGTGATCTGCAAAATCAGCATTTATCGCACAATAAATCGGTCTTTTAATAATAAAAACAGCTAAATACCAACTATCATATTAATAATCACTTAACATTAAATAATAAATATAAACAAGTGATTTAATATGAAATATACATTATTAATCTCGATTTAAGGTCAATGTTGATGACTTTTACGGGTATAATTTGACCGTCATCACCCCATTGACTTGTAAGTGCGATTTGCTCCTGTTTTTCTTCACCTTCTTCAGGTGATAGCAACGCAAAACAGCCGTTGCTCGATGCATCAACTCTCATCTTCTCACTTGGCCGTAATCCATGATAAAAACTATGCATTCGTACGGGCAAAGTGATTTCATGGTGCGGGCATCTCTTTTGTGCTTCCTCAAACCTTTCCCAAGCTTCTTTGGAAGTTTCAGTGGGTTTCTGCTTGAAATTCATAATGTCTTGTCTTATATGTAGTGACTTCCCAGGTGGGCAATACATGTTCATAAATTTCTGCAGCAGATCGGTCCACGTTTGGATCGATCCTGGTGCTAGAGACAATAACCATATATTCGCTTTGTCTTTCAGAGTGAATGAAAACAACTTCAGCTTGATGTTATCTTCAGGTACTCCTGCTGGCTTGACTTTGCTGACTATCTCCAAGAAGTTGGTGACATGTACACTAGGATCTTTGATGACGTAGATCAAGTGATAATAAAATACATGACCACCATAAACCAATACTAGCAAGAGGACTAGGTCCATCGTAGTATAGCTATAGCGAATCAAGGTCGATCCCACAGGGAACCATTTGTGGGTCATTTATATACAAACAATTAATCATTCATGTCAAGGACACAAATCGGTCTACGACCAACAAAAGACAAGAAAGATAAAGGACTCGACACGACACAACACATAAACAACGTAATTAACCTCCCCAATTATTATGTTATCGTTTAGATCTGGAGATTCTATATAATTAAGCTAGACTCGACAACTATTAATCCGATTCGTATTTCTTTTATATTGGCTACGTGAGTCATCCCCTAAACTAGATCTACCTCCGGGTAGGCCATCTAGATCACTATGCTACATTACGTGACTTCGCTTCATAGGCCTCCATCTCATATAACTCGCATGCTTACAAAACTAGGGATGCCGATATTAACCGTATTCTTCACCTAGGCAACATTCATGTGGTTAGGCGTACGTCCTAAGTGATCGCATCAGTCTCTGTCCTATTAACACTAACTTTTTAGGTATCATGTTAATCTATGATTTATGTATAACTAGATGAGCTCAATTCCCTAATACAGAACATATCTAGATCCCACTGAAAGTCCCGGAAGATCAATTCATGAGCGTAACTAGGAGCACTATATTGGTATTTTCTAATCATACGCTAATTAAAACAGACGAGCAACGTAGCCATAGCCATACCTACTAAGATAAGAAATTCTAGGTGGACAATCACACCATAAAGAAGTGGCTAGATTGACGCGGCGAAAACCTAAATCTTATCGTTTCTACATACGTAATGGATAAAATAGAGATTCATAAAGCGATTATATAGATCTACTAAAAACACGATTGTCGATCATACCAAAGTCATCTATAGATCACCGGATAACAGATCTGGCCGTGTGGATCTTTATAGACAAGGAATCCCCACTGCCTCATATCGTATCCTTAGATCTACATCGTTCGGTGAAGAACGAACAACCTCAAACGATAAACAATAATTGGGGGGACTTAGCTCCAAAGAACAAAGAACAAATAAATACAAGAACTCACACAATTGCTGCTGAACTTGTATTAAAACTGCTCTGTGAAACTGAGGATTTGTGTTATGAAAAAGTGATGTAAAGTGTTACAATGAAATAAGTATATATAGGCTTCGAAAACCGACTTAGGATAAACTCCAGCCAACCTAATTTAAGTTTCCTAAACCCTAATAACGCGTTGAGATAACTCCGAGCCGATACGTTGATTTTGGCCTGCTCGCTCCCAGCGAGCCCCTATCTCGCTGCCAGCGAGTCCAACAACTTCTGATTGGCTCGCTGGCTTTTCTTGTTCCACACTCTATTTTTCATGCTGCTTCGATATTTATCTTTAATGCAATCCGATTCTACTCCGATTTATCTTGAGATTTACTTCCTTCGTTGGTAGATATCCTCCGATTCACCGTAATCTATAAAATCAATAATTATCACACAGTAAATCGTATTTAAATAATAAGATAGATAAATACCAAATTATATTCTATAAATCACATAACATTAAATAAACATTATAAACATGTGATTTAATATACAATATATATTATTATGCTCGATTTAAGGATAACGTTGATGACTTTTATAGGTATAATTTGACCGTCATCAACTACCCCCCACTTAGACTTTGATCGTCCCGAACAAAGCCTCAATAAGTCATTCCCAAAGATAACATTTTCCTTGGTCAAATAATACTTCACAAGAAACTCGAGTCAACTCATACCAGTCATGCTCATAAGGTATCCATTATTCACTACTCGCTATGAATCGAAGTGATGTGTGCATGTGCATTCTGTTTTATATATTCGTGTCAAGATTAAAGTTTATGCTAACTTCGCAGTCTTAACCTACCAACATCAGCATTCCCACTTCTTAAGCCTCGCAATGGGTAAAGACATGGTGCAATAAGCAAGAGCGTCATCCATAAGGTTTTTGGACTCGGAGACCGAGAAATACTCAAAGCCTCTTAAAAAGTTGAATTTCTTCGCATTTTCATAATTTCAAGCATTAACACCTCTCAAGAAAGAAACTTGCTTTAAAAGTAAAGTATGCATTGGAATAATCCTCCTTCACGGCTAAGTCAATAGTATTGAATATTACCACAAGTGCGGGGTTACTTTGGTAACGTTACAACAAGCCCAGTGTTTAACTCATTGTCAAAACACAGATAATTCTCAAGCTTATTACTCCGCTTTGATGGCTAGAAGATAGGAATACATCAGCAGATAAATATCGACACTAAGTCTACATAACCAATCATCTACGCAATGTACACATAATTTCTTCAGTTATTATAATTCGTGCGGTAATAGTCGATTCAAAATTGAGTAATCGAATAATAAATAACTACTTGCAACGGTCGGCATGAATATCCTTAAATTTTCATTCACATAAATATAAAATGATCACGTAGTCATGCAACTTGGTTCCTTCCCTACTAATTCCATGTATAAGAACTCACAATTCTAAGGGTATGAGATAATTAATTTGGCATTTGTTCAATTTTTTTATTTTTCACCGTTTCATTCAATTGTTCAATTATAACACATCATAGCTAAGTCTCCTACCCCCAACGGAAACATGGCATTGTCCCCAATGACAAATAAAAATGAGATTTTAAGAAAAAGACTTAGCTCTGGAATCGGCTCTCAAGTATAGGCAAAATATAAGAGTGATCCAAGCACGTCGTGGAGAAGCAAGTGAAAACCTATTTAAGCAAACCAAACAGAAACTCCACGAAACCGTTAATAACATGTCAATGGAAGTCATAAAATAACGTGGCAGTAATTAGATATAAAATATCCAAAAAAAAATTAAGCCACTTTACTTCATACAACCAATGACAATTAAAACCAAAGGGTTAAAACGACTCGTTCAGACACGAAGTATAAAACGAATAAGAAGAAGGAAATATACAGACTCAAAAAGAAAAATACTAAATAGAAAGAAAAATAAACAAGCAACTGAAGATGGTAGTCTTCATCTATAACCTCCACCGCTTAAATATTCTTAAAACCGGGTGGAGAAGATGAAGATCAAAAAGCATTACCCCATGTGGGAAAACACGAGGTTGACTGGATCAACCATGTATTCAATCCAGTGTAAAAGAGAAACTTGGTAATGTATAACAGATTGAATGTGACCTATTGGCTAAAGATAAAATCAAATACTTAGCGCAAAAACTTCTCGCTTGGATTGGATATCAACAACTTAGGGAGATGTAGCTACTCCTCGAAATTACTAATTACCCAATTTAGCACGTGGAAGGTCTCAATGTCATCAACAAGGTCGGATCGGTGTGATATTTTAGAACAAAACTCATCATCTATATGTGCCGAAAGGGTCAGAAAAATTGTGAAATTGAAATCTTCGAGTAGAAAGAGAAGTTGTATTTCGATCAAACCAAAAACTTATAAAATCTAGCTAGGTTCAGAGCTACAGTTACCCTAGCTAGGATCATGAAAACCAAAATGATAAAAGATAATCATTAAAACTTAGCAATATTTCTAATTCCACAACACAAGGGTATTTGGTAAACAAAATGGAGGTTGAGAGTATGATGGGTTTAGAAAAAGATATATATATAAGGATGGTAAGAAAAGATAAAGGGTGGGTAAGACATTGTGATTATGAGTGGGTTGAAAATTGGTTAAGGAATTGGGTTTGGGTAGGTATTGTTTAAGGGATTGGTTAGGGTGGGAGAGTGAAATAGATGGAAAGAAAGAAAGGAGATGAAAGAATGGTTAGAAATGTGAACTGTTGGGGCAGATTGGTGAGAGGATCGAAAAGGTTGAAGGGTGAAAAGGTATAAAGGAAAGGATAAGGGTAGTTGCAGAATGAATTGCACACAACTTTGGATTTTCACTCGGATCGCCATTCTAAAAAGTTTTGGGAGTTGACCAATAAGCGTTCTTGTTCGCACAAATCATTCTCTCTTACAATTTCAGTAATTCTCAAGTTCTCTTAATGCTTCCATCTTAAGGTTGATTGCTAAATTTCCTTTTTTTTAAGCAATTTCTCGACTCTCATAAGAAACTCTATTTCACGTGGCCTATATTGAGTAAAAAAGTTATGCACATCCTTAGCCTAATGGCCATCGGAACACGGCAAATAAAAACCTCAACACATGTCACGTTACTTCTTCTTTGACTCAAAGAAAACAAAACCTAAAAAACTAAAAAGGAATCCTAAGGGTTTTAAAGAAGTAGTTCTGAGTTTAAAGTCCTCAGCTCGACTTTCCAAAAAAAGTATCCTTGTCAGTCATCCTTCATAGCTCGCTAGACTTTGACCCTTTGAGCACTATAAGAGGTGGGCTCGTCGCTTTTGCGGATTAATACCCTTCCCTTGGTTGTGAGACCTAGGAAATGACATCTATCCATACCATTTATACAAAGCTCTTACCTCGGCTCTCGTTTTAGGAACTAGTGAATTCTAGGGAGATTTAGTCCTAGGGACCCATTTTAATCACATCCTCTATTATGCTGCTTCATTATGCTCTCTCAAAACTCAACGTCTTCTTTAGATTGCGAATTCTTAAAACTACACAAAATTTTGATCCCATGGCCAGTAGAAGCAATCTCATGCATAGGACAAAGATATTTTAACAGAACTACGATGAACTCTTTATTCACTGCTTCCTTTCAACGACTACATGTTTCCCTACACCCTCTAGATGAGACAGATTTGGGGCAAACCCTTCCACACTAATAAAATTAATCTTACAAACCAACTCCGGGCTAAGATTCATACTCAGGTTCATGTAAAGACTAACTTATGTTCAAAAAACCAAAAGATAGTAAAATATATGCAAAAAGGGTAGTACCTTGCCTTCAACATTGTACCACGAGTAATTCGAACCTTTTAATATTTATTTTCTCGGAGCCATCTTGGTGCTTTAAAGGTGTTGCTTCCATTGCTTTTCCCATCGTATATTCGTAGCTCCACATGTTGCTGGGTTATTTTCTCAGCGCCCGCGAAAAATTACTGACTCGGATTATTGTTTCCCTGGTTTCTGCAAACAGAAGAAAAAAAAAAAAAAAAAAAAAAAAAACAAACAGACCGTAGACTGACTTTAACATGGTTTCCCATGCTGCTATCAGACTTACGGATTAAACATATGGAGATAAACAGACACGCAAAATCCCAGAACACTGACCAGGCTCGCTGGCAGTGAGAAGCAGTCTCACTGGGGAGCGAAACCAGTTTTTTTTTTTAATCTAGAATTTTTACACAGAGCAGACAACCAAAGGGACTCAAGAACATAAAAATAGACGCTAAAACAGAAAACTTAACATGAATAAAAAATTATTTATATATAAAATTGACAGTTGGCTCCCCGGCAACGGCGCCAAAAACTTGATGACTTAGATCAAGTGATAATAAAATACTTGACCACCATAAACCAATACTAGCAAGAGGACTAGGTCCATCATAGTATAGCTATAGCGAATAAAGGTCGATCCCACATGGAACCAATTGTGGGTCATTTATATACAAACAATTAATCATTCATGTCAAAGAAACAGAGCGGTCTACGACCAAAAAAAGACAAGAAAGATAAAGGACTCGACACGACACAACACATAAACAACGTAATTAACCTCCCAATTATTATGTTATCGTTTGGATCTAGAGATTCTATATAATTAAGCTAGACTCGACAACTATTAATCTGATTCGTATTTCTTTTATATTGGCTACGGGAGTCATCCCCTAAACTAGATCTAGCTCCGGGTAGGCCATCTAGATCACTATGCTACATTATGTGACTTCGCTTCGCAGGCCTCCATCTCATATAACTCGCACGCTTACAAAACTAGGGATGCCGATATTAACCGTATTCCTCACCTAGGCAACATTCCTGTGGTTAGGCGTACTTCCTAAGTGATCGCATCAGCCTCTGTCCCATTAACACTAACTTTTTAGGTATCATGTTAATCTACGATTTACGTATAACTAGATGAGCTCAATTCCCTAATATAGAACAGATCTAGATCTCGCTGAAAGTCCCGGAAGATCAACTCATGAGACGATCTAGGAGCCCTATATTGGTATTTTCTAATCATACGCTAATTAAAACAGACGAGCAATGTAGCAGTATCCATACCTACTAAGATAAGAAATTCTAGGTGGACAAGCACACCATAAAGACGAGGCTAGATTGACGCAGGGAAAACCTAAATCTTAGCGTTTCTACATACGTAACGGATAAAATAGAGATTCATAAAGCAATTATATAGATTTACTAAAAACACGATTGTCGATCATACCAAAGAAATATATAGATCACCGGATAACAGATCTGGGCGTGTGGATCCTTGTAGACAAGGAATCCCCACTGCCTCATATTGTATCCTTAGATCTACATCGTTCGGTGAAGAACGAACAACCTCAAACGATAAACAATAATTGGGGGGACTTAACTACAAAGAACAAAGAACAAATAAATACAAGAACTCACATAATTGCTGCTGAACTTGTATTAAAACTGCTCTGAGAAACTGAGGATTTGTGTTATGAAAAAGTGATGTAAAGTGTTACAATGAAATAAGTATATATAGGCTTGGAAAACCGACTTAGCATAAACTCCAGCCGACCTAATTTACGTTTCTTAAACACTAATAACGCGTCGAGATAACTCCGAGCCGATCCGTGATTTTGCCCAGCTCGCTCCCAGCGAGCCCCTATCTCGCTGCCAGCGAGTCCATCAACTTCTGATTGGCTCGTTGGCTTTTCTTGTTCCACACTCCACTTTTCGTGCTACTTCGATATTTATCTTTAATGCAATCCGATTCCGCACCGATTTATCTTGAGATTTACTTCCTTCGTTGGTAGATATTCTCCGATTCACCGTAATCTATAAAATCGATAATTTTCACACAGTAAATCGTATTTAAATAATAAAGATAGATAAATACCAAATTATATTCTATAAATCACAAAACATTAAATAAACATTTTAAACATGTGATTTAATATAAAATATATATTATTATGCTCGATTTAAGGATAACGTTGATGACTTTTATGGGTATAATTTGACCGTCAGCAATCTTCGATCGGTACTCCATGGAAGGTAGTGTAATTAGTCACTATTTGTATCACATTTGGTTTCGGTGAAATACCTCAGCCGCATTCTCTGGCTGGACAATTGCTGACATGAATTACTCAATCGTCGGCATTGCATAACTCTGTAGAGTTCTCCTATCTGCTTGTACCACAACTTCTGCTCCATTTTGTCCATTTTGTCCGGTCTGTGCCATGTTGATTTCGGTATCCTCCAAAGGTGGAATCTCTTCTTCCGTTTTGCTGTGATCTCCTTCATGCATACTCACGTCGTCCGCCAGCATAACAGATCTCTCTTGAGTTTCCTTTCTCTTTTGTCTAGCAAACTTTTCGATTTTAGGTATGAATCTCTCGAGTTTGGCTGCTGAACTTTGTGTGGCGTACTACAAGACACAAAAAGAAAATAAAAGGTTAGTAACTTGCCTTGCCGGCTGTTACACACGCCCGGCAGACTCAAAAAAAAATACAGACTCTGACTATGGAGTTGACACTGAACTGACAGAAATGATTCTGCCAAAACTAGGACTCTCGGTTTACCGCTGTATACCCTCGGTAAACCGGATGAAATGTTTCTCAGATTTTAGCAGAACTGACTTTGCATGACTCCAGTACAAACTGACGATAAAACAGACTCAATTAAATAAACTTGAATATATACAGAAACTCAATCTAAAAAAAAATTATTCTTGACACGAGTCCCCGGCAACGGCGCCAGAAAATCTTGATCGCGTGCAAAGCACTTACTAGCAATAGGACTAGGTCTATCATAGTAGTGTACTGGCGAGTCAAGGTCGATCCCACAGAGACTCGTAAGAATGTCAAATTATCAAGATTGAGCTTGTCACAAATAACGGTCTACGACCAACTATAATATAGACGGTAGTAAAATTGGTCTCACACACTAACAATACTACGCTAGTTCACACGGATGTAACCAAGAGTTTCTAATGTATTACTTCAATTTTGAGTAATTACTTATTCCCGCCACGCATGCAATAGTCCTCCCCATTGGTAAAGTTTAACTCAATATCAGCTACGGGTACAACTCCTAACCCTATCTACTCCGACCATGGTAGTAGACAATCTATACGCAAGCTACCCTCCTTAATTGGTCCGTAATATCCCATACGCATAAAGAACTAGAGTTGTCGGTATTGAGCGCTAACTCATACTGCAAACCGCCTAAACAGCTGTCGACATTGATCAGCATGTTCCTAAGGTCCATCGAGATAATTTCCAAAATAACACTTTACTATTCATACTTCATGCTAATTTTCGATGACATGGGAATAGTTGATCAGGCTACTAACATGTAAATTAAATCAATCGATCAACGTAGCTGGCGCCGATTATCATGACTTAGTAATTTACTAGGTATTCACCAACGAATTAAATCTATAACACATAGGGTAAAATAAACTAATGACTACATAATTAAACTAAATAGGCAATTAAAACATACTAGTCGAATAGAACAACGACATATCTACATCTTGGAAAAGATAGAAAATCATACCCTCGAAGATGAGCGTAGATCTCTCTCGGATCTCTCCCTAGGCGGCGACTCCGTCATCTCTCCGACCAGAACTCATAAAACAATGAAATAAAGAACAAAGAACTTTTATTGCATAATACTTGTAAATTGTGTGGTACCAATGTTACACTGAGTTCTAAGGTGAAGCCTCTTATTTATAGTTACATAAACCGACTTAGAAACACCTTGATCTACCTTTCGTCCAAGAAAACTTGTTTCTGAAGTTTCTGGAACCTCGGTAAGTCGGTGCCCACTATCGTTAAACCGAGGGCAATTTTATCTTTTTTTCTTCTGCCGACTTAACTTGGAATGTTCTGGAATTCCTTAGGCCCAATCCTTTCGTTCAGTCCACTCCAGATTCGTCCACAATGCTCAGCCCAATATTTCTTATCTTGAAAATAATCAAATAATGCACGAAATAATATTGAAATAGGGAAAATAAACGCTAAGTGCAGATTTCCCGACTCATGAACCCGACATATGATATTCAACTTAAATGGTTCATATTTATAGGTCGAAACAACTATTTTTAGCTCATAATGGATAGAATGTTAATGCCGTAGGATAGACAATTTTTGGAGTCATCAGAATTTGAGGGTCATAAGTATCTAGATCCACCCCGTATTACTACACGATTGGACTACCTGTTCTTGTTTCAAGATAGACTTAGTTACGGCAATTAGGTCACATGCCAGCTTTAAAGATAAAATGATAAAGGAAAAAGTATAACTGGAAAAAGAAGAAACTTACTTGAAAAAGTTTGAAGAGATAGTTGAGATGGATCTGATTCACCAGCACCGGATTGTGTTTAAGAGAAGTAAGGCAATGGTTGATACGACTTGAAGTATAAGTACCTGTTGTAAAACTCCTCGACATGTCATTGAAAACTGTCCCACTCAAAGACGTGAGATAAAAATGCCTCGTTTCTCGGGAAAGTTGTAACAGCGTTATAACCGAACCTTGCACCTGTCAAGTTAGAGTCTTAAGTTTTGATTAAAGTACCCGAAAAGCACCTAACATAAGAGCCAAGATCAGTAAAGACAGAGTTGAGCGAGCTCAGAAAACGATCAACACAGATCTGACCTGACCTCTACAGCTCAACTAGAACTGGAGGGGGCTTATGATGAAGACGAATTTAACCACGCCACGTGTCATGCACACAATACCCGTATAAGTAATAAAAATGAACTTGATACCCTAACTCTAAGGGCCATGAGCCCAAATATAAGCCTAGAGGCCGATCTCTGCACCTAAAAAGGAAGCTGACCAGGTTGTTCCTCGGTCTCCCGTAGGTCGGTCTGGAAAAAATTGAGGCAGACCTGCCCAGCTCGGTCATACGGACCTCTGCTGCTCGCCGCAGGTTGGCTAGAGCGTATAATGATAAACACACGTTTATCAAGATAATTATGGAAAGAATCCTAAGCCATTAAGGCTCTTATCTCCATCACTGAAATCTAATATTCAAAGAGCGTGATTATCTCTTAAGATCAAGGGATAGTCACGGTTTAATGCCTCTTGTAGGATACGAAAGAGAGTCCATAATGAACACGGCCCATACAGGCCTAGGGCATAAATGTTCCCTATATAAACGTTCATAAGAACTACGGCAGACTTGATTCCAACGTAGGCTTTGGATATGTAGGAAACTTGGGAAAATCCTAGGCTCAGTCTAAACAACCCCACTAATCTCCCCTCCTTATTCATAATTTGTTTTCTCTTGATTCAATTACCATAAGATTCAATGGCCCAGATTATTACCTGACGTAGGGATTGCAGAAGTACCAATGACTATATATCCCTGCAAAACATATAAACAACCAAACATGAATGCTTTCATAACAACAAGAGCACATTTAATTACTTTTAGAACTCCACCCTCAACGGTGTACCTATATCCAAGAGTGTCAAGTGCACCCAAAGAGATGAGATTTTTCTTCAAATCTGGAACATATCTGACTTTCTTATATGTTGTGACAACACTATCATGGGTCTTGATTATAACCATTCCAATACCATCAACACTATCCAAGAGTGTCAAGTGCACCCAACGAAACAACTCTACATTGAACTGAATCATATGTAGAAAACCATTCCCTATTGCGATCCATGATACGTGCAACCAAAATCCAAGATC
This sequence comes from Gentiana straminea, assembly GCA_036785695.1. Classification (NCBI taxonomy): domain Eukaryota; kingdom Viridiplantae; phylum Streptophyta; class Magnoliopsida; order Gentianales; family Gentianaceae; genus Gentiana; species Gentiana straminea. The sequence continues at coordinate 3,090,104 of JAVUPR010000407.1, read as the reverse complement.
CATCCATCAACAGACCTTAATTTATCATCAACAAAGAAGATTTATCTGTCACTCTCATCTTCTATGATACTGGCCTGAACTTACTCTTTACCACGCCTTTTCTTTTGTTCACGATTTTCTTTGTTCTTAAGTTGAAAACAATCACATTTGATATGCCCGATCTTTTTACAATAATTGCATGTCAAATCTTTATGTCTAGGATTCAAAACAAAATTTTCACTATCTGCATCCTTTTTATTTGATTTTCCCCAAACTACCAGCACGTCTGCCTGACTACTACTAATTCCCCCAATTTTGTCGTTATCAATATGCTCTTTTGATTTCAAAATCGACTTAATTTATATGTAAGAAATAGTATCCACACTATAAATCATTTTTTCTCTAAATGCTTAAACGACAGGAGAAGCGAACATAATAACAATAGAGCCTGATCCTCATCATCAATATTAGCATCTATATTACTCAAATCGATAAGCAGGGAATCAAATTTATCTATGTGTGATAATATAGATGACCCTTCAGATACGAAGCATATACAAACTTTGCTTTTAAATAAAGCCTATTCTCCACAGCTGATGTGATTCTTTGCCCAAGAAATAACTTAGGGATCAATGGAGAGCTATGAAAACCTAATCCTATAAAATCCAATCTAAGATGTAGGCCAAGAATACTAAACATATGCTCAAGACGCTGATTCATTCTTGAAGGGTTGTATTCCCTACGAAAAAAAGAGCACTCACTCGCAAGTGATTAAAATAAGCAAAAGTCCTCTTTCTCCTTGATTACCTTATTCACGGTTTTAGTGCTCACCTTACCAAACAAAAGAAAATTTTCATATTCGAGGGTTAGAGATTCCAAGATTAAATTCTCATGTACACGCGGATTTGCAGCCCTTTTAACACTCTTATCACGTCGGCCACCACCATTTTTTGACGGAATGCCCAACACCCTATCCAAAGCGTTAAGTTCAGCCGACATCCTATCCAAAGTCTCATTTAATCATCTATGTTCCTCAAAAAATGATTCAATATGCCAAGGGGCTGCCCCCTCTGATCCATTATTATCCCCCAACATTGTTCAGAATTGAAAAACTCACAAATCTCGTGTTTACACTCACCCTTATTCTCAGCGGTAGAAAATACCCTTATCAAACGAATCATAATAACAAGCAAACCCTAAACATCATGCCGTCAGAATTTCCAGAATTTAAGCAGTGATTTTCATGCAGATTGTGATCAAGCGACTACGAATCTGGTAAAACTCAAAAGACGTACGTTGTAGAGCAGAGAATGTTCTATAGGACAACAAAATTTCAGATAATTTAGAGTCTTCTAACTCATGGAAATCGAATTTGAACGGCGGTTTATTGCTACTATTTTTCTGGACAGATGAGTTGTATTAATCTACAGTTTTTGGCAAGATTTACGTTGAATTTGGATGAGGTGTAAGATAAAATTTGTATAATGAGATGTGTTTGAAACGTGGTAAAAATTTCATAATTGTTTGAGAGATTTAAGGTGTAAAATGAACTACTATAAAAACATGTGTCAGATTAGAAAAAATAAATAAATAAGAAGGACTAGGGTTAGGGTTCTTGGAGTCAAGAGTTAGATTCTTGATTTCAATATTGATGTTCTTGATTTCAAGATTAAATTATTTTGATCAAGAAAGTCGGAAAGTAGTTTTCTTGGCGAGAAAAATGTTTTCTTGTTGTCAAGAATTGAGTTCTTGATATCAAGAATTAGTTTCTAGATGGTAGTGGTTCGGGTTAGGGTTTCATGAAAAAGAATTTTGGTTTCTTGGTATAAAGATGATGTTTCTTGATAACAAGATTGGATTTCTTGAGGTTTGGGTGTCGGTTTCGAGGATCTTGATGGGTGGGGAGGACGGTTTTGGAAGAAGGAAATTAGGGTTCATGGGAATAGTTGAAGATATGAAGGAATGAAATTTTTTTCCGGGTAGGATGGATGAAGGTTTGAAGATATATGGTGTTCTATGGAGGGTGGGATGAATTAAATAATTAATAAGAACAATTTGTTTTTGATAATAATCGAAATAACAAAAGAAAAGAAACAAACGGGGATATTTGATACATTAGTTGCTGAGCTTTAATACGAACTGATGTGATTCCAGGTTGTAAACACGATCGGACATTGCCCCAGAACCTCCTAAGGGATCAATAACGAGCTAGGGAACCTAATCTTAGAAAATCCAATCTAAGATGTAGGCCAAGAATACTCAACGAATGCTGATCCGTGTGTAAGCCACTAATACACACAAAATACTAGCAAGAGTACAAGTTCAATCGCATATAGTAGATGCGAGGCAAGGTTGATACCACAGAGACAATGCAACATGGATAATAGATATTAAATCCTTAACAACATAAATACGGAAAAGGTAAATTGGTGTATCTCTCCTCTCCGATCTCCTAACTTGGTGCCATTGATCTTTATGCCTACTTTTCATCATAATTTTCTAGATTAACCAGAATGTTTTCTAATTCACTTTTAGCTATGGGTGCATTCTCCTAACCCCATCTACTTCCATTGACAGGACAATAGACAATATAATTGCAGTTAACCTCCTTCGTTGGTTGTATTAACTCACACACAATAAGTATAAGAGATTGCCAGTGCAGACCGAGTACCTCCTTAAGCAGCTTTCGTGGACTGACTAGCACGTTCCTAGGGATTGATCAAACTACATCCAAACTAACACTTCACTAATAAAATTTCATGTTAATTTACGAATACAATAAGTAGATTGGCCAGATCTAACCTATCATTAATTAAATATGTCGATCAACGTAGCTGACGCCGAATCTTCAGATTAGGGAGACCTAAGTTGCCGCGGCTGCGATATAGATCGTCGCAGGACCGGCGGCCGTGGTTCCTAAATCTGAAATCTACATCGTTCTGTTCTGATTACTCTAGTTCATTACGATTCGTTTAGATATGCAGATCAATTACAACACGTTAATCTCACTAAATCTACCATGATTAAAAATACGAAGGAACGTTCAAAGCTTCTGTAACGCCCCGTTCCCGGACACCGAGTCCTTATCCGGAAAGAGCGCTCGGCATAAATATTATCAAATAAAATTCAATAATATATGTAAGCCTTACGTCACACATCAGAACTAAAACGACGCGGAAGATAAAACGACTCGGGAAAACAAAAGATCGAACACACGGCTTTTGATGCTGTAAATCTAAATCCAATAAAGAATACTAAACCAACCAACATTCAAATCCAAAAGAACTTAAACGGAACTAATCCAAAAGAAAGACAACATTGTTTGAAACTAAGTCAATAACATTATTGAAAGAAACCAAAAGTAAAAGAACTAAGTCTTCAAGAGCTCCATCTCACACGTCCTCATCAAAGAACTCATCAACATTAGCAACCTGTTCATCTTCTTTGGGGAAAGAGAAAGGCAAACAAAAAGTAACGGGGTAAGTACAGAAGCACTTAGTAACGCGTAGAAGATCGTTTAACGTCGGTCTCATAAAGAAATAAAAGCAACGCCGTCTTTTATTAATTCATTCCGTCATTAACCTTAGCTAACTATCACATTATTTTCATAGCATAGCATAACATGAGATTCCAAAGTTATCTAGCTTAGCTCAAGTTTGTTACATCATGAATAATGAGGGCACTACGCCTAGTATTAGGATGTACTAGGACAACTGGGTGCAACCTACTTAGAGACACGCTCTAGTAGCCCCGGGAATATCTGAGTCCCGATAGTGTGATGACCGGCGAGTGCACCGGACGCTTTATCTAGCCAATCGATTGACCGGCGTGGGTACATCTACTACTTTGTCCGGTCGAGAACACATCGCGATATTGTACTATGCCTTACCAAGCATTGCATGATGTTTAAGATTATTAATCTAACACATACGTTTGGTTAGATGTTTAACTAGCCACCTAAGTTGATTCACATAAAAGGCTCACCTATCAGTCTACTCCCTCTTCTTAAGACCACTAGACCCTAACAGAACCTAGCACATACACAGACATCGATAAACCCTAGCTTATCGAAGCACAAGGCAAATCCAAAGCTTTCGATGGTCCCACACTTCATCTTTTTAGGGAATCCATATGGTACCGAAACTAAACGCATCAAAAGCTAATTCAAGGCTTTGTCACATAAGGTTAAGCAGTAAAAACATTATTATAAAGCCTGAAACCAAGCTGACACAATAAAACAGTAAAAACGGAATAAACAGGTCAAACGCCCGTCTGCCTTCATGCAAACGCCCGTCTGCCTTGAACGAGCGTCCACAAACCCCCAAACACCCGTTCGTGGAAATCAGCCACATCCTGTATCTAAACTGAACCCTCAAATGCCCATCCGAAATACCGAAACGCTCGTTTGAGCGGCCGCTACCGCAAACGCCCGTTTGCCCTTGTGCAAACGCTCGTTTGCCTAGGTTTTACCCAGAAAATCTGCAACTGTCAAAACGCGATTTCCAACCCAAATCCAACCCAAAATCCAACCAAAATAGATTCAAAACCATGAAAATAAGCATAAAAATTGCTCTATAACTTTACGACACCTTAGTCATACGATAAGAACACCACGTTACCTTAAATTGCGTGGTACAACGATCCAAAGCTTCAACCCGTCAAAAGTTTAACCTTTAATTCAAACCTATAACGATCAATCCAAAAACGATCACTACGATGTTTAAACTCAGAAAAACGCAGCTAGCAACGATGATGAACAAACCCTAATGACAAGAACAAGAAGGGAAAAACTTACGTTAACGGATTTAGGGATTGTTTATATCAAAACGATCCTCGTCTCGCGCTGATCCTTTCTCTCTTGAGATGTCTACGTTTTTTATCAACGGATTAGCCTAGAGATTCAAAAGTCTCTCCTCTTTTTTTTTCTCTCACTTGCGCCCCCAGTATCATTTTTACGTAAAACAACAAATAGGTTAATTTAGGATTAGTTTTCATTTTATAATCCCAATTAAATCTAATTATTCCTTATTAATTAAATCCAATTAATCCTTTTCCTTTTCTTTTCCCTTTTTCTTTTAATCCTTTAAAACAAATCTAAATATTCAGATTTTTCGTGAAAAGACAAGGATGCCCTTTTTGAAAAATCGGGATATTACATTCCTCCCCCCTTAAGAGGAGTTTCGTCCACGAAACTAGATCGTACCTGGTAGATGAGGGAACTCTGGGAACTCGTTGAACATGTCCACTTCCACTTCCCAAGTGGCTTCCGTCGGTGCATGATTGTTCAACATCTTTTCCTTGGCTTGCTGAACCATCTCCGGTCCTGTGATATGTTTCTCTCCCACTTCATCCCAGTAAAGTGGAGTTCTACACTTCCTACCGTACAAGGCCTCAAAAGGTGGCATACCCAAACTAGCATGGTAACTATTGTTGTAAGCAAACTCAGCCAAATTGGGGTAATCTATCCATGATCCTCCGGCATCCAAAACACAAGCTCTAAGCATATCCTCGAGATTCTGAATTGTTCTCTCTGACTGCCCATCCGTCTGCGGATGAAACGCTATACTCAAATCGGTCTTCGTCCCAAAAGCTTTCTGTAATAAATCTACTATCCCTCTCGGATACAATAGATAAAGGCACACCATGAAGCTTCACTATATTGTCGATATACATAGTAGTGAACTTCCTTATAGACATGTCCACTTTACTTGGCAAGAAATGGGCTGATTTTGTAAGTCTATCCACAATCACCCAAATCATGTCATGACCGCCCTTCGTCTTAGGCTAACCGGTGATGAAATCCATTGTGATATTCTCCCATTTCCATTCCGGCATCTCCAAGGGTTTCAACAAACCTCCTGGCCTTTTGTGTTCTGCTCTCACTCTCTGGCATGTATCACATCTTGCCACAAACTCTGCGATCCCTAACTTCATACCAGGCCACCAATATTTCTCCTTGAGATCTCTATACATCTTAGTGGCTCCTGGATGTACCGCAAAAGCAATCTTATGAGCTTCATCCATAAGCTTCTCCCTTAGGCCATCCACATTGGGCACACACAAACGGTCTCCGTACCAATGATGACCACTATTGTCCAACTGATAACCCACTGTAGGTTTCTCTCGAGCTACTCGCTTCAAATCAATCAACACCGGGTCTTTGTCTTGCTTAGCCCGAATCTCATCTAGCAAGTCAGACCTTGCCATCAATGGCGCCAAATTCTGATCTTCACCCTTCCTTTCCATCACTTGAATCTGCATCCTATCCAACTGATCCATAACTTCTTGCAAGGTAGTGATAGCATTAACCGCTCTCCGGCTAAGTGCATCAGCTACAACATTCGCTTTACCCGGATGGTATTGAATGTCCAAGTCATAATCTTTCACGAACTCCAACCATCTTCTTTGTCTTATGTTCAGATTCTCCTGAGTAAAGAAGAACTTAAGACTCTTATGATCCGTGAAGATTCTCTCCTTGACACCATACAAATAGTGTCTCCAAAGCTTCAGAGCAAACACCACTGCTGCTAGCTCCAAGTCGTGTGTAGTGTAATTCTTCTCATGCACCTTTAACTGCCTAGATGCGTAAGCAATTACCTTTCCTGATTGCATCAAAACACAACCCAAACCTTGACACGATGCATCTGTATATACATCATAGTTATCAAAAACTTCTAGTAATGCTAACACATGTGCTGTGGTCAACTTTTCTTTCAAAGTTTGAAAAGCTTCCTCACATTCATTGGTCCACTCATACTTAACGTTCTTTTGAGTAAGCCTCGTGAGAGATGTAGCTATCTTAGAGAAATCCTTTACAAACTTTCGGTAGTACCCAGCTAAACCCAAGAAATTTCTTATCTCTGTTACTGATGTCGGTCTAGGCCACTTAGAAACGGCTTCTATCTTTGCTGGATCCACCATAATGCCTTCTCCGGAGATTATATGCCCAAGAAAACTAACTTGGTCCAACTAAAACTCACACTTAGAAAACTTGGCATACAATTTTTTCTCCTTTAAGGTCTGTAGAACTATCCTTAGGTGTTCTTCATGCTCTTTCTCATCCTTAAAGTATACCAAGATATCGTCTATGAAAACTATCACAAACTTATCGAGATAAGGCATGAAAAATCTTTGCATCAAGTCCATGAACTTTGATGGAGCATTAGTGAGTCCAAACGGCATGACCAAAAACTCATAATGTCCATATCTCGTACTGAAGGCTGTCTTAGGTATATCTGATACCTTGATCTTCAACTAATGATAACCGGACCTCAGATCAATCTTAGAGAACACCTTCTTACCTTGCAACTGACTGAATAGATCATCAATCCTTGGTAAAGGATACTTATTCTTGATCGTCAGTTTATTCAACTCTCTGTAATCGATGCACAAACGCATACTCCCATCTTTCTTCTTCACAAACAAGACCGGTGCTCCCCACGGTGATGTACTTGGCTGGATGATGTTTTTCTCTAGCATCTCCTTAAGTTGAGTTTTCAACTCTTTCAACTCCGCTGGTGCCATCCTATAAGGTGCTTTAGCCACTGGTGATGCTCCTGCAATCAATTCGATCTCGAACTCTATGGCCCTATCAGGCATATGTCCTGGCAATTCTTCCGGGAAAACTTTGGGAAAGTCCTTAACTACACGAGTCTCCCCTAACTCGGGCCTATGCTTTTCCTTATCTAATGTATAAACAACGAAACCCTGGCAACTCTTCTTCAAAGCTCTAAGGGCTTTAACTGCTGAGATAGTCGGATAACGACCCTTCTAGGCTTGTATACGTTACCCTGAAACGTCTTAGCTGATTTTCCTGGGGCCTTAAAGATCACCCTCTTACCTCTACAATCCAAGTAGACGTAATTTCTGGACAACCAGTCCATACCCAGGATAACATCGAAATCCTAGAAGTCCAACACCGTCAAAGCATGCTGGCACTTGTAAGTCCCAACTCTAATATCAACTTGGGGTGTGACATGAGCACATCTAGTAACTCTGCCCAAAGGTGTGTTTATACTCAAAGGTCTCTCCAATTCCTTAAGAGGTAGGTTCAACTTCTCAGCTATCTTAGAGGAAACAAAAGTCCCCGAAGCTCCGGTATCAAACGGCCGAAATCGCTAGATTATCTATGATTACGGTACCTAACAAGTGAATCAATTTAAGTACAAATATGTATTATCATATGCGCGCTATATCATATTAAATATCTATAATAAACACAAACACTGAAAAGTACCTGTCACCACATGGTCATCTAACTCTTCCGGTTCTGCATCTGCTGAGACACGAACTAGTCTGCTAAACTTGTTGTTGGGGGTGAGTCTGTTGCGGATAGGTGTAACCAGGTGCTACAAAAGTATCGGATCTTGGCGGTGGTGGAGGTAGAACCGTTGGCTGAGGTGTAAAACTTAGTGGTGTGGGGGGAAACGCTGATGCCTGTGAACGACTGAAAAACTGACTAGCCGGTGGCACAGACGCTTTCTGGGGTTGCACAGAGATGGTTGGGAAAGTACTCACCGGTGGATGCGAAAGTCCTAATCCTGTCCAGCTTGTGGTCATTGGAGGCACAAACACTCCTGATGTTACTCCTACTGAAGTAATGATAACCGGTATGCTGGGGTTAAACTGTGAAGGACCCCCTTGTTCCACTATTCCCCTGATGACAATGCCTGGTCCTTGATTCACCCCACGCATGATGTTGCACACAGACGGGGTGTTCCCTAGAGAAACCGTAGGGCTCTGGGTAGCTGGTCCACTTCTTCTCCTTCTCGGAATCATAACCTCGGTAAATCGTGCCTCAGTGCTACCGGTCTGGGTGTTAGTCGCCGCAGTGTTATTCGTATTAGCTCCTCCTCTAGTAAGAACCATTCTTAACCAAGAAAAGAGAGGGGTTACTAAAGCTCTAACACTTATCTTATAGAAGAAATCAAGTCCTAAATAGCAAGGAAAACCTTTCTCTATGATACCAACTGTAACGCCCCGTTCCCGGACAGAGTGCTCGGCACAAATATTATCAAATAAAATTCAATAATATATATAAGCCTTACGTCACACATCAGAACTAAAACGACGCGGAAGATAAAACGACTCGGGAAAACAAAAGATCGAACACACGGTTTTCGATTCTGTAAATCTAAATCCAATAAAGAATACTAAACCAACCAACATTCAAATCCCAAAGAACTTAAACAAAACTAATCCAAAAGAAAGACAACATTGTTTGAAACTAAGTCAACAACATTATTGAAAGAAACCAAAAGTAAAAGAACTAAGTCTTCAAGAGCTCCATCTCACACTTCCTCATCAAAGAACTCATCAACATTAGCAACCTGTTCATCTTCTTTGGGGAAAGAGAAAGACAAACAAAAAGTTACGAGGTAAGTACAGAAGTACTTAGTAACGCGTAGAAGATCGTATAACGTCGGTCTCATAAAGAAATAAAAGCAACGCCGTCTTTTATTAATTCATTCCGTCATTAACCCTAGCTAACTATCACATTATGTTCATAGCATAACATGAGATTCCAAAGTTATCTATCTTAGCTCAAGTTTGTTACATCATGAATAACGAGGGCACTACGCCTAGTAATAGGATGTACTAGGACAACTGGGTGCAACCTACTTAGAGACACGCTCTAGTAGCCCCGGGAATATCTGAGTCCCGATAGTATGATGACCGGCAGAGTGCACCAGACGCTTTATCTAGCCAATCGATTGACCGGCGTGGGTACAATCTACTTTGTCTAGTCAGAGAACACATCGCGATATTGTACTATGACTTACCAAGCATTGCATGATGTTTAAGATTATTAATCTAACACATACGTTTGATTAGATGTTTAACTAGCCACCTAAGTTGATTCACATAAAAGGCTCACCTATCAGTCTACTCCCTCTTCTTAAGACCACTAGACCCTAACAGAACCTAGCACATACATAGACATCGATAAACCCTAGCTTATCGAAGCACAAGGCAAATCCAAAGCTTTCGATGGTCCCACACTTCATCTTTTTAGGGAATCCATATGGTGCCGAAACTAAACGCATCAAAAGCTAATTCAAGGCTTTGTCACATAAGATTAAGCATTAAAAACATGATTATAAAGCTTGAAACCAAGCTGACACAATAAAACAGTAAAAACGGAATAAACAGGTTAAACGCCCGTCTGCCTTCATGCAAACGCCCGTCTGCCTTGAACGAGCGTCCACAAACCCCCAAACGCCCGTTCGTGAAAACAAGCCACATCCTGTATCTAAACTGAACCCTCAAACGCCCATCCAAAATACCCAAACGCTCGTTTGAGCTGCCGCTACCGCAAACGCCTGTTTGCCCTTGTGCAAACGCTCGTTTGCCTGGGTTTTACCCAGAAAATCTGCAACAGTCAAAATGCGATTTCCAACCCAAATCCAACCCAAACTCCAACCAAAATAGATTCAAAACCATGAAAATAAGCATACAAATTGCTCTATAACTTTACGACACCTTAGTCATACGATAAGAACACCACGTTACCTTAAATTGCATGGTACAACGATCCAAAGCTTCAACCCGTCAAAAGTTTAAACTTTAATTCGAAACCTATAACGATCAATCCAAAGATGATCACTACGATGTTTAAACTCAGAAAAACGCAGCTAGCAATGATGATGAACAAACCCTAATGACAAGAACAAGAAGGGAAAAACTTACGTTAACGGATTTAGGGATTGTTGATATCAAAATGATCCTCGTCTCGCGCTGATCCTTTCTCTCTTGAGATGTCTGTGTTTTTTATCAACGGATTAGCCTAGAGATTCAAAAGTTTCTCCTCTTCTTTTTCTTCCTCACTTGCGCCCCCAGTATGATTTTTACGTAAAACAACAACTAGGTTAATTTAGGATTAGTTTTCCTTTTATAATCCCAATTAAATCTAATTATTCCTTATTAATTAAATCCAATTAATCCTTTTCCTTTTCCTTTTCTTTACCTTTTTCTTTTAATCCTGTAAAACAAAACTAAATATTCAGATTTTTCATGAAAAGACAAGGATGCCCTTTTTGAAAAATTGGGATATTACAGCTTCATACCTCTATCAATGGCAGATCTAGCTTGCTCAACTCAAGCTAGTTGATGGATTGGAGAAGATAACCAAGCAAATCCATAACCCAAATCCAACATTTTCCGCGAGCTCTCTGCAACTCTATATGAATAAAAATGAATTTGGGTTGCATAGATAAAAAATCTGACAGTGGCAGTTTGCGGAAAATGTTGGATTTGGGTTATGGAGATAGTGGTTTGTGGTGGTTGGTGGCTAAGTTATGGTGTAGAATAAGAAGAAGAGAGGAAATGTTTGATGAATGATGGAAAATGAAGAAGAAAATGGGTGGTTTATATAGGATAAAATGATATGAATTTGAAATTTGAATTGTGAAATTGGAAAAGGTTATATGGAATAAGGGGAAGGATTAATGATGAGTGAGTGGATTGAGGGATGATTTGATGGGATTGATGAGAGGTGGAGTAATGGTGGAGTAATGGGGAAGAGGAAAAGGTAGGATAAAGGAAAGAGTGGATAGGACGGCTGAATGCCCCCATCATATTGCCGAGCCAGCGCGTGGGGTCCACGTGCCATCCTGATTTTCCGGAATTCAGTCAAACCTTGAGAACTGTTCTTCTATTCTGCCACATCAGTGTGAAGAGTCCTCGCGGATGCGCGAGTTTTTCTTTTCCAGATTCCTTAAACTTCCAAAAATCTTGACTCCTTTAATCCTTAACAACAAATCCTTTCAATACTGACTCTCCTCAACCTCTAATCATTGCCCCTTTTTGTCTTTTCTTCTCCGACTCAACTAACTTAATTCACCGGACTGCCCAACAAGTGAAAAAAACCTTTCCACTATCTGTTGGTATAAAACCTCAGGATGCGGTAGGATGAAAAAAAGCTTGTTGTCCAATCTAGCTACTTTTATTTGACTCAAATTATCCTAAGGGTAAGAAGAGAGTTCTGAATTTAGAGTCGCCAGCTCGACTTTCTTCCGACTTCCACCCAGTCCGATTTTTGGGATTTCACCCGTCGGCACTGCACCCTATAGGCTTGAACCGAGGTGCGTCTTCCTTCCTTCTCTATTAATGCTTTTCCTGGGATTTTTATTCCCAAGTAGATGCATTCTTCCTTCCTATCCAGAAGCGCTACTTCTCGAACCTCCTCGAAACCATGAGGTTTCTGCCTCGCACTCTTGGACTTTCTTGCTAGTGCCTTCGGCTTCCTTTGTCGACTTCGAGATATTTTCATTTACCTAGAGATTCCACTTTTTCTATCTTTGAACTTGAAACATCAATGCACTGGGTGGATTCTTCTAGACTGGCCGCTCCCCTTGGCGCATTGTTGTAGTTCTTTTCATCTTTTCCCCAAAGCAGAACTCTCATGAATTCTTGCTTTCCAATTTTCAACTTCGACTTGTCTTGTTCCATATCTGAGGTCTTCTATCTTGACAACCTTCACTTCTCCGGTATCCGAGCTAACGCGGTACTGTCCTGGTCGGTTGGGGAGAGGCTCTAGGATCATATAAGTTCTTGCATCATTATTGACCCTAAGCGTCATGTCGTAGTTGTCATAATCCAATATTGCCCGACCGGTGGCTAAGAAGGGATGTCCTAGCAGAACATTTGCACTCGGATCATCCAGGATGTCTATGACTATAAAATGAGCCAAAAAGTTGAAACTTTCTATCCTGGGCTTGCGGTTCTTTAGTGCGCCTGTGAGCATATCGATCTCACGATCGACAAAACGCATAGTGCATGTCTCAGTCAACTCGACCTTGAATTTGGCATGCTTGCATAGAGAAAGAGGGAGAATGTTGCAACCAGAGCCCGTATCACACATTCCCAGTCCTAAAGATACGCAAATCAATCGAGACTAGGAGCCTAAATGTACTAGGGTCTCGTAGTTTTTCTTTCAAGTCTGAATCATGGTAATCCTCTGAATTAGAAAACATAGTATCCGGATCCTCATCAGGATTGGAGTCAGTAGAAGATACATCAATTTGCTCTATAGGAAATGCACCTGATCTATAGGTCTTGTACTCCTTAAGGTTTGCTTCATGTTCCTCTTCTGCCCTGGTTGCTTCCTTCTCTTGCTCTACTCTCTTCTTATCCGCTTGGTATTGCTCGTATACCTTCAAACCTGGATATATCGAGATGGGAATAGCATGTATAAGTCTCCATGGCATCGTGCTAGGTGGTTGTTGAAACTCATTCGATCTTTCCTAGTAATCTTCGAAAGTGTTCTATATCCTGCATGATAGACTAAATAAAACACAAACACGGTTAGTAATTTCCTGCCTCAGCTGAGCTTAGACCCAACTGTTGTGGACATACTAACTGGTAACTTACTGAGATGAACACGGAGAAACTTATCGATCAGAATCTGAGTGACAATTGCCGCGGGCACGGCAATGTATGCCTCATCTTCGGCAGTTGTTTCCTTTTTCCTGATCGTAAAACAGTGCATGTGTGATACATAATAGACTCTTAACTAAAATACTAAATAACAAACCGATAATTCTTATTCATATTTGATGAATGTATCATCCACATTGGCCATTGTCTCCGGCAACGGCGCCAAAAACTTGAGCCACGTGAAAGCCCTTACTACACATGAAATACTAGCAAGAGTACTAGGTCAATCGCAGTATAGTAGATTCGAGTCAAGATCAATCCCACAGAGATAATGCAACATGGATAATAGACATTAAATCTATACAAAAAGACAAATAATGGTCCTTGACCAACATAAATACAGAAAAGGTAAATTGGTGTATCTCTCTTCTCCGATCTCCTAACTTGGTGCCATTGATCTTTATGCCTACTTTCCCTCGTAATTTTCTAGATTAACCAGAACATTTTTTAATTTAGTTTAAGTTATGAGTGCATTCTCCTAACCCTATCTACTTCCATTGACAGGACAACAGACAATCTATGTGCAGTTAACCTCCTTCATTGGTTGTATTAACTCACACCCAATAAGATTGGTGGCACAGACCGAGTACCTCCCTAAGTAGCTATCGTGGATTGACTAGCATGTTTCTAAGGATTGATCAAACTACATCCAAACTAACACTTCAATAAAAGTCATTCATGTTAATTTACGAATACACTAAGCATATTGGCCAGATATAACCTATCGTTAATTAAACATGTCAATCAATGTAGCTGACGCCGAATCTTTAGTTTAGGGAGACCTAAGTTGTCGCGGGTGCGATATAGACCGTCGCAGGACCGGCGGCGGTGGTTCCTAATTCTGAAATCTATATCATTCTGTTCTGATTACTCTAGTTAATTACAATTTTCTTAGACATGCAGATCAATTACAACATGTTAATCTTACTAAATCTACCATGATTAAAAATATGAAGGAACGTTCAAAGCTTCACACTTCTATCAATGGCAGATCTAGCTTGATCAACTCAAGCTAGTTGATGGATTGGAGAAGATAACAAAGCAACGAACTCAAATTAAACACAAAGAATGCTTTATTTCATAGATCTAGTAACAAGTATGCATATACTGAGAGTTGTTGTATACAATGAAATCGCACAACTTTATATAGAGCTGTAAAACTTACTTGGTTGATTTAAGCTAACCGACTTAATCACAAATCACGGCTCCTTCTTTTCGTGTCGTCCAAGCCACAATGACTGCAGCTAGGGTTTCCATGGCCACGGGCCGTTTTTCTCTTATTATGGCCCAGCAATCTTCGTCTTGACTTCTTCTGACTTCGGCCCAATGTCTTCTTCAATCCGGATCCAGCTCTCTTTAGCCCATAATGTGGTATCATGAGAATCACATAAAACAAGGCAAAATAGTACCAAATATCGGAATAAAATGTAAAGATGCAGAATTGCTAACCAAGGAACCGGTATTACGTAGATGACACGTATTTCGCGACATATTCTGACTATCACTAATCAATTGAGCACAATTCGGAGTAAATAAAGGAATGATTTATAGTACTATTTTCAGTGTGATCATATGCTCAAGACACTGATTCGTTCTTGAAGGATTGTATTTTCTACGATAAAGAGAACACTCACTCGCAAGTGATTAGAATAATCCAAAATCGACTTAAGGGAAATATTTTCACTCAAACTATTTATAATGTTGTTGTTCATATAAAATGTATGTAGAATGCCTTTATATAGGCTAGATAATAGAAGACTAATAATATACTAAGCAATGTGGGATACATAGTAATTTTCGCCATTTCATTTCCTGATGGGCCTAACTTGACTCTAAGAAGCCCAAATGAATTTTATTTGCTAAAAATAAAGACTTAACCCAATATACTACAATACAGGCACATCCCCTAATGGGCTTTTGGCCTTTTACTACTGGAAACATCATAAATGAACATAAATAAATTTAATCAATCCCAATAACATAAATAGGACATTTCATGGGTTGATCTTCAATCTTCTTGGGATAAAATTACTCCAAGCATTAATTTTAGGCCCAACAGCCATATGATGATCTTCAAGGTCTTTATGGCAGAATTAATTTAAGTCTTCAAATTCACGGGATGGATCACATCAACAATTTTCTTCATATACAAGGATTTTAAATTTTTCCACAAATCCTTAGCAGTAACTTCAGTGACTACCCCTCTGAAAACCTCAGTAGAAAGACATAAGATGGTACCTGACATGGCCTTCTTGTCGAGACCAGAAAACTACTCATCTGACATTTTCTCAGGCGTTTTCTCCTTCCCAAGCAGTGCAATATCAAAGCCCTTCTGAATCAGCATGGTCTCCATCTTCAACTGCCACATCCCGAAGTTGACGTTTTTGTCGAAATTCACTAAATAATACTTATTCACCATCATAGTGGCAAATTCTCAAACCTCGGAAAATCTCAACAAAACCTCAGAAAAACCTCGGCCCTGATACAGGTTTGTTAGGAAAAAAACAAACTGAGCGATAGCCCTTAACAACGATAACATAAAATAAATAACGGAAGGAAAAAGACAAAACACTAAATTTACGTGGTTTCCGGTAATGTTTCGACTTGTCCACGAGCGAAAGAGAAAATATTATTTAGTGGAGAAATACAAAAGATTCAACTCTCCTGAAACCAAAATAAAATAGCCAAAATAGCTAAGACAATTAAAAATTAATGTTAAATTTAGTACAAATTGTCACACCTTAAAATACAAATCCTAAGACTACTTAAATTGTAACTTGAGCCGGCTGCTATCATTCAATATATCTGATGTGGGAACAAAGTTAACAACTTAACAAGTTTTGTGGGCTTTGACCCATTAACGATGGTAGCACAAAATAAAGAATAGAAGGAAACAGGCAAAACACCAAATTTACGTGGTTTCCGGCAATGTACCGACTAGTCTACGGGCAAAAGAGAAAAATATTACAGTATAGGAGAAATACAAAAGATACAACTCTATTGAAGCCTAAGGAGAATAGCCAAAACATCTAAGAAAATTGAGAGTTTATTTTAATTTGGTACATAGTAAAAAAAATGGCTAAACCCATTTTATACTTAATCAAATTCGGCTAAAGCCAACTTCACTAACGATGTAGGAATTATATATACTAGTGGGGGTGTTCTGTGCGATGCACGGTTGTTTCCCTCCAATATCATGTTCGTGCTTCTTTTACATGGGTTGTTTTGAGGCGGTGTATCTTACGTTGTTGTTGACAACCTGTTGTGTGTGAATATTGTAGAGTAAATGGGTTGGTGGTTATATGCTCTTTGTAAATAGACATAATACATATAGAGCTGTAGATGTTCTAGTACAAACATACGGACTTGTTTGCTTCATTATTTATCCTACAACATTGCCCCAGCATGCAAGCCAACCTGAACTCTGGACGTGTTTAGTATTTTTACATAGATAATTTATTACATATCTCATATTTTCCGCTGGTGAGGACCTTTAGTTTGTCTTCAATTTCAGCCTCTTCAAGGGGCTTACGGCTTCATCGCTGGGTGACATTGCTTCGTTGTTCATGGTTTCATGGATGTGACTTATTTTGGTGGAAGACCTAGTTCCGGTTAATGTTGTTGGAGCTTGAAGAGCTGGTGCCTTATGTTTCAAACTCTGTCAAATAAATGAGGCACGAAATTAAGGAAGTTAATGGTTGTTTGTACTTTGGGAGTGATGCATTTTAAAGTATAGTGTGTTATTTTTTTCGCTCGTTATTGTTTTACCTTGTGCTGGAGTGTGGGTGGGACTCTTGGGTGTTGTGTTTCCCGAGCTTTTTTCATTAAACTCCTTAAGAGACCATTTCTGAATGGTGTATCTAGTTATCTGGTCTATGAACATCTTTCGCTGAGCCTTTATCTCAGCAATTATCTTGCGGTTTTTTAACCATTCCTCTGTTTCGTCAAGTAATTCGGTAAATCCCTTCTAGTTTAGGAAGAATAGAACAATATTACAAATAAGGTCTGTACGTTTTATTGGTGTATGCATTTCTTTTTACTGTGGTAGTTACCTAATCTTGCATTGCATGCAGTTCGAGTGCGGTGCGAAAGAAGTTGCTCTTATGGTTCCTGATTCGGCCATTCCCAGTGTGTACCTAAAGACGCTAAAGCTTGAAGTTCCATCAAAGCCTTTTGCCTAAGAAAATAGATTCAGCAAACCAGTCACTCTCGATGCTGGGAAATGTTACCAAAAGGTTAAAAGGATATGAATATACCTATCTGCGTCATTACGTAGTCGCTTTGTGCCCTTCTTAACAGCATACGAGAAGCCGTCCATTCTTTTCAGGACATGATCACGTGTAAGTCACTAACGTCGATATTACTAGCAAGAATACTAGGTACATCATAGTATAGTAAATGCGAATCAAGGTCGATCCCATGGAGACAATGCAACTTTAACTATAAACGACTCTAACCTAATTAAGAAGGCACATAGAGGCGGTCATTGACCAACAATAGACATGAAATAACTTGGTATTTCTCCTCCTCTTCTCACCGATCTACTAACTTGGATTAGTTAATTATTACGTTTACTTACCCACATAATTTTCTTACATTAATCGAGCGAGGTTTTGATTTAATTATCAGCTACGGGTGCAACTCCTAACCCTATCTACTACGACCATGGTAGTAGACGATCTATACACAAGCTACCATCCTTAATTGGTCCGTAATAGCCCATACGCATAAATAACTAGAATTGCCGATATCGAGCGCTAACTCATACAGCTAATCCGCCTAAACAGCTGTCGACACTGATCATCACGTTCCTAGGGTCCATCAAAACTATGTCCAAATTAACACTTCACTATTTGTATTTCATGTTAATTTTACGATTACAATAAGCAGATTGGAAAGATCTAACCTACTGTTAATTAAACCTGTCGATCAACGTAGCTGTAGTGAATCCCAGATTTAGGTTTTCTAAACATTGCCTCGGTAAACCGGTATAGACCGCCGGTTTACCAGGGTCAGCTTTTCCTATTTCTGGATCTACATTGCTCAATTACGATTAATCTAAGTAAATCATGGGGATGTTAAACATGCAGGTGAACTAAAACACATAAATACAAATAGATCTACCATATTGAAGACAAAAAGGAACGTTCAAAACATCATACCTTCAACACTGGAGATCTAGCTCGATCTACTCAAGCTAGAGATGGTAGAGAAAGGGAGAAAACCATAAATAACTCCTCAAAATCTTGGAATAACTTTATTTCATCAAATTATAATGTATATATTATATTATGAAAATTTATTAAGAACTTATACAATAATCTGTTAATGCAACATTATATGGATACAATGACCGACTTATGACTCATAGAAACCCTAACCGACCTATTTAATGCGGCCGAATCGATTTCGTGTCCCACAAGGCCCTCAGTATACCGGGCTGACTTTTCTTCTTTTTCTTCAGCAGCTTTCTTCTTGGACTTCTTTTACTTGGCCCAACATACTTCTTTTGGTCTAGATCCGTTTTCCAATGCTCCAAATTTGGTACATCCATATAAAACACATAAAATAACAGTACCAAATCTTCGGGAAAATTACATAGATGCAGAATTATGATCCTTGAAACATACACATAGCATTTAACACATATTCCATATAATAACGAGCCTATCTATCCTCTCTTGAGCTGAATTCGGGGTGAAAATGGGTATAATTAATGGTACCATTTATGGCGTTATCAACTACCCCCCACTTAGCTTTCAATCGTCCCGAGCAAAAAGGCGAAAAAGAAACGACACTCTGATCAGTAAGTTAATTAAAAACAACTATGCCTCACAAAGTCAAGATCAAGATCATGCCCCTCATATCCGTCAGTAATGCATTAAACACTATTCACATCATGAGCCAATGTGTGTGTGCAATAACTTTCACAACCTCTTAGTAATGCAGACTATCTCACATTACGTCAATTCGTAGTAGAATTAACCAGTCTCAAACATATTATTTATTAATCAAATTAAATGGCAAGGCGGATCGAGAACCGAGTATATATTACTCTTAGGTTCGCGTTTATCGGTCTATGCAAAAGTCATGCGTTTTACGCTCCATCGACTAAATGTTTGCCAAAGAGAATATAGATGTATATATTTCAATGCACTTCTCTTTCTTGGCGGGTGAACTCTCATTGATTTATCTATCCTCACAGCCCCACTCTTGATAAACTACCGAATCCAAGATTCCTTTGCCTTTATAAGCGTTGGTGAAACACAATTCGGGATAAAGCCAGGGTCAACTCTAGTCAAAGCAATATGCTATCGACTACATACCAAGGAAAGTGAGTAATACGTGCTTAAAATGGTGGCTCATAATAGAATATGCGCTTAATACGTCACTACTTAAGAAGTGGGCACTTACCTTCACTTGTTCATCGTGGAACAAAGATGAAGTCAATTAACTCGAAAAGATCAAAGATATCATATTTTTCAAAATTCTGTCGAAATGAATCAAACTCTTGGTGGTGAAAAGCATCAAAGAGAATCAAGATAATCACGCAATTCATGGAATATAATTCTAAGAAGCTAAGTGACATTCCTTACCCCCCCCCCCACTTATACGAAACATTGTCCCCAATGTGTAAGATGAAAAATGTGAAACGAAAAGGAACTTAGCTCCGTTAAGGGTGGAACCAAAAAGAATTGGATCATCTTATAAAGCATCGGGCTCATGGAAGTAATCCTCGAATAATCTGTGCTAAATATCTCAAACAAATCAAGAAGAATCATGGTGAAAATAAATCGTATAACAATATCGCAGCAGTAAAAGAGAAAATAAATAACTCCAAACAAATTTAGCTGACAAAATCATTATATTAATAAAATTGCGCTACATCTACTAGATAGGGAAATAAAAACAAGAAAATGGTAAATAACAACAATAGAAAGAAAGAAAAAAACTAATCCTCCCAGTCAGCTCTAGGCTCGAAACCGGGAGGTGGTGCAAAACTGAAGGCAGCAGCGGTAGAAGATGATGCTCGGTGACGTGGGGCAGTCCTAGGTGGCGGGGTCGATGGAGGAACTCCTAGAAAATCTATAATTCTATCCATCTTACGATGCTGACTCACAATTTCTCTCGAGTGCTCCTCCAACATAGCTCTCTGAGTCCGGGGTGCTCCATGGACCGGAGTACGTTCCCTCTCAGCTCTCTGCCCGACCCATCATGGTACGCATTGAACCGACTGTGAACGGATCATTGGCTTGAGGTCTTCCCAATCGTCACCGATGAGAGCTTTCACCTTGTCGTGCAAAGTGAACATGTCAATCATCGGCCTATATAGCAACTGCTCAAGCTCAGATGTGTCGGGAAGCTCATGAATGTGTCTATGCATCAGTAGACCGATGTTGACTGGAGATCCCTGCTCCAGATAGAACATCAACTCCACCCACTTAGTGGTGACAGAGACCGTGTGCTTGGTCGGTAGAAAGCGGGCACAAACAAATCGGTTGACCATATTCCGATTCCAAGATAATTCACTCTCTAGGAAGATGGTGGGAGCTCCCATAAGGTTGCGCTTCCATTGCACCCCAAAGTAATCAGCAATCATATCCATCCTCTCGAGATCTTCAACATTGGTCGAAGATGTGTACTCGTCTGGGCCCACTAATGGATTGTGAACCCTATAATACTCGTTGATCCGTTCGATCAAAAAATCAACCTTTACTCCATGGACCATCACAAAAGTAGCTCCTGGGTTATGCGAAAGATATGCATAAAACTCTCTTACCACGTAGCATTGAACTGCATCGGTGCCTCAGCCATATCCAAAATATCTTGTACTTGTAGGGCTTTCAGCAAGATCGAACCGCAATCGTCCAACTCTACTCCTTGTTCTCGGGCAACCGGTCTTCCGTTCCAATGCCCTCGGAACGATTCATAGATCTCTAACGAGTGAAATTGCTCAACCCCCGTCTATCAATAGGTTAGCAACTCTATGGACATACTGGTGACCACTGGGACGATGGGTTGTTCTGCTATGTTTAGGACCCAACCTGAATGATAACAGAAGCTGATGATGCAGCTGATTCTAAAAAAGATACCCTCGGTAAACCGGAGGTAAGCCTTGATTTACTGGCCTGAATTTTCTAGATTTCTTTCTGGGAGTGTGCTCTAATAGAAGATGACAAACTGCAGCACTTCACTATTGCAGCACTACGAATCAGCAACAGGGATGGAAGAGGTGGTGGTTTTGGTTGTTATAATGAAAGAAAAAGGTTTGATTTGGTGGAGGTATGGTGGTGATAGTGGTGGTGATGGTGGCCGAATTGTTTTGGAAGAAGAAGAAATGGAAGAAGTGTGATGATTTGTGAAGATGATAGTAGATGAGAATGATGATGATGGTGATGAAAAGGTGGTTTAAATAGGAGAAATGATGGAAGGTGGAAGGATTTGGTGGGATAGTGGGTAGAGGAGTAATTAGGGTGAGGGATTTGAGGGGTTGATTGATGGGATTGAGGTGGAGTTATGGTGGAGTGTGGGAAAGGATGAAAAGGTGGAAAATAAAGAAAATGGGATGGTTTCTGCTGAATGTTAGCTTTCTGATGCAACGTGTGTCCTCCATGTGTCTCTAAAAATTCATCTTTTCAATCTGACATTTAGAAACTTGAAAATCTTAGCTAGGTAAACCGGAGGTGGCCCTCGGTTTACCGGGGCTTCTGTAATGCCCCAAGACCCCGGGCCTGGTAGTGCAAAATGAGTCATAAATGGTCCGGTCAACTGCTTAGACCGCCGTCCTCGCTTGTCCTAAAAGGGCTAACCCGAGTTGACAAGACCTTTATGTCTCACACTTATATGGGGGTGAGAATTCTCTTATTTTACCGATGTGGGACATTACATTCAACCCCCTTATAAGGGACTGACGTCCTCGTCAGGACGGCCGAGACTGTTCCCGGATCGTCCCTACCAGAGGTATATCCTTACACCGTCTTCTTGTACGGTGCAGCGCATAGTTCCGTCTGATAGTCGGCTCTGAATACCATTCTGTAACGCCTCCAGACCCCGGGCCTGGTAGCGCTAAATGAGCCATAAATGGTCTGGTCAACTGCTTAGACCGCTGTCCTCGGTTGGTCTAAAAGGGATAACCCGAGTTGACAAGACCTTTATGTCTCACACTTATATGGGGGTGAGCATTCTCTTATTTTACCGATATGGGACATTACAGCTTCTTTTCCCCGGATTTCTCTGTACTCCATAACTGCACACTTTAATTTATCTCACTGCTCAATCATGACCTCAAATTGATGTTAAGGGCTAATTTATAGTGATTTTTACATATATTTTCTATATCAATTTCCCCTACGTTCGTATGATTTTCATAAGATTTTGAGCTATATATGTAAATATTGAGTAAATGGTGTTTTTAATAGTTAAATATGAAAACGTAGCGATTTATGTGCTTAAATGATGATTTTATGTTATTTTGGAAATATGTTACGCTTTGGTATGTTTCCTATTGTTGTAGATACTCATTGATGATGGAAGAGAGGATTTTAGAGAGCCAAATTCGTGGTTGGAAAGGATCAATCAGATTTATGGAAGAATAAAAGATATAAGGAAAGAAATCAATCAAGATGAATGTTGGGAAATCAGGATTCCGGGTAGTGACGACCTTGCAACGCCGTTCTTGATATGATAACAACCTATTTGACTCTGGACCTCAAGAGAAGAGTTGTAGGGCTTGAAGAGAGGATTCTACAGGATTTTGAATCACTCCATTCCGACTTACGAGGCCCGAGAAATGAGCGTTACAAGTTTGGATGCTGTTGCTGAAAATAGTGAACGGGCGTCCGACATTATGAACGCCCGTCCGGCCACGGTTACTGTAGCAGCCGACTTAAAAGTCTATAAAAGCAGCTGCGATTCCAACCCTAAGAACATCAGATTTTTCATACGCAAATTACACAAAAGCAGCCTCTTTTCTGGGAGCTTTCAAGGCCGGTCACCCGAGCCTTGTGCTCGGGTGATCCGGGGTTAGATTTGATGTAGTTTTTTTTCCGTTTATTTTGTTGTTGATCCGTGGAGTTCATCCAATGTACCAAAACTATGTGAGTTTAATCTTTTAATTTATTCAGTCCTTTATTTATTTTCATGATGTTTAATTTGTTTTGTATTCTTTCTATGATCTTTGATGCTATTATGTGAATTACATCGGAAGATTGTTTGCTATTGATACGTTTACAACATACGAAAGTTGTGTAAACCTTAGATCACCATAGAAAGATAGGGTCTTTAACCGTTGATTAAGTGACAAGTTAATGAGTTATTGATCTAGGTTGTTAGGTTCTTTAAAAACGAGAGTTAATTGAATCTACACCCGAGTTTTGTTTGGTAAATCAGTCTCAACACTCGAAAGATGAGAGGTAGATAATTGAATTCACTACGAAAGTAGGCTTTCATAGCTTGAGAGATAAGTTCACTAAGAGATTAGGGATTTGTGTCTCGTAAAAGGGTGAAACCACAAATCGAATTAGAATCATGAGATTAACTAGAATTGAAATCACTTAGGTTTGTACTTTGGTTGTTCCCATGTTTCTTAGATTAGATTTATTTGAGTTGTTATTTGATTTCTATGTTTTGTTTTTTCGTTTTTATGTTTATGAGTAATAATTGGTAGGATTAAGGAGATTAGATTGAACATACCTTTTCCCTGAGGATCGACCCCTTACTCATTACGCTTTACTAGCAACAACCCGATGTTTTGGTCGGTTAGGAGTTAGTTTTGCATGATAGTTAGGGTTTATAAATTTCTTTTGTTTTTTATGATGCAAAAATCTCCGCAACAAAAGTGGCGCCGTTGCCGGGGAATAGGTGTCATGTTGAATCTAGTCTTGTTAGTTCTCGATTTTGTTACGTTTAATTTTCGTTTTTAATAAAAGTAGCGTATACCAAGTTGAGAGTTTTTATTTTGCCGTGTTTCGATGACCGTTAGGTTAAGAATGTGCAAAAGTTTTTTACTCAACTTGTTTTACGTGAAGTTTATATGTTTAGTTGTTTCCTGATCTAACCTATTTGTGCTTTAATTGAAAGTGGCTGCTGTGATCTGTGTTAATATGTGTTTTAAGTTTTTTTGGGTTTTTCTGTGTTATTTTCTGCGTTCCTGCTTTGCATTCTTGTTGTTGGACGAGTGTCTGCTCTGTTGGACGCCCGTCCAGTTCTTTAGCCGCGGGTAAACGAGCGTTTCAAAGTATTGGACGTTCGTCCGTTCAAATATTTTCGACTCGTTCGATTTGAAGGACCGGACGAGCGTCTATGCTTTCGAACGCCCGTCCGGTTGGTTTTCAAGTCAACCGAGCGTTTGTTTGGCCGAACGCTCGTCCAAAGCCGTATTTTGAGGTGAACGCCCGTTCGTTGTGCTTGAACGCCGCCCGTAGTCCAGTTTTTCTTGATCTCATTCCTAATGCTTTTATTTAGTATGGATTGCTTACATTCGAGCTTCTGTGGCCTATATATTTTTTTACATAGATGTCCTGAATATGAATGTTATACCTTTCCATCTATGAATTCATGCTAAGTAAATGAACTTATTCCTTATACATGATTCATCTAGGCATGTTATAGTTAATGTCGGTTTCCGTATGCTACATACCGATGTGATGAATCTTTTAAGCTTTGAGACTTATGTGCTTCCTTGTTGTTTTTGTAACTCATATGGGTAGCTACTGTCGGTTTTCCGTATGCTATGTCCTTTTCCTTATGAGTTATATCTGTTTAGTATAGCTAACTGTTGGTTTTCCATAATGCTATCACCTTTTACGAGTCTTAAAGCGCGTCTACACTGCATGTAATGAACAGTCCTGTCGTTTATCGTAACCTGTCATTATTTGGTAGACGTTTATTATATACATGTCGTGTTGATAATTAGTGGGCTAGTTTTCTTTCTTTTATTTTCTTTTATTTTTGCATGTCATTTAGATGCATATCATTTAGTTGCATGTCATCTAGTTGCATTGTTTTTTTATTTTTCTTTTATTTTTCTTGAGTGTAGTTAACTGTCGGTTTCCGTAATACTACCTCGTTTTTTTATTTTGTTTCTGCATGGGCCGTAGTCACTGTAGGGTTGTCCTCCCAACCTGCTCAGCCTGAGCCTGTCAGAAAGTTTTTTTTTATAGTTGCATATCATGTAGATTGCATTGTAATATTCTTTCATGTAGTTGCACCTAGCCTACTATTTTGTAATGTTCCATGTATATGTTCCATCTTTACATGAGCTAAATTTGAATATCTCTATAAATTCTTTTCCTTATGTGCTTTATTTGTATAATTCTAATCTTTTCCCCGTAGACTCTTTTTGCACTGATCAAGTCTGCATGATACTTTCTATAGCGATTGTGCACTTTCACGATGTATTCAGTTGTCCTGTGATGCTCCACAGTCTACTGAGCTATGCAAGCAATCCTGGTTCTTGTTGGTTCCTCCAGAATTGCCAGCATCCAATCAGCTAAGTTCTCTATTTGTTTTATTTCTGCATAACTTGAGGACAAGTTGCAATCTAAGTGTGGGGGAGGGGATAGATAATTTATGTATCTACTTTCGTTTGCTCAATTTTTATTATATTTCTATGAAAAGTGCTTCAATTTTCAAAAATTTTTGTTTTGTCCTGAGTAACATTTCACTGGCATGCTAGTTTTATAATCTGGCACCTTTAGTTGTTATCAGTAGTCATATCATGTTCTGGGAATAGGTTTAGTAATTCGATACTCACTTGAACTTCATTTCACGAACCTATTAGATGAAGAGCCAAATATAGAATAGTTTCTGGTTAGTTAAAGGAAAGTTAATTCTTGATACAGATAACACTTATTTAGCATTAATGAAAGTTAAGAATTCGTACTATACTCACAGTTAGAATCTAAGTACCTTAGTGTTCTTGAGAACTTTGAGAGTCTTGAATGTGTTAGAAATATATTTGACCGAGAGTTTCCAAAGAGTTTGAAAAATATAAAAATATATATATCTATAAATAATAAATGAATAAAATTTCTTTGCGGGAATTTTGTTTATATCTATCACCTCGAGTCCATTTGGATACTGCCCCAATTGGGGAGTGTGGTTTACCTTGGACGATGGGATTGAGTGATCTCGGGGTGGTTTGTCTCTAATGTAGGGGAGTGTGTTATACTTTTGAGACGCGACGATAGGAAATATAAAATATACGCTTTTTTGGAATTCTAAGTCAAGTTGATCTAAACCCAGTAGAGACCCGAAAGGTATTTTCTTGGTACTAAGCAAAGGAGTTTAGTTGTGAGTTAGTTACTATGTTCTTGGTAATTAGTTTTTGTAAGGTAAGTGCTGTAGATAGAATGAAGTTTTCGTTTAGTTGACCGGATAACTGTTAGTGCTTGATGTATTATATCAAGAGAGGATCGGTGGAAGTTGATTAGGTTCTGCACACACATCGCCGAGTGAGATCGATTTACTGAATACTAGCTTGTCATGATTTTGACTATATCTCATGTCAGGTTATGTGGATTCTTGATGGTATGTTCTTGTTTTGTTTTACTCGAGGACGAGCAAAAAGATAAGTGTGGGGGTGTTGTTAATGGCTAATTTATAGTGATTTTTACATATATTTTCTATATCAATTTCCCCTACGTTCGTATGATTTTCATAAGATTTTGAGCTATATATGTAAATATTGAGTAAATGGTGTTTTTAATAGTTAAATATGAAAACGTAGCTATTTATGTGCTTAAATGATGATTTTATGTTATTTTGGAAATATGTTACGCTTTGGTATGTTTCCTATTGTTGTAGATACTCATTGATGATGGAAGAGAGGATTTTAGAGAGCCAAATTCGTGGTTGGAAAGGATCAATCAGATTTATGGAAGAATAAAAGATATAAGAAAAGAAATCAATCAAGATGAATGTTGGGAAATCAGGATTCCGGGTAGTGACGACCTTGCAACGCCGATCTTGATATGATAACAACCGATTTGACTTGGGACCTCAAGAGAAGAGTTGTAGGGCTTGAAGAGTGGATTCTACAGGATTTTTAATCACTCCATTCCGACTTACGAGGCCCGAGATATGAGCGTTACAAGTTTGGATGCTGTTGCTGAAAATAGTGAACGGGCGTCCGACATTATGAACGCCCGTCCGGCCACGGTTACTGTAGCAGCCGACTTAAAAGTCTATAAAAGCAGCTGCGATTCCAACCCTAAGAACATCAGATTTTTCATACGCAAATTACACAAAAGCAGCCTCTTTTCTGGGAGCTTTCAAGGCCGGTCACCCGAGCCTTGTGCTCGGGTGATTCGGGGTTAGATTAGATGTAGTTTTTTCCGTTTATTTCGTTGTTGATCCGTGGAGTTCGTCCAATGAACCAAAACTATGTGAGTTTAATCTTTTAATTTATTCAGTCCTTTATTTATTTTCATGATGTTTAATTTGTTTTGTATTCTTTCTATGATCTTTGATGCTATTATGTGAATTACATCGGAAGATTGTTTGCTATTGATACGTTTACAACATACGAAAGTTGTGTAAACCTTAGATCACCATAGAAAGATAGGGTCTTTAACCGTTGATTAAGTGACAAGTTAATGAGTTATTGATCTAGGTTGTTAGGTTCTTTAAAAACGAGAGTTAATTGAATCTACACCCGAGTTTTGTTTGGTAAATCAGTCTCAACACTCGAAAGATGAGAGATAGATAATTGAATTCACTACGAAAGTAGGCTTTCATAGCTTGAGAGATAAGTTCACTAAGAGATTAGGGATTTGTGTCTCGTGAAAGGGTGAAACCACAAATAGAATTAGAATCATGAGATTAACTAGAATTGAAATCACTTAGGTTTGTACTTTGGTTGTTCCCATGTTTCTTAGATTAGATTTAGTTGAGTTGTTATTTGATTTCTATGTTTTGTTTTTTCGTTTTTATGTTTACGAGTAACAATTGGTAGGATTAAGGAGATTAGATTGAACATACCTTTTCCCTGAGGATCGACCCCTTACTCATTACGCTTTACTAGAAACAACCCGATGTTTTGGTCGGTTAGGAGTTAGTTTTGCATGATAGTTAGGGTTTATAAATTTCTTTTGTTTTTTATGATGCAAAAATCTCCGCAACAATTGACTAGTCTCTTACTCCTTTTGTTGCTATCTCTGACTCAATCCTAACCTACTTCACTAGAATCCACAACATGTAAAAAAACCTTCCCAACATCCATCGGTTTCAAGCCTAAGGGTGTGGTAGGATGCAAAAAAGCTTGTCCCTTTGTCCAGCTACTTTCATTCCAAATCTAACTAAGGGTTCAAGGGAATAGTTCTGAGTTTAAAGTTGTCAGCTTGACTTACCTTCGGTCCTTCAATCAGTCAAAAGTCAGGGCCTTAACTCGCCAAACTTGCATCTTCGAGGTCTTAACCGTCATGCACTTCCCTTCTCGTTGATCATTACCTTTCTAGAGTGCCTTTTCCCGGTTTTCCATAGAAACTTTCTGAGCTCTCTTCCTAGCACGCCTCTCTCTCTTCGCTTGCGTACTAGGCCGTCCTCTACATTGAGATTTAATCTTTATACCCCATGACTCCACACTTTCCCCTTTAAGCTCTAATCCGTCACTGTGCAATACGGAAGGACTAGCTTCCGTGAGCATCTTGTTGTGGTCCTTCTCTTCTCGCTCTCTAAGCATTAATCTCATGAATTCTTGCTCAACAGTTTCTACTAAAACCTCTCGTTTCATATGCCCTTCTTTCTCTATCTCCGTGACTTCTACTTTGCCTGAATCATAAGTAATCTTGAAACTTTCCGGCCTATTATCTAGGGGTTTTAAGATTTGGAAAGATACTGCATCATTATTCAATCTTAAAGTGATCTCCCCATTATCAAAGTCCATCATTGCTCTGCTTGTCGTTAAGAAAGGTCTTTCTAACAAAATTGGGGCACTTGGGGTCCTCTGGTAAGTCTATAACCGTGAAATCAATTGGAAAAGTGAACCCAGGAGCCTTTATCGTGCACTTCCTAAGCAGACCGGTAGGCATATCTCTAGTACTATCAACAAAGGTCATAGTTCGGGTTTGATTCATAATGACTGTGTTGGTCCCTTGAAAAGGCTTTGGTTAAGTTTAGAGGGGGGGTGAATAAACTTAACACTTAAAACTTTGGAGTTAACAAATTCTGCAACTTCGGATGCAACGCGATACTTCGAGTATGTTTGAGACTTCGATAGCTGGCGATCGATAGCGATAGTCTACTGATAGTTGAGTTTGCTGAATTTGTGCAGCGGAATAATATCAAAATTAAGCCTTAATACTTGTTGTTAAATATGATACTAAGTATTAGATACTCAGTAGTGCAAGTGTGTGATTTCAGTTGCTAGATTCAGTAGGCTGATGTATAAAATAAACTAAGTGCAGAAAGTAAATGCTGAAAGTAAATAGTCAGATTTTATAGTGGTTCCAGGTGATGTAATCCTGTCAGTCCACTCTTCTCCCGTGATGTTGGAGGAAATTCACTAGAGATCTTTGATGCGGCTTTTACAAAGATTCCTAAGTTGTTTGTCTTTCACCAATAGCTATGGCTTCACAACCGAAAACGGGAACATGTAGGATTGTCTTTGCTCCCGAGTCTTCCACCGGTCCTTGAAGGGTAAGATTGCCTCTTCACCACTCCACCACAAACAACGGTCTTTCACACCTAACGGATGCTTCACTGTCTTCACGGGTTCTTTATAAAATAAAGATTGAATCAAATAAATGATTCGGTTGCGGCGAGCTTGATTAGGATGATGTAATCGCTACTTGCGGTCTTCAAGTGTGTATGCTTGATGTAGCTTGAACACAGAATGCACTTGAAGAAATTTTCTAGATCAGCAGCCTTAAGCTTAGTAAGTTCAACAGGGTGTTTTTCAGCTCAGTGTTATCACTTAAAGTTTTTCCCAAATTTCATCATCTTTTTCTGAGTTGAAGGTCCTCTATTTATAGGCAAGAATGCATGTGACTGTATTTGAATTTCAAATGTGACAGTTCCTTGTTTTTGTCCCATCTGATTTGCATTCAGTCACTATTCATAGGACTGACACTGTCAGAATTACTTTTTGACAGTGCAGTCTGTCCACCCGTTTGACTTGTATCTAATGGATAAAAATAGAGATCATCCCAACGTCTTTTTAATCTCAGCCTTTGATTTTCTTGATAAGTCAGAGGTAGTTGGCTGTCCTTATCCATGTAATCTTCCAATAAACTTGAATTAATCGAGGTATCATATCAGCAGGTTCATAAGTCTGCTGAAGTACCAATCAGTCTGCTGATCATCATATTTCTGTATGTAAAATATAATGCAGCTGATTATTCTTATCTAACTTTTATTTGTGAAGTTAGATTACATCATTTTAATTATAACCAAGTTCCAAACAACATCCAACTTATGGAACTTAGACCTTCTACACAAGGTATATGTAATCAGTTTAGGTCATCACAGACTTGCCTAAATTCTGATTCCATATCCTTGACTTTAAATACTAAGTTTGATCCCTTAGCCTTCATTTAATGAGTCTGAACCCTCAGCCTTCAGTCTTCAGTCTTCAGCAGGTTCCTGACTAGTCTACTGACCTATCTACCCTACTGACCTAGACCAGTCTGCTGATCTCAATCAGTAGTCCTTTACAGTGCTTGTTTGATCAAACCTATTTATGAATCAAACTCTAATAAACCTATACATTTGATTTAGACATCTTTTTGCCTTTGCACTATAACAGCTAGTATGGCACTCATCATCAAAACTGAGAAATAAGTCCAACAGACTGGAATCTTAATCTTCTGGCAGAGGGATAGAGGAAGAATGTTACAACTTGAACCAGAATCGCAAAGACCTAAATCTACAGATATACCATTGATAGAGATTTGGAGTCAAAACGTTCTAGGGTCTCCTAACTTTTCTACAATATCAGAATCTGAGAACATGGTGTCCAGATCCTCCTCCAGATCATCAGAGTCATAATCGGACGATATATCAATTAGCTCGAGAGCAAACATACCTGGTCAATAAGTCTCATACTCCTTCAGGTTTTCCTCTGCTTCCCGTTTAAGTACTTCAGTCTCCTCCTCCACTCGCTTCTTATCAGCTTCATATTGCTCTCTGGATTCTGATCCAGGGTACATAGATATTAGTTTGATGTTCAACACAGTATGAGGCATTGTGTCTAACTTGTCTAGCCATAATTGCTTTTTCTTGACTTAATTTCTGAAGTGTCCAGATACTTCCAACAAAAGAGACAAAATAAAACAAAGAAAAGGTTAGCAACTCCCACTTCAGCTGGGGTTGATCCCCACTGTTGCGACCTACTAGCTAAAATCAACAGGGATGAACATAGAATAACGAAAATTTGTCGAAATTCAATTTTCTGAACCTCGGTTAACCTCAGTCAACTGGGCCAAGAATTTCTCCTTCTGGCAGATTAACAAGTGCAGGTTTGATCCAGAACGACTCAAGACTAAAAAGAAAATAAAGTAAAATAAAAATGACTTCTTAATCAGAATTAAAACGTTTATCCTTGAAATTGGCCATTGTCCCCGGCAACGGCGCCAAAAATCTTGATCGTGTGTAAGTCACTAACGTCGATGTTACTAGCAAGAATACTAGGTACATCGTATAGTAAATGCGAGTCTAGGTCGATCCCACAGAGACAATGGAACTTTAACTATAAATGACTCTAACCTAATTAAGAAGGCACATAGAGGCGGTCATTGACCAACAATAGACATGAAAGAACTTGGTATTTCTCCCCCTCTTCTCACCGATCTACTAACTTGGATTAGTTAATCGTTACGTTTACTTCCCCACATAATTTCCTTAAATTAATCGAGCGGGCTTTTGATTTAATTATCAAATACGGGTGCAACTCCTAACCCTATCTACTCCGACCATGGTAGTAGACAATCTATACGCAAGCTACCCTCCTTAATTGGTCCGTAATAGCCCATATTACCGGACACAGGTTAGCAGGTAAACTTGGAGAAAGAAACTTGCAAGTATTTAGTGACTCCCAACTGGTAGTAAATCATGTTAAGGGAGAGTATGAGGCAAAGGAGGAGTCCATGAAGAGGTACTTGGCTGCGGCCCAATCATTACTTAAAAATTTTCAATCTATTCAGATTGGGCAGGTATCTCGATCTCAGAATAAACGAGCTGATGCACTTTCGAAGTTAGCGTCTAACTTCGTGTCAGACCAGAAATTCCTAGTAGAGCAGCTGGCAGAACATAGCTATGACCCAACCGTGTCCTATCTAAAAGTGGAATCCTGCCTACAGATAAATCTCAAGCTAGAAGGTTGAAACTCTTGGCAAGCAGGTACTCTTTGTTTAATGAAGTTCTGTATCGAAAATCCTTTATATCTCTATGGCTTAGATGTGTTTCAGAAGATGAGGGAAACTATCTCCTACTAGAAGTTCACCTAGGAATTTGTGGAAATTATGCTGGAGCTCGAACTCTAGCAAGGAAGTGTCATTTATTCGGATATTACTGGCCCACCATTTAGAGTGACACAAGAGAACTCATGATGATGTGCAAAACATGCCAGGGGCATGACAATTTGTCTCATCAGGCCGCAGAGGTAATGGTCCATATAGTCTCTCCGTGGCCTTTTGATCAATGAGGTGCAGATCTGGTCGGGCCACTTCCCCGAGCTCCAGGGAACCTCATATTTCAGTTGACTACATTACTAAGTGAGTAGAAGCCGAAGCTCTAACTACCATCACAACCAAAGCTATCCAGAAGTTCCTATGGAAAAATATTGTCTACAGATATGGTATACCAAAAACTCTGATCACAGATAATGGAACTCAGTTTGAGGATGGGACAGTCAGGGCATGGTGCATTGAACTGGGCATCACTCAACACTTTAGCTTTTTTGGCCATCCCTAGGCAAATGGCCAAGTGGAGCAAACCAACTGGAAAACTAAAATTGGCTTAAAAGAGGCTAGAAGATGAAGGAGAGAATTGGTTAAAACACCTACCTAACATACTTTAGGCTTACATAACTACACCGAACTCAACCACGGGTGAGACACCTTTTTCTTTGGCCTATGGAAGTGAAGCAGTCATCCCAGCAAAGACCGGTCTTCCATCCCCAAGGTCAGAACTCTATACACAAGCATATCAGGAATCTGAACTCAGACATGCCAAGAATGTCATGGAAGAAGTTAGAGATGTGGCCTACATTAGAATGGCCAAGTACAAACAAAGGATATCTCAATACTATAACTCCAAGGTTAAACACTCCTACTTTAATAAAGGAGATCTAGTATTGAGAAGGAACAAAGTTAGTAGACAAGATCCTCAAGGCAAGCTTGACCCGAACTGGGAAGGTCCATACAAAGTGGTGAAAGTCCATGGAAATGGAGCATACCAGTTAGCTGATGCAAGTGGTAGAACCATACCTCGAAGTTTGAACGCCAATAACTTGTGAAAATTTTATGTCTAGGACAAGTTCCAGACTTAAATTATTTTCTTTTTAGTATTGTTTATTTCAATAAGATGTAATCAAAAATTAGTGCATTCCAATAAAATTGTTCATTTTACATATTTAAGCATAACAACATTAAACTATAATCCTGAAAGGATAACACGAACTGAGCTCTGTAGGTCAGACTCAGAAGGTTTGCAATACAAACTCTCTAAGTCTGTAGGTCAGACAATTTCGAATTGAGCTCTGCAGGTCAGACTCGGAAAGTTTGTAAGGGACAAACTCTCTCAGTCTGCAGGTCAGACAATTTCAAACTGAGCTCTACAGGTCAAACTCGGAAAGGTTTGCAAAGGAAAAACTCTCTAAGTCTGCAGGTCAGACAATTTTGAACTAAGCTCTACAGGTCAGACTCAGAAAAGTTTGCAAAGGAAAAACTATCTAAGTCTGCCTGTCAGACAATTTCGAACTGAGCTCTACAGGTTAGACTCAGAAAATTTTGCAAAGGATAAACGCTCTAAGTCTGTAGGTCAGACAATTTCAAACTGAGCTCTGCAGGTCGGACTCAGAAAGTTTGCAAAAGACAAACTCTCTAAGTCTGTAGGTAGACAATTTCGAACTGAGCTCAGTAAACAATCAAATACCAAGTATGCCATCCAAAATCCATAGGTTAAGTCATGACATACTTGGTGGGGGAAAGGAGTACCAGGTAAGTACTTTAAAATAAAACCCAAGGCAGAAATACTTAATAAAGACATAGTCAACAATAGTTACAAACAAAAACATAATTGTCAATAGTTACAAATTTTTAAATTTTTTGCAAAGATAAAACTTGTCGAAACATGGCAAGATGCAAAATGAGCTAAGCCTCAGGGTTAGAATCGTGCTGCTATTCTGAAGAATGAGCTAGCTCTAACACTATGGAGCAGGACAATGCTTAGCATAATTGACACCAATATCCTTTACATTCTTAAACTCCCTCAAGAGGTCGTCATAGACCTTGCCGGAACCATGCTTGTACATGATCTGATGAGGAAGCTCAGGAATAGCTAGAGCATCAAATTGCTCTGACCTCATAAACTCCCTGGGTGAAGCCATGCCACATCATAAGGGCCCGAAAAGCTTTCAACGCCTCAGCAAATTGACTCGAAGACTAGTGCTCATGGATAGCTTGAGCATTTCGGGCCAGAATGGAAGCTTCCAGTTCATCTCTTTCATGCTAGAGTTTGGCTAAGGCTTGCCCCAGCTCGGAGTTCTCTTCAGAGTATTTGTCAAAAGCTGGCTGAAGTTCAGTAGTGTACTGGTCTTTGACCTGTTGTAGCTCAGCTTCCCGACCTCCGAGCTGCTCTTTTAGAGCCTTAATCTCTTCATCCTTAGGTTTGTCAGAGTCCTTGTGCCTTTGACGGCTATCTCTCAGATCCGCTATGGTTTTCTTCAAACCTCTTTGCTCGTAGAGGACTTTGAGAGCCTCTCCAAAAACTCTTGCCCAATTTGGCCCCCCTACGAGAATGATATGTGCGTCAGAAGTAAGACACATCAGATAAGAAGAAGAAGACAAAGAAAGAGAGAAAAACTTACAACAACAGCCAAGTCTTGATCAAATAAATCTGATAAGCACCCCTGACCTAAGGGAACTTCCTTCGCAGATGTGTACTCATCACCGCCCGTAGGACGAGAGTCAGACCTCCTCCTCTTGGATCTAACCCGTTGAGGGTTTTCAGTAATATAGCCTGACCCCTCCTCTGGAGTCTAAACTCATCATCCTCTTCCCTCTGCTCAGCCTCATCCGGCTCCCCAAAGTGTGACGAGGACACAGGAACATCCTCAGGTTGCTCAGACAAACTCCGAGTTACATAAGGATCCAGAATAGTACCCGCTGCCCGAGTACCTGGTAGCTCGACACTTTCAGTTCTTTCTGACCCTTGATCAGGTTCGAGCTAGACACCACCAGGTGCCTCCTCCTCCGCAGCATCAGTAAAAAGTTAAGCAAAGCTAGACACTGCATAGAACAACACAGAACAAGGTCAACACAGGAATGATCATATCAGGAAATCAAGAAATATGATAAACATAAGGACCCTACGGATGTTGTAGCCGCCTTCACACATTTTACATAAGGGTCAGGACCGGTAGTGGATAATTTAGTAGCATCAATTAGTTCAGAAGAATACTTCTTCAGGTCAAGATGGATGCCACACTCTGGAATGTCCTTTATCAATTTCTTGTCAACATCCGCAGGGCGGACGTCGCTAATAAGATCAGCAATGTTCCATCTGCGTAGGTTAATCTCCACTTCAGGCCGGATGAAGAAGAAATGGCGCTTCCAGTCCTTGTAGGAAGATTCTCCCTTATGGAGAATGCGCACATCCTTTAAGATATCCCCCCAACGAGGGAAGCAATACAACCCAAGCAAGTCTTTCACATGCTTACACTGATAGAAGAGCCTGAAGTATCTAACCATAAATGGAATACAGACACACCGGCACCAGATGGCAAAGCCGATGATAGCTCTTACGCCATTAGGAACCACCTAGGCAATTCCTAACCAATAGTGTTCCAGAACAGCAAGTAGGGCAGGACAAAAGGGACCCTCAAGCCACAATCGAACAGCTCCTTGTATACATTACAGTATCCCTCGGGAGGCTGACAAGCATAAGTGCCAGGTGCAGGAATCTGGGGGTCATATAATCTCTTGTTT
Organism: Gentiana straminea; assembly: GCA_036785695.1. Classification (NCBI taxonomy): domain Eukaryota; kingdom Viridiplantae; phylum Streptophyta; class Magnoliopsida; order Gentianales; family Gentianaceae; genus Gentiana; species Gentiana straminea. Next base: position 3,053,541 of record JAVUPR010000407.1, on the reverse strand, counting down.
ATGCCATAATTTTTACAGATGGAGGCCAGGTCACTCTTGGTCAGCCTGGAATCGATGTTATGGCAGCCGGCATGCGATCTCAAAACCATGTGAGCTTTTAAGGTTAAAATGAATTGGGAAATCCCTGAAGAAGAACATGGAGAAGGGATGAAGGGTCAAACTGGGGGGCTATAACCACATGCTCAAATCCCCTACGGTTTATCAATGGCAATGAAATTGGCTTTTTTGAGTTAACCCTAAAATCAGAGGTTTCGCTCTCCGATTCAAATACAGATTCAAATAAGGCTTCGATAGAACAGTTAGTGAGAATAATCGGTTCACTCATTAACAATAAAGCAATTAAAATTGGAAAGGGGCAGAATCCTTACTTGTATATGAAGAGATTGAGAAAAGGAATAGCAACCGGTAGACTTCAATCTCCGACTTAATAGCAAAAGTTCTGTTACGTCTGAAGAGACGTGATACGATAGAAGGGTTATAAGCCCCGAGCATTGTATATGGAAGTGATCCCACTAGCAAGGCATGGGTAAGAAACACCTCGTTTCTTGAGTCCGTCATGACTGCGTAATAACGGTAATTCTGCTGCGTGGCAAGGCAAATCTTGGTAATTTTGACAAGTCTGAAAGGGCAGAGCTGAGATATACCCAAATCAGATATGTCCCACACTAGGTAGCGTAGACAGATCTGATGGGCTTATAACGAGGGTCGGACAAGCCCTTGCCACATTTCATTCAGAGAATGGCTATACAATAAATAAGAAGAGAGAAGATTAATATGTGTAAGGGCCAGGAGCCCTATGCCATTAGGTAGAGCAGACCAAACCCTAGGTGGGAGGTCTGGCATGTCCTTCCAAATAGACCACCACAGGCCGGCTCGGTTTCAACGGAGTTCAGGTAATAGAGTCAGGTCGAGACGATGTGAGGAGCTCAACACAGGTCGAGTAGAGCTTTCTTTACCCGATATTTGAACGTGTGCCTATATAATAGGATAAACATGGAAAGAATCCCATGATGTTAGTACGTTGATCCTGTCATTTAAATATAGTCATAATAATCCCATAATCAAGGGGACTGACACGTAATAATCCTTAGGTGTTGAACATATTTTAGTTTTAATGATGAGTGTCAGACTAACTGTTATAGAGTTAAGGCAAAAAGATGTCTAGATTGAATGTATAGTATACTAGAGTTTGATATTTGTATAGGTTTGATCAAACAAGCACTGTAAAGAGGTCAAGTGACTTGATCAGTAGACCTATCTAGGTCAGTAGAGTGTGTAGGACCTGCTGATGGTTGAAGGCTGAGGGTTCAAACTCAGTAATGAAGGCTAAGGGATCAAACATAGTATTAAAAGTCAAGGATATGTGATCAGAATTTAGGGAAGTCTGTGATAACCTAAACTGATCACATATACCTTGTGTAGAAGGTCTAAGTTCCATATAAAAATTAAAGTAGTGATATCACCAGATCTATACAATAGGTGTCTGCTAAATGTAAAAGTCGAATTAATCCATGTTTTTCTGGAAGATTAAATGGATAAGGATGAATAACAAGCATTGGATTAATCAGTCAATCAATGGCTAAGATGAAAGGAATGTTGTAAGGATTTCAGAGCCATATGAAATTGAATTAAATCTTTGGTTGATAGACTGGACTATCATAAGGGCACTGACAATGTCAGTAAGGTACAACAGAGGGAATTTCAGGAATATTCAGACAATCCTGCAACGGTTGTATTTGAAATTCAAATTCAAATCACAGGATCTAAACCTATAAATAGTGGATCCCTGTTTCAAATTGCAACAACAATAATACACACGAAGCAACTAAGTTTTTGAGCAAGAAATTGATCGAAGTGCAATCTTACCCTACTGATACTATCGGAGCTTTTAACTTACTGATAAAGAATTTTCTTCAAGTGTTTTTGCAATCAAGTATTATCCAGTTTACACACTTGAAGATCCTAAGCTGCTGATCTTTTCATCCTGATCAAAGCTTGCTGAAAGCTAAATCACTTTCTTGATTCAACCCCTTCTTTTCAAGAAGAACCTGAAGACAGAGAAGCACTGCTGAAGTGTCAAGGACTGTTGTGTTTTGTGGTGGAGCTGGTGAAGCGGCAATCCTACCCTTCAAGGGCCAGTGGAATACTTAGGAGCAGCAATCCTACTTGTTTCTAGTGTTTAATTTGTGAAGCTATATTCATTGGTCAAGGACAAACAAATTTAGGGATTTTTGTGACAACTAACTCAAAAGTCTCTAGTGAATTTCCTCCAACATCACAGGAGAAGAGTGGACTGACAGGATTACAACACCTGGAACCACTATAAAACTTGCCTCATTTACTTTACTGCATTTACTTTCTGCAATTTACTTTCTTTCAATGCTTATCATATCAACCTGCTGAATTAACTACTGAGTATCCAATACTTAGTATCATCTTTAAAACAACAAGTAACAAGGCTTAATCTTATATATTATGCTGCAACAAATTCAATAGCTTCGATAGTCAGCAGACTACTGAAGGTCAGTAGACTATTGACCCTGCTGAGTTTGTAAAACTCCAAAAAGTTTTAAGTGTTAAGTTTATTCACCCCCCCCCCCCTCTAAACTTAACCAAAGCCTTTTCAAGAGACCAACAATTGGTATCAGAGCAGAGCTTATGTTCTGAAGTAATTCTACTTGTTGTGCTTGTGAAAAATCTTTGAAAACTTTTTCAAGTTTCTGTTTTCAAGTTTTTGCATCATGGATAACAACCCAATGCTTGGACAATGTTGATTTCTCTCCAGATCATTTTGATAAGTATAAACGTCAGATACAGGCTTATCTAGCTACAAATCATGATGAGATGATGGATGTGCTGATTATGGACCACTTGAGATCACCAAAGTCATAACTGTGGATGGTCAAAATCAAACTGATCCAAAGCCAAAGAATGAGTGGGGTGATGAAGATAGGAAAAGAGCAAACCTGAACAATATTTCTATTGATATTATCTATAGAACTTTACATATAGGTGAAAGATTGAAAAACTGCCAAAGAACTATGGGAAAGAACAATATCAGTGTGGCCGAGCAAAAGTTTCAAGAGTTCAAGATGAAATCAAATGAGACCATTGAACATATGGAATCTAGGTTCAATGCAATTCTGGATGAACTCACCCGGCTGAATGTTGTTTATACAAAAGAAGAGATCAACACCAGGATTCTCAAAGCCTTACCTACAAAAGATGTCTGGGAAATGAAGGTCACTGCAATGGATGAGTCTAGGAGACTACATGAGGAAGATACCTTCAAATTGTTCTCATAACTTTTTGTCCTTTCATTGCAAGAAACCAGGACACTTGAAACCTGATTGTCCTGAGTTAAAACAAAAGAAGGATCCTGGCTACTTATGCTTTAACTGCAAGAAGCCTGGACATTTTAGACCTGACTGTCCAAACCTGCTGAAGAACAAAGGTCAGCAGAGGAGATCTGGTAGAAAGGCATTGGTTGCTGATGATGAATCTGGCTATGAAGTAGAATCTGAAAAAAGAAATGAATCAGATGACACTGCTCTCGTAGCACATATGGATGATTATGCTTCCATGGCTTATATGGATGAAACTGAGGAGGTATACAATTCTGTATCTATTAACACTCTTGCTGAAAGTGAATGTGAGTCTACTGGTGGTTCCAATCCAAAAGTTTCTAACATGGAAGAACCTCTGGATGCCCTCCTTAATCAACCGAGGATAATACAATTTGATTATAAGATTGTGAAGGCTGAAGAGACACACATCAAACAAAAATTCAAAGATTGAATGCTGAATTAAGAATTCTCAAGGGTAAGGAATAAGATTATTAACAAAATAAGTCGAGCCTGCTGCACCAGCAGTACTGATGACGCTCTAACTGGTACCAATAATTATACCTTTATTCACCTTGAATTCAACTCAAGAGAGGATACATAGGCTCGTTATTATACGAAATATATGTTAAATGCTATGTGCATGTTTCTAGGATCGTAATTCTGCATCTATGCTATTTTCCCAAAGATTTGGGACTATCTTGTCTCGTTTTGCATGTTTTATTGGATGTAGCGGATTTCGAGCATTGGAGAATGGATCTAGACCAAAATAAGTACATTGGGGGAAGTGATTAAAGTCCAAGATGAAGCCTGCTAAAGAAAAAAAGGAGAAAAGTCGGCCCGGTTTACCGGAGGCTAGGGCCGGTAAACCAAGGACTTGTTTGACACGAAATTGATTCTGCCGCATTATCTAGGTCGGTTAGGGTTTTTAGAGAGTCTTAAGTCGGTCACTGTATCTATACAAGGCCGCATTAAAAGTGTTCTTCAACAAGTTTTATATATTACATTACATAAATTACATATTTTGAGGAAATAAAGTTATTCAAGCTTTGAAGGAGTTATTTTCGGTTTTCTCTCTTCTTCCATCATCTGTAGTTTGAGTAGATCGAGCTAGATCACCATTGATGAAGGTATGAAGCTTTGTACATTCCTTTTTGTCTTCAATATGGTAGATATGTTCGTATTTATGTGTTTTAGTTAATCTGCATGTTTAAAGACCCCATAATTTGCTTAGAATAATCGTAATTGACCAATGCAGATCCAGGAATAGGAAAAGCCACCCTCGGTAACCCGGCGGTCTATACCGGTTTACGAGGCATTATTTAGAAAACCTAAAACTGGGATTCACTACAGCTACATTGATCGACAGGTTTAATTAACAGTAGGTTAGATCTGGCCAATCTGCGTATTGTAATCGTAAACTGGCATGAAATACGAATAGTGAAGTGCAAAGTTTTGACATAGTCTAGAATGGACCCTAGGAACGTGCTGATCAATGTCGACAACTGTCTGGGCGGGTTAGCGGTATGAGTTAGCGCTCAATATCGGCAATTCTAGTTCTTTATGCGTATGGGCTATTACGGACAAATTAAGGAGGGTAGCTTGCGTATAGATTGTCTACTACCATTGTTGGAGTAGATAGGAGTAGGAGTTGCACCCGTAGCTGATAATGATAATTAAAACTAAAGCTCATGATTAATTTAAGGAAATTATGTGGGGTAGTAAACGTAACGATTAACTAATCCATGTTAGTAGATTGGTGAGAAGAGGGAGATAAATACCATGTTTGTTTTCTTTTATGTTATTGTTGGTCAATGACCGATTATATGTTGCTTCTTAATTAAGTTAGAATCGTTTATACTTATAGTTGCATTGTCTCTGTGGGATCGACCTTGACTCGCATTTACTATACTACGATGTACCTAGTATTCTTGTTAGTAATATCGATGTTAGTGACTTACACGCGATGAAGATTTTTGGCGCCGTTTCCGGGGACAATGGCCAATTTTAAATATAAACGTTTTAATTCTAATTAAGAATTCGTTTTTATTTTTATTTTATTTTATTTTAATTTGAGTCTTGAGTCATTCTGGATCAACCCTGCACATGTTAAACTACTAGAAAGAGAAATTTTAGGGCCGGTTTACCATGGCTAACCCCCGGGATACCGAGTCCTGAAAAATCTATTTCTTAACAGCCTTAGTTATTTTGTGTTATTCCCTATTGATTTTAGTTTGTAGGTCCACAATAGTTGGGATCACACCCAACTGAAGCGGAAGTTTCTAACCTTTTCCTTGTTTTATTTTTTCTTTTTTGCAGGAAGATCAGAACACTTCAGAGATTCGATCAAACCGGAGTTGAAAAAGAGCAAACAAGTCAAGAAATATGCCTAGAACGATATTGAACATCACACCGATTTCATTGTACCCTGGATCTGAAGCAAGAGAGCATTATGAAGCTATAAAGAAACAGTTGGAAAAAGAGAAAGAAACGATCAAGCATGAGCCTGAAGAGAACTTAAAGGAGCATAGCACGTATCGTCCAGGTGAGTTCCCTTGCGAGTGAATTGATATATCGTCTTCGGATTATGATTATAATGATCCTGAAGAGGATCCTGACACGATGTTTTCTGAGCTTGAGGATTACCCAGACTCGGACACCGTGGTAAAGTTAGGAGACCCTGGCACGTTCCGAATCTCGATTTCGGTTATTGGTATATCAGTAGGATTAGGTCTCTGCGACTCTGGCTCGAGTTGCAACATTCTACCTTTTTCCTTCTGTCAAAAGATCAAGCTTCCGGTTGTAATGAATCAAACCAGAACCATGAATTTTGTCGATAGAACTAGAAATATGCCTGCAAGTCTGCTTAGGAAGTGTACGATTAAGGTAGGAGGGTTCAGTTATCCAATTGATTTTACGGTGATAGACGTACCCGAGGACCCAAGTGCCCCAGTTCTGTTAGGGAGACATTTCTTAGCGACAAGCAGGGCTGTCATGGATTTGACAATGGGGAGATTACTTTGAGATTGAATAATGATGTTGTATCTTTTAAGATCTTAGAACCCCTAGAGAATAAACCAGAAAGTTGTAAGATGGCGTATGCTTCAAGAAAGGTGGAAATTATGAAAATAGAGGGGCATAGGAATAAAGAGGTTGTCATAGAAATCGTTGAGCAGGAATTCATGAGACTAATGTTGAGAGAGAGAGAGAGAGATAAGAGAAGGACCACAACAAGATGCTCACGGAAGCTAGTCCTTCCGTGTTGCGTAGTGAACGCTTTGAGTTAAAAGTGGAAAATATGGAGCCCTTGGATCTAAAGTCTAAATCTCGATGCAGAGACAGACCTAGTATGCAAGCAAAGAGGGACAGGCGTGCTAGGAAGAGAGCTCAAAAAGGTTCTATAAAGGTACAAACCTCTGGAGCGAAAGTTTGGCGAGTTAAATCTCCAACCCTTGAATGATCGAAAATCTGAAGAAAGTCGAGCTGGCGACTATAAACTCAAAACTATTTTCATTAAACCCTTAGGTAGATTAGGAATGAAGAAAAGTAGCCAGATGAAGGGACGAGCTTTTTTTCATCTTACCGCACCCTTAGGCTTGAAACCGAATGGTTGTGGAAAGGTTTTTTACTCGTTGCGGATTCTAGTGAAGTAGGTTAGGTTATGAGTCGGAAATAACAATTGAAGAGTAAGAGACTAGTCAATTTGAGGATAGAATTGAGTAGAGAGGTTGAGCATAGTGTGCAGTGAAGGCAGACAGAGAAATCTGGGAAAAAGTACCCCCGGTAAACCCTAGGTTACCCCCGGTTTACCGAGGCTGGATTTTTAGATTTCTGAATGTCAGGTTAAAATGCTGAATTTTTAGAGCCATGTGGAGGACACACATTGCACCAGGCATTACTAGTCAGCAAAAACCGTCCTACTTTTCCCTTTTTTTCAAAATTTTCATCCTTTCCCACACTCCACCATAACTCCACCTCAATCCCATCAATCACCTCCTCAAATCCCTCACCCTAATAACTTCTCTACCCAATATCCCACTAAATCCTTCCACCTTCACTTATTTCTTCCTATTTAAACCACCCCTTCACCCTATTCTTATCATTCCATCTACCATCTTCTCCTTAAATCACCAGAATTCTTCCATTTCTTCTTCCTTCACAAAAATCGGCCACCATCACCACCAAACCTCCACCAAAATCAAACCTTTTTCTATTTAAACCCACCAAAACACCCATTTTCTTCACAATGTTGCTGTCTAGTGCTGCTATGCTAGTGGGGTGCCACAGTTCTTCATCTTTATCATCAGAGCCACTGTCCAAAAAGAAATTCAAGAAAAATCAGGCCGGTAAATCGGACCTATTTGCCAGTTTACCGAGGGTCAGTTTTCAAAATCAGCTTTAGTATCCAGTTGTATTATCCTCCAGGATGGGTCCAAAGCATAGCCATTCAACTGTTCATCACACTGGTTATCAGACTGTCTATAGAGATGCTAACCCTTTGATAGATGGGGTTGAGAAATTCCATTCTTTGGCTCTCTACGAGTCTTTCTTAGGGCATTGGAATGCAAGCCCAATTGTTAGAGAACAAGGGGTAGAATTGGACGATTGCGGCTCGATCTTGCCCTGAACTTTACAAAAGCAAGATATTTTGGATATGGTGGATTCACCGACTCGGTTCAACGCCATGGTGGTAAGGGAATTTTATGCTTACATTTCGCATAACCCCAGAGTTACATTTGCTATGATCCGAGGGGTTAAAGTTGATTTTTTAATTGAGCGTATCAATGCTCATTTTGGGGTTAGACATCCACCGGTGGGCTAGGATTAGTACACATCCTCGAGAAACATTGAAGATCTAGAGAGGATGGAAATGATAGCTGAGTTTTTTAGGGTGCAATGGAAGCACAATCCTGCTGGAGCCCCCACCATCTTCCTAGAAAATGAGTTATCCTGGGACCGGAAGATGGTCAATAGATTTGTTTGTGCCCGCCTTCTACCGACCAAGCACACTGTCTCTGTCACCACCAAGATGGCGGAGTTGATGTTTTATCTGGAGCAGGGATCTCCGGTCAACATTGTTCTACTGATGCATAGCCGTATCCACAAGCTTGCTGCCGCATCTGAGCGTGAGATATTGCCATACGGGACGATGATTGAATTGTTTTCTTTGGAGGACGAGGTCAAGATTCTCATCAGTGATGATTGCGAAGACCCTGAGCCGATGATCAGTTCACAATCGGTTCAAAGAGTTCCAAGACGGGTTGGAAAAGCTGAGAGGGAGCGTACTCCGGTCCTCGGAGCACCCCGGACTCAGAGAGCTATGCTTGAGGAGGACTCGCAAGAGATTGTGAGTTTGCAACTTAAAATGGACAGAATTATAGATTACTTTGGCTTACCTTCCTCGACCCCGCCACCTAGGACTGCCCCACATCACCGAGCCTCCTCTTCAGCCGCAGCTGCCTCAAGTTCTGGTCCACCTCCCGGCTTTGAGCCTAGAGATGACTGGGAGGGATATTCTGATGATGACTAGTTTTTATTTCTTTTTATTGTTGTTTTCTATTTTCTTGTTTTTGTTTTTATTTTTCTTTCCTATCTAGTTGATATAGCAAAATTTTATAATATAATGATTTTGTCGGCTTAATTTGTTTAGAGTTAATTCTTTTCTCTTTTACCGCTGCCATTTTATTATACAGTTTCTTGTCACCGCTATTCTTCTTGGTTTGTTTGAGATACTTAACGCAGATTCTTCAAGGATTACTTACATGAGCCTGATGCTTTGTACGGCGATCCGATTCTTCTTTGGTTCCACCCTTAACCGAAGCTAAGTTCCTTTTCATTTTTATTTTCCATCTTACACATTGGGGACAATGTTTCGATTAACTGAGGGGGTAGAGGAATGTCACTTAGCTTTTCAGCACTATATTCAGTGAATTGCATGATTATCTTGATTCTCTTTGATGCATGATTCACCACTTAGAATTTGATTCCTTTCGACAGAATTTCGAAAAAACTATGATATCTTTGATCTTTTCAAGTTAATTGACTTCATCTTTGTTTTACTTTGTATGAGTAAGTGTAATATTCCGATTTTCGGGAAAGGGCAGACGTGTCATTTTGCGAAAACGAAATATTGGGTTCGGTTCCTTTTATTCGGAGTTTAAGTATTTGATAAATTATATGTATATCATGCGAGATATATATGTATATATTTAAGGGAAAGAAAATTTGATTAGTTAGGGTAATTAAGGAAAATAAGGATTAGGTTAATTATTGGGATTTTCCTATTTAAGGAAAATAAACCCAATCAGTCCCTAACCTTTTGAATCAGATTTTCCACCTCCAAACTTGTCTTCTGCGTGTGTGTGAGCAAGATTAGGGCTGAGGGATTTTCAACCAGTTGCCAAGTCAATTCATAACGGTTTTCAGATCAGAGTCGAGCACCGGAATCGTTGTGAAGAGAGCAACATTTTGACATCAAATAGTTGAAGCTTTGATAAGGTATGATTAAGCCCTAGTTTTGTTCTTGTTCGAGTTTGATGGATTCACACTCATCAATTCGTAGTTTTATCGTTTAGAAGAGTGTGATCGAATCTAATACAAGTGTGGATTTATCACATGTTTTTCTACAGAAAAGATCAGTGTTTGCTGCTGTTTTTCTGAGTTCTTGGAGTTGGAATAAGCTTGCTAAAAGGTAAGAGGTTCTTCCTACGATTTCAATTATCGTTATTGAGGTTTAGATCAAGATTTAAGACATTTAGATGTAAGAAAGATGTGTTTCTTTTGTTGGTCAAAGATCCTAGATGCTATGGTATGATTAGATAAGTTGTTATGTGTTTTTTCTGGGTTATTTTCGATGTTAATTAGGTTAGAAACGGTTTAGAAATCGTGTTTTGAAGATTTCTGTGTTTTGGGAAAAACCCAGGCAAACAGGCGTTTGCGATCATAGCAGCTCAAACGGGCATTTGCAAAAGGCAGACGGGCGTTTGAGGTTAGACTTTTGATCCAGGATGTAGCGTTTTTTGACGGACGGGCGTTTGGGGTTAGTGGACGGGCGTTCGATGTTGACCGGGCGTTCATAGGATGTCAAACGGGCGTTTGACCTATTCTACCTTATTTTTACGGGCGTTTGGGGTTAATGGACGGGCGTTTGATGTTGACCGGGCGTTCATAGGATGTCAAACGGGCGTTTGACCTATTCTACCTTGTTTTTACTGCTTAAGCGTTTCAGCATGGTTTTCGGCTTCATAATTGTGTTTTCACTGTTTTAAACCCTTAATCATGATATGTTAACATTAATTAAACATGAACAAGCCTCGATTGAACTTCTGATTCATTCAGTTAAAACACCGAATGTACTCTTAAAGGGAGTTGAAGTTCGGATCCGTCGGAAGGGCATGAAAAGGATTGTGATTTGATGAACTCGAGTTCATCAATGTCTGTGTAATTGTTAAGATGTGATGTCTAGCTGTCTAAGTGAGGGAGCAGAGTGGTTAAGGTGAGTATTATTCGAAACACTTAGGTCGTTAGTTAATTCACATTAATAATTACATATGTGTAGATAAAAGCTAAAACGTCATTTATTCTCGGTTAGGCACTCTTTCATATCGGCGATGTGATACGTTCATAAAAGGTGAACAACGCTACTGACGTATACGCATACCGGGGAGACCCCGGAGCTAATCGGTGCTAATCACAGTTAGTTAGCAAGTATATCTTCAGGCTGATGAATGCCATGCGCAGTGTCCTTGAGTAATGATGTAACAAAGATAAGCTAAGTTAGAAACGTATAGTCACGACGTGTCGATGGGCATGAAGTGAACCGTAAATTGAGTCGGTCTCACTAAGATAATATCTTTAATAATAACCTTAATGGAATTGTAGCTTCTACTTCTTACTTTGTACAAATGTACTTACCTCAAATGCATGTTTGTTTATGTGTTTGGGGGAGAGAAGACGAACAGGTTAGTGAAGATTTCGAGGAGGACTTTGATGACGACGTTTGAGGACGCCGGAGTTGAAGACCTTGTTTATTATTCTTTTGTTTACGTTTATTTCCCAGTCCTGGATTATTGTTGGAACTTGTAGTTTCCTTTTAGTTTTTTTGAGATTCGTACTTTTGGATTCGTTTGGTTTTCCGATGTAATAAGTATTACATTTTATTCTATCTTTAGTATTTCTATTCTTGGTTGTTTGGAAAAAAATTACCCCTAGTCTTTTTAGCTTCCGTTTGCTTTTATTTGATACGACGTAGTAGAGGCTTACGTGTAATATTATTTATTTAATATTATGCGTGCCGAACATTTCGGTTTCCGGATAAGGACTTGGTGTCCGGGAACGGGGCGTTACAGTTGGTATCAGAGAGAAGCGTCTTTTAGGCTTCCCTTCTTCTAAGATAAGTTTTCTTTAGATCTTTTAGTAACGTTCTGGTTTTGTTTGATCATCAGGATGGTGTTCACTAGAACCGGACCGGGTGCAGAAGCTTCAGGAGTCCGACGAGAGAGTCCGATACCAGTCGTAGGAGGCAGTTTTGTGAGGCTGAATCCTTCACTTCATCCGAGCCCCACTCCACCCCCTCATACTGCAACCCTACACCAGATTCTCAGAGGAACTTGTCACCACGGCCAATTCAGAACACTACACCGCGATTTCAACCAAGGTACAACTACATTTATGGAGAGCCTGGAGAAGCTCCTATCCGTGTCACTGTGGTAGGAGAAATTCCACCTGTCAGCGTACCCCCAACAACCAGCATTTATCCACCACCAGTGAGCTACCCTCCTTGTTGGTCCCTTGGAAAGGCTAACACAAGTTTAGAGGGGGGTGAATAAACTTGTCACCAAAAACTTTCCCAATACTGAAAAAGCCCCAGGAACTGAGTGTTTGCCAAACTCAAACTGATGCTCAGCTCAATTTTGTTCCTGTCCTTTAACTTGTGCGGAGTTAGCTAACTCAACTGAGTATAAGTCAATACTGACTTATATTTAGTCTTGTTAACTGGCAGCAGATAAATTAAACTACAATAAACTACAATAAAGTAAATGAATGTGTAAAGTAAATAAACAAGAATTATAGAGGTTCCAGGTGGTGTAATCCTTTACGTCCTCTCTTCCCCTATGATGCGGAGGCAAATTCCACCAGAACTTCTTTGAGATGGCCCGGTTACAAAGAGTCCTAAATTGATAGTCCTTGTCTAATCCCTAGATTCACTATCTAAACACTTGTAGAACAGGTAGGATTTCTGCTCTCCAACTGTTTGAAACACTGGTCCTTGGAGGGTAGAATTGCCTCTTCACCAGCTCATCACAAACACAGTCTTCCTGACTGCACTCAACTGTCCTTCACACCTTCTTGGTGTTTCACAGTCTAACCCTTTGATAAATTCAAAGTTGAGATTTGAATCAATAACTATGATTCAATTGTGATTAGAGCTTTTCTTCTGAATGAATAAATTTAGTATGGCTTTGAATTTCTTCAAGTGATAGATTCTTGATTTTGCTTGAGTGTGCTTGGATACTTGAAGAAATTTTCTTGATCTTGCAATTTAGCACTTAGCAGGAATTCTTTCGAAAATGGCTTTCCCCCTTAATTAAATCTTTTCTTGACTAGATAGATTCTTATTTTTTAATTCCTCCTGCTCCCTCTCTCTTGTTGTTGTAGATGTAGTCTATGTATAGGGGTTTGTTTATCCTACTTGAATGTTGTAACGGCTATATTTTGTGACCGTTCTGATTTGTCAGTAGTTCATCCAATAAAATCGCTACCTTTATAACGTTCGACTGTACTTGTCAGTTCATCGAATGACTGTTCTATAAAACCGAGTATCCTTATCACTTTTATACTGAGTTTAATACTTGTCAGTTTCTTGACTGACTTGAAGCGTTAACTGAGATTTTACTCTTCTTCAAATATCAGTACTCCAGTTTCATCTGATTATAATTGACTTAATCAGAGTACACCATAACGAATTATCTTCTAAGAATTCATTGTCCTTATGATTCTTAGGTCTTCATACAAGATCTATAAAGTCAGTTCAGGTCATCACAATCTTGCCTGAATTCTAACTTTACAGTCTCGACTTGTAATCTTCATAACTGAGTTTGAACCCTCAGTTCTTCAATCTTCAACAACTGAGTCTGTGACCCTCTGTTCTTCGGTCTTCATAGATAAGCCAACTGAGTCTGTGTCCCTCAGCGAACTTATCTTCTTCAGTTCCTTTGTAAACTCAGTTTCATAGTTATCTCAGTTTTCTAGTTTTCTCAGCTCCAAACCTAGAACTATTACAGTGCTAGTCTGATTTAACCTATACAAATATCATACTCTATTAAATCCTATACATTGATATCTAGACATCTTTTTGCCTTGCACTATAATAGCTAGTTATGACACTTCATCAATGGGGTTTAGAATAATAACTGATTAAGCGATGAATCATCATCAAAACATAAATTTTATTTCCAACACTCCTCCACCGGTGTCATCTCACCAGCAGTATCAGACTTTCTACCCTCCTCCAGTAGGTCACACTCCTCGACCTACTATACCTCCATCACCCCGTTTTGATCACCAGCAAGGCTTTGGTTATCCACCTTACGGTTTCTACCAACAACAGACTTACCAACAAGAAATACCCTATGGATACCCTCCAGTTTACCCACAAGCCCCACCAGTTAGACCGTCTTTCGAGCAAGCACCACCGATTGACTGGTATACGAGGTTGAGAAGAAACAGGGTTCCGGATTTCTATGGGAATGTGGAACATTCAAAGGCCGAAGAATGGTTAAGAGGTTTCGAAAAGGCTTGCAGGAATATACATGTTCCTGAATCTGAGATGGCCCAATTGGCGGTTAGTTTCCTTTTAGGTGCAGCTGAAGCTTGGATCGATGCCATACAGAGCAGTAATGGAAAGGTAACAATTTCGGAAGGCTTTAAGGCCATGTTCTATAACGAGTATTTCCCAGAAACAGTGCAGGCAGACATGGCAAGTCAGTTTTTGAAGCTTAAGCAGGGTAATTATATGACAGTATCACAGTACACCAACAAGTTTAACGAGTTGGGAGATTCTACCATGAGTTGATGAAAGTAGAAGAAAGAAAGATGGCTCCTTACAAGGAAGGCTTAGCCTACCAGATACAGTCAGGTATGTTGGGTTTCACAGCTAAGAATATGGCTGAGTTGTTGAATAAAGCCTTGGAATTTGAGACCTTCAGGAAGAAGGCTACAATTGTTATTGGGAATAAGAGAAACTTTGGAACAAGCCAGGGTAATAACCGGGGAGCACCACAACAGAATTTCAAGAAGACGACAGCCCCTACAGTGAGTAAACCTCCAACCGGAGCACCACTTTGCCCTAAGTGCAATCGGAATCACTCGGGTGAGTGCCGAGTGCATACAAACGGTTGTTATATTTGCGGAGATACGGGACATTTTGCTAAGAACTGTCCAACAAAGGGTCCAATGAGTAATCAGAGGCAAGGCAATGGGAAAGGCGGCCTAAGTCGCCCAGTTCGAGTGTTTGCAGTGGATGCTGAGATGACTGAACCAGATGACAATGTTATATCAGGTACCTTTATTGTTTATTGTAATTTATTAGAGTACTTTATAGTACGATTTAAATCATGTTGTATTGTATTTAAATAAATGAATTCAGATCCTAGGTACAATAATATTAGACAACTTGGCAGTTACGGCGTTGTTTGATATGGGAGCGTCTAATACTTTTGTGTCAACTAAAGTAGCTAAGAATCTTAACTTACCAATGGAACCTTTAAGGAACACTTTGGAGATAACAACACCTTTAGGAAGAGTGACTGAGGTAACCAAGTTGATGCCGCAAGTAGATGTTTGAGTTGGAACGTATCGTTGCAAGAGTGACTTTACGGTTTTCGACTTTTCGGATTTTGATATGATTCTTGGAATAAATTGGCTATCCGAGAATTATGTTCACTTGGATTGTAGAGGAAAGAGAGTGACCTTGAAGATACCAGGGAAATCCGATAAGACCTACCAAGGAAATGCTTACAAGCCTAGTAAGAAGCGTCACCCTATAATTTCAGCAGTTAAGGCTATAAGAGCTTGTCGGAAAGGTTGTGAAGGCTACTTGTTGTACGCAGTGGATGTGGAACAAGTAAAGCCTGAGTTAGAGGAAACCCCTATAGTAAGTGAGTATCCTGAAGTGTTTCCGGAAGAGTTACCGGGAAACATGTCGGATAGAGAGATCGAGTTTGAGATCAAGTTGATACCCGGAGCGGCACCAGTTGCTAAGGCACCCTATAGAATGGTACCGGCTGAATTGAAGGTGTTGAAAGCTCAGCTTAAGGATATGTTTGAGAGGAATATAATTCAGCCTAGTACTTCGCCTTGGGGAGCCCCAGTGTTGTTTGTTAAGAAGAAAGATGGTAGCATGAGGATGTGCATAGATTACAGAGCGTTGAACAATCTTACCATCAAGAATAAGTACCCTTTGCCAAGGATTGATGATTTGTTTAATCAGTTGCAAGGCAAGAGAGTATTTTCTAAGATTGATCTTAGGTCAGGGTATCACTAGTTGAAGATCAAGGTAGCGGATATACCGAAGATGGCTTTCAGTACGAGGTATGGACATTATGAGTTCTTAGTCATGCCTTTTGGACTCACTAATGCTCCATCTGCATTTATGGACTTAATGCAGCGTGTTTTCATGCCATACTTGGATAAGATTGTGATAGTGTTCATAGATGACATTCTAGTGTACTCTAAAGATGAGAAAGAACATGAAGGAAACTCAAGGATTGTGTTGGAGACTGTGCGACTTTTGGTTGGATCAAGTTAGTTTCTTGGGTCATGTCATTTCTGGAGATGGCATTAAGGTTGATCCTGCGAAGATTGAAGCAGTTGAGAAGTGGTCCAGACCGACTATAGTTTCAGAGGTTAGAAGTTTCCTCGGTTTGGCTGGCTACTATAGGAAGTTTGTTCAGGATTTCTCAAAGATAGCTACACCACTTACCCGGTTCACTCAAAAGAATGTAAAGTTCAAGTGGACCAGTGAGTGTGAAGAGGCTTTTCAGACATTGAAGATGAAGTTGACTACAGCCCCAGTTTTGGCAGTTCCGGAGATCTTTGATAATTATGACGTTTACACAGATGCTTCGGGACAAGGTTTAGGTTGTGTGTTGATGCAAGGAGGGAAAGTAATTGCTTACGCATCTAGACAGTTGAAGGTTCATGAGAAGAATTACCCAACCCACGACTTAGAGTTAGCAGCAGTAGTGTTTGCTCTAAAAACTTAGAGGCACTACTTGTATGGAGTTAAGGCTAGGATCTTCACCGATCACAAGAGCTTGAAGTATTTCTTTACCCAAAAGAATCTGAATATGAGACAAAGGAGATGGTTAGAGTTCGTAAAGGATTACGACCTAGACATTCAGTACCATCCGGGTAAAGCAAATGTAGTAGCCGATGCTTTGAGTAGGAAACCAGTGTTTGCGGTCTCCAGTGTTGAAGTTGTTGCAGAGAGGCTAGATGGGCTGAGAATCCGAAGCTTTGATCAAATGGAAGACCGACAGTTTATGGCACCGTTGTTAGCGAGATCAAAATTGATGGATGATATTCGGGAAAAGCAAGATGAAGACCCAGTTTTGGTTGATTTGAAGTGAGTTGCAAGGGAAAAGCCTACAGTGGGTTATGTGTTAGATAAGAGTGGAAATCTTTGGTACCAGGATCGTTTGTGTGTGCCTAATGTTGCTGATTTGAGGCAGAGAGTTATGGAAGAGGCACATAAGATTGCTTTTGCGGTTCATCCAGGAGCTACTAAGATGTACAGAGACTTGAAGGAAAAGTTTTGGTGGCCCTCAATGAAACTGGAGATAGCCAAGTTCGTTGCAGAATGTGACACTTATCAGAAGATGAAGGCAGAGTATAGAAGACCAGGAGGAATGCTTAAGCCATTGGATATCCCCGAATGGAAATGGGATAAGATCACGATGGATTTCATCACCGGTTTACATAAGACAAGAGGCGGTCATGATGCGATTTGGGTGATTGTGGATAGATTGACCAAATCCCCTCATTTATTACCGTATAAGGTTGATATGCCCTTGAAGAAGATGACCACACTATACTTGGATAATATAGTGAAGTTACACGGAGTACCTATCTCGATAGTTTTGGATCGTGATTCGAGGTTCGTCAGTCGGCTTTGGAAAAGTTTACAAGTAGCTTTTGGAACCAAGTTGGATTTGAGTACGGCCTTTCATCCTCAGACAGATGGACAATCTGAGAGGACTATCCAAACACTTGAAGATATGTTGAGAGCTTGTGTTTTGGAAGTAGGCGGATCATGGGATGATTACCTACCTGTGGCAGAGTTTGCCTACAACAACAGTTATCATGCAAGTATAGGCATGCCTCCGTTTGAAGCTTTGTATGGAAGAAGATGTAGAACGTTGCTGTTTTGGGATGAAGTCGGGGAAAGACAAATCACCGGGCCGGAATTGGTTGAGCAAGCTAAAGAAAGGGTTCAGTTGGTCAAGAAGAATTTGAAGGCAGCTCAAAACAGACAGAAGAGTTGGGCAGATGTTAGAAGGAGACCTCTTGAGTTTGAGGTTGGTGAAAGAGTTTACCTATGAGCTTCACCAATGAAAGGAGTGAAACGTTTTGGACAGAGGGGAAAGCTAAGCCCAAGGTATGTTGGACCTTTTGAGATTCTGGAAAGAATTGCACCTTTGGCTTATAAACTCAAGTTACCAGAATCGATGTCGAGAGTCCACAACGTGTTCCATGTCTCAATGTTGAAGAAGTGTTTGACCAAGACAG
Organism: Gentiana straminea; assembly: GCA_036785695.1. Classification (NCBI taxonomy): domain Eukaryota; kingdom Viridiplantae; phylum Streptophyta; class Magnoliopsida; order Gentianales; family Gentianaceae; genus Gentiana; species Gentiana straminea. The sequence goes on along the minus strand of JAVUPR010000407.1, from coordinate 3,035,407 downwards.
AAGTTGAGACTACAGTTGATCCGGAGATTCCTCAAGATAATCTTTCGTATGATGAGACACCGATTAGGATTTTGGACCGGAAAGAAAAGATGATTAAGAGACGGTTGATTCCTTTGGTTCTGGTGCAATGGAGCAACCATTCACCAGATGAAGCTACTTGGGAAGTTGAGGACGATATGATCAGTGAGTTTCCAGATTTTATGGACTTACCAGGTATGTTCTAAGTTTCGCGGACGAAACTTCTTTAAGGGGGGAAGAATGTAATATTCCGATTTTCAGGAAAGGGCAGACGTGTCATTTTGCGAAAACAAAATATTGGGTTCGGTTCCTTTTATTCGGAGTTTAAGTATTTGATAAATTATATGTATATATTTAAGGGAAAGAAAATCTGATTAGTTAGGGTAATTAAGGAAAATAAGGATTAGGTTAATTATTGGGATTTTCCTATTTAAGGAAAATAAACCCAATCAGTCCCTAACCTTTTGAATCAGATTTTCCACCTCCAAACTTGTCTTCTGCGTGTGTGTGAGCAAGATTAGGGCTGAGGGATTTTCAACCAGTTGCCAAGTCAATTCATAACGGTTTTCAGATCAGAGTCGAGCACCGGAATCGTTGTGAAGAGAGCAACGTTTTGACATCAAAAGGTTGAAGCTTTGATAAGGTATGATTAAGCCCTAGTTTTGTTCTTGTTCGAGTTTGATGGATTCAAAATCATCAATTCATAGTTTTATCGTTTAGAAGCGTGTGATCGAATCTAATCTAAGTTTGGATTTATCACATGTTTTTCTACAGAAAAGATCAGTGTTTGCTGCTGTTTTTCAGAGTTCTTGGAGTTGGAATAAGCTTTCTAAAAGGTAAGAGGCCCTTCCTACGATTTCAATTATCCTTATTGAGGTTTAGATCAAGATTTAAGAAGTTTATATGCATGAAAGATGTGTTTTTTTTGTTGGTCAATGATCCTAGATGCTATGGTATGATTAGATAAGTTGTTATGTGTTTTTCTGGGTTATTTTGGATGTTAATTAGGTTAGAAACGGTTTAGAAATCGTGTTTTGAAGATTTCAGCGTTTTGGGAAAAACCCAGGCAAACGGGCGTTTGCACTAGGTAAACGGGCGTTTGCGATCATAGCAGCTCGAATGGGCGTTTGTACAAGGCATACGGGCATTTGAGGTTAGACTTTTGATTCAGGATGTAGTCTTTTTTTACGGACGGGCGTTTGGGGTTAGTGGACGGGCGTTCGATGTCGAACGGGCGTTCATAAGATGTCAAACGGGCGTTTGACCTGTTCTATCTTGTTTTTACTGTTTTAGCGTTTCAGCTTGGTTTTCGGCTTCATAATCGTGTTTTCACTGTTTTAAACCCTTAATCATGATATGTTAACATTAATAAAACTTGAAGAAGCCTCGACTGAACTTCTGATTCGTTTAGTTGAAACACCGAATGTACTGTTAAAGGGAGTTGAAGTTCGGATCCGTCGGAAGGGCATGAAAGGGCTTGTGCTTTGATGAACTAGAGTTCATCAATGTCTGTGTAATTGTTAAGATGTGATGTCTAGCTGTCTAAGTGAGGGAGTAGAGTGGTTAAGGTGAGTTTTATTCTGAAAACACTTAGGTGGTTAGTTAATTCACATTAATAATTACATACGTGTAGATAAAAGCTAAAACGTCATTTATTCTCGGTTAGGCACTCTTTCATATCGGCGATGTGATACGTTCATAAAAGGTGAACAATGCTACTGGCCTTAAACGGCTGAAGGGTAGTGGAGGAAATTCATCGGACGTATACACATACCGGGGAGACCCTGGAGCTAATCGGTGCTAATCACCATTAGTTACCAAGTATATCTTCAGGCTGATGAACGCCATGTGCAGTGTCCTTGAGTAATGATATAACAATGATAAGCTAAGTTAGAAACGTATAGTCACGACGTGTCGATGGGCATGAAGTGAACCCTAAATTGAGTCGGTCTCACTAAGATAATATCTTTAATAATAACCTTAATGGAATTGTAGCTTCTACTTTTTACTTTGTACAAATGTACTTACCTCAAATGCATGTTTATTTGTGTGTTTGGGGGAGAGAAGACGAACAGGTTAGTGAAGATTTCGAGGAGGACTTTGATGACGACGTTTGAGGACGGCGGAGTTGAAGACCTTGTTTATTATTCTTTTGTTTACGTTTATTTCCCAGTCCTGGATTATTGCTGGAACTTGTATTTTCCTTTTAGTTTTTTTGAGATTCGTACTTTTGGATTCGTTTGGTTAATAAGTATTACATTTTATTCTATCTTTAGTATTTCTATTCATGGTTGTTTGGAAAAAAATTACCCGAGTCTTTTTAGCTTCCGTTTGCTTTTATTTGATACGACGTAGTAGAGGCTTACGTGTAATATTATTTATTTAATATTATGCGTGCCGAACATTTCGGTTTGCGGATAAGGTCGGTGTCCGGGAACGGGGTGTTACAGTAAGAGTGAATTCCCACTTCTGAAGTAGTGGCGTATTAAGCGCATATTTTGTTATGAGCCACCATTTTAAGCACGTATAACTCACTTCCCTTTGTGTGTAGTCGATATCATATTGCTTTGACTAGAGTTGACCCTGGCTTTATCACGAATCATGTTTCACCAACGCTTATGAAGGCAATGGAATTTCAGATTCGGTAGTTTATCATGAGTGGGGCCGTGAGGATAGTTAAATCAATGAGAGTTCCCCCGCCAAGAAAGAGAAGTGCATTGAAATATATACATCTATATTCTCTTTGGCAATATTTTAGTCAATGGAGCGTAAGACGCACGACTTTTGCATAGACCGATAAACGCGAGCCTAAGAGTAATATATACTCGGTCCTTGATCCTCCTTGCCAACTCAATTAATTAATAAATAACAGGTTCGAGACTGGTTAGTTCGACTATGGGTTGACGTAATGTAAGATAGTCTGCATTACTAAGCAGTTGTGAAAGTTATTGCACACACACATTGGCTCATGACATGAATAGTGTTTAAAGCGTTACGGATGGATATGAGTGGCATGATCTTGATGTTGACTTTGTGAGGCATAGTTGTTTTTAATTAACTTGTATATTGATCAGAGTGTTGTTTTCTTTTCGCCTTTTTGCTCGGGACGATCAAAAGCTAAGTGGGGGTTAGTTGATGACGCTCTAAATGGTACCAATAATTATACCTTTATTCACCCTGAATCCTGCTCAATAGAGGCTAGATAGGGTCGTTATTTTGTGAAATATATGTTAAATGCTATGTGCATGTTTCTAGGATCGTAATTCTGCATCTATGCTATTTTCCCGAAGATTTGGTATTGTCTTGCCTCATTTTGCATGTTTTATAGTCCTAAAAGTGTATTGGGCCAAGTGATTAAAGTCCAAGAAGAAGCATGTTGAAGAAAAAAAAGGAGAAAAGTCGGCCCGGTTTACCAGAGGCTAGGGCCGGTAAACCGAGGACTTGTTTGAGACGAAATTGATTCTGCCGCATTATCTAGGTCGTTTAGGGTTTTAGAGAGTCTTAAGTCGGTCACTATATCTATAAAAGGCCGCATTAACAGAGTTCTTCAACAAGTTTTATATATTACATTACATACATTACATATTTTGATGAAATAAAGTTACTCAAGCTTTGAAGGAGTTATTTTCGGTTTTCTCTCTTCTTCCTCATCTCTAGCTTGAGTAGATAGAGCTAGATCACCATTGTTGAAGGTATGAAGCTTTGAACGTTCCTTTTTGTTTTCAATATGGTAGATCTGTTCGTATTTATGTGTTTTAGTTAATCTGCATGTTTAAAGACCCTATAATTTGCTTAGAATAATCATAATTGAGCAAAGTAGATCCAGGAATAGGAAAAGCCACCCTCGGTAACGACGGCGGTCTATACCGGTTTACCGAGGCATTATTTAGAAAACCTAAAACTGGGATTCACTACAGCTACGTTGATCGACAGGTTTAATTAACAGTAGGTTAGATCTGGCCAATCTGCTTATTGTAATTGTAAACTGGCATGAAATATGAATAGTGAAGTGCTAAGTTTGGACATAGTATAGAATGGACCCTAGGAACGTGCTGATCAATGTCGACAGCTGTCAGGGAGGGTTAGCGGTATGAGTTAGCGCTCGATATCGGCAATTCTAGTTCTTTATGCGTATGGGCTATTACGGACCATTTAAGGAGGGTAGCTTGCCTATAGATTGTCTACTACCATTGTCGGAGTAGATAGGAGAAGGAGTTGCACCCGTAGCTGATAATGATAATTAAAACTAAAGCTCACGATTAATTTAAGGAAATTATGTGGGGAAGTAAACGTAACGATTAACTAATCCAAGTTAGTAGATCGGTGAGAAGAGGGAGAGAAATACCATGTTTGTTTTCTTTTATGTTATTGTTGGTCAATGACCGATTCTATGTTGCTCTTAATTAAGTTAGAATCATTTATACTTATAGTTGCATTGTCTCGGTTGGATCGACCTTGACTCACATTTACTATACTATGATGTACCTAGTATTCTTGCTAGTAATATCGACGTTAGTGACTTACATGCGATCAAGTACCTGCTCAGTCTATGGCACAATCTAGTTCCACAACTGCTTTCAAATCAGGCAAGCCTTATGGTGATAAACAGGCATTGGATTTGAAACTCAACAATCTTCTAAGGGTGGATCAAGTAAGGCATCTGAACCTAGTATCAGAATTGGTCCTAAGTTTGTACCTGCACAAGATCCAACACCTACTGATAATGCTTCAAAGAAGCAAAATTAGAAGTCCAAAGGGACAACAACACCTAACAAAAAGGGTACATCTAAAGGTAGCTCTAATGGACCCTTTAGACCTGCTGATGCTGCAAAGTCTGCTGGACCATAAAAGGGTAAAAATGGAAATATTCCAAGGATAAGAATGTTAAACCCAAGAATGTAAATCATTGAAGGGATACTTATCTCAGGAGGGAAAGGCAGATTGTTCCCTACTGATGAAAATTGGAATATTCCTGCCCTTGCTGCTAGAAACAATAGATTTAACCATAATGCTAGGGCTAGACCCCAGCAGTGGAATCAACAGAGGACTTAGCAGAGGCCTCACCAGAGACCTCAATACAGGGTAGTTCCTAACAGACAGCAATCATATGGTTATGCTAATGCTTCTAACAGCAGAAATCACTTCAAACAACATTATGTACCAAAAGGCCAGGAACCATATGTGAATGCTACACAACCAAATTTTAGATTCTATTGAAATGTAGCATACATATATGAACAAAAGTGCAACACTTTCCAAAGGTGACCTTATGGAAATTTTCCAAGGGTTGTGCTTACCACTGACCACTATGGACCCAAACACGTTTGGGTACCTAAAACACATTAATTTTTTTTAGGGTGTCTGGTACTTTGACAGTGGATGTTCCAGACATATGACCATAAGTAAGCACTGTTTGATGAATTATGTGGCAAAGGATGGACCAAAAGTCAATTTTGGAAACAAAGATACATCAGGATATACTAGAAGATATGGAACACTGGTGAAGAATGGGTTGACCGAAGGTTGCATATGTTGAAGGCTTGGACTACAATCTGCTGAGCACTGGACAATTTTGTGACATGGGTTACAAAGTCACTTTTGACAAAGCCTACTGCATTGTCATTAGTGAAATGAGAGAACAAGTTGTACTTGCTGGAAAAAGACAACAAAACATGTATATGGTAGACTGGACCACTGCTGTTCCAGAAACTTGTCTTATTGTGCATACAAAGTCAGAATTGAATTGGTTATGACACAAGAAGTTGAATCATCTAATCTTTGATGATATCAATCAGTTGGTGAAGAAGAAGTTGGTGATTGGTTTACCTGAGATCACATACAAGAAAGATGGAATTTGTGATGCTTGTCAGCAAGGTAAACAAACAAAATCAAGCTTCAAGTCAAAAATTCAACAATCAACCAAGAGAGTGTTGGAACTGATGCATACGGATCTATTTGGACCAGTAATACCAACAAGCATAATAGGTGTTGGTCCCTTGAAAAGGCTTTGGTTAAGTTTAGAGGGGGGGTGAATAAACTTAACACTTAAAACTTTTGGAGTTAACAAACTCATCAACTTCAGCACTCTGCTGATACCTCAGTAGTCTGCTGACCTTCAGTAGTCTGCTGACAATTGAACTTACTGAATTTGTGCAGCGGAATTATATAAAAAATTAAGCCTTAATACTTGTTGATAAATATGATACCAAGTATTAGATACTCAGTAGTGTATGTGTGTGAATTTAGTTGCTAGATTCAGTAGGTTGATGTGTTATATAAACTAAATGCAGAATATAAATGCAGAAAGTAAATAGGTAGATTTTATAGTGGTTCCAGGTGGTGTAATCCTGTCAGTCCACTCTTCTCGTGTGATGTTGGAGGTAATTCACTAGAGATCTTTGATGTAGCTGTTAAAAAGATTCCTATGTTGCTTGTCCTTCACCAATAACTATGGCTTCACAAACTGAACACTTGGAACAGGTAGGATTGCTGCTCCAAAGTTTTCCTCTGGTCCTTGAAGGGTAGAATTGCCTCTTCACCAGCTCCACCAAAAACAACAGTCTTTCACACCCCAAAGATGCTTCACTGTCTTCAGCAGATTCTTGTAAAAGAAAGATTGAATCAAGTAATTGATTCAGTTGCAGCAGCTTCATCAGGATGATATGATCAGCAGCTTACAGTCTTCAAGTGTGTAAACTTGATGTAGCTTGAATGCAGATTACACTTGAAGATTTTCTCTGGATCAGTAGCCTTAAGCTCAGTAGGTTCAGCAGGGTGTTTTTCTTGTTAAGAAAATGCAGCTCGGAATTATCTCTTGTTTTTCCTTATTTTTCATCATCTTTTCCTGAGTTAGAAGTCCTCTATTTATAGGTAGGAATTCTTGTGAATTATATTTGAAATTCAAATATAGCCGTTCCAGATTTTGTCCCATTTGACTTGTTTTCTGTCACTGTTCATAGTACTGACAAAGTCCGACTGCTTTTGACAGTGTACCCTTTGACTTGTATCCATTGGATAAAGTCCTGAATCATCCCAACGTCCTTTTAATGTCAACCATTGATTTGTTTGATAAATCAGAGGTTGTTAGCTGTCCTTATCCTTGTTTTCTTACAATGTAATCTTGAATAAATCGAGATATATGTATCAGCAGGTTCTTGAGTCTGCTGAAGTACATATCAGTAAGCTGAACTATAATTTGCTAACTGGCATTTATCTAACTTTTATTTATGAAGTTATATTACACCTTTTTGCATATAACTAAGTTCCAATCATTATCCAACTTAAGGAACTTAGACCTTGTACACAAGTTATATATGATCAGTTTAGGTCATCACAGACTTCCCTAAATTCTAATTCCATATCCTTGACTTTAATTACTAAGTTTGATCCCTTAGCCTTCATTAACTGAGTTTGAGCCCTCAGCCTTCAGTCTTCAGCAGGTTCCTGATAAGTCTACTAACCTAACTACCCTACTGATATAGACCAGTCTGCGATGTAAATCAACTGACCATTACAGTACTTGTTTGATCAAACCTATACAAAGATCAAACTCTAATAAACCTATACATTTGATCTAGACATCTTTTTGCCTTTGCTCTATTACAGTTAGTCTGGCACTCATCACTAAAACTTAAAAAATAAGTCCAACAATTTCCCCCTTTTTGGTGATGATGCCACTACCCTCACCTAACAGCAAAGAAAAAAGATTTTAAAAAAAACAGAACAAATTCCAGTCATATCTCATTATAATCATTTGTTCAAAGTAATACAGTCTAGATACAGCAGAGATAAAACATAAAAAGTATGCTGATCTACTGTCTCTTTTCACTTTCTTCTCTTGCCTTCTCCACTTGCTCTTGGTAGGCTCTTATCTCCTCAATCATGTCTCTCATCCATTCATTTTCAATCAGAGTGAAATCAATGTAGGAATTCACTTCTTTCCACCACTTCCATGCTTTAGGTAGAATGAGATTAATTTGATTTACTCTGAATCCTAATTTCATGTATAGTTCTTTGAATTCATCAAGTGAGTCCTTTGCTTTTGTGATAGGCAAACTCCTTTCACCTCTACCACTTCTTCCACCTCGTCCACCTCTATAATTGACCCTCAAAGCTTTAACCCTTGCTTCCCAAAACATTAAGCCCAGAAATGAGTTTAAACCTTCATGAAATCCCTTGTCATGATAAGGTTTCCTTTTGTTGTGGTACTCATTCTTGTATTGTTTGAGAAGATCATCAGTAAGTGGAAGTTTGCCAGGTGCAGGTTCCCTGAATGCTTTAGTATCAGCCTCCCATCTTTTCTTGTGAAAAGTTCTAGCAGTCTCTTTTGCTACTGCTGTTTGGACCTCTTCCCCCTTAGTGACATCATCAAAAAACGGGACAGCTGGCCATGAACACTCTCCTGTGTGGTAATCAGATTAGTCAGTTGTCCCTCCATTATTTCAGTTCTTGTATCAACTGCAGTAATCCTTGCTTGCATAGTTTGCTCCAGCAGATTGATCCTCTCAGTAAGCTTAGGATCCAATCCAGCAGGTTGAGATGTTCCAGCAGCCTCAGCAGGTTTAGGTGCCTCAGCAAGTTTATCAAGTTTCTGGTGGATGGCTTCAAGTTGATCTTTCAGAAACTTCTCCTTCAATGTATTTCCTTGCTTAATTCCTCTCACTTCTAGGGTAAGATCAGAAAGAGCATACTGATTAGAAGTGATATTGGAGGCAATTGATTCTGTAGTCCTCCCTCTATTCTCCATCAAATTGATTAGATCTTCAAATCTTTGCTCTTGCCTGTCAAGTTGAGTTCTTAAGTTTTCAATGTCATTTCTGACAGTCCTCAACTCTTCCATGACATGTGCTGGTACCCCACCAGCCATTCCTCCAGCAGCTCCATCAGCAGGCTCTTCTACATTATATTGTTGCCTCTGTCTCCTGATAACCACTGCAAAACTCATATCCAGTCTAGCAGGGTTAGGTCCTTGGTATTCCTCCAAGATAGGATCTAGAGCAAAAATAGGTACAAATGCCTGTGGGGGTTCATCATCAGCATGTTCTTCTTCAGGCATTTGGAACTCCTCAGCACAATAGTCATAGTCCAGCAGCTGCTCATCCTCATTAACAGCAGTCTGCTGACCATCTTTCCCTACAGTGGTCTTATCTCCAGTAGGCTCTACTACAACAGCCTATACTTCAACAACAGCAGGGGTTTCCTCCAAACCCAAAGTTTGTTCCAACCTTTGTCCAGGTGTTGTTTGTACCTCAGCAGCCTGTACCACCTATTCCAACCTGTGTCTAGGTGTTGTTTGATCCTTAGCAACATGTACCTCCACTTCTTGTCTTGGTTCTGTTGCAATTTGTGCAACAACAACTTGATCAGGGAATATATCCATATTTTCCTTTTGAAATTCCCTAATATCACCAATCATTCTCAGAAAATTTGTAGTTTTGGTTAAGGTGTCCTCAGTGTCAACCCTGTCTTGATATTGACATGAATCTTCTGAACTGACATTAGGCTCACTGAGATCAGTGATCCTTTCTTCATTTGAGTCCACAGTCTGCTGATCATCAACATGCTCAGCAGGTTCTACAACAAATAAAGGATCTACCTCACCAACCATTCTGTTTGCACCAATGTCTATTCCCTCATTGATTTGTGCCTCAATATCATCTATGGTGAGATTTTCTACATCCTCATCCATCAGTCCAGTTTGCTGTCTCTCAGTGGATTGTTCAGCACCAGTAGACTGCTCTACTCTTGGTTCTACAATCATTGCACTTCCACTGACTCCTCCTCCTAGACCAAAGGGGTGATTATCATTAGAATCAGATGATGAGGAGTCATCATCTTCTCTTGGATCCCTGAACTTGATACCTTCTTCTTTTTGTTGTTCATCAAACAAATCCATTAGTCTTGATTGCAATAAGGAGGTATCAATCAGATCCAGCAAATTTTCCACTCTCAGTCTCTCAAAAGCCCATTCTACAAAATCTGTCATTGGTTCTGCAGCTGGCTTTTGTCTCTTGTAGAAGCCAAACTTCCACTGAAGGTAGTTTGCAACCAGTAGGAACTTAGGATCAACATATACTTCCTTTTTCTTCTTCTCCTTCCTCTCAAATGGCATGAATGACTTCCTGGGAGTTTTTCCAGTACCTTGCTGACCTCCAAAGGTCTCAACAAGTAAACTTAAAGTTTGTTCCACGGATGCCTCAAGGTCCGTAGGTTGCTCGGGTTGGATGTTAGTCCCTACTACCTCCATCTGTACAATACTTGGTTCCCCCTGACTTATATGCTCATCAGCAGGGTTAGCAGCAGACTGCTCTTCCCCCTAAACTATTACAGGAATTGTAGGGTCTTGTACCAGTGTTTTAGTTAGCACAGCAGGTGCAGACTCATTGGTTTGTTGTGGTTATTCTACAAGTTGCTCAACAACAACTTGTGCAGTTTCAGTAGGCTCAGCATCCTTTGTAGGGGAGGATTCAGTAGTTTCAACAGCAGGCTTAGGGTCAACAGTCTGCTGTGATCCTCCAGCAGGTTGCTCAACAACAACCTGTGCATCTTCAGTAGGCTTGATAATAGTTAATGGCTCAGCATCAATAGTCTCTCCTACAACTTCTACTTCTTCTTCTTGTTCCCTTTGAGCCTCCAAAACTCTTTACTGCTTTCCTTTGCCATGTTTCTTCTTTTTGGAAGTCTCCTTCATTCTTTTGGAAAGTGGATCATCTTCAAGATCAATAACTTTCCTTTTTCTACTAGCTTCTTTATGTTGCTCCTTTAAAACTTCACCAACAGTCTTCTTCCTTGCAACAACAGGTTTAGTAACCTCAATCTCTACTGGTCCCTTAGTAGACTCAGTAGTCTGTGCTGTTTGCTTTCTTGTCTTTCTAGGTTGTAATAAATCTGTTATTTTCCTAGTATCTGTAGCCTTTCTTTTCTCAGTAACTTTCTTTGGTGCAGCAGGTTTAACAACTTTCTTAACCTGCTCACTACCAGCATCACCATCATCTCCACCATTATCACTGTCAGCAGCCTCCTCAACCTCATCTTCATCATCCCATCCAGGAATAGGAGTAGCAACTACTGGCTTGTATCTTGATTGGTTGATCTTTTCAGATGAAACATCAGGTATCTGAAAATGAGTCAACATGGTCTGAATCAATAGACCTAGGGGCTTGACCTTGGACTTCCTTATACTATCTCTATCTTCAGTGAACACCTTCTTCATATAGTGTATAAAGAATCCAGCCCAATCAAACCTCAAACTTCTGCAGATGATGATCAGCAGGTCTATCTTTGGTCCAGACAGATTATCCAGGCTTCCAACAAATCCTAAAATGGTTTTGGCAACCAATTTGCTCAGCTGATTGTACTCATAACCAATATGCCATACATTGATGCCTAGACTAGAAGGTATAGCACATTTGTCTTTATTTGATCCACAAACTTCATCCTTGGTGGATACATTGCCTCTGGATTTGTGGGAGCATTATTTCCAGGTGCAAAATGAAAAAATCTTCTTAGCAGGTCTGAGGAAATCTCTATCTCTCTTCCATTGACAGTTGTAGTGAAGGCCTCTCTTCCTTCATGTATAACAAAGTTTTTCCAGAATTCCAGCACATTGATATACGAGATTCGTTCTAATCTCTTGTTTATTACATTCTCTAGCCCAGCAAATCGTCTGATTCTTCTTCCAATATTGATGGCTAGCTAGTAGAGTTACAGTCATGAACGTATCCACTAACACTTTGACTGGTTCCAATATGAACTTCATCCTTTGGTGCCATTGTAATAAGAGAAGATGAAGAAGAAAGCTTTTAGATCTGCATTTACACTGTGTAAATGCAAAGAGATTTGCTGATTGAGAGTTGTGAAAATCTTCTGTGGAAGATCTGTATATATATAGACAGGGGTAGGTGTAACTGTCAGAGCACGTACTGTGCATTAACCACGATTAAATTTGAGTGAATGCTGTCTTGACACGTGGCCCATTACTTCTCATAACGTTTTGTAACCGTTGGATCGTGTTAACTGCGGTTGTAAATAAAAATAAATATCCCGCCAAATGCTTTTTGACTTTAGTAAGTTTGACTGAGTAAAGTAATCTTCAGCAGCCTTGTCATTAGCAGACTTGGCTCGGCGGCTGTCGACAAAATGTCTCGACGGTTCTTGCCGACGTCACTCTACTGATGCTTAAATCTCTTGTATTGTCCATGATAATACAAGATGAAGTTTAATACCAATGACTGATCAGTCAAGTGAGCTCACCCAACATGACAAAGACCAATCCCCTTCGCAACCTCATTTGCTCAATTGTCCAAACATAAGTACATGGAATTGTTGATACCATGACTAATCTGCTAAGTGAGCTCACCCATCATAGCAAACACTAATCCCCTTGGTGAATTCCAGTACACTACTGATCAGTCAACTTTAATGATTTCAAGTTATGTCCTTAGTTTAGCAAATCTTTCACTATCCAATGGTTTAGTGAAAATATCAGCAAGTTGATCATCAGTAGGGATATATAGAACCACCACATCTTTCTTTTCAACATGATCTCTTATAAAATGATGTCTCACATCAATATGTTTGGTTCTTGAGTGCAAAACAGAATTTTCAGTAATTGCAATTGCACTTGTGTTGTCACACATAATTGTAATTTCTCTTTCTTCAATTCCTTAATCCCTTAACTGTTGTCTTAACCACAGTATTTGTGCACAGCAGCTTCCAACAGCAATGTATTCTGCTTCAGCGGTGGAAGTTGATATAGAGTTATGTTTCTTGCTGAACCATGAAACCAGTCTATTTCCCATTAGCTGACATGTTCCTGTGGTGCTTTTTCTATCAATCTGGCATCCAGCATAATCTGAATCTGAGTAGGATATAACTTTGAAACTTCCATATTTAGAATACCATATCCCTACTCCCAAAGTCTCTTTAAGATACTTGAGAACTCTTTTGACTGCACCTAAATGACTTTCTTTAGGTTTTGATTGAAATCTTGCACAAACACCTACAGCAAAGGATATATCGAGTCTGTTGCGATGGAGGTACGACGAAATGTCTATCATCCTTCTGTATAAGGTCTGATCAACATCTTTTCCTTCTTTGTCTTCATCCAATCTGATGTTTGTACTCATTGGAGTTGATATCTTGGTGCTGTTTTCCATACCAAACTTCTTCAGCAACTCCTTGGTATACTTGGTTTGATGAATGAAGATTCCATCTTTCAACTGTTTAACTTGCAATCCCAAAAAGTAGTTCGTTTCTCCCATCATACTCATTTGGAATTTACTCGTCATTAGATTTGCAAACTTTTCACATAGCAATTCATTTTCAGAACCAAAGATTATGTCATCATCATAAATCTGTACCAGCAGGGTGCTGTCCTCTTCATTGATTCTGAAAAGAGTCTTATCAATGGTGCCTTTTGTAAAACCATTGTCCACCAAGAATTGAGATAGAGTCTCATACCATGCTCTTGGTGCTTGTTTCAATCCATAAAGTGCTTTATTGAGTCTATACACTTTATCTTCTTGATCTTTAACTTCAAATCCAGGAGGTTGCTGAACATACACTTCCTCCTCTAGAATGCCATTCAAGAATGCACTTTTGACATCCATTTGATATACCTTGAAGTTTTTATATGCAGCATGTGCCAAGAATAGTTTAATAGCTTCCAATCTTGCAACAGGTGCATATGTTTCATCAAAATCTATTCCTTCTGCTTGAGAATAGCCCTTTGCTACTAGTCTGGCCTTATTCCTTATAATGGTACCAGATTCATCCAATTTGTTTCTGTATACCCATTTAGTACCAATGATATTTGCATGATTAGGCCTATCCACTAGTGTTCAAACTTGATTTCTTTCAAATTCATTTAATTCTTCTTGCATAGAAATTATCCAATCTGGATCTGAAATTACTTCTTCAACAACTTTAAGTTCAACTTGAGATAGAAAACAAGTAAACATTGCTTCTAATTGTCTTCTAGTCCTCACACCTTGCTGTATATTGCCAATAACCTGTTCAGCAGGGTGATCCCTTAACCATTGTGGATTCTGGTTAGATTGATTCTCAGGAACCTCATCTTTAGTAGGGTCTGCTATTTCTTCAACAGGGTGTTCAGCAGATCCTTGAACTGCCTCAGTTGTTGCATCAGTAGTATTACAAGCAGGGTGTTCAACAGGGGCAGAATCAGAAACCTTTAAGTCATTAAATCTTTCCAAAACTTCAACACAATCTGGATCAGTGACTTGTAGATTCTCATCAGGTTCACAAGCTTCATCTTCCATACCAGGGAACTTAGGTTCATCAAACACAACATGGATTGTCTCCTCATGTTTTAGTGACCTCTTGTTCAGTACCCTGAATGCCTTACTGACAGAAGAGTATCCCAAGAAAATTCCTTCATCTGATTTTGGTTGGAATGTCTTCAAATGTTCCTTATGATTCAAGATAAAACACTTGCTTCCAAATGGATGGAAATAGGATATATTAGGTGTTCTTCCATTCCAAATCTCATAAGGTGTTTTCAGCAGCTTCTTGTTCACTGAGGTTCTGTTTTGTGTATAGCATGCTGTATTGACTGCTTCAGCCCAATATCTTTCAAGTAGTAATGCTTCACAAATCATAGTCCTTCCTGCTTCTTTCAAAGTTCTGTTTCTCCTTTCAGCAACCCCATTTTGCTGAGGTGTACCAGCAGCATCAAGTTGATGTAGTACACCATTATGTTCACAATATTCTCTTATAACTTTATTGAGAAATTCAGTACCCTTATCTGATCTTATTTTTACTACTGTCAAACTTTTCTCATTTTGTAATCTTTTCAAAAGTTCAGGCATCTTTTGAAGTGTTTCACTTTTCTTACACATGAATACCACCCAAGTGTATCTTGAATAATCATCCACGACAACTAAAGTGTACTTCTTTCCTGTCACACTTGTTGGTGTTACTGGTCCAAATAAATCCATATGCATCAGCTCCAAAACTCAATTAGTTGATTGCTTAGTTTTTGATATGAAGCTTGACTTTGTCTGTTTACCTTGCTGACAAGCATCACATATAGAATCCTTTTTGAATGTGATCTCAGATAAACCAATCACCAGTTTCTTCTTCACCAACTGATTGATATCATCAAAATTTAGATGGTTCAACTTCTTATGCCATAGTCAATTGAGTTCTAACTTGGTATGCACAATCAGACATGTTTCTGGAACAGCAGTAGACCAATCCACAACATACATGTTTTGTTGTCTTCTTCCAGCCAACACAACTTGATCACCTCTTTCACTGATGACAGTACATGTACCTTTGTCAAAAGTGACCTTGTATCCCATATCACAGAATTGTCCAGTGCTCAGCAAGTTGTAGTCCAGTCCTTCAACATATGCAACATTCCTGATTGTTAGTCCATTCCTCACATGTGTGCCATAGCCTCTTGTGTAACCAAGTTTGTTTTTGTTTCCAAAGTTCACTCTTAGACCACCCTTTGCTACATATCTTGTCAGATATTGCTTATTCTTTGTCATATGTCTGGAACATCCACTGTCAAAGTACCAGACACCCTACAAAACAAAATCCATACATTTTAGGTACCCAAATCTGTTTGGGTCCATGATGGTCAGTGGTAAGCATGACCCCTGGCAAATTTCCATAAGGTCTTCTTTGAAAAGTGTCATACTTAGGTTCATACATGTATTCCACACATCCATTAGATCTAACATTTGGTTGTGTAGGATTCACATATACTCTCTGGCCTTTTGGTATATAGTGCTGTTTGGATTGATTTCTTTTGTTAGAAGCACCAGTATAACCATAGGTTTGCTTTGTCGTTAGGAAACAATTTGTAGTATGGAGTCCGCTGAGGTCTCTGCTGAGGTCTTATATAAGTCCTCTGTTGAGTCCTCTGCTGATTCCATTGCCTAGGTTTTCCCTAGCAGTATGGTTGTATATGTTGTTTCTATCAGTGGGGGCAGGAATACTCCAATCATCATCGGTAAGGAACAGTCTACCTTTCCCCCTAAGATAAGTATCCCTTGAATGATTAACATTTTTGGGTTTAGGATTCTTATCCTTGGAATATTTCTGACTTTTACCCTTCTGTCGTCCAGCAGACTTGGTAGCAGGTTTGCTATCAGCAGGTCCAGAAGGCACAACAGTCATATTCTTAGATTTATTCCTTTTATTAGGAGCTGTTGACTTCTTTAACTTCTGATTTTGCTTTCTTGAAGCTTTCTTAGTAGGCTTTACTGCCTCAGCAACCCTACTTGGAGTTGCATCTTTAGCAGGTACAAACTTAGGACCAATTCTGGCACTAGGTTCAGTAACTTTGCTGGATCCACTCCTGTTGGATTGTTGAGTTTCAAATCCAAGACCTGTCCTATCACCATAGGGCTTCCCAGATTTGAATACAACATAGGAACAAGATTGTTCAGCAGATTCAGGGGCTACTGAATGTTCAGCAGACTTATGCTGATTCTATTTGACTTCTTTTTCTTTTCCTTTGAGAGCTCTTAATTCAGCATTTAATCTTTCAACTTCTGATTGAAGAGCTTCTTTTCTACCTTCATAATCGCATAACCAGATTGTATTATCCTTAGTTGATTTAGGATGGCATCCAAAGTTTCTTCACTATCAGAATTTTTGGGATTTGAACCATAGGTGGATTCACAATCACTATCAGCAGGAGTATTAAATGATACAGAATTGTATACCTCCTCTGTCTCATCCATGTTAGCCATTAAGGCATAATCATACAATTCAGCAACCAATGCAGTGTCATCAGATTCATTTCCTTTATCTAATTCAACTTCATAACCAGATTCATCTTCAGCAACCATTGCTTTCTTTCCATGTCATCTTTGTTGACTCTTGCTCTTTTGTAGATCTGGACAATCAGGTCTGAAATGTCCAGGCTTCTTGCAGTTAAAGCAAAGATAATCTGGTTCCTTTTTCTGTTTTAACTCAGGACAATCAGGTTTGAAGTGTCCTGGTTTCTTGCAATGATAACACAAGTAATCATTGTCTTTCTTTGACTCTTCTTTTTTTTCTTTTCACTGAATTTCTTTGTGAAATTCCTAGGTGAACTCTTTCCAGTCTTCATCAATCTAATTTTCTTGCTCAGCAATGCAATCTGCTCTTGCATCTCATCCAACAAAATCATCTTGGGCTGCTGAAGTTTCTTCTTGATGAGCCGTAGCCAATGCTGTAGTCTTTGGTTCCTCTTTTTCTATTTCAGGCACCAGTTTCTTGCTAAACTCATATGCCTTGAGATCTGAAAACAGCTTGAAGGTGTCTTCCTCATGTAGGCTTCTCATTTCCTCTATTGTTGTCACCTTCATCTCCCACACTTTTTTTGCAGGTAGAGTGTTAAGGGCTAATTTATAGTGATTTTTATATCTATTTTCTATATCAATTTCCCCTTCATTCGTATGATTTTCATAGATTTTGAGCTATATATGTAAATATTGAGTAAATGAGGTTTTTAATGGTTAAATATGAAAACGTATCGATTTCTATGCTTATTTGATGATTTTATGTTGTTTTGGAATCGTGTTACGTTTTGGT
The DNA here is from genome assembly GCA_036785695.1 of Gentiana straminea. NCBI lineage: Eukaryota > Viridiplantae > Streptophyta > Magnoliopsida > Gentianales > Gentianaceae > Gentiana > Gentiana straminea. The sequence goes on along the minus strand of JAVUPR010000407.1, from coordinate 3,017,833 downwards.
ATTTTTTCGATGTGTGTAGGTACATATCTTTGACTTGGAAGAGGCTAAAGTCGAATTTGAGGTGTTTAGAGGGTTAGAAGAAGATGTCACAAGTTTACGAGTTCAATGGAGCAAATTTTCCTAAGTACTTAAATCGTTACATATTTTCGACGGAGATTTGACCTAGCTTAGAGGCATTTTCAGGGGAGGACTTCTTCATGAAAATTGTAGATATTTGAAAGAGCTTTCCAACGCACTTTGAATTACGTCAATCGGACTTCTACAACTCAAATGGTGGTCAAGTGGGTAATCAATTTGGGTAAGTGGAAAATCCCGAAATATACTCGTAATACGACGGGCTAATCAAAAAGGCGTTTTCTGAAGAAAAGTCCTTAATGAAAGTTGTAGAGTTTTCCGAGAGCTTTTTTTTAACATTCGGATCATAATTTTTGGAGGTCTACAACTCAAGATATGAATTTTAGAAGTTTCATTCCTAAATCCATAATATTCCGCCTTACTTTTTACATAGCCGCATGCAACCCTAAGGGTACAATAATTCATTTAGCCGCAATTTATTATTCCAGCCGACATTAGCATACATTATCAAAGCAGCCGACTTAGTTATTCCTATAAATATATGCACAGCTTTTACCCTAAAGAGATACAATTTGATACAGCCGCATTATTGACAGCAGCAGCGGCAGTCTTAGGCATTGCAAGGCCGGTCACCCGAGCCTTGTGCTCGGGTGATCCGGGTTAGATTAGGATGTCGTTTTTCTTCCATTTTCGATTCATGGATTCAATCATGTACCAAACTACGTGAGTTTATTTATTTAATTTATTCTGTCCTTATTCGTTTTTCATGATCTTTAATTTATTTTGTATTTTTGTGTGATTATGATGCTATTATGTGAATTAGATCGAGAGATCAGTTTGCTATTGATGTTTACAACATACGGAAGTTGCGTAAACTAGATCACCATAGAAAGATAGGATTTTTAATCATTAATGATGACAAATTAATTGATTAATTATCTAGGTTGTTAGATTCTAAAATACGGGAGTTAACTTGAATCTACACCTTCGTTTTGTTTGAATATCGATCTCAACATTCGGAAGAGGAGAGATCGATAATTGAATTCACTAAGGAATTAGGAATTCATAGCTTGAGAAATAGATTCACTAAGGAATTAGGAATTTGTATCTCGTGTAAAGGTGAAACCACAATTTGAATTGAAATCATGAGATGAACTAGGATTGAAATCACTTGGTTTGTGCACTGTTTGATCCCATGTATCTTTAGTTTAGTTTAGGTTGTGTTATTTTATTTCGTAGGTTAGATTTATTTTAATTGATCTTTCGTTTATTTTATTTGTTCTTTCGTTTATTCGTTTTTCCTAAGTAACAATTGAAAGGAATTAGTGAAATTAGATTCAACATCCCAATTCCCTGTGGATCGACCCTGTACTTACCCTACTATGCTATCAACTACCCGATATTTGGTCGGTTAGGAGTTAGTTTGCATGTTAAGTATAGGTTTATAAATTTTCTTTTGTTTTTATGATGCAAAATCCTCCCAACAAAAGTGGCGCCGTTGCCGGGGAATATGTGTCATGTTGAATCTAGTTAAGTTAGTTCTCGATTTTGTTACGTTTCGTTTTTCGTTTTCAATAAAAGTAGCGTTTAATAGATTGAGAGTTTTTATTTTGCCGTGTTTCGATGACCGTAGGGTTAAGAATGTGCAAAAGTTTTTTACTCAATCTGTTTTACGTGAAGTATGTGTTTATGTGTTTTCTGATCTAACCTCTTTGTGCTTTAATTGAAAGTGGCTGATGTGATCTGTGTTTTAAGTTTTTAGGGTTTGTCTGTGTTTTCCTGCTCTCTGCTGGGTATTCGTTGTATGGACGAGCGTTCAAGTTAGTGAACGCCCGTCCAGTTCTTTAGCTGCAGGTAAACGAGCGTTTGAAAGTATTGGACGTTCGTCCGTTCAAATATTTTCGACTCTGTTCTGGTTTAAAGGACCAGACGAGCGTCTATGCTTTCTGAACGTCCGTCTGGTTGGTTTTCAAGTCTAACGAGCGTTTGTTTTGCTGAACGCTCGTTCAAAGCTGTATTTTGAGGTGAACGCCCGTATGCTGTGCTGAACGCCAGTTCAGTAGTCCAGGTTTTTCTTGATCTCATTCTTAATGCTTTTATTTAGTATGGATTGCTTTCATTCGAGCTTCTGTGGCTAATTGATGTTTACATAGATGTCCTGAACTTATATGTTTTTACCTTTCCATCTATGAATCCATGTTAGATAATTGATCAATTCCTTATATATGATTCGTCTAGGCATGTTATAGTGACTGTCGGTTCTCGTAAGCTTTAACTTGTCTTGTTTTCATAGTTAAAGTAGCTAATGTCGGTTTCCGTATGCTACATACCGCTGTGATGAATCTTGTGAGCTTTGAGACTTATGTGCTTCCTTGTTGTTTATGTAACTCATTTGGGTAGTAACTGTCGGTTTCCCGTATGCTACCATATTTGGCTTATGAGTTATATCTGTTTAGTATAGCTAACTGTTGGTTTCCATAATGCTATCACCTTTGATGAGTCTTAAAGCGCGTCTACACTGCATGTAATGGACAGCACTGTCGTTTATCGTAACCTGTCATTATTTGGTAGACGTTTATTTTATACATGTCATGTTGCTAATGAGTGGGCTAGTTTTCTTTCTTTTATTTTCTTTTATTTTTGCATATCACTTAGATGCATATCATTTAGTTGCATGTCATCTAGTTGCATTGTTTTTCTATTTTTCTTTTATTATTCTTGAGCGTAGTTAACTGTCGGTTTCCGTAATACTACCTCGTTTTTATTTTTAGGATTTTTCATGTAGTTTGCATTGTATTGCATTTTCATGTAGTTGCACCTAGCCTACGAGTTTGTGATATTTTCATGTATATGTATTCCATCTTTATATGAGCTTAAATTTGAAAAATCCCTATGATCCTTTTCTTCATGTGCTTTATTTGTATAAGTCTAATCTTTTCCCCGTAGACACTTTTTGCACTGATCAAGTGGTGCAGGATACTTTCTATAGCTATTGTGCACTTTCACGTTGTATTCGCTTGACTGTGATGCTCCACGCCTGCGAGCTATGCAAGCAATCCTGGTTCTTGTTGGTTCCTCCGGAATTGCAAGCATCCAATCAGCTAAGTTCTCTATTTGTTTATTTCTGTATAACTTGAGGACAAGTTGCAATCTAAGTGTGGGGGAGGGGATAGATGATTTATGTGTCTACTTTCATTTGCTCATATTAGTTATATTTTTCTATGAAAAGTGCTTCAATTTTCAAAAAATTTTGTTTAGTCCTGAGTAACATTTCACTGGCATGCTAGTTTTATAATCTGGCACCTTTAGTTGTTATCGTAGTCATATCATGTTCGAGAATATATTTGGTAATTCGATACTCACTTGAACTTCATTTCACGAACCTATTAGATGAAGAGCCAAATATAGAATAGTTTCCGGTTAGTTAAAGGAAAGTTAATTCTTGATACGAGATAACACTTACTTAGCATTGATGAAAGTTAAGAACTAGTGCTATACTCACGCTAGAACCTCGCACCTTAGTGTTCTTGAGAACTTTGAGAGTCTTTAATGTGTTAGAAATATATTTGACCGAGAGTTTCCAAAGAGTTTGAAAAATATAAAAATATATATATCTATAAATAATAAATGAATAAAATTTCTTTGCGGAATTTTGTTTATATCTATCACCTAGAGTCCATTTGGATACCGCCCCGATACGGGGAGTGTGGTTTACCTTGGACAAGAAGGAATTGAGTGATCTCGGGGTGACCGCCTCTAATGTAGGGGAGAGTGTTATACTTTTGAGACGCGACGATAGGAAATATAAAATATACGTTTTTTTGGAATTCTAAGTCAAGTTGATCTAAACCCAGTAGAGACCCGAAAGGTATTTTCTTGGTACTAAGTAATGGAATTTAATTGTGAGTTGGTTACTGTGTTCTTGGCAATTAGTTTTTGTAAGGTAAGTGCTGTAGATAGAATGAAATTTTCGTTTAGTTGACCGGATAAATGTTAGTGCTTGATGTATATATCAAGAGAGAATCGGTGGAAGTTTAGTAGGTTCTGCACACACAATCACCGAGTGAGTTCGATTTGCTGAATACTAGCTTGTCATGATTTTGACTATATCTCGTGTCAGGTTATGTGGATTCTTGATAGTATGTTCTTGTTTTGTTTTGCTCGGGACGAGCAAAAGATAAGTGTGGGGGTGTTGTTAAGGGCTAATTTATAGTGATTTTTATATCTATTTTCTATATCAATTTCCCCTTCATTCGTATGATTTTCATAGATTTTGAGCTATATATGTAAATATTGAGTAAATGAGGTTTTTAATGGTTAAATATGAAAACGTATCGATTTATATGCTTATTTGATGATTTTATGTTGTTTTGGAATCGTGTTACGTTTTGGTATGTTTTTCGATGTGTGTAGGTACATATCTTTGACTTGGAAGAGGCTAAAGTCGAATTTGAGGTGTTTAGAGGGTTAGAAGAAGATGCCACAAGTTTACGAGTTTAATGGAGCAAATTTTCCTAAGTACTTAAATCGTTACATATTTTCGACGGAGATTTGACCCAGCTTAGAGGCATTTTCAGGGGAGGACTTCTACATGAAAATTGTAGATCTTTGAAAGAGCTTTCCAACGCACTTTGAATTACGTCAATCGGACTTCTACAACTCAAATGGTGGTCAAGTGGGTAATCAATTTGGGTAAGTGGAAAATCCCGAAATATACTCGTAATACGACGGGCTAATCAAAAAGGCGTTTTCTGAAGAAGAGTCCTTAATGAAAGTTGTAGATTTTTCCGAGAGCGTTTTTTTGACATTCGGATCATAATTTTTGGAGGTCTACAACTCAAGATATGAATTTTAGAAGTTTAATTCCTAAATCCATAATATTCCAACGATCTTGCCTTAGCCGCCTTACTTTTTACATAGCCGCATGCAACCCTAAGGGTACAATAATTCATTTAGCCGCAATTTATTATTCCAGCCGACATTAGCATACATTATCAAAGCAGCCGACTTAGTTATTCCTATAAATATATGCACAGCTTTTACCCTAAAGAGATACAATTTGATACAGCCGCATTATTGACAACAGCAGCGGCAGTCTTCTAGGCATTGCAAGGCCGGTCACCCGAGCCTTGTGCTCGGGTGATCCGGGTTAGATTAGGATGTCGTTTTTCTTCCGTTTTCGATTCATGGATTCAATCATGTACCAAACTACGTGAGTTTATTTATTTAATTTATTCAGTCCTTATTCGTTTTTCATGATCTTTAATTTATTTTGTATTTTTCTATGATTATGATGCTATTATGTGAATTAGATCGAGAGATCAGTTTGCTATTGATGTTTACAACATACGGAAGTTGCGTAAACTAGATCACCATAGAAAGATAGGATTTTTAATCATTAATGATGACAAATTAATTGATTAATTATCTAGGTTGTTAGATTCTAAAATACGGGAGTTAACTTGAATCTACACCTTCGTTTTGTTTGAATATCGATCTCAACATTCGGAAGAGGAGAGATCGATAAATGAATTCACTAAGGAATTAGGAATTCATAGCTTGAGAAATAGATTCACTAAGGAATTAGGAATTTGTATCTCGTGTAAAGGTGAAACCACAATTTGAATTGAAATCATGAGATGAACTAGGATTGAAATCACTTGGTTTGTGCACTGTTTGATCCCATGTATCTTTAGTTTAGTTTAGGTTGTGTTATTTTATTTCGTAGGTTAGATTTATTTTAATTGCTCTTTCGTTTATTTTATTTGTTCTTTCGTTTATTCGTTTTTCCTAAGTAACAATTGAAAGGAATTAGTGAAATTAGATTCAACATCCCAATTCCCTGTGGATCGACCCTGTACTTACCCTACTATGCTATCAACTACCCGATATTTGGTCGGTTAGGAGTTAGTTTGCATGTTAAGTATAGGTTTATAAATTTTCTTTTGTTTTTATGATGCAAAATCCTCCCAACATAGAGCTTCCAAGATTTTTGAATTTATTTCTTCCTGTGAGTACTTCACACTCAGCAGGGTCAGTTCATCCATGATTGCATTGAACCTAGATTCCATTTGTTCTATAGTTTCATTTGGCTTCATTTTGAACTCTTGGAACTTCATCTTGGCCACACTGATTTTATTCTTCTTAATTGCATCAGTGCCTTCACAAATTAACTGCAACTTGTCCCAAAGTTCCTTGGCAGTTTTGCAATCTTTGACTTTCATATACATATTGCTATCCAGAGTTCTATAAATGATATCTATAGCAATGTTGTTGAGATTGGCTCTCTTTCTATCTTCAGCTGTCCATTCTCTCTTTGGTTTTGGAATGTACTGGATCTCATTATCCACAGTTACTGCTTTTGTGATCTCCAGTGGTCCATCTGTCAGTACATCCATCATTTCATCATGTGTAGCAGCTAGATAAGCCTGCATATGACGTTTATATTCATCAAATCTATCCAAAGAACACATCAGCATTGTTCTAGCATACTGATTATTATCCATGATGCAAGTTTTGAAATTAGAGACTTGAAAAAAAAATTTAAAAAATTTTCACAAGCACAACAAGTAGGATTACTTCAGAACAAAAGCACTGCTCCGATGCCAATTGTTGGTCCCTTGAAAAGGCTTTGGTTAAGTTTAGAGGGGGGGTTGAATAAACTTAACACTTAAAACTTTTGGAGTCAACAAACTCAGCAACTTCGGCAGTCTGTTGATACCTCGCAGTCCGTCGACCTTCGCAGTCCGTCGACTATTGAACTTACTGAATTTGTGCAGCGGAATTATATCAAAAATTAAGCCTTAATACTTGTTGATAAATATGATACCAAGTATTAGATACTCAGTAGTGTATGTGTGTGAATTCAGTTGCTAGATTCAGTAGGTTGATGTGTTATATAAACTAAATGCAGAATATAAATGCAGAAAGTAAGTAGGTAGTTTTATAGTGGTTCCAGGTGGTGTAATCCTGTCAGTCCACCCTTCTCTTGTGATGTTGGAGGTAATTCACTAGAGATCTTTGATGTAGCTGTTACAAAGATTCCTATGTTGCTTGTCCTTCACCAATAACTATGGCTTCACAAACTGAACACTTGGAACAGTAGGATTGTTGCTCCAAATTTTTCCACCGGTCCTTGAAGGGTAGAATTGCCTCTTCACCACTCCCACACAAACAACAGTCTTTCACACCCCAAAGATGCTTCACTGTCTTTAGTAGATTCTTGTAAAAGAAATATTGAATCAAGTAATTGATTCAATTGCAGCAGCTTGATCAGGATGATATGATCAGCAGCTTAAAGTCTTCAAGTGTGTAAACATGATGTAGCTTGAATGCAGATTACACTTGAAGATTTTCTCTGGATCAGTAGCCTTAAGCTCAGTAGGTTCAGCAGGTGTTTTTCTTGTTAAGAAAATGCAGCTCGGAATTATCTCTTGTTTTTCCTTATTTTTCATCATCATTCTCTGAGTTAGAAGTCCTCTATTTATAGGTAGGAATGCTTGTGACTTATATTTGAAATTCAAATATAGCCGTTCCAGATTTTGTCCCATTTGACTTGATTTCTGTCACTATTCATAGTACTGACAAAGTCAGACTGCTTTTTGACAGTGTACAGTCTGTCCACCCTTTGACTTGGCACCATTGGATAAAGTCCTGAATCATCCCAACGTCCTTTTAATCTCAAACATTGATTTGTTTGATAAATCAGAGGTTGTTAGCTGTCCTTATCCTTGTTTTCTTCCAATGTAATCTTGAATAAATCGAGATATATGTATCAGCAGGTTCATGAGTCTGCTGAAGTACATATCGGTAACCTGAACTATAATTTGCTAATTGTCTTTTATCTAACTTTTATTTATGAAGTTAGATTACACCTTTTTGCATATAACTAAGTTCCAATCATTATCCAACTTAAGGAACTTAGACCTTGTACACAAGGTATATGTGATCAGTTTAGGTCATCACAGACTTCCCTAAATTCTGATTCCATATCCTTGACTTTAATTACTATGTTTGATCCCTTAGCCTTCATTAACTGAGTTTGAGCCCTCAGCCTTCAGCCTTCGCAGTTCCTGATAAGTCTACTAACCTAACTACCCTACTGATATAGACCAGTCTGCTGATGTAAATCAACTGACCATTACAGTGCTTGTTTGATCAAACCTATACAAAGATCAAACTCTAATAAACCTATACATTTGATCTAGACATCTTTTTGCCTTTGCTTTATTACAGTTAGTCTGGCACTCATCACTAAAACTTAAAAATAAGTCCAACAAATAGGAAAGAAGTACACTCTAGTAGTTGTGGATGATTCCTCAAGATACACTTGGCTAATCTTCATGAACAAGAAAAGTGAAACACTTCAAAAGATGCCTGAACTTTTGAAGAGACTACAGAATGAGAAAAGTGTGACAGTAGTAAAAATCAGATCAGACATTGGTACTGAGTTCCTAAACAAAGTCATAAGAGAATAAATGGCGCGCTGCATCAAATAGCAGCTGCTGGAACACCTCAGCAGAATGGGGTTGTTGAAAGAAGAAACAAGACTTTGAAGGAAGCAGGGAGGACTATGATCTGTGAAGAAATGTTACCTAAAAGGTACTAGGCTGAAGCTATCAATACATCATGCTATACACAGAATAGAACCTTAGTGAACAAGAAGATGATGAAGACACCTTATGAAATTTGGAATGAAAGAAAGCCAAACATATCCTACTTCCATCCATTTGAGGGTAAGTGCTTTATCTTAAATCATAAGGAGCAACTGAAGACTTTCCAACAAATATCAGATGAGGGAACCTTCTTGGGATAGTCTTTAGTCAGCAAGGCTTTCAGGGTGCTGAACAAAAGAACACTTAAACATAAAGAATCCATACATGTTGTTTTTGATGAACCTAAGTTCACTAGAATGGAGGATGAAGAAGCTTTAGAACATCCTATACATTTAGAAGTCACTGATCCTGAATATATTGTTGTTCTAAAGAAAATAAATGACTTAAAGGTCTCTGATTCTGGAATTGAAGAAGCCCTTGCAGAAGGACCAGTTGGTAACTCTACTTATACAATAACTGATACAGCTCAAGGATCTGATGATCCCCCTACTGAACCAACAACAGACCCTATTGAAGATCAGGTTCCACTAAATCAAGCAAATCAAGATTTACAATGGTTGAAAGATCACCCTGCTGAACATGTAGTTGGTGATGAAGAGCAAGGTGTAAGGACAAGAGAGCAACTAGAAGCCATGTTTACATGTTTTCTGTCTCAAACGGAACCTAAATTTGTTGAAGAAGCAATTTCTGATCCTGATTGGATAATTTCTATGCATGAAGAACTGAATGAGTTTGAAAGAAACCAAGTATGGACACTAGTGGAGAGGCCTGATCATGCAAATGTAATTGGTACTAAATGGGTATATAGAAACAAACTGGATGAATCTGGTTCCATTGTTAGAAACAAGGTCATACTAGTGGCAAAAGGCTATTCACAAGCTGAAGGAATAGACTTTGATGAGACATATACCCCAGTTGCAAGATTAGAAGCAATAATACTGTTTTTGGCATATGCTGCACATAAGAACTTCAAAGTATACCAAATGGATGTAAAGAGTGCATTTCTTAATGGCATTCTGGAAGAAGAGATTTATGTTCAGCAACCTCCTGGTTTTGATGTTAAAGATCAAGAAGATAAAGTGTACAGACTCAACAAAGCACTTTATGGAATAAAGCAAGCACCAAGAGCAGGGTATGAGCTTTATCTCGATTCTTGGTGAACAATTGTTTTACCAAAGGAACCACTGACAAGACACTTTTCAGAATCAATGATGGTGATGACACCCTGCTGGTACAAATATATATGGATGACGTCTTATTTGGTTCTGAAAATGAAGTGTTATGTGAGGAGTTTGCTAATCTCATGAAAAGTAAGTTTCAAATGAGTATGATGGGAGAAATGAACTATTTCTTGGGATTGCAAGTCAAGAAGATGCATGATGGTACCTTCATTCATCAAACAAAATACACCAAGTAGCTGCTGAAGAAGTTTGGTATGGAAAATAGCACTAAAGTATCAACTCCTATGGGTACAAGCATCAGGTTGGATGAAGATAAAGAAGGTAAAGATGTTGATCAGACTTTATACAGAAGAATGATAGGAACTCTATTGTACCTCACAACCAGCATACCTGATATATCCTTTACAATAGGTGTTTGTGCAAGATTTCAATCAAAACTTAAGGAATGTCACTTAGCTGCGGTAAAAAGGATTCTCAAGTATCTAAAAGAAACCTTGGGAGTATGGTTATTGTATTCAAAGGATGGAAGTTTCAAAGTTATATCCTACTCAAATTCTGATTATGGTGGGTGCATGATTGATTGATAGAAAAAACACCACAGGAACTTGTCAGTTGATGGGAAATAGACTAGTTTCCAGGTTCAACAAAAGCTGAATTCTATATCAACTTCCACTGCTGAAACAAAATACATTATTCTGGAAGCTGCTGTGCACAAGTACTATGGTTAAGACAGCAATTAAGGGATTATGGGATTGAAGAAAGAGAAATTCCCATAATGTGTTACAATACAAGAGCAATAGCAATCACAAAAAATCTTGTTTTGCACTCAAGAACCAAACATATTGATGTGAGACATCATTTCATAAGAGATCATGTTGAAAAGAAAGATGTGGTGGTTCACTATATTCCTACTGAAGATCAACTTGCTGATATATTTACAAAGTCTTTGGATAATGAGAGGTTTGCTAAGTTAAGAACTAAACTTGGCATCATCAAGGTTGACTGGCCTGCTGATAGGTCAATATAGTACTGGAATTCACCAAGGGGACTAGTCTTTGCCCTGCTGGGTGCGCTTACTTGGAAGATTAGTCATTGGTATCAACAATTCTTAAGTGCTCTTATAGTTTGGACAACTGAGCAAATGAAGTTGCCATGGGGATTGGTCTTTGCCCTGTTGGGTGAGCTTACTTGGCAGATCACTCATTGGTATTAAACTTCATCTTGTATTATTAGTTGGACAAAACTATGTTGTATAAAGATCAGTTGTGCATTTTATGTATGAGCAGGCTGTTGAACCTACTGAAGTATATCAGCAGAGTATTTTCACCTTGACCCTGCTGAAGTCTGCTGAAGACAAAGGCTGCTGATAAAGTCAGACTTTAATGAAAGTCAAGAACCGGGTAAATGGATATTAATCTTATCTTTATTACAGTTGTTACAAGGACATAACCATTTCTTACACTAGTGGGATCAGTTAGGGGGACACGTGGCAGTACCACATTTATTTCAACTTGAAATAGTGCGTATTGTACACTACGTGCACAGTGTCCTACTCACTACATCTGCCTATATATTCACACAGACCGTATATGCAAAAAAAAAAATCAGATAATATCCTCTGCAAATTCTTATGCAAGTGTGAAAGCTCTCTCTCGACTTTCATCTTCTTCATTTTATCATTTTTAACATATCAATGGCGGCTGAAGATGTTTATCTTGGATATAGCCAAAGTGTTAGAGGTTATGTTACAAATGCAAATGTAACAACAATGTCAATTAATCTGGGAAGAAGAATAATGAGATATGAAGGTCTAGAAAACATACTCAACATCATATTGGAAAATATTTCATACAAAAATGGTTGTGATTTTTTGAAGAAATATGGTGATTAGAGTTGATATAGAGGCATTTACAACAACTGTAAATGCTCAGGAGATTGAGATTTCTTCAGACCTGTTGAGAGAGGTCTTTGGATTTAGTAAGGGAAATGGAGCTCCTACAAATCCAGATAGTATGGAGTTATCAAGGTTAGCATTTGTTGAATGAATTAGAACAAATCCAGATGCACCAGTTGCATTAAATATCAATGTCAAAAACATTCAACCTGCTGAGCATGTATATTGCAAGAAATCTTTTGGGGTTAGTTGGTAGTTATGATACATTATCAGGACCCAAAATAGACCTGATGATTATCATATCTAGAAGCATGAAATTTGATTGGGTTGGTTTCTATGTGCATTATATGAAAAATGTAATGACTGTGGAGAAAGAAGCCATTAAGAAGAGGATAAGAGATAAGAAACATGTTGGATATATGGGTTCAGGTTTCTTTATCAAGGCAAAACCTTTGGGTTTGATTATTCAAACTCTGTTGAATCATCTAAAGATTGTTAATGTTGCTTCCTTCACCATTAACAAGGCAAGGTACAAGCAAGAAATTAACACTCTTATTCCTGGCTTAGATGATGACGATGAAGCTCAAGATACAGAAAGTGATGACAATCAAGAGCAAAGAACAAAAGCACGAAATGATGCTCAATTTGTTGCATCAAAAAAGACCACAGAGAAGAGAAAAGCTACTGATACAAGGAAGATAACAGAGATGTAAAAGCCAAATAAGACAAAGCAACTAGTAGAAACTGCCAAGTCTACTGAAGTTAGCACTGCTGATGTGCATACTGAGCCTGCCGAACATGTTAAGAAGACTGCTGCAGATATACATAGAGAACGGGTCAGAGAGCATCAAAGAAAAGGAAAGCAATCAGCAAGGAGCAATTGGAACAAACCCCTGTTGGTTCTCCAGATAGACCTTCCAAGAGACAAAAACAAAAGTAGGGCAAACATGGCAAAGGAAGGAGTTGAGAATTCTAGAAGAACAAAGAGAAGTGGAAGAAGTTGTAGAGCCTACTGTGGAGGCTACTGAGATTGTGGAAGACCCTGCTAAAACTGCATTAACTCAGGGGGAAGGAAAGTTGGATGAGACCCCTACTGAGGTGCACACAATTCAAGCGGAATCAAGTGTACAACAGATAGAGTTAGTAGACACAAATATACCTGTTCAAGAGTCTACTGATATCTTTGTGTCTGCTGAGGAAACTTTATCTCATTTGGTGGAAACATTTGGGAGTCACCAAGTTGTAGATTAGACTGCTGCAAGGAAGCCAACATGCATTATGAAAAGTAAACCAAGACTCTAAAGGAAAATCCTGATTTAAAAAGGATCACAAAGTACTTTGCATGGAAGTTTGACTTTTACCAGAGGCAGAAGCCTGCAGCACACCCCATGAGTGGATTTGAAGAGTGGGTTTTTGGAACCTTTGGGGTAGAAAATCAGTTAGGCTTCATTGATACATGATTTATTTCACGTTGAGGATCTATTCTTTAGTATTATTGTTGATAACGATTTATGTTGGACTTGCCGTGCCTTGCACAACTCATATATGTAGTTGCGGTTGCTTTTCGATAATAAGAAAAAGTCATGTTGAGTATATCTCGTTGAATCAAAACTGATTATGTGAAACGGTCTTGCTGTGCCTGTTTTTCTTGGCCTGGGATAGATCACCGTCGCCGGACTTTTTCCAGAAGTAATTTAAAAGTAAAAATAAAAACTAACTAATTGAAGATCCCTTTCGTATATACACATCGCCACCTTGCGGTGGTTATGGCGGAATTGGAGGGTATACAGAGGCTGCGATTGTAGCCATCTCCGCCGGACATTCGTTACCGTCTGTGTATATCACCTCCGACGAACCACCATTGAATCCGGTGGGTGAAGGCTGCATTGGCAACCATAATAATAATAATAAAATAAAAATAAAAATAAAAAATTTGAACACAAAGAGAAGAAGATGAAGACGTCGACGACAATTTCTTCAGCAGGTTATGGGTGGCGGCGTTTTAAATTCTAGCGTTGTCCTTTTGCATATGGGCCGACAGTCCAGCTGTTGTTTTATTATGTTCTTTAATTTTTACCCATAAATGAGTGTGTTAGTATATGTCAACCCAAAAAAAAAAAAAAAACTGCATATTTTCTTTTGACGTAGACCTGTGGCATACTTCGGGCCCACTGTGTGTGTAGCCTTCCCACGGGGAAATTTTAGGGTGGTGTGTCCGCACCGTACGGACACGCTTATTTACACTGCGGGTGTTTTGCCGGAAAAATATTAAAAAAAACACTCTGTAAAACTAAATAAGCGTGTCCGCACCATGCGGACACACCACCCAAAAAATTCCCCTTCTCATGAGGAAAGAATGAAACTGCAGTTTTGTATATTTTGTTGTATATTAAGTATAATGCATAATTTATTATTTGACACCCCTATTCTGGATACCGGGTCATTATCCCGAAAAAAATATCCACCACATATATAATTAAATTTAATGTAATTATACACGTAAGTCTTACGTAAGCAGGCATCAAAGTACAAGTGGAAGGTAAAACGACTGACTCGGGTACTTAAAACAACTACTAAAACGATCGAAAGTAACACAGGCTGCATCTATTACATCATCAAAGACTTTTTATAATCATCAAATACAAATGTATCCGTTACAATTCGTTAACCATAAACTCCAACCATTGATTTCCATCATTACAAAGGACAAGATAATCTATACCCAAAAGTAAACTGAAAGCAACGGTAATAAACGTCATCTGTATCATCTCCGAGTCACTCCTCAGTGGCCTCGAAAACGACCTACAAAAACACCACATTCTCGGGGTGGGAACCACTACAAAAAAACAGCAGTTTTGCGACGGAATTCTTGCGACGGACCTTATTTCCGTCGCAAATTTACGTTTGCGACGGATGTTTTATTGTTTGCGACGGGACACTTGGCGGGACCGATTTTTTCACTTGGCAGGCAATTTTGCGACGGAATTTTTATTATTTTGCGACGGACTATTCAATAAAATTTTATAAAATTATTTTATTATTCTGAATTTAGATAAATTATGCGACGGAATTTAATTTCCGTCGCAAAATGCCGATTTGCGACGGAATGTTTATTACTTTGCGACGGAATATTTAATAATTTTTTTTTAATTATTTTATTATTCTGAATTTAGATGTTTGCGACGGAATTAGGTTTTCGTGTGCGACGGACATTAAATTCCGTCGCAAAACGGCGGATATCAGTCGCAGAATCCCTTTTCTTCCTCATTTCTCTTCTTCATTCTCCCCTCTTCTCACCCCCCCCCCCCCCGCTGAAGCTCTTCCGGCGCCACCTCCTCCCACCACCGCCGCGGCCACCCACAGTATGCTCTTCCCTCCCCCTCCCACCCCCTCTCCCCGGACCCGATTCCCCCCCCCCCCCCCCCCCCCCCCCCCCCGCCGCGTATATATGTATGTAAATTTTTTTTTTCGTTTTATATATAGATATATATGTATGTATGTATATGTATATATATATTGTATATGTATATGTATGTACATTTTTATTTTTTATATATATATATATTTTTTTCAATTTATATTGTATATATATATTATAGTATGTAATTTTTGTATATTGTAGTATGTAATATATTTTTTCCGTTTTTTTTTTCGTTTTTTTTTATGTTTATTTTTTTTAAAATATTTTTTTATATAGTGTATCATATGTAGTGTAGATTTTTAGATATATATGTGTAGTAATTATAAGTTAGAAAATGCTTACTTATGTGTATTAGTTAGATAAGTTAGGAAAATGCTTAAGTATGTGCAAAGCCGGATGTTGGTTGAATTGGTTTGTTGAATTGGTTTGTTGGATGCTTAAGTATGTGCAAAGCCGGATGTTGGTTGAAAATGCTTAGTTTAGAAACCGGATGTTGGTTGAATTGGTTTGTTGAATTTGGATTGAAATGATGATAAGTATGTGCTTACATGATAAGCATAACATACATAAGGTCCTCAAAGGGTGCTGTTCCTACCCGTTTGGAAAATGGTACTGGGGGGTACTTTGTTATCCGGCAAAGCCTCCGAATTATTTTGACGTCGAACCTTTGACCATGAATCGAAAATTTAGGTTATAGTGTTAGTAAGTTGAGTAAAACCTGAGTTTGCAAAAGTGTTGAGACAACCTTCAAAGACTATTGTTAGTCTCATATTTTGTATGATATGATGTGTAGGATTGAAAATGAAGAGAATAGAACGGAGTTGGATGTACGAGAGGTTGGATGCTAACAAGAAATTTAACCGGGTATTTGTGAATGGTGTGGAGGAATTCATAAAACATGCAAAGCAAGCTTAGATTCGTTTCGGGCAAATAATGGAATGATCAAGTGTCCATGTAGTAAGTGTAAAGAACACTAAATTTTCAATCGAACATGACGTGAGATTACATTTAACTAAATATGGGTTTTGCGCAAACTACTATGATTGGGTGTGTCATGGTGAAGAGTTTCCCATTCCGATCAACGTTCGGCAAGAACGGAATGTGAACCCTTATCAGGACATGGTTAATGACGCATTACGTGATAAGATTGATCACGTAAGAGAAGAATTTCTTAACCAAGAGGAGAACAATGAGACACCAAACCCTGAAGTTGCATCGTTTTTTGAAATGCCGAAAAACGCAGAGGAACTCCGTATGTGATGGAAGTAGTGTCTCCGTACGCAAGCGGCTTCTAGGTTGCTCACTTTGAAATGTGATCACAACCTCTCTCACAAATGCGTTGACGGGGTTACCGGTTTGATAGGAGATATTCTTCCGAAGAATAACTTAATGACCTCGAACTTCTATCAAACCAAAAAGTTGTTAAAGGCATTAGAGCTACCCCATGAGAAAATACACTTGTGTCCCGCGGGGTGTATGTTATTTTGGGAGGAGGACGCGAATCTGGACAAGTGTCGGAAGTGTGACCATGATCGATATAAACCGAAAACGAACGCAAGAGGTCAACGTGTGCCTAACAAAGTGATGACTTATTTCCCGATTGGACCTAGACTCCAAAGGTTGTACGCCACGAAACATATAGGCAAGGAAATGAGGTGGCACGCGGAAAACCCCAGGACAAGCGGTATAATGGCCCACCCAAGTGACGCTGAAGCTTGGAAGCATTTTGACCAAATGCACCCTGAGTTTGCTAAGGAGCCTAGAAATATGCGGTTAGGACTTTGCACGTACGGTTTTGCACCTTTTGGTAATTTTGGGAAGAACTACTCTTGCGGCCACTCATGGTTACACCATACAATCTTCCGCCCCGGTTGTGCATGAAAAGACAGCTTTATATTCTTATCGGTGCTTGTACCGGGGCCGAAAAATCCGAAAGGAAACCTCGATGTTTATTTGCAACCATTGATTAAGGAGTTGAAGCAAATTTTGTGGGAAACAGGGTTGTTTACTTACGATGTATCCACAAAACGAAATTTTCATATGAGGGCCGCACTAATGTGGACTATCAATGATTTTCATGCGTATGGCATGTTATCCGGGTGGACTACGGCTGGTGTGAAAGCTTGTCCCTATTGTGGTGATGGAAACAAGTCGTTCGGCTCAAACATAGTGGTAAATGCACTTGGTTTGATTGTCATCGGCGCTTCTCCCCGAAGACCATATTTTTCGCACCGATAAAGGTTTTTGAAGTCCAAACAAGATGAACACGCGACTCCACCCCGTAGATTGAGTGGTGAGGAGGTATGGGAATTTGTACAACACCTACCAAGAATCATTGATGGCTCGATTCGGACTTGAAACGGCTTAAAAACTCCAAGAATGGTTGGTGGAAAAGAAGCATTTTTTGGGATCTTCCGTATTGGAAAACATTGTCTTTGCTTCGACATTGCCTAGATGTGATGCATATTGAGAAAAACTTCTTTGAAAAACTGATTGACACGGTTATGGACGTTAAAGGCAAGATCGCTTGTGGTCCAAAATCTCGCTAAAGATTTGAAAGAGCTTTGCGAAAGCGCCCCGATTGTACACTTGTTCTTGACAAGCGAGAAAAGAAAAGTGTTGTGTGAATGGGTCACCAAGTTGAAATTCCCGACGGTTATGCTTCGGACACCGAGTAGGTGCGTAGATCATGATCAATACATTCTACGTGGTTTGAAAAGCCATGATTGTCACGTTTTTATGGAACGTTTGTTGCCGCTTGCCCTTCGAGAATTGATTCCGAAAAATGAGTGGAATGCATTGACCGAGATAAGTCAATTCTTTCGAGACTTGTGTGTCGCTACCCTAAAAATAGAAGA
This sequence comes from Gentiana straminea, assembly GCA_036785695.1. Lineage (NCBI taxonomy): Eukaryota > Viridiplantae > Streptophyta > Magnoliopsida > Gentianales > Gentianaceae > Gentiana > Gentiana straminea. The sequence continues at coordinate 2,999,789 of JAVUPR010000407.1, read as the reverse complement.
CGTGATTCGTTTAGAGAATAACATTGCCGAGATTATTTGCAAGTTAGAGAAGATTTGCCTCCGGCGTTTTTTAACTCGATGGAGCATTTACCGGTACACTTGCCGTATGAGGTCGAGTTGGTGGTCCCGTGCAATATCGATGGATGTATCCATTCGAAAGGTTTTTGAATCACTTAAAACAAAAGATTGGTAACAAAGCTTTCGTAGAGGGATCAATATGCAATGCGTATTTGTTGGAAGAGATTTCAAACTTCGTTCTATGTATTACGATGATCATATTGAAACAAAAGCAAAGAATCTTGCTTGTTGGTGAGACTTCGGCATCGCCTATCGTTTCAGATTTACCCGAGTTATTCCGTGATCATAATGGTACAACAACCGGGAAGTGCAAGACGAGGTTCTTGGATAATAAAGAATATGACTTTGTGCACAAGTACATATTGTCTAACTGCGAAATCATGAAACCGTATGAACCGTAAGTACCTCATTACTACATATATACAATGCTTAACAGTTTTTTCTGAACAAATATACATTAACTGACAAAATGATTCATTCTTAGATTGTTCGAGCAATTTATTCGTGTTCAACAGCCTCAATTGACCTCGACAGATATTTGGAATAAACATGAAAATGAATTTACCAAATGGTTTGCACAACAAGCATCATTGTTGAATGATGATTTGCTAAAAGCTTTGGCAAGTGGTCCTTCTCGTCAAGTCAAAACTTGGAAACGTTATTCGATTAACGGCTACAACTTTCGGACATTCAACCGGGCAACTGATATTGGTAAATCTTCAGTCAACAACGGAGTTTGTGTCAGTTCCACGGAAGGTGCCGACTATTATGGCACTTTAAATGAAATCATTGAGTTGGTGTATTATGGACATTCGACTCGTCTACAAAGCCGTATTGTTCAAATGTGATTGGTTTGATAATTCGAACGGGGCATGAATGTGCATAAAGATTATAAGATAGTTGAAGTTCATCGTGGTAGGAAATATGGCGCTTATGATCCATTTGTTCGGCTTATCAAGTCGAGCAAGTCTACTATGCTCCATATCCAAGTTTGAAAAAAGACAAAGATCAATGGTCGGTTGTTTTCAAAACAAAGGCAAGATCGACTATCGATGCTCCCGTCGAGGAAACCGTTTTCCAAGAACAAGTGATCAATGATGTTTCCCGATTATCGATCCTCTTAACATTGTCCACCAAGATCTTGATGTCGATGTTGACTCCGATGTTGGGGATAATGACTTGGATGATGATGAGATGGCGGATTTCATTCAACAAGAAGTGGATGTTGAAGCCGAGAATGAAGATGGAGAGGAAGAAGAATCGGTTGATGATCTAGATACTGATGAAGAGGAGGAAGAACTCTTCCATTCTAGTAGTGATAGTGAATAATAATGTATTAAATATTTTATTTTGTCATGATAGTGAATAATAAAGTATTAAACATTGTAATTTATTATTAATTAGTATAAACGCATTTTTATTATAATTGCATTTAGATTAGTATAAACGTCATTTTCTGTGTCAAATAGATGTCAGGTAGAGGTAGAGGTAGAGGTAGACGCGGTAGGGGTAGTTCCCCCTCACCCGGAGCGTCTTCCTCCACACAGACAGCAGGTTTGGATGATGAGATACACCAGATGAGCGAGGAGGATTTTGGTGTCATTGTCAATGGTGACCTAGGATTGCCGGTTTTGGATCCCGAGGGGAGATGGTAAGTTAATACATATCTTGCTTTAATTTGTTTGTATTTTTATTTATATTTTGATTAACCAAATATATTAACAACTTATTGTTTTCAATATGACAGTTTACCGACAACTATGTCAAGAAAATGGCCAAGAACGCCATAATCGGCGGCTTCAACACTTTTGCCACCACGTGGCATAATGCCGCCCGGGAGCAACGGGATAGGTGGTGGCACGCATTTAGGGTACGTCGTTCATATAAATATAACTATATATAAATATAACTATAATTATAACTATACATATAACATATATATAACTATGTTGCGGGGTCATTTCAAATTCGAGTTACGCCACGAGCGCCCGGTTAGGGAAGCTTTTGAGCGGTATGCTATCAACGGGGTCCGTGATTATATGTATCGGGCTCAAACGAACCCCCGTGCTCGGCATTAGATGACCCCGGATATTCTCCGTCGCCGAGGAGTGGATTGGGAGTCCCGTAAGCAATTATTCAATATTTAATTAATAATACTTGTGTTATATATATATATGTATGTACTAACTTGTTTATCTTATGTCGGAATAGGCGTTCCAGAAACATTCGAGAAAAAGAAGCTAAACCGAGCTTCGGATCCGGTGAGGAAGGGAAGATCCCCGGGACACATGCTATGGGCGACGCGGCGTTATCGATTTCGCTCGGGCCATGGAGGACAATAGAGGAGCGCCCCTATCGCCGGTGATCCGGTGAGTAGTTCGAAGAAGAAGAAGTCGGGCAACTTCGTCTCGAGGAAGTTTGAGGAAATCATGGTACGTTATGTATTCTAAATATTATATGTACATTATATATATATATATATATATATATATATATATATATATATATATATATATATATATATATATATACATGTAATTATTGTTACTAACAAATTTATATCATACTTTGCGGGACGTCTTCACCTCGAAGAAGGCGAAAGCCCGGAGACAAAACTCGCTGTTTTTTTGTAGTGAACAAGAGAGAAGAGGGGGTAAGTACATACGTAGTCGGGAAGGTGTATGTAATATTCCGATTTTCGGGAAATGGCAAAACGAAATATTGGATTTGACTCCTTTTATTCGGATTTTAAGTATTTTATTAAATATATGTATGCATGGTTGATATATATATATATATATATATATATATATATATATATATATATATATATATATATATATATATATATATATATATATTATGGAAAATTCTGAATTTATTGGTAATTAAGGGTATTTAAGGAAAAATGGGAGTAATTGGAAAATATATTTAAGGAAAATATATTCAGATTATTCCATAACCTAATTAGTAATCAAATTTCTTCTTCTACGAGCATTGAGAGCGCACAAGAGCAAGGAGAAAGAGCTGAGAGACTTTTCTTGATTTCTGAGTCGTTTCTCAATCGTTTTCAGTTTCGAGAGAAGCATCAGAATCGTCGTAAGGAGAGCATCGTTTCAACCCAAGAAAGTTGAAGCTTTGGCTAAGGTATGATTTTCATCCTAAGGGCTGTTCTTGATCGTTCATGATCTCTTTTGGTTCGTATAATCGTAGTTTGATCGTTCTAGAAGCCGTTGATCGATTCTAAATTGTTGTGGGATTGATCACATAGGTTTTCTGGGAGAGGAAGGATCGTTTGCTACTGTTTTTCTGAGTTTTGGGGCTGGTTTAAAGATGAGAAGCTCTTCCTACGATCTAGTTATGGTTGAGAGTAGTTAGATCATGTTTTTGATGTGTTTTGTATCATTGTTTATGCCTAAAAGATGTTTAGGATTAAGGATTTTTTTGGATCATAAAGGGTATGATTTTCTGGTGTTTTTATGAGGAAAATCGTTTAGAGCATGTTTGGGTTTGAGTAGAAATCGATAGAGTGCATAAATATACATTGTAGCACATTTTGGCCATTTTGCTGTGCCCCGAACCTGTAACAGAGAGTTCAGAGAACTCTCTTAACCATTTTGGCGCACGCCGAAAGATTTGGCGTGCCCCGAACCTAAAACAGAGAGTTAGAGCACTCTCTGGTGCATTTTGGCGCACGCCAAAGGTGTTGGCGCCCCCCAACACTGTTTGAATTATTATATCTTATGTTTTAAGCTACGAGGTGAGTTCTAAACGACGTGTCTTGATAACATTAATGAAACATAAACAAGCCCCGATTGAGTTTCTGATGCGTTTGGTTCCGGCACCGGACGTACTCTTAAAGGGAGTTGAAGTTCGGGACCGTCGGAAGGGCATGAAAGGGCTTGTGCTTTGATGAACTAAAGTTCATCAATGTCTGTGAAATTTCTAGGCCTTGTCCGTGTCTAGAGGTATAGGGAAGAGAGTTGAGTATGAGAGGGAGCTTACTTGAAAACACTTAGGTGGCTAGTTAACAACAAAATGATAAACATACTTGTGTAGTTAAAAGATTAAGATCAATCCATTCTTGGTAAGGCACAAATCCATATCGCAATGTGTGTGCATTCTGAAAGTGAATAACTCTATAAGTCTTTGGACCCTACGTACGGAGGAACACCACCCCGTAAGTCCGAGACCCTACGTATGGAGGGACTTCGCCGAACGTGTGTACTAGCGGAGTCTACCAGAAGAAGCTTCCGTGGTTATTGGTGAGATCCACCAATATGTTGCACCCAGTTACTTCATGGTGAGTAGCACCACGCGTAGTTCCCTTGAATGCTGATGTAACAGAGATAAGCTAGGCTAGAAACGTATAGTCATGAAGTGTCGATGGGCATGGAATGAACCTTAGATCGAGTCGTTCTCATAAAGTTAATTATTGAACTAAAAACTGTTAAAGAGCCTAATTAAATTGTAGCTTCTACTTCTTACTGAGTACTTTGTACTTACCTTAAATGCATTGTTTTTCTATGTGTTTGGGGGAGAGAAGACGAATAGGTGAATTCAGAGTTCGAGGAGGACGTCGATGACGACGTTTAAGGATGCCGAAGTTGAAGAGCTTATTTATTTATGTTTTAATTATTACTTTAGACTTGAAGTTTCATTTGGGAACTTGTAATGACTTTCTAGTTTTTCTCTTTTGGAGTTTATCGTACGTTTTGGATTTCGTTGGTTTCTTTTCCAATGTAATAGATGTTATATTTATATCTTTAGTATGTTGACTTCTATTCTTAGTAGCATTTATGGTGTTGCCGAGTCTTTTAGCTTCCGTTTGCTTTTATTTGATATGACGACCTAGAGGCTTACGTGTAATATTAGATTTATTTAATATTATACGTGCCGAACGTTTCTCTTCCGGATAAGGACTCGGTATCCGGGAGCGGGGAGTTACAGTTGTTATCAGAGCGAAGCGTCTTTTAGGCTTCCTTTCTTTTAAGATATGTTTTTTTTAGATCTCTTAGTAACGTTCTTGTTTTTCCTTTATCATCAGGATGGTGTTCACGAGAACTAGAGCGGGTGCAGAAGCATCAGGAGTTCGTCGAGAGAATCCGACACCAGTTGTAGGAGGCGGTTTTGTGAGGCAGAATCCCTAACCTTACCCGAGTTTTTCTCCACCCCTTCTTCCTGCGACCCCCACACCACTATCCCAGCGGATCTTGTCGCCACGACCACATCAGAATCCTACACCGTGACCTCATCAGGAGCAACCTCCGCAATGGCACGTAGGAGGTTCGGTTCAGTTTTTATTGGTAAGTGATATTCCAGCGGGTTTTGTACAACCACCAGTGACAGTAGTTTACCCGCCATAAGTAAGTTACCTTCCACCACCACCTGTAAGCTATCCTCAAGCCACAGCTTACCCTCCCCACCAACAAACCTTCTACCCTCCACCGTTAAGTGTTTATCCTCCACCGGTAAGTCACCCCTCACCACCAGTGTTTCACCACCAGCAACAGTAGACCTTCTATCCACCTCCAGTAGGTCACACTCCTCGACATACTGTACCTCCATCACCATGTTTTGACCATCAGCAAGGCTATGGCTATCCACCCTACGGTTTCTATCAACCACCGCCATACCAACAGCCTTACCAAAAAGAAATACCTTTTGGATACCCTCCAGTATACCCACAAGCCCCACCAGTTGGACCAGTGTTTGAGCAACCACCACCAATGGATTGGTATACAAAACTGAGGAGGAACCGGGTACATGACTTTTATGGGAATGTGGAACATTCAAAGGCTGAGGAATGGATAAGGTGTTTTGAGAAGGCTTGTAAGAACATAAATGTTCCTGAGACTGAGATGGCACGGTTAGCAGTTGGATTTCTTTTGGGTTCAGCTGAATCTTGGATCGACGCTATAGAGAGCAGCAATGGGAAAGTGACAGATTGGGAAAGTTTTAAGGCCATGTTTTACAATGAGTGCTTTCCAGCAACAGTACAGGCAGACAAGGTAAGTCAATTTTTAAAGCTCAAGCATGGTATATATATGACGGTATCTCGGTACACCAACAAATTCAACGAGTTTAGAAGGTTCTACCCTGAGCTTATGAAGGTTGAAGAGAGAAAGATGGCATTCTACAAAGAAGGGTTATCCTACGAGATACAATCTGGTATGTTGGGTTTCATGGCAAGAAACATGGCTGAACTGTTGAATAAGGCCTTGGAAGTTGAGACCTTCAGGAAGAAGGGCACCGTTGTCATTGAAGTAAAAAGGTCTTTGGAGAGTAGCCAAGTAGAAGATCAAGAAGCACCTCAGCAGCAAAATGAGAAAAGGATTACGGCACCACTGACGGTAAAGTCATCTGGCAGTGCCTTGGTTTGTCCGAAGTGCAAAAAGAACCACTCCGGGGAATGTCGAGCAGGTTCGAATGGATGTTACCTTTGTGGAGATATGGGACACTACTCAAAAGCTTGCCCTGTAAGGAGTGCTAGGAGAAATCAGGAGATCAACCAAGAAAGGGCAAGTCGACCAACAAGGGTGTTTGCTTTGGATGCAGCCATACCAGGTACCTTTTAGTTCATTTGTTTTCTTAAAATATTCATATGGCATGAATTAAATTCACGTTGTAATTATAGTTAAGTAGATGAAATAACTCTTAGGCACATTTTTAATGGATAACATAGCTATAACAACATTAATTTATACGAGAGTGTCAAAACTTTTGTGTTAAGTAAGATAGCTAGGAAGTTAAGCCTACCCTCAACCTTTAAGAAACCTTTATGGATCATCTGGGTACAGTGAATTAGATACAGCTGAAGCACTTTGTAGAAGATTAGTTAAGTGCAGTCCAGTGGTTTAGGAGTGTTTGGTCAGTCGGTTTCTTGAGCAAGGATTTGGGACAGTCCGGGAATCAGTAGTGTTTGTTAGTGAGGTTGGCAAGGGCAGTTTTGTTACCATGGGGAACAAGAGAAGCTTCGAGTTGGTTCGTGTTGAAGAAGGAGTTGCTAAGGAATGGCAAGGGTTTGGGTACGATCAAGTTTTGAGGACGAAACTCCTTTTAAGGGGGAAGGAATCTAATTTTCCGATTTTCGGAAAAGGGCAGACGTGTAATTTTGCGAAAACGAAATATTGGGTTCGGCTCCTTTTATTCGGAGTTTAAGTATTTTATTAAATATATGTATGTATGGTTGAAATATATATATATATATATTAAGGAAAATTCTGAATTTATTGGTAATTAAGGGTATTTAAGGAAAAAGGGGAGTAATTGGAAAATAGATTTAAGGAAAATATATTCAGATTATTCCTTAACCTAATTAGTAATCAAATTTCTTCTTCTACGAGCATTGAGAGCGCACAAGAGCAAGAAGAAAGGGTTGGGAGACTTTTCTTGATTTTTGAGACGTTTCTCAATCATTTTCAGTTTCGAGAGAAGCATCGGAATCGTTGTAAGGTGAGCATCGTTTCAACCCAAGAAAGTTGAAGCTTTGGCAAAGGTATGATTTTTGCCCTAAGGGCTGTTCTTGATCGTTCATGATCTCTTTTGGTTCGTATAATCGTAGTTTGATCGTTCTAGAAGCCGTTGATCGATTCTAAATTGTTTTGGGATTGTTCACATAGGTTTTCTGGGAGAGGAAGGATCATTTGCTACTGTTTTTCTGAGTTTTGGGGCTGGTTTGAACATGCTTAAAAGGTGAGAAGATCTTCCTATGATCTAGTTATGGTTGAGAGTAGTTAGATCATGTTTTTGATGTGTTTTGTATCAATGTTTATGCCTAAAAGATGTTTAGGATTAAGGATTGTTTTGGATCATAAAAAGGTATGATTTTCTGGTGTTTTTATGAGGAAAATCGTTTAGAACATGTTTAGGTTTGAGTAGAAATCGATAGAGTGCAGAAAATTACATTGTAGCAGATTTTGGCCATTTTGGCGCCCACCAAACCTTTTGGCGCGCCCCGAACCTGTAACAAAGATTTTAGAGAACTCTCTGAACCATTTTGGCACACTCCGAAAGCTTTGGCGTGCCTCGAACCTGAAACAGGGAGTTAGATCACTCTCTGGTGCATTTTGGCGCACGCCAAAGGTGTTGGCACCCCCCACATTGTTTGAATGAATATTTCTTATGTTTTAAGCTACGAGGTGAGTTCTAAACGACGTGTCTTGATCTAATGACATTAATTAAACATAAACAAGCCCTGATTGAGTTTCTGATGCATTTGGTTCTGGCACCAGACGTACTCTTAAAGGGAGTTGAAGTTCGGGACCGTCGGAAGGGCATGAAAGGGTTTGTGCTTTGATGAACTAGAGTTCATCAATGTCTGCGAAATTGCTAGGCCTTGTCCATGTCTAGAGGTCAAGGGAAGAGAGTTGAGTTTGAGAGGGAGCTTACTTGAAAACACTTAGGTGGCTAGTTAACAACATAATGATAAACATACTTGTGTAGTTAAAAGATTAAGCATCAATCCATTCTTGGTAAGGCACAAGTCTATATCGCAATGTGTGTGCGTTCTGTGAGTGAATAACTCCATAAGTCTTTGGACCCTATGTATGGAGGAACACCACCCAGTAAGTCCGAGACCCTACGTATGGAGGGACTTCACCGAACGTGTGTACTAGCGGAGTCTACCAGAAGAGGCTTCCGTGGTTATTTGTGAGATCCACCAATATGTTGCACCCAATTACTTCGTGGTGAGTAGCACCATGCGTAGTGCCCTTGAATGCTGATGTAACAGAGATAAGCTAGGCTAGAAACGTATAGTCATAATGTGTCGATGGGCATGGAATGAACCTTAGATCGAGTCGGTCTCATAAAGATAATTATTGAACTAAAAACTGTTAAAGAGCCTAATTAAATTGTAGCTTCTACTTCTTACTGAGTACTTTGTACTTACCTCAAATGCATTGTTTTTCTTTGTGTTTGGGGGAGAGAAGACGAACAGGTGAATTCAGAGTTCGAGGAGGACTTCGATGATGACGTTTAAGGACGCCGAAGTTGAAGAGCTTATTTATTTATGTTTTAATTATTACTTTAGACTTGAAGTTTCGTTTGGGAACTTGTAATGACTTTCTAGTTTTTCTCTTTTGGAGTTTATCGTACGTTTTGGATTTCATTGGTTTCTTTTCCAATGTAATAGATGTTACATTCTATCTTTAGTATGTTGACTTCTATTCTTAGTAGCATTTATGGTGTTGCCGAGTCTTTTAGCTTCCATTTGCTTTTATTTGATATGACGACATAGAGGCTTACGTGTAATATTAGATTTATTTAATATTATACGTGCCGAACGTTTCTCTTCCGGATAAGGACTCGGTATCCGGGAGCGGGGCGTTACAGGGTAGAAGAAATGGTTACACAACATATAACATATCATACATAACAAGTAAATTCTAAAATCTCTACCACATAGGTTGCACTGAGATCACTCCCACACTCTACTAGATCACATTGTTCATCCTCACGCACATAAGTTTGTTACATCAATATCAAAATACACTACGCATGGTGAAAATGCACCACAACATGGTTTGCACCGCTCTGGGGGCATGGACTCGTGTTCCATGTGGGAGTTACACGTTGTCCCGAAGGAGTAGTAAGTGTCCCATGCTTCAATATCAAAAATGTGCCTCGCCAATGATATTGACGTTTTAGGTTTTAGACATCCACATATGTATTTACGAGTTTATATCTAACCACCTGATTCATTCACATAAAGGCTTTCTAAGGACTTCTAGTCCTAGACATCTAGTTATACTACCTAGCACGTTGTAAAATGATCAAAGACTACTAAGTCAATGTCCCACAAGGCCTAAACAATGTCTTCCGGTGCTCCCACATTCTCCCCGCAGAGGATCTTAGTTGTGGTGTTGAGCCAAGGCTACCAGATGTCGTAGTTAAGACATTGCAAATTAACATATAATGTTCCACAAGAACATACAAGCCACATCGTATCGTGTAATACACATAAAAGCACAAAATTAACATAATACACATTTACCGTAATATACCAAACTTTTACTCTAAGCATTAAATATATATAGTACTTTGTTGTGCATAATTTTTTAGTATATAAATTAAATAAGGTTACTTACCATTTATATTATCTAATAAAACAACTATATTAATAACCCCTTTTTTTTCCCGGAATTCAAAGGAATACATAACTAGTTTATATATATTTTCTTAAATGCTTACAGCAGCAAGCATGGAAGGATTCATATTTTTTTTTTCTTTTCCCTGCTGTTTCTTTCTCATCCTTCTACTCTCTTTCATTTACGAAGTCGGCAAATGATATACTTCTTCCATTTTTCATTCGACATCATACTAAATAGATAGAATAGAATATACAAACAAATAGCAGCAGAACCTGTAACGAGAATGAAGAATAGATCATTAAATAAACAATAAAAAAAATCAAAACACTGTAATAAAGAACACCCCTTACCTTTTAGAAATTTGATAATAAATCGAAAGCAAAAGTTGAAGCAAAACACGTGAATTCTTCGATTCACGACTCCTATGATCAACCTATGATATTTAAACGGCCAACTACGATTAGCACAATATCTATTTCTACCAAGCTCAAATTTTCTCAAGAACGAAAGCGAATCTAGATTTTAGGGCTAAAACGAAAGTTTACCGTATTGATAACGAAAACCATGGAAACAATTGTCTTCTCCCAGTGATCGATTTCTTCTATTGTTGTCTGCGCGAACGATCAACCGATTAGGCTCGCGATTGGAAAGTTCGTCCCCCATTTTTCCCGTTCTTCTGCGTCGCTCCTCCTGCGTATTCTTTTCAGAATTGCCAACGTGATTTTAGGAGGTAATAATGTGATTATTTCCTTAAATACATAATTAATAATTAATTAAAAGAAATCCTTTTTAATTAAATAAACCCTTTTTAATCATTCAAATCCTTTTAATTAAATAATAGGGATAAATTGTAATTAGGTTAAAAATAAATTACCACCAATTACCATTTTTACCCTTCTTGAAAATTCGGGTTGTTACATCCCTTCCCCCTTGAAACAAGTTTCGTCCTCAAAATTAAATATAACTGGGAGGTTCTTGAACTCTGGAACATCACAAAACGTCTCGTCTTCTATCTCTCATATTGCCTCTATCGGTGTGACTTCTTCACTGAACCGAGACTAGTTGTATGTCTTCCTTCTTGACATTCTTCATCCATTTTGAGGTCGATGTTTGCTTCAACATCTATGTAGGTTAAGCATTTCCTTTTTATTGACACAAGAAGGACGCTATGCACTCATGACAGAGATTCTGGTAACTCCAAACGGATAAACTAAATGCCCGACTTTAGCCAACATCACGCAAGGGCTTCCATAACTAGGGCTTAACGGCAAGTATACCCAAACCGTCTTACTCCTTTAATTGGAAACGTCTTTGAATACACTTTATCTTCATCATCAAACTCTAACAGTCTTCTTCTGCATGAATCTTCTACCTTTCTTGAGCCATCTCGAAGTTGTGACTGTCCACGTGAATCTCTTCTCTGGCTTGTTGTACCAACTCTTGTCTTCTAATATGTCTTTGTTTCACTTTATCTCAGAAAATTGGCGTTCTACTCTTTCTTCCAGACAAAGCTTAGAAGGTGGCATCTGGATGCTCGTGTGGTGATGAGCGAAAAATTCACCCACTAAAAATACATTTATAAAGACTCGCAACTGTGAGTAAACTAACTCTCTAACTGGCAGAGTACCAGGTCGATTGCTAGGATAGCTACAGGAGTACGAGGTCGTCCCAAGAGAAATGTGGTTGTGAGTACCAAAGCGAACGTAAAACTTAGTCTAGGCGGTCAAAGTTTAGGTGGAGTGTTATACTAAAAATAGAAAAGAAAGAAAGAAAATTAAACTACTTGGTTTTAAAAGACATAGCCGAACCATGATCAAAATAGTTAATTTCAACCCCACGGATAGACAAAACTGGAAGTGTGCAAATGAACTCTCACACTCAATCTCACGGGTGCGTGCTCCTAATTCTGATGCTAAAATCTGAACAACTCTCCTTCAACATCCTATGTGAGGTTAACTAATTCTCCCTTTAGAAAACCGATTAATCTAACATGATTAAGTGTTGTGAGACGCTCCGTTTCCACAGAAAAACCTCGTTAAGGAAACAAGTCCGAAATTACTCGGTCGACGTTACTACCCCCGATACTCATCAACGTACTACACCGAACATCTTAACGAGAATGTGTCAAAGCAGTAAAACCGAAGCTTTACCTAATCCATGGTCTACCCGAAATACTCCGTGAAACAACTTGTCATCGTTGGCTCAAGAACCACCCGGCACTTCATAGTTCAACCCCGGGATCTAACATTAAAATACACTAATCTAAACTACCACATTCAAATTATTATGTTGATAATAATACATCGATGAGCGCGGGCCTGAATTCACGACCTAAAACCCGGTATGTTTTACCTCCCGATCTTAGAACCCTTTTTCCCACACCCCTCTCTTTGAACAACTCTAAAGAGTGATGTGTGTGATATTTGACCTAGGTTGTCAATCTAGCCCAAAACTCGTTATAACAAGTTCTAAGACGTGAAATATGCGAGATACAACAATAAAAAACACTACACACTCCTTATTTCATTTTCCGAGGGTTGATTTCACCAAATTTTACATGATTCGACTATAAAAAGATTAGCTACTCATTATATATATAATAGTATACATATATATAGATATATATATATATATATATATATATATATATATATATATATATATATATATATATATGTATGTATATAGATATATATAATGAAAGAAACAAAACAAAAGATAACAAAATGAAACGATAACTATAGATATAGATATATACGTATATATATATATATATATATATATTACAAAAATGAAAAGAACAAGAAAGAAACAACGGAATTGAAATTATATTAAAACGATAACTGTTCGGGTTATTACACCGACATTATAACTACATATATAACTACATATAGGCCCCCCAAAACATAATAAAAAGAAAAGAGTAGGAGAAGAGGGGCACCTCAAATGGAAGGGGAAAGGGAGGTATATATAGGGAGAGATATACAAACATATATATATATATATATATATATATATATATATATATATATATATATATATATATATATATATATATATATATATATATATAAGAGCACATACGTGGGATATCATTTAGAAGCATGTGGGTGTAATGATGAGTCCTCACATGTCCTCACATGCACCACATGGGAGAATATAATCAAGTTGGGAGAATATCTCCACTTTTCCCGGCATTTCTATTGCGGCGCTTATCGATAAAATAGTCATAACTTGAGTTGTAGACCTCCAAAAATCATGATTTAAACGTCATTAGAAAGCTCTCGGAAAACTCTACAACTTTCATTAAGAACTCTTCCACAGAAAATGCCTCTAAGTTGGGTCAAATGTCTGTCGAAGATATTTTACGGTAGAAGCATTCAGGACAATTGATCCGTTTTAACTCGTAAGCTTATGGCATCTTCTCCTATCCCTCAAAATACATCCTTTAGGCCCAAAACGTGTCGTCACTCGGGGTCTTGGTCAACATATAATTCTGCAATAAATCACCAAAACACCAAGCGTAAATCCGACACGACACACCGGTTACTAAACCGGTACAAAACTTAGTAAAAACTTATAAAAACACAATATTTTACATAATTATTACTACTTAGATATTTAGATGAAACTTATGAATTAATGACTTAAAATGATATAAAAGTGCTCAATATAATATCAGAAGCGGGTTGAAATGTTATAAAAATAACAGTGAATTTTTTCGTCATCACAACCCCCCACTTAGCTTTTGGTCGTCCTCTAACAAAACAAGCGATAAAAATTAAATGAATGAGGAAAAATTCATGAAGATAAGATATGAATGACAATCAGATGATGCAACCATTCGAATCATAACTACACGTTAACCGCAATATAAATGTATAACAGAGTGAGTGTGTGACAAGCCTTTTCAATTTCCACTATCCTCTCTTGAATAATTCAAGCAAACGCACAAATATCCATTCAGACAATCCTAATGACTTTCCTAGGTATAGGCAGTAACAATTCCACACAACGTCCTCCCGTTGTACTTATTAGGATAATCCCTAATGCATATCATTCAGTTTATACTGGGGATAGTCAGAAGATAACTAAGTTGTTGTTGTTGTTTTTTTTTTTTTTCTCATAGGACACTAAAATATCCGAACTCATTGCCAAAATCGACTATCTTTCAAGCGTCATGAGGTGAGATCGAATACATTAATACCTATCTAACTCTTCTTTTTTTTCTTTTTTTTTAAAAAAAAATTATTTATGTGTAGCATATGCCCTCATTCCCAGCAATAGGATGTTTCGTGATAACACCCTAGCTGGACTACTATCATCAGGCAGTCGGGAGCTTTTAAACCTCATAGTGATATAGAACGTTTCGTGATAACGCCCTACCGCACTCAAATCATTGGTAGCTACAACCGACATATAGTTTATCTTAGTTTAGTATTCTTCCTATCACATTCAAACCTTCAGATATTCACAGTACATGTTCAAAAGTTAGGTACTAAGTTACTACTATCTCTAAGATAAACCACTAGGATACTGAATGGGCACAGTTTAAAATTTTCGCTTCAATATCAAAGGCTTACGTGAAGGAATTCATGTTATACAAATAAATTTGGGGTTAAAAATGCACTTACGGTTCAAATTGGTTATACAAATCCAAATTGATCATTACATCTTTAAATCCATGAAATTTATGCCTTGTACAATTTATTTTAATCAACTAAATAATGCTCGAAAAAGAATAAAAAACTAAGGGTTTAAACACTTAATTCCATTTCTAAGCCAACCACGTCTCTATCCCCCACTTACGATTTTGCATTATTCTCAGAGTGTAAATGAGATAGAGAGGAGAACGTAGCTTATAAACTTGGCAGAAAGGTGCTATCGAATCCCGTAACAGCCATGAGAAAGCAAGTCCCGAATCCCTATATGAAACAACCAAAACAAAGCAAACACAGGACATGGTCCTCGTGCCAAACTATGCAATAGGGATATGGGAATAATAAGATAATGGCCCTGTCACGTCAGAAAATTCGATAGGCAATATAATAGCTTTAGATGGAAAAATAACCATACTGGTAAAGCACGAAACATCTAAGCATATATGTATCATATGAGCATATATCATAGTCAAGTCAGCTATTCCTAGATTCATTTTTATTACACACAATTTTATTAAGGCGGGAATACTCACCACTATACTGCAACAACAAGAAATTTGAAACAGACTAGATCATAAAATGAAATGTGTGAAAGAGTATAGAGTCTTTTATACCCAGATCCTCAAGGATTCAATAACCTAAGTCCAAGAAATGATACATTTGAATTTTTATCTTTATACTCCCTCGGGATTTTCGGATAACCACCTAATCGTTCCCTTTTAATGACATTCAAACATTCATCCTGAGACTTGGTTGTGATTTGTGTTCATCTTTCATCACAGATTCTACATTTCATTAAGACTAGGCTCTATCAAATTATTTATTTAACGGGCTGCCTCCCGGTAGCGCTTTTGTTTAACGTCGTTTGCTCGACAGGTTGACTCTATACAGACTCAATTAACCAAAATCCGAACTTAAGAAGATCAACAGCTTAAGAAAAGTGATCAAAGCGAGAACCATCGAAATTAAATTATCTAGAAACGTACCTCGTTTGGTTCTCGATGCTATCTCCTCCCAGCCGTCGAACCTTCTTTTATCAGCCTGTCGAACCATCTTCTTTTGAAAATCACCATAAAGCTCATCCATTGGGGAGTATACAAATTGGACCGCAGAAAATTCATCCTCACAGAGTGGACGAATATAGTAATCTGGGACCGTCGTATCAAATATTACCAACTCTCCCAGTGGCTCTACCAAAGATGGCCGATCAATCTCTCGCTCCTCTAACTCTGTCATCTCCAAATCTTGCACTTTTTCTTTGCAAACTGAATTATCAACCTTATTCTCAACCTGAACTTCTTCAGTGATAACATCCTCATCCTTAACCACCTCACATGTCTCTGCCTCTTTCACATAACTCACTAATTCAATCAATTGCCCTACCTTGTCTTGAAGATTTCTTATGGCGGAGTCAGTACTTACCTCGAACTCCTGCATGTCCAACAGTCGCTCTTCCAAGATCTGGTTCAATCGTTCTAGTTGCTCTATTTGACTGTCGGTGAATTCTTCTTGTGGCATGGGGGAAAACTGATCGTATTGACTTTGATATATTGGAGGTGAGTAGCAGTCTTCTTGCCATTCCAGACACTGATCAGATGGCTGAATATGGTTGAAGCTATCAACGCATTGAGCATGAACACCGTAATCCTGATAAGCACCAGGGTTAGGACAACCCTCGTAATATTGTGGCTCATAACTCGAATAACCATAATTCTGGTCCTGGTATGCATTAGGGCACTGATAATCCCCTGAACCTTGGTTATTCTGCTGTTGATACTGAGGTTGAGGCACGAACTATTGTCGATAACATTGTTCCGGTGCCTGAGGTTGGTAGGAGTATTGTTGTTCAGGTGAGTAGTATTGATTGAAAAATCCATCCATTTAAGCTCAATCTGCAAGATCTCAGAAAACAACACAAAAACAATAAAATTTTTCTTTTTTTTTACTTTTTTTTTATTTCGTTTTTTTTTATATATATGGTAGCCGAAGATCCTAAGCCTCAGTTCTAGCTGGACTTACAAGATATCAACCAAATATAACAACCCCGTAAAGAGATTGGGTTGAGTACCAAAGTCGTATTCAAACTGAGTTCAGGACAAAA
Organism: Gentiana straminea; assembly: GCA_036785695.1. NCBI lineage: Eukaryota > Viridiplantae > Streptophyta > Magnoliopsida > Gentianales > Gentianaceae > Gentiana > Gentiana straminea. The sequence continues at coordinate 2,982,855 of JAVUPR010000407.1, read as the reverse complement.
TCACTTCAGCATCCCAAGACTCTTATCGAAAGTAAAATAAAAATAAAAACCTAGGCCCAAGCCTTCGGTTCACTTACAAGATATCACAACAATATCACACATTTCCCCGGCAACGGCGCCAATTTGATAAGTGAATTTTTCGCAATTCGGCTCGATCAAATACTATTTATAAAACTCGAAACCTTAGGCAAAACTCACTCTCTAACCGGCAGTGAACCGGGTCGATCGTAGGTAGTGCGTTCAGAGTCCGAGGTCGATCCCACAAGGAGATTGAATCGAATATAAAACTCGTGTTAAAATCAGAGGGCAAGGAGTATATGAACATGACAAAAGATTGAAGCTTTTATTATTTCACGGCATAAACAAGGATAAGAATCAAGACTTTTACCCAGAGTAAATTTCATCAAACTAATGATCTACACAATCAAAACCATATTGTAAGAGAACAAATCGAAATTAGAAAACTCACAATAATGAGAATCAAAACATTGTAGATCAAGACTTTTGAATCCCGAATCAACAAAAGATATTAACCTTGAATTCATACAACGATCCCATTCATGAACTCCACCAAGCCATCGATCGAATATCGTATTCTACTCATTATATATAAAAATCTAAACTAAGAAATTGAAATACGGAGCCTAGTCCGGAGCTCTAATCCGGCTATTTAGATGTCAACCTGTCATAACAACCGCCGAAGCGGCTGGGTTAAGCACCTAAACCGGCCTTGAACTTCGTCTAGGCAAATATAAATTTTAGGATTCCTTTAATGGAATGGGAATAGGGAAGTATATATAGGGAGAGATATACAAATATATATATATATATATATATATATATATATATATATATATATATAAAAAGAGCACATGCGAGCCATCATCAAGCACATGGGAGGGAATATCCATCATTGCAAGTAACATGCACCACATGGGAGAATATAATCAAGTTGGGAAAATATCTCCACTTTTCCCGGCGTTTCTATAAACGGCGCTTATTGATAAAATAGCCATAACTTGAGTTGTAGACCTCCAATTGACGTGATTCAAAATGCGTTGGAAAGCTCATTTGAATATCTACAACTTTTATGAAGAACTCTTCCCCAGAAAATGCCTCTAAGTCGGGTCAAATGTCCGTCGAAGATATAATTCATAGTGGTACTACGAACCACTGATCCACTTGACCTTTTAAGCTTGTGGCACACTCTTATATCCCTAAAAAAACCTCTTTTAGGCCTCAAAACGTGTCGTCACTCGGGATTTTGGTCAACCTATAATTCTGCAATAAACCACCAAAATACCAAACGTAAATCCGACACGACACTCCGGTTACTAAACCGGTACAAAAACTAGTAAAATCACATAAAAACACGATATTTTACAAAATAGTCACGACTTATATATTTTTATGAAATTTAGGAATTAATGACTTTAATTGATATAAAAGTGCTCGAAATGATATCAAAAGTGGGGTAAAAAGTTATAAAAATAACAGTGAATTTTTCCGTCATCACAACCCCCCACTTAGCTTTTGGTCGTCTTCGAACAAAACAAGCGATAAAACAAAATGAATGAGGAAAAATTCATGAAGATATAAGATTTAAGGAACAACCAGATGATGCAACCACTCGAATCATAAAATATTGGTCCCCGGCAACGGCGCCAATTTTTTGATGAGAGAAAAATACACCCACTAAATATTGGTCCACGGCAACGGCGCCAATTTTTTTGATGAGCAAAAAATTCACCCACTAAAAATACATTTATAAAGACTCGCAACTGTGGGTAAACTAACTCTCTAACTGGCAGAGTACCAGGTCGATTGCTAGGATAGCTACAGGAGTACGAGGTCGTCCCAAGAGAAATGTGGTTGTGAGTACCAAAGCGAACGTAAAACTTAGTCTAGGCGGTCAAAGTTTAGGTGGAGTGTTATACTAAAAATAGAAAAGAAAGAAAATTAAACTACTTGGTTTTAAAAGACATAGCCGAACCATGATCAAAATAGTTAATTTCAACCCCACGGATAGACAAAACTGGAAGTGTGCAAATGAACTCTCACACTCAATCTCACGGGTGCGTGCTCCTAGTTCCGATGCTAAAATCTCGAACAACTCTCCTTCAACATCCTATGTGAGGTTAACTAATTCTCCCTTTAGAAAACCGATTAATCTAACATGATTAAGTGCTTGCGTGAGACGCTCCGTTTCCACGTAAAAAAACCTCGTTAAGGAAACAAGTCCGAAATTACTCGGTCGACGTTACTACCCCCGATACTCATCAACGTACTACACCGAACATCTTAACGAGAATGTGTCAAAGCGAAAAACCGAAGCTTTACCTAATCCATGGTCTACCCGAAATACTCCGTGAAACAACTTGTCATCGTTGGTCAAGAACCACCCGGCACTTCATAGTTCAACCCCGGGATCTAACATTAAAATACACTAATCTAAACTACCACATTCAAATTATTATGTTGATAATAATACATCGATGAGCGCGGGCCTGAATTCACGACCTAAAACCCGGTATGTTTTACCTACCGATCTTAGAACCCTTTTTCCCACACCCCTCTCTTTGAACAACTCTAAAGAGTGATGTGTGTGATATTTGACCTAGGTTGTCAATCTAGCCCAAAACTGTTATAACAAGTTCTAAGACGTGAAATATGCGAGATACAACAATAAAAAACACTACACACTCCTTATTTCATTTTCCGAGGGTTGATTTCACCAAATTTTACATGATTCGACTATAAAAAGATTAGCTACTCATTATATATATAATAGTATACATATATATAGATATATATATATATATATATATATATATATATATATATATATATATATATATATATATATATATGAAAGAAACAAAACAAAAGATAACAAAATGAAACGATAACTATAGATATAAATATACGTATAGATATATATATAGATATAGATATATACGTATAGATATATATATATATATATATATATATATATATATATATATATTACAAAAATGAAAAGAACAAGAAAGAAACAACGGAATTGAAATTATATTAAAACGATAACTATTCGGGTTATTACACCGACATTATAACTACATATATAACTACATATAGGCCCCCCAAAACATAATAAAAAGAAAAGAGTAGGAGAAGAGGGGCACCTCAAATGGAAGGGGAAAGGGAGGTATATATAGGGAGAGATATACAAATATATATATATATATATATATATATATATATATATATATATATATATATATATATATATATATATATATATATATATATATATATATAAGAGCACATACGTGGGATATCATTTAGAAGCATGTGGGTGTAATGATGAGTCCTCACATGCACCACATGGGAGAATATAATCAAGTTGGGAGAATATCTCCACTTTTCCCGGCATTTCTATTGCGGCGCTTATCGATAAAATAGTCATAACTTGAGTTGAAGACCTCCAAAAATCATGATTTAAACGTCATTAGAAAGCTCTCGGAAAACTCTACAACTTTCATTAAGAACTCTTCCCCAGAAAATGCCCCTAAGTTGGGTCAAATGTCTGTCGAAGATATTTTACGGTAGAAGCATTCAGGACAATTGATCCGTTTTAACTCGTAAGCTTATGGCATCTTCTCCTATCCCTCAAAATACATCCTTTAGGCCCAAAACGTGTCGTCACTCGGGGTCCGGGTCAACATATAATTCGCAATAAATCACCAAAACACCAAGCGTAAATCCGACACGACACACCGGTTACTAAACCGGTACAAAACTTAGTAAAAACTTATAAAAACACAATATTTTACATAATTATTACTACTTAGATATTTAGATGAAACTTATGAATTAATGACTTAAAATGATATAAAAGTGCTCAATATAATATCAGAAGCGGGTTGAAATGTTATAAAAATAACAGTGAATTTTTTCGTCATCACAATATATATATATATATATATATATATATATATATATATATATATATATATATATATATATATATATATATATTACAAAAATGAAAAGAACAAGAAAGAAACAACGGAATTGAAATTATATTAAAACGATAACTATTCGGGTTATTACACCGACATTATAACTACATATATAACTACATATAGGCCCCCCAAAACATAATAAAAAGAAAAGAGTAGGAGAAGAGGGGCACCTCAAATGGAAGGGGAAAGGGAGGTATATATAGGGAGAGATATACAAATATATATATATATATATATATATATATATATATATATATAAGAGCACATACGTGGGATATCATTTAGAAGCATGTGGGTGTAATGATGAGTCCTCACATGTCCTGACATGCACCACATGGGAGAATATAATCAAGTTGGGAGAATATCTCCACTTTTCCCGGCATTTCTATTGCGGCGCTTATCGATAAAATAGTCATAACTTGAGTTGTAGACCTCCAAAAATCATGATTTAAACGTCATTAGAAAGCTCTCGGAAAACTCTACAACTTTCATTAAGAACTCTTCCCCATAAAATGCCTCTATGTTGGGTCAAATGTCTGTCGAAGATATTTTACGGTAGAAGCATTCAGGACAATTGATCCGTGTTAACTCGTAAGCTTATGGCATCTTCTCCTATCCCTCAAAATACATCCTTTAGGCCCAAAACGTGTCGTCACTCGGGGTCTTGGTCAACATATAATTCTGCAATAAATCACCAAAACACCAAGCGTAAATCCGACACGACACACCGGTTACTAAACCGGTACAAAACTTAGTAAAAACTTATAAAAACACAATATTTTACATAATTATTACTACTTAGATATTTAGATGAAACTTATGAATTAATGACTTAAAATGATATAAAAGTGCTCAATATAATATCAGAAGCGGGTTGAAATGTTATAAAAATAACAGTGAATTTTTTCGTCATCATGTGGTAGCAGGTGTTGTGGTGAACTCTTCTATCTCTATCTTCATGAACGGCCATGAGTAGTACTGTTTCAACTCTTTGTACATCTTCATTGCTCCGGGATGAACAGAAATTGCTATCTTATGGGCTTCATTCATCATTGTCTTCCTCAGGTCTTCCCCGTTCGGATCACAAGGCTGATCTTTATCTAATTCGTTAACCTTTTGTTGGTGTGGCCCTGACCGCTCTCTTGTAACCGAAAAAAAAATGGATCTTTCGTCTTGTTTCTTCACTATCTCATCAGTTGTCTCAAATCCTACAATCAACCGCACAACGTACTTTGCTTTCTCTTGATGACAAAATCATGAGTGTTTAAACCTTTCAACTGATCCGCAACTCCTGGAGCAATTGACCTAATTTTGATCTCAACTTCCATCACTACGGCACAAGCTTGATGTAGAACTATAAGGATTATGGCTGAAGGGTTTCTGAGACTTCTCAGAAGGAGGGGCACGGACTTTCCATACTTCTTCTCTAACGGTCTGATCCAATCCATATGCCAATAAGGGTTAGCTTGGAAACAAATAAAGTTGAATAGTGACAAGTTGGGTACCAGGGTGGTATGTCAACGTGGTAAACAAAAGAAAAGTCAATAAGTTATCAAAACAAAGGAGGTTGCATGGGTTGCAAACAAGACAAGGTGATTCCAGGTCGAGGGAAGTTTGAAATTGGTTCAAAATCGAAGGATGAGGCATTGTATCATAATAAAAAAGATGACCACCAAAAGAAAAACAAAAGCACATATTGCAGATGAGATTCTTTTAAGAGAGTGGAGTTGTGCAGGATACGATGGTCTGCAAAAGAACTCGGACCACTTACAAGGGAGATAGAGTGCCTTTATATAAGACCTTAAAAATGGGGACGTTAAGAGAAACATCAAATGATGGTCTTTTTAACATTTAATATAAGAGGGAAAAGATTATCGGCCTTGAGAATGTCTGGCAAGTGACCTTAATCGTTAATGATTTGATAAACCAAATGGTTGTTAGGGAACTAAGAAAGTCCTCAGTTCGCATGAATGTTGTAGAGGAATGAATCATCACACAACAGAAAAAACAAAGCAAATGTGAAAGGTCGAGCACCTGAAAGAGTAAACAACCAAGAAATCAAGAAGAGAGCAAGAATCTCAACATGAAGAAGTCACGGGGCCAAAATGAGCATACCAAAGGGTCTTAGGAAGGAATAAAACTTGTCAAGAAGTGTCCAATTTTGCATCAAAGAGAGGTTACTTTAAGATTGAAAGTGAGATATCAATTTCCTCAAGGTATTGTAAAGGAAGGTCAAAAGTTTGAAAAAGGGTCTGCGATAAACAAACTTTTGAGTGCAGGGGAAAATACACTTAAGAAATGTCGGATAATGTTTGATTTCGTAGAATTAATTCAACTACCAAAAGAGGTGAAAAGGTTCGATGATCTAATTTAAAGGTTCAAAGTTGTACTACTCGAGAGGGATAGGACAATGCCAAAAAATAAATTCTCAATGTTATACCTTATGAGGGAATGAGAAGGTTAAACAAAACAGACATTTCAACCGGTGTAACAAAATTGTTATAGAAACACCAAGACATAAGAGGAAATGTCAAAAGGTGTGTCTGATGGTTTATGGATCCAAATGGACTGAAAGAGATTTAAAGCTGAAAAGGTGCAATGTGCATTAATCAGAATTAAAATTAATAAGATTGTGGAGGCCATATGTTGGTTGGAAAGATAGGTTCGGAAGGCATCTTGGCAAAGACTATCTCCTACTTGAACTAGTTTAGCGTAGATTGCCAAAAGGTTAAGGGTAAGTAATTGAAAATGTATGTCATAGTAGGCTTTAAAGACCTGATTGGCTAAATGGTGAGATACATACCTTGAAAGAGCAGGCAGCATTAGATGAAAAGTTTACAATATCAACACTACCTTAGGAGGGAAGCTGAGAATGAATACAAGTAAGAAGAATATTATGTCATTAGGAGATTTAATAAATTTTGGATTTAAAGGAAGAATGAAAGTACAACAATGCAACATTTGAAAGAACTTGTTTCTTTGATTTGAAAAGTAAGAAGACTTAAGGAGATATGTTTCTGAGATAATTCGTGACAAAAGATGGAGAGAAGTTATTGAACTCAAATACCTCAAGTGAGGAATCCAATGGAAGTAATTTACTAGAAAAGGCATAAAAGGTTTTGAACTTCAAACATGACATACTGGAAAGTAACGTCTTTGTGCTTGTTTGTAACTGTAAAAGAAACCTTAACGTTGGACTTACAAACATCCTACTAAAAGCCTTAAACCAGAAGAAGTTCAAACTTCGGGGAAACTTCTATAACATAGAAATCATAACTTACTACTCTCTTAGCCCTAACCCTATGTCAAGAGGTGAAGATTCCATTTAGGTCGTTGTGTAAGATATTTACCCCAGACCTATCATTGTCGACTTGTACAGCACAAACGAAAAGGAGTTTGAGTACGATCAAAAGAGAAGAGTTTTAGATATTGGAGTTTCCCAGGTGATAGAAAAATATTAGAATTTTTGGATGATAAGAAGTCGGTCAAAAACAATTATTTTTGCCGATTGCATAAGCTGTCAGAATTTTTCAGATTAGTAAACACTGATTTAAATTGCAGATTGCGATCAAAGGAAAAGGAATGCGAGCATAATTCAAAAAGGAAAGTTGTAGATAAAAGTTTTTTCTACAACATATCAAAAATTCAGGTCATTTGAAGGTGTTTAACCTATTCAAAGCAGATGATGAAGTGAGAGTTTTGCTGCAGATTTTCTGGACAGAGTGTCCAACATTACCATGAATTTTCTGAATAATCCTTAATGATTATCGAGTTGATGTAAAAAGAGAAATTGTATAAAAGACACTGGTCTATATTGTGAAAATTTTCCAGATTTGGATCAGGGGAAATGGTTTTACTTGAAAAGGCAAACACGGAAACAGAAAGCATTCACTCGTGTTGGATAAAGCCAAACAAGAGAATGATGAAAAAACTACATCCCAAAGCAAGAGACCTTTAACGCTAATAAATGAAATGAGTGAGAAGCATTTGGAAGGGATAGAATTGTATATGGAGTTCGTGTAGAACCCATCTCGAGCAAAGCAAGGTCAAAGAATTTTGATGGACACAAAGCATGTAATATTGAAAGAAGAAATTGTAGAGTTGAGTCGAATATCATTCTCTACAAGGTTAGGCCAAGACAATAGCAGGCTTAGATTTTAAGGTGTAAAACAAAGTGGAGATGTCACAATAGGGAGTTTAAGGAAAATTCAACCATGAGGACCTCAACTTAAGGTGTAGGCATAAGACTCTGATCCCAAAGCATTGCTTAAAGGGGTTTCAGTTAATCCTATATGACATGGTTTGGCTTAGAAGCTCCAACCTTGAAGGATTCATTGCTTAAGGGACTAGCTTAAAAGGGTCTACACTTAAAAGATATAATTGCAAGATTCCCATCTTACGTTTCTAAACACAACTAGACCACATCTTAAGAGTTTAAGTCCTATGCAGCGGTGTTACTTGCCTCTATGATACCAACTGTGACGCCCATGTCCCGGATACCGAGTCCTTATCCGGAAAAGAACGCCCGGCACTCGTATAATTAAAATTTAATGTAATTATACACGTAAGCCTTACGTAAGAAGACATCAGAGAACAAGCGGAAGGTAAACGACTGATTCGGATACTTAAAACAACTACTAAAACGATTGAAAGTAACACAGGCTGCATCAATTACATCATCAAAGACTTATTATAATAATCAAATACAAATGTATCCATTACAATTCATTAACCATAAACTCCAACCATTGATTTCCATCGTTACAAAGGACAAGAGAATATATACCCAAAAGTAAACTGAAAGCAACGGTAATAAATGTCATCTACATCATCTCTAGGTCACTCCGTAGTGGCCTCGAAAACGACCTAAAAAAAACCACCTTCTCGGGGTGGGAACAAGAGAGAAGAGGGGGTAAGTACAAACGTACTTAGTAAGGGGTAGAAGAAACGGTTAAACAATATATAACATATCATACATAACAAGTAAATTCTACAATCTCTACCACATAGGTTGTATTGAGATCACTCTCACCCTCTACTAGATCACATAGTTCATCCTCACGCACATAAGTTTGTTACATCAATATCAAATGACACTAAGAATGGTGAAAATGCACCACAACATGGTTTGAACCGCTCTGGGGGCATGGACTTGTGTTCCATGTGGGAGTTAGACGTTGTCCCATAGGAGTAGTAAGTGTCCCATGCTTCGATATCAAAAATGTGCCTCACCAATGATATTGATGTTTTAGCTTTTAGACATCCACATATGTATTTACGAGTTTATATCTAACCAACTGATTTATTCACATAAAGGCTTCCTAAGGACTTCTAGTCCTAGACATCTAGTTATACAACCTAGCACGTTGTAAAATGATCAAAGACTACTAAGTCAATATACCACAAGGCCTAAACAATGCCTTTCGGTGCTTCCACCTTCTCCCCGCAGAGGGTCTCAGTTGTGGTGTTGAGCAAAGGCTACCAGAAGTCATAGTTAGACATTGTAAATTAACATATAATGTTCCACAAGAACATACAAGCCACATTGTATCGTGTAATACACATAAAAGCATAAAATTAACATAGTACACCTTTACCATAATATACCAAACTTTTACTATAACCATTAAATATATATAGTACTTTGTTGTGCATACTTTTTTAGTATATAATATTTTTTTTAATGCAACTTTATTTTTATTGAGCAAAATAAAGAGCTACAAAGTTCATTGCCATATCCCGGCCCGCCCCAAGTTTACGTGATAGAGTGCATAGCATGGCCTCCTTAAACCCTATGTATGGCAAACCCAGAGTAGGAAAATCCATCTCTATGCACTCCCAATAAAGTCCCTATCCCATAAGTAATTACAACAGTGGAATCAAAGTGGAATAGATGCTGTAATTCTGTCTTCTGCCTTGTGTATACGATCTAAGGAAATTAAGCCGAAGATCTCTCTGAACCCTCGTCTGAACTTGCTTGAGCAACAGAGAATTGTGGCCCTTCCTGAAGAAAATTCGATATGTCCGGTCCGTAAAGTGAATAGCTACACCCATGCCAGAAGCTGTACCAAGAATATAAAGGGGTATATCAAGTACTAGAAAAAGTATGAGCAAATCTTGCACGATCTTATAGGCCATGTCCATAATTAAACGTCAGGAAAACTGCACGGTTATAAACTTCAGGGAGCTTCATCGATCACTCAGCATAGGTGGAGCCACTGCCTGGTTTGCATCCATCAATAAATTGACAGATGTGTCTAGAAGATTATACAGGGCCGCGTACTCGGCGAATGAAAGGGATGGCAAGCTGATCACCATGAAGAATAAGTTTGAGGGCCGAGGGAGTGTTATACTGTGACGTGTAGGTGGCTCTCCTTCTACTGGAGGAGGCCGAAGTGGCAAGAAAATCTGTAGCTTTGTTAGCTTCATGGAAAATATGGGAAATCTGCATGGGATGTGTACGGAGGAGATCTCTGATTGACCGAATATCATCATCAAGCGGCCAAAGGGTCGCAGAAGTCCCAGAGACGACATTGGCAAGCACTAAAGAATCCGTTTCCACCAAAACCGAAAACAAATGGTGCTCCAAATAATAAGTAAGTCCGGCTAGGAGGGCCTTCGTTTCCTCAATAAGACTGGTGCAATTAACGCAAGGTTCACTGACAGCATAAATAAGTTGACCATGAGAGTCGCGAATAAGAAAACCACCACCAGCAGGGCCAGCGTTGCCTAAGGAAGAGCCATCATTATTCAACTTAACCAAATGGTTTTGGGGGTTTTTGCCAATTCACCAATATGGTGTGCATAGAAATTCATGGGGAAAAGGAACTAATGAGCCGATTCTCTAGCAAGCAGTCGTCATCCTTATCCACTCTGATAAGACAATTATTGAGCAGAGCATAAAATAAGTTTTGACGGATGTTGAGGATATTAGTCTGAATAGAAGGTGAGGAGTCGTAAAAAATGATCCGATTTTTGCATTTCCAAATTTCCCAAATAATTGCAAGCTTTCTTCACCGAGTCATTCCGATCCGGGTACCACCAACACCGGAGATAAGATAAAAAAATCCGCTGCAAGAGGATGAAAATGCAGAAGCGACTGGAAAAAGTCCCAAATGGTTCGAGAGAAGGAACAATTATAAAAAGTATGGTCTCTAGTATCCTCCTCACAGCAGAAGGGGCATTTAAAGGGACCGTGTTGTCCAAAAACGCGCAGAATACTAGGTAGAGGGAGCAAGTTATTAAGGAACCTTCATATGAGAACCGAAATTTTAATAGATATGTTTGGCTTCCAAATCTCTTTCAGTTCGGCAACGATATCTCTCTTTCTGCGAATTGTGTTGTAGGCAGAAGCAATAGTAAAATTACCCGAGGCAGTAGGAGCCCAGACCTAATCCCAATTGGCTGTTTTTATTGGCCTCAAGTGGAGATTCACCATAGTTTCAACTTTTTACATTATACGCCAAGGATGTAGAACCCTCAGGTGAGGCAACATGGAAAAACTCTTACCCCATAAGCGCATTCGGTTTCGAATTTTCCACCAAAACATGCAAGCAAAGGCGAGTTGAACATCTTTAATATTACGAACCCCCAGCCCATTCTCCTCAGAAGGCCCACAGATATTCTCCTAGGATCTCCAGATACGTCTCTTCACTTGCGCAGAGTTGCCCCACAAGAAGTTTCCAAAAATGCGATGAATCTGATTAAGCACAGAGTGAGGAACTTGCTAAGCAGCAATGGTGTGTATCGGAATGGAGGATAAAACATTTGATGAGAATGATGTGACCACCTATAGTGAGCAGTTTCGATTACCAGCCTTCAAGCCTTTTCTAAATTTTATCAATAAGATAGTCAAAGTGAGACCTTTTCGGGCGACCAACAAAGATCGGACAACCCAAATAAGTGAAAGGGCAAGTGGTTCTCCTTATGCCAGTCATAGCTGTGAGCCTACGTATCGATCCAGGGGGACAGTGCTTCGAAACCACAATGAAACTTTTATCAAGGTTCACTTTCTGGCCAGTACCCTTCTCATAAGTCTGAATGAAAGCAATAATTTTATCTATGTTTCGTTTAAGCCCCCTGCAAAAAATAATAAGATCATCCGCATACATGCAATGAGTAACTTGAGGGAAATTCCGAGGAAGAGAGTAGTGCTGCATGACCGGATCTTGGAAAAGAGCTTTAAGACCGCGGGTGAAGGCTTCACTGATCAAGATAAAAAGATACGGGGAAAGAGGATCACCCTGCTTGATGCCGCGAGAAGACTGGAAGAAGCCAGTGGAGTGCCATTAAGCAAAATAAAGGAGTAGCATCCCCGTAGATTGTTCATAATAAGGTTAATGAAGGCAAGGTTGAACCAAAAGGAATGGAGAAGTTGCAATAAAGACGGCCAGTAGACTCTATCAAAGGCTTTACCAATATCCAGTTTGAAAACCATATTGTGGCCGCGAACCTTTTTATGCAAATGCTGAATGATCTCTTGCATGAAAAGAATATTATCCACAATATCTTTACCCTTGACAAAAGCTGATTGCTCATCAGAAATGAGTTTACCAAGTAGGGGCTGCAGTCTATGCGTCGGAATTTTGGTGAAGATTTTATTAATAACCGTGCAGAGCGAGATGGGTCTGAAATCCCCAAATCTAGTAGGAGCTTCCGTCTTAGGAATCAAGGTAATGAAAGTGGACCCCACAACTCGAGGTAAAGGGCGGCCAGTGAAAATGTCCTTAACTGCATTTTGGACATCAACTTGAACCACCTCCCAAAAGACATGAAAGAAGTTGCTAGAGAAACCATGCGGTCCCAGCGCACTATTAGGATCAAGATCAAAAACAGCCCGTTTTATTTCTTCCATTGAAATATCAGCCCCTAGAAGGGCATTATCCTCATCAGTGATTAACACCGGAATATGAGAAAGAAGATCCTGCATAGCCGAATCATCCTGAGGGTCACCTTGAGAAAGAAGAGAATTGAATAGCCTCTTGACTAATGTCCCGCTCTTCCGTTATCCAATCTCCAACAGAATTGCGAATCCACCGAATATGACCTTTCGCCCCATAAGCCTTAACCGAAGCATGAAAAAATTTCGTATTACGATCCCCATCTTTGAACCATTTGTAATTTGACTTCTACTTCCAGAAATCCTCCTCCTCGAGCATAGACCAGATATAATGAGCATTAGCGAGGTTCAGAGCTGCATGATTCTCTTCCATCGGATCAGCCTCCAACGTTTGCTCTTTAAGGGCCAGATTCTGTTCAGCCAGCTTCATATTGAGATGAACATCACCGAAAGTTTCATTGTTCCAGCCTTTCAGAATAGTCTTAAGACGTTTTAGTTTTCCCAGTGACACATCCATACCCAAACCATAAAGAGGGAGAGCCCAATTATCTCTAACTAAAGATTTAAGATCATCCCGACAAAGCCAAATGCTTTGAAAATGAAATGGCTTGGGTCCAGAATTCAGCCGAGTCAAGCCATAGTAGAGGACCTTATGATCAGAGCATCATTTTGGAAGAGCCTTGATGGTGAAAGTAGGATGAATGTCTAGCCAATTGGAATTGTGCAATATACGATCAAGTTTAACGTGAACAAGGCCATTAGGTCTAGTGCCCGACTAGTAAAGTCCCCATTTTGAATCGGTTGTGTTGGACATATTTCTATGTTTTGATGATGAGTGCCAGACTAGCTGTTATAGTGCAAAGGCAAAAAGATGTCTAGATCAAATGTATAGGTTTATTACAGTTTGATTTATGAATAGGTTTGATCAAACAAGCACTGTAAAGGTCAGCTGATTCATATCAGCAGACTGGTCAATATCAGTAGGGTAGTTAGGTTAGTAGACTTTTGTGTAACCTGCTGAAGACTGAAGGCTAAGGGGTCAAACTCAGTTAATGAAGGCTAAGAGATCAAACTTAGTAATTAAAGTCAAGGATATGGAATCAGAATTTAGGCAAGTCTGTGATGACCTAAACTGATTACATATACCTTATGTACAAGGTCTAAGTTCCATAAGTTGGATGATGTTTGGAATGTGGTTATATTTAAAAAGGTGTAATCTAACTTCACAGATAAAAGTTAGATAAAAGAAATCAGCTGCATTTTATTTTACATGCAGCAAATTGCTGTTCAGCAGACTGATTGGTATTACAGCAGACTGATGAACCTGCTGATAATATACCTCGATTAATTCAAGATTATATTGGAAGATTACATGGATAAGGACAGCCAACTACCTCTGACTTATCAAACAAATCAAAGGCCGAGATTAAAAGAACGTTGGGATGATTCGATTTTTATCCAATGGTTATAAGTCAAAGGGTGGACGACGCACCGTCAAAAAGGAATTTCGACGAAGTCGATCCTATGAATAGTGACAGAAAGCAAATCAGATGGGACAAAAACAAGGAACGGTTACATTTGAATTTCAAATACAAGTCACATGCATTCTTACCTATAAATAGAGGACCTTCAACTAAGAAAAACAGGATGATTGATGAACTTTAAGAGAAAAATATAATAGACTATTCTGAGCTGAAAAACACCCTGCTGAACTTACTGAACTTAAAGCTACTGATCCAGAAAGATTCTTCAAGTGTATTCTGCATTCAAGCCATATCAAGTTTACACACTTGAAGACTGCAAGCTGCTGATTATATCATCCTAATCAAGCTACTGCAACTGAATCATTTAATTGATTCAATCTTTATTTTATAAAGAACCTGCTGAAGACAGTGAAACACAGTTGTGTGAAAGAATGTTGTTTGTGATGGAGCTGGTGAAGAGGCAATCCTACCCTTCAAGGACCAGTGGAAGACTCAGGAGTAGCAATTCTACCTGTTCCCAGTTTTCAGTTTGTGAAGCCATAGTCATTAGTGAAGGACAAGCAACCTTAGGAATCTTTGTAACTGCAACATCAAATATCTCTAGTGAATTACCTCCAACATCACAGGAGAAGAGTGGACTGACAGGATTACACCACCTAGAACCACTATAAAATCTGCCTACTTACTTTCAGCATTTACATTATGCACTTAGTTTATTTTACACATCAACCTACTGAATCTAGCAACTGAAAACACACATACACTACTGAGTATCTAATACTTAGTATCATATTTAACAAGTATTAAGGCTTAATTTTGATATAATTCCACTGCACAAATTGAGCAAACTCAACTATCGCAGACTACCGTTTTATCGCAGGCTACGGAGGTATCGCGTAGACTCATCGAAGTATCGCGACCGCCGAAGTTGCAGAATTTGTTAACTCCAAAGTTTTAAGTGCAAAGTTTATTCACCCCCCCCCCCTCTAAACTTAACCAAAGCCTTTTCAAGGGACCAACAGGTTGGTCGATAAGAGAGCAAGCCGAAATAAAGTCATAAAAATCCTAGATGGAGCGACGATCCGGTGTCCCATTGCCTTTGTATTCTTCCCGAAACCGGATAGTGTTGAAATCCCCTCGAAGCAGCCAATGGAGGCCAAGAGCATGTAAATATTGGAGCTCATCCCAAAGAACAGTGCGGTCTACTCTGCTACATTTAGCATAAATGGCCGAAATAACAAAAGGAGCAGTGCCATTGAATTTAACATGTATCGATTGATCCGTAGCAAATAAGATATCCCAAGAGAGAGAAGTGTTCCAAAAATGCAAAATTTTATTATTAGGAGAAGCAGCCGAGAATTTAAAATTGAGACGATTAGCAATAAAAAGCCGTTTATTATCATTGGTCAACATGGGTTCCGAAATGGCCAAGAAATCTATGTGATAAGTATTTACCAGACGCTTGTGACGATTCATGGAGGAAGAGTTGCCGATCCCCCGAATATTCCAAAAAATGATGTTATTCATTGGGAAACCATTTTTTAGGAGTCTTGGGGGCACGGGTTTGAACCACTGAAGAATTTGACACAACCTTTTTATTTTTATTTTTGCAACCTCTGGAAACTGGAATGAAAGGACGCTCAACTTCAATGCCTTGTGAAGTGTCAATATGTTTTTCTGCGTCTGATCCATGCAAATTCTCGTCCTGGCTAATTTCATCCTCAGAGGCCGAGCTCTCAACAGCTGTGGCTTGGGACTTCCAATCTAATCGATTAACCAACAGAAGAGCCTTTTTCTTGGTGTCGGAGTCTGAACCATAACCATGGTCCTGGCGATGAGATATTAGCCGTTGCCGTTCTAGTTTGGCCTCATTAGTTTCAAATGGAACCGGTATAGGGGGTTCCAGATGAGGAGGATCCTTGTTTGAATCTTGAGCTGCTCTAACGGTTTTTTCTACAACTCCAACCTGAGGTTTTTCTGGGGCGACCGTCGCTTTTGCGATATAAACTTGGGCAGGTTTGGCATGATTAGCTTTAGTAATAGTGGCTAAGTCCGGATGTTTAACAAGACATTGATCATGGTTATGCCCCATGCGCCAACAATGGGTGCAATAGGCTAGGCGAGCACCTTCAGGGAGAATGGGTTGCCAGAACCGTCACCATTTTCTTTTTGAATCCAAATACGCGAAGGGAGGTTTTTCAGAATATCAACTTCTACCTGAAGCTAAAGAGGGCCTTCTCAGCTCCGCTGTAGCCGCATCAATACGAAGAGGTTTTCCAACAGTTTTCATTAATTCAGCAATGAAATCCTTGTTCATGAGATGGACTGGGATCTTGGGGAGCGAAATCCAAACAGTTCCTTGTCTACATGAAAATCAATTGACCATTTAAACACCCTCATAATCTTGTTACCAACTTGCCATGACGCTTTGGAAAATAATCTGATGTAATCTTCATCATGTTGAAAACGAATTAAAGCATGCTTGTTATCTAAGAGACCAAGTACGTTGTTACCTTTGAAATTTTGGACTGTGAGGAATTTCCGAATCGTATCCAATTGTGGACGTCCATGAGAAAATTTTCCTACCAGCGACCGCTGAAACCCAGCCGCTAGGGCAGACTCTGCCTCAGCCGGAATAATTATGGAAGGCTCCCTCTTGAAAGTTGAAGTCTTCAGGCTGCCGGTCTTGAAGGGGGAAGCCGAACCTTGGCCAGTTATTTGAGCATAGCTAAGCACCGGAGAAGCGGTGCCTGGTGCGGCTGATGGTGCTGTTTGCTGCTGTGGCTGCTTGCCGTTGTCGTGGGCGCGTGAGTCAGGAGGACGGTCCGCCATGAATGGCCGACCAGGAGGCCAGAACGGAGGAACATACTTGGCGCTCAAGAAACCCTAAAAAAACCCTAGTCGCTGCAACTTTGAGCAAATTTCAATGACTTTTAGTATATAAATTAAATAAGGTTACTTACCATACATATTATCTATTAAAACAACTATATTAATAACCCCTTTTTTCCCAGAATTCAAAGGAATGCATAACTAGTTTATACTACCTCCGTCCCACAAAAAGTGTCCACTTTTTGTTGGACACGGAGATTAAGGAAATAATAAATGTGTTGTATTTTAAGAATGAATAGACAAATATACCCTTAACTAATCATAAATGCTTGTTTTGGAATATGAAAGGATTATGAAAAATTAAATGTTAAAATAGGGGTATGATTGGAAAAAATGTATTTAATGATGTATTAGAAATTTAAATGGACACTTTTTATGGGACAATTCATTTTCCCGTTATGGACAATTTTTGTGGGACGGAGGTAGTATATATTTTCTTAAATGTTTTCGGCAGCAAGCATGGAAGGATTCATAGCTTATTTCTTTTTCTTTTCCCTGCTGTTTCTTTCTCATCCTTCTACTCTCTTTCATTTACGAAGTCGGCAAATGATATACTTCTTCCATTTTTCATTCGTCATCATACTAAATAGATAGAATAGAATATACAAACAAATAGCAGTGGAACCTATATTGAGAACGAAGAATAGATAATTAAATAAACAATAATAAAAAAAATCAAAACACCGTATTAAAGAACACCCCTTACCTTTTAGAAATTTGATAATAAATCCAAAGCAAAAGTTGAAGCCAAACACGTGAATTCTTCGATTCACGACTTCTACGATCAACCTATGATATTTAAACGGCCAACTACGATTAGCACAATATATATTTCTACCAAGCTCAGATTTTCTCAAGAACGAATGCGAATCTAGATTTTAGGGCTAAAATGAAAGTTTACCATATTGAAAACGAAAACCATGAAAACAATTTTCTTCTCCCAGTGATCGATTTCTTCTATTGTTGTCTGCGCAAACGATCAATCGATTAGGCTCGCGATTGGAAAGTCCGTCCCCCATTCTTCCCGTTCTTCTCGCGTCGCTCCTCCCCGCGTATTCTTTTCGAATTGGCGTCGTGATGTTAGGAGGGAAATAATGTGATTATTTCCTTAAATATATAATTAATAATTAATTAAAAGAAATCCTTTTTCTTTAATTAAATAAACCCTTTTTAATCATTTAAATCCTTTTAATTAAATAATGGGCATAAATAGTAATTAGGTTAAAAATAAATTACCATTTTTATCTTTCTTGAAAATTCAGGATGTTACTGATTATTAAGTTAATGAAACTAATATTTTATGCCACTTAATGATTAATAGATAAAGAATTAGTCACATAAAATTAAAGTGATTAACGATGGTCATCGGCTTCTCTCATATATGTGTTTAGGAATAAGATTTTCTGTGCATCAGAATGTACTTGTGTGTCTGTATAAATTTGATTACGTGAGAGACGTGTCCAATATTTTGTCCCATAAAGATGAGGTATCAATCTTGTTTTGATTGTGATCATATTAAAAGTACTTTTATTGTTGGCGTACTGTATTAGATAAATCACAAACGAATATACTGACAATATTATTGAAGTTGTAATACCCCAACCCAATTTTATGATTTGACCCGAGTTTGAATCGAAAGCTAAACTGAACCAACTTATAATTGTTTTTTAAATTTAAAGAGTTGATAATAAGGCTTCATGGCATACAATTAATCAAGATTATGGGTATTAATATGGGTAGTACATCATTTTCAGTTTTGGGAAATCAAAAGGTGGTAAACATTGGACTTAATACCTCTTTAATGCATTGAAATACATTGGTTGGGTGAAACAGAATTTTAAGAGGCATTACAAGGCTCTGTCAAACCATTTCCTCACAACTCTCATCCTTATCACACACTTAGGCTATTTTTATTATTTTTCTCATCACTCTAGAAGCAGCAAGAGGAGTTAAAAGGGGTTTCTAAAAGCAAACTAAGGAGTATCATCTTGGTAAGTACATTCTAATTCAACTTTAAATTCATATATATCTCAAGGATTTCACATGTTTAAGTTATGTATTCATAGAGAAGTCTTGTGTTGTTAGGTTGATGAGAGTGAGGAATTATTAACAAATTTACAAACTGCTATCAATGTAAGGAGTGTTTGTATCAAGAGGTTATTTTATCATGTTTTCGAAAATTATTATTTTTTTAAAAGGTTGACAGACTCGATCACTATTCTTAGAACTACATATATTTATTGGGACTGACATAAAAAGAAGTTGATGCAGAATTTATCATAAGTTGGTATGGGATATATATATATATATATATATATATATATATATATATATATATATATATAAAAGTGTAAATATGTTAGAAGGAATAGGCGGTGGCGGAACCAGAAATAAATTTCGGGGTGGTCTTGGTATATAAACTGCAAAGCTAAAAAAAATCCGGGAAAGAAATATGGGGTGGTCTTGGTATAGACTATAAAGCTAAAAAAAAATCCGAAAAAAATTATGCTGTTAGTGGGATTTGAACTTACAACCTTGAATTATGGAGAGTGAAAAGGGTTTGTTCTTAAACCACTAGGATATAAGATCTTTTGTTCAAGAAAAAGACACATAACATACTAATATTAACACTACTACTAATACAATAATAAAAATAATTTTTTTATTTTTTTCAAAATTTTGGGGGGGCTTGAGACCACCCCACCCAAAGGGTGGTTCCGCCCCTGGGAATAGGCTGCATGTTCGAGCCTTTGAAAATTAGAAGAAATAATATGCATCATATCAAGAGCCTCTACGATCTTTTACCGTTTCAAACTTTAGAAATTAATTATTATTATGATAAATATAAGATTTTGTAATTTTGCTTTAACTTTATTTTTCCTATATATAAATGTATTTTAGTCAAAGAAACAAAACCTGTATTCCTCAAACTATTTACGTCAAGGGATATTTTTTTTGTAAAAAGTTGTTATAACACCTTTGGTAAATGGACGATCACTTTTCAAATGGTTTAATATGGATTTTTAAAGAGAAATGCCTTGTAAGAGTTTCTATTAGTAAATATATTTTATCCACAATAAACTTTGTAGAAATTATGAGGTAAAGGAATAATAAGTTTATTCAGAATGCCGTACGTTGTTTTTATAAAGCAATTGATCATTTTATTGTTAAGGACTTCGGAAAATCAGTTTTACGGAAATAAATATAATTTTTTGTTTTATTCCGTAACATAAGCTGAAGAGTAGTAAGCCACAATTCAAATGACTAAGAGAAAAGTTTAAAAGATATTATAGAATAATGTTACGGTTCACTAGACAGATACCTTACTCCCGGGTTAGAGGGAGAATTCAGACTTCAGATTTAGTGCAGTGAGTTCTCGAGAATCCCCGGCATCAAGCCCTGCTCCTGGGCTATAATAAGGAGTGCAGATTATATGCCGGAGCCGGTCAAGAAATCCGGTATGCCACCTCAGACAGAATCAGAGCCGTTAGAGGCACAGTTAGAACCGTAGCATTATTCAGTTTCTACTCAGTACGTACCTTTTTTATTTCACTTGCTATTTCAGCTTAGAGTAATTTCTTGTACATTGTTTTTTTTATAGTAATTACTATAACACTATTTTTCCATACTAAATCAAGAGTGAACTTTGGAACATTAGTAATTCCTTAATTCCTTATTTTTCCTTAGTATTTTTACACTGCTTACGGAGCATTTGTGCTCACTCCTATAGTAGTTAGGTCAGTAGACTTTTGTGGAACCTGCTGAAGACTGAAGGCTGAGGGGTCAAACTCAGTTAATGAAGACTAAGGGATCAAACTTAGTAATTAAAGTCAAGGATATGGAATCAGAATTTAGGCAAGTCTATGATGACCTAAACTGATTACATATACCTTATGTACAAGGTCTAAGTTCCATAAGTTGGATGATGTTTGGAACTTGGTTATATTTAAAAAGGTGTAATCTAACTTCACAGATAAAAGTTAGATAAAAGAAATCAGCTGCATTTTATTTTACTTACAAAAATTGTCGTTCAAATAGATCGATTGGTATTACATCAGACTGATGAACCTGCTGATAATATACCTCGATTAATGCAAGATTATATTGGAAGATTACATGGATAAGGACAACCAACTACCTCTGACTTATCAAACAAATCAAAGGCTGGGATTAAAAGAACGTTGGGATGATTTAGATTTTTATCCAATGGTTATAAGTCAAAGGGTGGACAGACTGCACTGTCAAAAAGGAATTCTGACAGTGTCAGCCCTATGAATAGTGACAGAAAGCAAATCAGATGGGACAAAAACAAGGAACGGTTACATTTGAATTTCAAATACAAGTCACATGCATTCTTACCTATAAATAGAGGACCATCAACTCAGAAAAACAGGATGATTGATGAACTATAAGAGAAAAATATAATAGACTATTCTGAGCTGAAAAACACCCTGCTGAACTTACTGAACTTAAAGCTACTGATCCAGAAAGATTCTTCAAGTGTATTCTGCATTCAAGCCATATCAAGTTTACACACTTGAAGACTGCAAGCTGGTGATTATATCATCCTAATCAAGCTGCTGCAACTGAATCATTTATTTGATTCAATCTTTATTTTTTAAAGAACCTGCTGAAGACAGTGAAGCACAGTTGTGTGAAAGACTGTTGTTTATGGTGGAGCTGGTGAAGTGACAATCCTACCCTTCAAGGACCAGTGGAAGACTCAGGAGCAGCAATTCTACCTGTTCCCAGTTTTCAGTTTGTGAAGCCATAGTCATTGGTGAAGGACAAGCAACCTTAGGAATCTTTGTAAGTGCAACATCAAAGATCTCTAGTTAATTACCTCCAACATCACAGGAGAAGAGTGGACTGACAGGATTACACCACCTGGAACCACTATAAAATCTGCCTACTTACTTTCAGCATTTACATTCTGCACTTAGTTTATTTTACACATCAACCTACTGAATCTAGCAACTGAAATCACACGATACACTACTCGCATCTAATACTCGCATCATATTTAACAACAAGTATTAAGGCTTAATTTTGATATAATTCCGCCGCACAAATTCAGCAAACTCAACTATCGAGACTACGTTTATCGCCGGTTACGAGGTATCGCGACTGCGAGTATCGTTGCGACCGCCGAAGTTGTAGAATTTTTTAACTGCAAAGTTTTAAGTGTTAAGTTTATTCATCCCCCCCCCCCCCTCTAAACTTAACCAAAGCCTTTTCAACCAACAATTGGTATCGGAGCAGTGCTTCTGTTCTGAAGAAATCCAACTTGTTGTGCTTGTGAAAATACTTTGAAACTTTTTCAAGTTACTGATTTTCAAAAATTTGCATCATGGATAACACTCAGTATGCTAGAACTATGCTGATGTGTTCTCGGGATAGATTTGATGAATATAAACGTCGAATGCAGGCTTACCTTGCTGCAACTAATGATGAGATGATGGATGTACTAACTGATGGACCACTGGAGATTACCAAGGCAGTAACAGTGGGTGACACTACAGAGTACATTCCTAAACCAAAAAGAGAATGGAATGCAGAAGATAGAAAAAGAGCAAACCTCAACAATATTGCTATTGATATCATTTATAGAACCTTGGATAGCAATATGTACATGAAGGTTAAAGATTGCAAAACTGCAAAGGAACTTTGGGACAAGATACAGTTGATCTGTGAAGGCACTGATGCAATAAAGAAGAATAAAATCGTGTGGTCAAAAAGAGGTTTCAAAAGTTCAAAATGCTACCAAATGAAACCATTGAGCAAATGGAATCAAGATTTAATGCAATCCTGGATGAACTTACCCCGCTGAGTGTAAGTTATTCAAAAGAAGAAATTAACACAAAAATCCTGGAGGCTCTACCTGCAAAAGATGTTTGGAAAATGAAGGTGACTGCAATAGAGGAAATGAGAAAGATACATGAAGAAGACACCTTCAAGTTGTTTTCAGATCTCAAGGCCTATGAATTTAGGAAAAAGCTTGTACCTGAGACTGAAAAAGAAGAGCCAAAGACCACTGCATTGGCTGCTTCACATCAGGAAGAAACATCCGGAGGACAAGATGATCTCACGGATGAGATGCGGGAACAAATTGCCCTACCGAGCAAGAAAATCGGGATGATGAAGACAGAAAGTCCCCCGCAAGAAATTTCACAAAAAGGCCTACTGAAAGAAAGAAAGAAGAATCAAAGAAAGATAATGACTATCTGTGCTTTCATTGCAAGAAACCAGGACACTTCAAACCTGACTGTCCTGAGTTAAAACAAAGTAAGGAACCTGATTATCTTTGCTTCAACTGCAAGAAGCCTGGACACTTTAGACCTGATTGTCCAGACCTACAGAAGACCAAGAGTCAACAAAGAAGACATGGCAAGAAGGCTATGGTCGCTGAAGATGAATCAGGGTATGAAGTGGAATCTGAAAAGGGAAATGAATCAGATGACACAGCACTGGTTGCTGATATGGAAGATTATGCCTTGATGGCCAACATGGATGAAACTGAGGAGGTACAATACTGTATCTATCAATACTCCTGCTGGAAGTGATTGTGAATCAACTTGTGGTTCAAATCCTAGAAATTCTGATAATAATGAGACTTTGGATGCCATCCTTAATCAACTGAGGATAATACAATCTGGTTATGAGATTGTGAAGGCTGAAAATGAAGCTCTTGAATTAGAAGTTGGAAGATTGAAAGCCGAATTAAGTGTTCTCAAAGGTAAGGAAAAAGATGTTGGACAGAATCAGTGTAAGCCTGCTGATCATCCAGCAGCCCCTGAATCTGCTGAACCATCTTGCTCCTCTACTGCATTCAAATCTGGAAAGCCTTATGGTGATAAGACAGGCTTGGATTTGGAACTCAACAATCCAAAAAGAGTGGATCCAGTAAAGTTACTAAACCTAGTACCAGAATTGGTCCTAAGTTTGTACCAGCACAAGATCCAACTCCAAGTAAGGTTGCTGAGGCAGTAAAACCTACTGAGAATACTTCAAGGAAGCAAAATCAGAAGTCAAAGAAGTCAACAACTCCTAACAAAAAGAACAAATCCAAAAATAGGACTGTTGGACCTTCTAGACCTACTGATAGCAGACCTGCTACCAAGTCTGCTGGACCACAAAAAGGTAAAGGTCATAAATATTCCAAGGATAAGAATCCTAAATCTAAAAATGTTAATCATTCAAGGGATACTTATCTCAGGGGGAAAGGTAGATTGTTCCCTACTGATGATGATTGGAATATCCCTGTACCTGCTGATAGAAACAACCAGTATGACCATGCTGCTAGGGTAAAACCTAAGCAATGGAATCAGCAGAGGACTTATAAAAGGCCTCAGCAGGGACCTCAGCAGACTCCATATTACAGGGCTGTTCCTAACAGACAGCAAACAAATGGTTATACTAATGCTTCTAACACCAAAAGTCACTTCAAACAGCATTACCAAAAGGCCAAAAAACATATGTGAATTCTACACAACCTACTGTTAGAACTTATGGATGTGTGGAATACATGTATGAACCAAAGTATGACACTTTTAGGAGAAGACCTTATGGAAACTTACCAAAAGTCATGCTTACTACTGACCACTATGGACCCAAACAGGTTTGGGTACCTAAAATGTATTAACTTTGTTTTGTAGGGTGTCTGGTACTTTGACAGTGGATGTTCCAGATATATGACAAAGAATAAGCACTGTTTATCAAACTTTGTGGCAAATGATGGTCCAAGGGTGAATTTTGGAAACAAGAATACACCTGAATACACAAGAGGATATGGCACACTTATGAGAAATGGACTTACAATCAAGAATGTTGCATTTGTGGAAGGACTGGACTACAACTTGCTGAGCACTGGATAATTCTGTGACATGGGATACAAGGTCACTTTTGACAAAAACAACTGCATTGTCATTAGTGAAAGAGGTGATCAAGTTGTACTTGCTGGTAGAAGACAACAAAACATGTATGTTGTGGATTGGTCTACTGCAGTTCCAGAAACCTGCCTGATTGTGCATACCAAGTCTGAACTCAATTAGTTATGGCACAAGAAGTTGAATCATTTGAACTTTGATGATATCAATCAGTTGGTGAAGAAGAAGCTGGTGATTGGTTTACCTGAGATCACATTCAAGAAGGATGCTATATGTGATGCATGTCAGCAAGGTAAACAGATAAAGTCAAGCTTCAAGTCAAAAACTAAACAATCAACTAATAGAGTGTTGGAGCTGATGCATATGGATCTTTTTGGACAAATAACTCCAACAAGTGTAACAGGAAAGAAATACACCTTAGTGGTTGTGGATGATTACTCAAGGTACACTTGGGTGGTTTTTATGAACAAGAAAAGTGAAACACTCAAAAGCATGCCTAATCTTTTAAAGAGATTACAAAATGAGGAAAGTTTAACAGTAGTAAAAATAAGATCAGATCAGGGTACTGAATTTTTCAACAAAGTTATAAGAGAATACTGTGAACAGAATGGTGTACTACATCAAATTGCTGCTGCTGGTACACCTCAGCAAAATGGGGTTGCTGAAAGAAGAAACAGGACTTTAAAGGAAGCAGGAAGGACAATTATTTGTGAAGCTTTGCTACCTGAAAGATATTGGGCTGAAGCAGTTAATACATCATGCTATACACAAAACAGAACATCAGTGAACAAGAAACTACTGAAGAACCTTATGAGATTTGGAATGGAAGGAAACCAAATATATCCTATTTCCATCCATTTGGAAGTAAATGTTTTATCCTAAATCACAAGGTTCATTTGAAGACATTCCAACCAAAGTCAGATGAAGGGATTTTCTTAGGATATTCTTCAGTCAGTAAGGCATTCAGGGTACTGAACAAGAGGTCACTGAAACATGAAGAAACAATCCATGTTGTGTTTGATGAACCTAAGTTCACTGGTATGGAAGATGAAGATTGTGAACCTGTTGAGAATCAACAAGTCACTGATCCAGATTATGTTGAGGTTTTGGAAAGATTCAATGACTTAAAAGTTTCTGATACTGCCCCTGTTGAACACCCTGCTGGTGACATAACTGATGCAACAACTGAAGCTATTCAAGGATCTGTTGAACCCCCTGTTGTTGAAGAAGCTACAGCAGACCCTACTGAAGATGAGGTTCCTGATAATCAAACTAACCGTAATCCACAATGGTTAAGGAATCACCCCGTTGAACAAGTTATTGGCAATGTACAGCAAGGTGTAAGGACTAGAAGACAACTGGAAGCTATGTTTACTTGTTTTCTATCTCAAATGGAACCTAAAGTTGTTGAAGAAGCAATTTCAGATCCAGATTGGATAATTTCTATGCAAGAAGAGTTAAATGAATTTGAAAGAAATCAAGTTTGGACACTAGTTGAAAGGCCAAGTCATGCAAATATCATTGGTACTAAGTGGGTATACAGGAATAAACTTGATGAATCTGGTACCATTGTAAGGAATAAGGCCGAATAGTTGCAAAAGGCTATTCTCAAGCGAAGGAATAGATTTTGATGAAACTTATGCACCATTTGTTGCAAGATTGGAAGCTATCGATTATTCTTGGCATATCTTTGCATATAAGAACTTCAAAGTATATCAAATGGATGTCAAAAGTGCATTTTTGAATGGCATTCTAGAGGAGTAAGTGTATGTACAGCAACCTCCTGGATTTGAAGTTAAAGATCAAGAAGATAAAGTGTATAGACTCAACAAAGCACTTTATGGATTGAAAAAAGCACCAAGAGCATGGTATGAGACTCTATCTCAATTTTTAGTGGACAATGGTTTTACAAAAGGCACCATTGATAAAACTCTTTCCAGAATCAATGAGAAGGACAGCACCTTGCTGGTACAGATTTATGTTGATGACATAATCTTTGGTTCTGAAAATGAATTGTTATGTGAAAAGTTTGCAAATCTAATGAAGAGCAAATTCCAAATGAGTATGATGGGAGAAATGAACTACTTTTTGGGATTGCAAGTCAAACAAATGAAAGATGGAATCTTCATTCATCAAACCAAGTATACCAAGGAATTTCTGAAGAAGTTTGGTATGGAAAACAGCACCAAGATATCAACTCCAATGAGCACAAATATCAGATTGGATGAAGATAAAGAAGGCAAAGATGTTGTTCAGACCTTATACAAAAGGATGATAGGCAGTCTGCTGTATCTCACTGCCAGCAGACCTGATATATCCTTTGTTGTAGGTGTTTGTGCAAGATTTCAATCTAAACCTAAAGAAAGTCATTTAGGTGCAGTCAAGAGAGTTCTCAAGTACCTAAAGGAGACTTTGGGAGTAGGGATATGGTATTCCATGGATGGAAGCTTCAAAGTTATATCCTACTCAGATTCTGATTATGGTGGATGCAAAATTGATAGAACAAAGCACTACAGGAACTTGTCAGTTGATGGGAAGTAGACTGGTCTCCTGGTTCAGCAAGAAACATAATTCAATATCAACTTTCACTGCTGAAGCTGAATATATAGCTGCTGGAAGTTGCTGGGCACAAGTACTATGGCTAAGACAACAATTAAGGGATTATGGAATTGAAGAAAAGGAAATTCCAATTATGTGTGACAACACAAGTGCAATTGCAATCACAAGAAAATCTGTTTTGCACTCAAGAACCAAGCATATTGATGTGAGACATCATTTTATAAGAGATCATGTTGAAAAGAAAGATGTGGTGGTTCTATATATCCCTACTAAAAATCAACTTGCTGATATTTTCACTAAACCACTTGATAGTGAAAGATTTTCCAAATTAAGGATTGAACTTGGAATTATAAAAGTTGACTGATATTCAGCAATGTACTGGAATTCACCAAGGGAAACTTTATTAAAGTCAAAGAGTAATTGGTGGGATATTTACTCTATCTTTTATTACCATAGTTAACACGATCTAACGGTTACAAAACGTTATGGAGGAGTTATGGAACACGTGTCAAGACAGAATTCACTCAGATTAATCGTGGTTGACATGGATGTACGTGCTCTGACAGTTACAACTACCCACTGTCTATATATATACAGACCTACACACGGCAGATTCTCTCTACTTGCAAAATCTGCTATAAGTCTGTTTTTACACTGTGTGAACACAGATTTACAATCTATCTTCTTCATCTTATTTTTCTCATAACAATGGCGGAAAAGTTTGATGTTCAAATTGAATCAAGCCAAAGTGTTAGAGGTTTTGTTGTTGATGCTAACCAGACTGAACTAGCAATCAATATTGGTCGAAGAATAAGGAGATATGCTGGTCTGGAAAATGTGCTGAACATAAGACTGGAAACAATTTCATATACAAACGTTGTCAATTTTTGGAGGAACATTCAAATAAAGGAAGGAACTGAAGCATTCAAAACAGTTGTGAATGCACAAGAAATAGAAATTTCCTCAAGTCTGCTGAGGGAAGTTTTTGGTTTTGAAGAAGTAGTGGATGGTCCAGTAAATCCTGAAGTAATGGGACTATCCAAGATGGATTTTGTTGATAAAATCAAAACAAATGTAGCCACCAAATCCATTCCAGGCATCAATTGCAGACATATTGGGAATGAGTACAGTCTGCTGAGTAAACTTATTGCAAAGAACATACTTGGACTGGTTGGAAGTATGGACACTCTATCAGGACCCAAGATAGAGCTGATGATGATCATTTGCAGAAGCATGAAGTTTGATTTGGCTGGATACTTCATTCATTACATGAAGAAAGTAGCCAAGGAGGAAAGAGAAGGGAAAAGGAAATCAAAGGCCTTACCCTTAGGATTAATGGTTCAAACCCTTCTGAATCATTTGGAGATTCCAGATGTAGCACCTGAGAAGATAAATCAATCTAGATACAAGAAAGAGATTGATCAAGTTATTCCTGGTCTTGATGATGATGATGAAGGTGTTGCTGAGTCTGATAATGATGATGATAATGGAGATGATGGTGATGTTGGTGGTGAGCAGATCAAGCAAACTGTGAAGAAATCTGTCAAACCTGCTGCACCAAAGAAAACTACTGAGAAAAGAAGGGCTGCAGATACAAGGAAGATTACAGAGGTATTAAAACCTAAAAGAACAAGGAAGCAAACAGCAGAGACTGCTGAGTCTGCTGAGGGTCCAGCTGAATTTGAAGATACTGACCCTGCTGTTGCTGCAAGAAGAACTGTTGTTGAGATATTGAGGGAACAACAGAAAGAAGCCAGTAAGAAGAGAAAGTCTACTGTAACTGAAGTTGAAGATGAGCCACTTTCCAAGAGAAGGAAAGAGATTATCCACAAGAAGAAACATGGAAAGGGGAAGCAATTAAAGATATTGGAGGCTCTAAGGGAAGAAGAACAAGAAGAAGCAGTAGAAGAAATAGAAGAAGAATAGGCTATTGAGGCTGAGCCCTTGACCATTATTAAGCCTAATGAGGAAGCATAGGTTGTTGTTGAGCAACCTGCCGAAGAGTCACAGCAGCCTACTGAGATTGAACCTGCTGTTGATGTTGTTAAATCCTCAACTAAGGCTGCTGAGTCTATTGGAAGTGAACAGGTTGTTGTTGAGCAATCTGTGGAAGAAACACAGCAGTCTGCTGCACCAGAGCCTGCTGTGGAATCTGCAAAATCTACTGGAGAGACACATGTTGTTGTTTAGCAACCTGTGGAAGAACCACAGCAAATCACCGAACACTCGCTCTGCTTGTGGAAGTTGAAGAATTGGTTGAAGACCCCGCAAGTGTTGCAAGAAGTCGGGGGAAGAGCGATCGTCTGCTAACCCCCGCTGGCGATGAGCATGTAAGTCGGGGGAACCAAGTGTTATACGGATGGAAGTAGTAGGTACAAATATACAACCTCGGCAACTTACCGACCTTGAAGCATCCGTAGAAGAAACTTTGAACTTACTTGTTGAGACCTTTGGAGGTCGGCAAGGTAAGGCAACAGCTCCCAGAGGATCATTCTTGCCCTATGAAAAACATGAAAAGAAGAGGAAGGAGGGGTATGTTGATCCAAAACTCCTGCTGGTGGCTGATTACTTCCGATGGAAGTTTGGGTTTTATAAGAAACAAAAACCTGCTGCAGAACCATTGACTGACTTTGAAGAATGGGTTTTTGAGAAATTGGGAGTGGAGAGCTTGCTAGATCTGATTGATACCTCTTTATTACAATCAAGGCTGATGGACTTGTTTGATGAACAATAGAAAGAGGAGGGTATCAAGTTCGGGGATCCAAGAAGTGATGATGATGACTCTTCATCATCTGATTCTGATGATAATCATCCCTCTGGTCCAGGAGAGACCAATAGGACTGCAATGTTAGTTGATCCACCTGTAAGGCGATCTGCATGCGGACGGTCGCGCGAAGGACAAGTGGATGCAGTGATGGAGAATCTCACCATTGATGATATTGAGGCAGAAATCAATGAAGGAATAGATGGTGTTGCAAACAGATTGGTTGGTGAGATAGATCCTTTGTTTGTTGAAGAACCTGCTGAGCATGTTGATGATCGCCAGGATCGTGGATTCAAGTGATGACAGAGTTACGGATATTAGTCAACCCGGTGCCGCTTCGAGAGGAATCTATTCAATATCAAGACTGGATTGACACTGAGGCTGTCTTAACTAATTCTGCAAACTTGCTGAGAAGAATCAATGATATGGGAGAATTTCAACAAGAAAATATGGACATATTCCCAGATCAAGTGATTGTGGCATTCATTGCACCCGATCCAAGAATCGAAGAGGATGTACGGAAAGTTCTTTGGGCTACAAACGGCACTCGCACAAAGGTTGGAACGGGAGGTACAAGTCGCCGAGTTACAAACAAGACTGGACACGGTTGGAACCGAGTTTTGGGGTTGGAGGAAACCCCGTTGTTGTTCAAGAGGCTGCCGTAGTGGAGCCTACTTGGAGTCAAGACCACTAAAGGGAAAGATGGTCGGCCAGGCTACACATGTTAATGAGGATGAGCAAACATTGGACTATGACTTTAGTGATGAGGAGTTCCAAATGCCTGAAGAAGAAAATGTTGATGTTGATCCCCCACAGGCATTTGTACCTATTTTTGAAGAACCAGCCATTGATCCTATCTTAGAAGAATATCAAGGACTTAACCCTGCTAGATTAGATAGAAGTTGGGCAATGGTCATGAGCAATCAGAGGCCACAGTACAATGTTGAGAAGCCTGCTGATGAGGCTACTGGTGGAAGAATGATTGGTGAGGTACCAGTAGAAGTACTGAATGAGTTAAGGATCGTGAGGCATGATATGCAACGCTTAAGAACTCAACTTTGGATAGACAAGAAGAGATATTTGAAGAACGATGAAACGGGTGAATGAAAACGGACAATCAATCGATACGCTTGCTTCAAACTTCACATCTACTCAAAATGCCGTGAATGACATGATACTAGATGTGAGGGGAATCAAGGTAGGAAACACAGCAAAAGAGAAGTTTCTGAAAGACCAATTTATATCCATCCATCAGAAACTTGACAAGCTTGCTGAAGCACCTAAGCCTGCTGAGGCTGCTGGAACATCTCACCCTGCTGGATTGGATCCTAAAGTTACTGAGAGGATCAATCTACTGGAACAGACGTTGCAATCAAGGATTACTGCAGTTGACACAAGAACTGGAATTATGGAAGGTCAACTGAATAATCTGGTAATCACACAGGAGAGTGTTCATGGCCTACTGTCCCGGTTTGTTGATGATGTCACTAAGGGGGAAGAGGGCCAAACAGCAGTAGCAAAAGCGGCTGCCAGACTTTTTGCTAAGAAAAGATGGGAGGATGAGACTAATGCTTTTAGGCAACCTGCACCTGGCAGAGTTCAACTCACTGATGATCTCCTGAGACAATACAAGAAAGAATACTATAATAGAAGGAAACCTTATCATGACAAGGTATATCATGAAGGTTTAGAATCTTTCTTGGGATTGAAATTTTGGGAAGCAAGAGTCAAAGCCTTAAGGGCAACCTACAGAGGTGGAAGAGGTGGAAGAGGTGGAAGAAGTGGTAGAGGTGATAGGACTTTGCCTATCACAAAAGCAAAGGACTCACTTGATGAATTCAAGGAATTATATATGAAGTTTGGATTCAGAGTGAATCAAATCAATCTTCTCCTGCCTGAAGCATGGAAGTGGTGGAAAGAGGATCACCCTGCTTGATGCCGCGAGAAGACTGGAAGAAGCCAGTTGAGTGCCATTAAGCAAAATAAAGGAGTAGCATCCCCGTAGATTGTTTATAATAAGGTTAATGAAGGCATGGTTGAACCAAAAGGAATGGAGAAGTTTTAATAAAGACGGTCAGTAGACTCTATCAAAGGCTTTACCAATATCCAGTTTGAAAACCATATTGTGGCCGCGAACCTTTTTATGCAAATGCTGAATGATCTCTTGCACGAAAAGAATATTATCCACAATATCTTTACCCTTGACAAAAGCTGATTGCTCATCAGAAATGAGTTTACCAAGCAGGGGCTGCAGTCTATGCGTCGGAATTTTGGTGAAGATTTTATTAATAACCGTGCAGAGCGAGATGGGTCTGAAATCCCCAAATCTAGTAGGAGCATCCGTCTTAGGAATCAAGGTAATGAAAGTGGACCCCACAACTCGAGGTAAAGGGCGGCCAGTGAAAATGTCCTTAACTGCATTTTGGACATCGACTTGAACCACCTCTCAAAAGACATGAAAGAAGTTGCTAGAGAAACCATCCGGTCCCAGCGTACTATTAGGATCAAGATAAAAAAACAGCCCGTTTTATTTCTTCCATTGAAATATCAGCCCCTGGAAGGGCATTATCCTCATCAGTGATTAACACCGGAATATGAGAAAGAAGATCCTGCATAGCCGAATCATCCTGAGGGTCACCTTGAGAAAGAAGAGAATTGAATAGCCTCTTGACTAATGTCCCGCTCTTCCGTTATCCAATCTCCAACAGAATTGCGAATCCACCGAATATGACCTTTCGCCCCATAAGCCTTAACCGAAGCATGAAAAAATTTCGTATTACGATCCCCATCTTTGAACCATTTGTAATTTGACTTCTACTTCCAGAAATCCTCCTCCTCGAGCATAGACCAGATATAATGAGCATTAGCGAGGTTCAGAGCTGCATGATTCTCTTCCATCGGATCAGCCTCCAACGTTTGCTCTTTAAGGGCCAGATTCTGTTCAGCCAGCTTCATATTGAGATGAACATCACCGAAAGTTTCCTTGTTCCAGCCTTTCAAAACAGTCTTAAGACGTTTTAGTTTTCCCAGTGACACATCCATACCCAAACCATAAAGAGGGAGAGCCCAATTATCTCTAACTAAAGATTTAAGATCATCCCGACAAAGCCAAATGCTTTGAAAATGAAACGGCTTGGGTCCAGAATTCAGCCGAGTCAAGCCATAGTAGAGGACCTTATGATCAGAGCATCATTTTGGAAGAGCCTTGATGGTGAAAGTAGGATGAATGTCTAGCCAATTGGAATTGGGCAATATACGATCAAGTTTAACATGAACAAGGCCATTAGGTCTAGTGCCCGACCAACTAAAGTCCCCATTTTGAATCGGTTGTGTTGGACTTATGTCTATGTTTTGATGATGCGTGCCAGACTAACTGTTATAGTGCAAAGGCAAAAAGATGTCTAGATCAAATGTATAGGTTTATTACAGTTTGATTTATGAATAGGTTTGATCAAACAAGCACTGTAAAGGTCAGCTGATTCATATCAGCAGACTGGTCAATATCAGTAGGGTAGTAAGGTCAGTAGACTTTTGTGGAACCTGCTGAAGACTGAAGGCTAAGGGGTCAAACTCAGTTAATGAAGGCTAAGGGATCAAACTTAGTAATTAAAGTCAAGGATATGGAATCAGAATTTAGGCAAGTCTGTGATGACCTAAACTGATTACATATACCTTATGTACAAGGTCTAAGTTCCATAAGTTGGATGATGTTTGGAACGTGGTTATATTTAAAAAGGTGTAATCTAACTTCACAGATAAAAGTTAGATAAAAGAAATCAGCTGCATTTTATTTTACATGCAGCAAATTGTCGTTCAACGGATCGATTGGTATTACGACGGATCGATGAACCCGCGATAATATACCTCGATTAATTCAAGATTATATTGGAAGATTACATGGATAAGGACAGCCAACTACCTCTGACTTATCAAACAAATCAAAGGCTGAGATTAAAAGAACATTGGGATGATTCAGATTTTTATCCAAAATATTATAAGTCAAAGGGTGGACAGACTGCACTGTCAAAAAGGAATTCTAACAGTGTCAGTCCTATGAATAGTGACAGAAAGCAAATCAGATATACAAAAACAAGGAACGGTTACATTTGAATTTCAAATACAAGTCACATGCATTCTTACCTATAAATAGAGGACCTTCAACTCAGAAAAACAGGATGATTGATGAACTTTAAGAGAAAAATATAAGAGACTATTCTGAGCTGAAAAACACCATGCTGAACTTACTGAACTTAAAGCTACTGATCCAGAAAGATTCTTCAAGTGTATTCTGCATTCAAACCATATCAAGTTTACACACTTGAAGACCGCAAGCGGTGATTATATCATCATCTAATCAAGGCTGCCGCAACCGAATCATTTATTTGATTCAATCTTTATTTCATAAAGAACCTGCGAAGACAAGTGAAGCACGCTTGTGTGAAAGACTCGTTGTTTGTGATGGAGCCGGTGAAGAGGCAATCCTACCCTTCAAGGACCGAGTGGAAGACTCGGGAGCAACAATTCTACCCGTTCCCGCCAGGTTTGTGAAGCCATAGTCATTGGTGAAGGACAAGCAACCATAGGAATCTTTGTAACAAAGAACATCAAAGATCTCTAGTGAATTACCTCCAACATCACGGGAGAAGAGTGGACCGACAGGATTACACCACCCGGAACCACTATACAATCCGCCTACTTACTTTCGATTTACATTCGCACTTAGTTTATTTTACACATCAACCTACCGAATCTAGCAACCGAAAACACACATACACTATTGAGTATCTAATACTTAGTATCATATTTAACAACAAGTATTAAGGCTTAATTTTGATATAATTCCGCGCACAAATTCAAGCAAACTCAACTATCGGTAGACTACGTTTATCGGCGGAGCTGCGAGGTATCACCGGACTGCGAAGTATCGCGACCGCCGAAGTTGCAGAATTTGTTAACTCCAAAGTTTTAAGTGTTAAGTTTATTCACCCCCCCCCCCCCCCTCTAAACTTAACCAAAGCCTTTTCAAGGGACCAACAGGTTGGTCGATAAGAGAGCAAGCCGAAATAAAGTCATAAAAATCTTAGATGGAGCGACGATCCGGTGTCCCATTGCCTTTGTATTCTTCCCGAAACCGGATAGTGTTGAAATCCCCTGGAAGCAGCCAATGGAGGCCAAGAGCATGTAAATATTAGAGCTCATCCCAAAGAACAGTGCGGTCTACTCTGCTACATTTAGCATAAATGGCCGAAATAACAAAAGGAGCAGTGCCATTGAATTTAACATGTATCGATTGATCCGTAGCAAGTAAGATATCCCAAGAGAGAGAAGTGTTTCAAAAATGCAAAATTTTATTATTAGGAGAAGCAGCCGAGAATTTAAAATTGAGACGGTTAGCAATAAAAAGCCGTTTATTATCATTGGTCAACATGGGTTCCGAAATGGCCAAGAAATCTATGTGATAAGTATTTACCAGACGCTTGTGACGATTCATGGAGGAAGAGTTGCCGATCCCCCGAATATTCCAAAAAATGTTGTTATTCATTGGGAAACCATTTTTTAGGAGTCTTGGGGGCGCGGGTTTGAACCCCTGATGCATTTGACACAACCTTTTTATTTTTATTTTTGCAACCTCTGGAAACTGGAATGAAAGGACGCTCAACTTCAATGCCTTGTGAAGTGTCAATATGTTTTTCTGCGTCTGATCCCTACAAATTCTCGTCCTGGCTAATTTCATCCTCCGAGGCCGAGCTCTCAACAGCTGTGGCTTGGGACTTCCAATCTAATCGATTAACCAGCAGAAGAGCCTTTTTCTTGGTGTCGGAGTCTGAACCATAACCATGGTCCTAGCGATGAGATATTAGCCGTTGCAGTTCTAGTTTGTCCTCATTAGTTTCAACTGGAACCGGTATAGGGGGTTCCAGATGAGGAGGATCCTT
Organism: Gentiana straminea; assembly: GCA_036785695.1. Lineage (NCBI taxonomy): Eukaryota > Viridiplantae > Streptophyta > Magnoliopsida > Gentianales > Gentianaceae > Gentiana > Gentiana straminea. Next base: position 2,946,488 of record JAVUPR010000407.1, on the reverse strand, counting down.
GTTTGAATCTTGAGCTGCTCTAACGGTGTTTTCTACAACTCCAACCTGAGGTTTTTCTGGAGCGACCGTCGCTTTTGCGATATAAACTTGAGCAGGCTTGGCATGATTAGCTTTAGTAATAGTGGCTAAGTCCGGATGTTTAACAAGACATTGATCATGGTTATGCCCCATGCGCCAACAATGGGTGCAATAGGCTAGGCGTGCCCCTTCAGGGAGAATGGGTTGCCAGAACCCGTCACCATTTTCTTTTTGAATCCAAATACGCGAAGGGAGGGTTTTCAGAATATCGACTTCTACCTGAACCCGAGCTAAAGAGGGCCTTCTCAGCTCCGCTGTAGCCGCATCAATACGAAGAGGTTTTCCAACAGTATTCATTAATTCAACAATGAAATCCTTGTTCATGAGATGGACGGGGATCTTGGGGAGCGAAATCCAAACAGGAATTATGGAGGGTTCCTTGTCTACATGAAAATCAATTGACCATTTAAACACCCTCATAATCTTGTTACCAACTTGCCATGACGCTTTGGAAAATAATCTGATGTAATCTTCATCATGTTGAAAACGAATTAAAGCATGCTTGTTATCTAAGAGACCAAGTACGTTGTTACCTTTGAAATTTTGGACTGTGAGGAATTTCCGAATCGTATCCAATTGTGGACGTCCATGAGAAAATTTTCCTACCAACGACCGCTGAAACCCAGCCGCTAGGGCAGACTCTGCCTCAGCCGGAATAATTATGGAAGGCTCCCCCTTGAATGTTGAAGTCTTCAGGCTGCCGGTCTTGAAGGGGAAAGCCGAACCTTGGCCAGTTATTTGAGCATAGCTAAGCACCGGAGAAGCGGTGCATGGTGCGGCTGATGGTGCTGTTTGCTGCTGTGGCTGCTTGCCGTTGTCGTGGGCGCGTGAGTCAGGAGGACGGTCCGCCATGAATGGCCGACCAGGAGGCCAGAACGGAGGCACATACTTGGCGCTCAAGAAACCCTAAAAAAAACCCTAGTCGCTGCAACTTTCAGCAAATTTCAATGACTTTTAGTATATAAATTAAATAAGGTTACTTACCATACATATTATCTATTAAAACAACTATATTAATAACACCTTTTTTTTCCCAGAATTCAAAGGAATGCATAACTAGTTTATATATATTTTCTTAAATATTTACGGCAGCAAGCATGGAAGGATTCATAGCTTATTTCTTTTTCTTTTCCCTGCTGTTTCTTTCTCATCCTTCTACTCTCTTTCATTTACGAAGTCGGCAAATGATATACTTCTTCCATTTTTCATTCGTCATCATACTAAATAGATAGAATAGAATATACAAACAAATAGCAGTGGAACCTATATTGAGAACGAAGAATAGATAATTAAATAATCAATAATAAAAAAAATCAAAACACCGTATTAAAGAACACCCCTTACCTTTTAGAAATTTGATAATAAATCCAAAGCAAAAGTTGAAGCCAAACACGTGAATTCTTCGATTCACGACTTCTACGATCAACCTATGATATTTAAACGGCCAACTACGATTAGCACAATATCTATTTCTACCAAGCTCAGATTTTCTCAAGAACGAATGCGAATCTAGATTTTAGGGCTAAAATGAAAGTTTACCATATTGAAAACGAAAACCATGAAAACAATTTTCTTCTCCCAGTGATCGATTTCTTCTATTGTTGTCTGCGCAAACGATCAACCGATTAGGCTCGCGATTGGAAAGTTCGTCCCCCATTCTTCCCGTTCTTCTGCGTCGCTCCTCCTGCGTATTCTTTTCAGAATTGGCGTCGTGATGTTAGGAGGGAAATAATGTGATTATTTCCTTAAATATATAATTAATAATTAATTAAAAGAAATCCTTTTTCTTTAATTAAATAAACCCTTTTTAATCATTTAAATCCTTTTAATTAAATAATTGGGATAAATAGTAATTAGGTTAAAAATAAATTACCATTTTTATCTTTCTTGAAAATTCAGGATGTTACTGATTATTAAGTTAATGAAACTAATATTTTATGCCACTTAATGATTAATAGATAAAGAATTAGTCACATAAAATTAAAGTGATTAACGATGGTCATCGGCTTCTCTCATATGTGTTTAGGAATAAGATTTTCTGTGCATCAGAATGTACTTGTGTGTCTGTATAAATTTGATTACGTGAGAGACGTGTCCAATATTTTGTCCCATAAAGATGAGGTATCAATCTTGTTTTGATTGTGATCATATTAAAAGCGTACTTTTATTGTTGGCGTACTGTATTAGATAAATCACAAACGAATATACTAACAATATTATTGAAGTTGTAATACCCCAACCCAATTTTATGATTTGACCCGAGTTTGAATCGAAAGCTAAACTGAACCAACTTATAATTGTTTTTTAAATTTAAAGAGTTGATAATAAGGCTTCATGGCATACAATTAATCAAGATTATGGGTATTAATATGGGTAGTACATCATTTTCAGTTTTGGGAAATCAAAAGGTGGTAAACATTGGACTTAATACCTCTTTAATGCATTGAAATACATTGGTTGGGGGAAACAGAATTTTAAGAGGCATTACAAGGCTCTGTCAAACCATTTCCTCACAACTCTCATCCTTATCACACACTTAGGCTATTTTTATTATTTTTCTCATCACTCTAGAAGCAGCAAGAGGAGTTAAAAGGGGTTTCTAAAAGCAAACTAAGGAGTATCATCTTGGTAAGCACATTCTAATTCAACTTTAAATTCATATATATCTCAAGGATTTCACATGTTTAAGTTATGTATTCATAGAGAAGTCTTGTGTTGTTAGGTTGATGAGAGTGAGGAATTATTAACAAATTTACAAACTGCTATCAATGTAAGGAGTGTTTGTATCAAGAGGTTATTTTATCATGTTTTCGAAAATTATTATTTTTTTAAAAAGTTGACAGACTCGATCACTATTCTTAGAACTACATATATTTATTGGGACTGACATAAAAAGAAGTTGATGCAGAAATTATCATAAGTTGGTATGGGATATATATATATATATATATATATATATATATATATATATATATATATATAGATAAGTGTAAATATGTTAGAAGGAATAGGCAGCATGTTCGAGCCTTTGAAAATTAGAAGAAATAATATGCATCATATCAAGAGCCTTTACGATCTTTTACCGTTTCAAACTTTAGAAATTAATTATTATTATGATAAATATAAGATGTTGTAATTTTGCTTTAACTTTATTATTCCTATATATAAATGTATTTTAGTCAAAGAAACAAAACCTGTATTCCTCAAACTATTTACGTCAAGGGATATTTTTTTTGTTAATAGTTGTTATAACACCTTTGGTAAATGGACGATCACTTTTCAAATGGTTTAATATGGATTTTTAAAGAGAAATGCCTTGTAAGAGTTTCTATTAGTAAATATATTTTATCCACAATAAACTTTGTAGAAATTATGAGGTAAAGGAATATTAAGTTTATTCAGAATGTCGTACGTTGTTTTTATAAAGCAATTGATCATTTTATTGTTAAGGTCTTCAGAAAATCAGTTTTACGGAAATAAATATAATTTTTTGTTTTATTCCGTAACATAAGTCAAGAGTAGTAAGCCACAATTCAAATGACTAAGAGAAAAGTTTAAAAGATATTATAGAATAATGTTACGGTTCACTAGACAGATACCTCACTCCCGGGTTAGAGGGAGAATTCAGACTTCAGATTTAGTGCAGTGAGTTCTCGAGAATCCCCGGCATCAAGCCCTGCTCCTGGGCTATAATAAGGAGTGCAGATTATATGCCGGAGCCGTTCAAGAAATCCGGTATGCCACCTCAGACAGAATCAGAGCCGTTAGAGGCACAGTTAGAACCGTAGCATTATTCAGTTTCTACTCAGTACGTACCTTTTTTATTTCACTTGCTATTTCAGCTTAGAGTAATTTCTTGTACATTGTTTTTTTATAGTAATTACTATAACACTATTTTTCCATACTAAATCAAGAGTGAACTTTGGAACATTAGTAATTCCTTAGTTCCCTCTTGATACTTTTACACTGCTTACGGAGCATTTGTGCTCACTCCTATAGTTGTATTGTTTTTCAGATGAAAATCAGAGTTCCGGAGAGGAAAAGGGGAATTGCCTTGCCTACTACCTTAGTTAAGTAGATGTGGATGTCCTAGTAGTTGTGGATGTTTATCCTTTTGTGGAAGATGAACAAATTTTATCATTTTGAGACTTTTATTATTAGTGATGTAATAATATTAGGGTTGAACCCTAAGAGTTGTACTTTTATATTTTCGAGACTTTGCAGTATTATTATTATTTTTGGAATAAAGTATATATGAATTTTAGTTTTTGATTTCCAGCAGTAGGAGGCTTCGTGATTCGAATTTTTCTAGTTCGGGTCATGGCCGAGCGATTCGGATCCGCGTAATTGAAAAAATTCAGGTCGGGTCGTTACAGAAGTGACAAGATTTGGTTCATGTGTAGTCTAGAACATGTCATAAAGTATATGCCTTAGATTAATTACTATTTCTTTGCTATGTTGAGGAATATGTCATATACAGGGCCGGCCCTACTTAAAGGCCGTCGAGACCCGGGTCTTAAGCCCAACGGTACCGGGAGGCCCAACAGTACATGTTTCGCTAAAAGAAAAAAAAAATTGTGTATATTTAATCCGATCCAACCTAATATAATATGTTAATTTTATTTTTTGATAAAGGCCCAATTTTTTTTACTCCAATCGATAAAGGTCCCAATAAAAAAATTTACTAGGCCCAAAAAAATAGACATACAAACAAGTTTTATTAATTTTTTGCATTTACGGATGTTAAAAACGCGATAAGTGTTGGAAAAAAATGTAGTACTTAGGATTTGACAGAGAATTAGAAACTCCAAGGCACGTTAATAACGTTGTCTTTTAAGAGATGTTTCGTCCCACACGATTTGTCACTAAGAGATCAAATGAAAATCTCTTTCAGGATACAATGGGGGTGTTTGATTCAAACAGTGACTTGTTTGAATCAAACCCAAGGACAATCAAAGTTTTTCTGATGATGTTGTCAAACTTATGAATTTTCGTCTGCATACTTATGTCTTTTATAGGTTGCAAGTACCCCATAAACGAATGGAGGTACTCCTTGCATGAAAGGGTAGGGTTGTCACTGTTCACCGGATGAAAGCATGCGACCCTTACACGAAAGGGTAAGTACATATCAGTTCGAAAATGCATATCCCTTCATGAACTGATTCAAACGATAACATTAATTCGTACGGAAACTTGTATGCAAACGATAACCAAAATATTTATTTATGAAAAAATATCTAACAATAAGTATGTTTAAAAAAAATACAACTTCAACTAAAAGGCCCAATTCGGGGACTTGGTCTTAAGCCCAACAAAAGCAAGGGCCGGCCCGGGTCATATAGCTACGTCAAGTTTAGAGTTTAGCTATATCAACTCAATTATTTACTTATAGAGACTAATCACATTATGTTTCGTGATTAGATCGTGATATATTTCTGTTGTAAATATAGTGTTAGGCAATAGGCATGCATACTTGAACCATATTTAAGTATTAAATAACACATGTTTATGTCAACATATTTCACAAAAAAAATGTTTATGTCAACATAATGTTTAGTTGACTTTTTATTATTGTCAAAATTTTGAATGTCGATGGTGTCAAATGTTGGGTGTAGACACAGCAGCCTAACATGATGATGCATAAAAGTTTTGATCACATTATATGAAGTGATTGAAAATTCATCGATATTCAGTTGGATTGACAAATGGTTCAAATTAAATGATGTGTCAATATAAAAATACATTTGTATTTACCCTTATTTAGTAACTTCTAAAATATGCCATGTCATATGGTCCTTTTTGAGCGTAACCACAACAGCTCAATGATTACAAAATACTTAATCACATATTGTTTGTGATTAAATGAATGAAATTGATCACGTCATGTTTAAGGATCGAATTCATGCACATTATCATTGTAATTAAAGGGTTGATTGACATATACATGTGAACCATATCTTGATTGTGCATTTGGTGGAACCTAATAATTACATGGTTTGATTAATTAAGATTGTAGTCTTTCCATATCGTTATTAATATACATAATTTAATTGTTTGTATTAAATGGGGAGGCTATATCATCAAACCGTATGTGTCACATTAAGATATTTATCTTGCAACTCTTGCAGTAGCCACAACATCCGGAATGCATGACAAATAATGCAGTAATTAATCACGTAATATTTTGTGAGTACATAAGTGACATACACATTCTGACCAATTAGTTCATTTAGATAATGCCCGGCCCCAGAAGGAGGCAATTATCTTTATGAGACTAATTGAAATAAGATGGAAAATTTGCATAAAGATGGGGGGATTTATCTTATGCCCACAGGTACAGATGGTCTCACTCCACATAGTTAATTCTCCAATCTTATTAGTTATGATAGTAAATTCTATGTAGTGATTACATACACTACCCACAGGAAGGCCGTGAATTTACTTCTAAAAGAATTAACATTGGTTGATTTTGTCCAAGGCAACTCCTACGACTAATTTTGGAATGCATTGGTTAGGATCTTGTAATTCTTATGGGTGATCCACCACTCACTACGGAATCACATTTATCAACTGATGGGTTGATTTATGAGCATTTTAGCGAATCAATCGCGTATGTCTTATGTTTGTGCTATTAAAATAAAATTAAACCATTTTAGATCTGCATTTCCATTAAGGATAGAGTTTATTTTGACAACCCTAATGTTAGAGTTGTCCTCAATGACACATAATAAAATTGTTCAGTACGTACTTCTCATAATAAAAAATGGGTTATTAGTGTTGGTTTGTAGATCATTTTGGATTACTAATATTATGGTTTTCCTATGGTCTTGGGTGATTTCTATTTGTGATAGTGTAATTAAATACACTTTCCATGTTTAGAGTGTTCATAATTTTATGAACGTAGAGAAACATGTGGTCAATAGTGTATTTGATCACTTGTATTCTCGCATGATGAGTGAATTTTGTGAGACATATAAAGAATATCGTATTGTCTTATTTTATGAAATTACACTTGGAGGTAATCTTGTTCCTATTAGTTAAATGTCATCTTAATTTTGGTTATGGACATTAAAGCATGTTACCTCATTGTTATGGAAATTGATTTGTGTTAGATCTCACATTTAGTTGTGATATAAGGTGAAGTGTTTTAGATATTTACTTCACATTGTCAATTGTACGTAGGTAAAATTTTCATCATTAGATGAAAATATGAGGCTATCGTATTTTGGATACTGAATCTCTCGTGCTCAACTTAAGATTTCAAATCTTTATACCGTAGAGCACGATAGCCTATTAAGTTGCATCCAACCTACATTAGATAGTTGACATAAAGGAATATAGCACTATTTTGACATATGAAGTTGCAAAATACTTCTTTAGAGTAAAGTAGATTGTGGTGAGTTTTAAGGCTTAATAGCTTTATGTATCGCCATGATTGATTTGTGGTTTGTATAAAGTTTATGACAAGCCATAAAGTCCACACATATATAATGTTGAATTTTCATCGAGATCTTGATATTGTAAATGTCTTTTGTTCTGAATTCAGGATGGTTTGAGAATTAGTCTCATATTTTAATATCATCCATTATTGTGGCTTCTTATCCTTATTAAAACTTATATTGTTCACAAAGCTTTTATACTTGAGGATAGAGTATGCTACTTATGATAGTATAGAACAAGAGACATTTATGGCAAGAAAATATATGTCATTTTCTCCTTGAATGATCCAATCACACTTGTTTTTACTATCGTGTGATTGAGTGGGAGAATCCCGTCGAAATGAGAATTATTAGTATCCTAAGGAGTTAAAATTTATTTGAACATTGTGTAATATTTTTAGATTCTTTTCAAGGTTGTCATTTTGACAACATTGTGTTGTGGAAAGAATCATGCTGAAATATTATACAGTCGGGTTTGACCTTAGTGTGACATGAATTCATGACTTTTGATGTATAATTTTGGTCAAATGAATGTTCATATATTATGATTGATTCATTGGAATCGCAAAAGATTGATCACATATTCTAACATAATTTGAAGTTAGAAACCATAAGGATTTTGGGAAATATTAATTGAGTGAGAGTGATTATTCTTAGTGATTAATCATAAGGTGAATTGCATCATTCTGCATTTCATTAAAGAAGCTTAATGATTCTAAATGGAATATGTAGTATTTCAAATTAAGAGTGTCAATTATAGATTGATCACATGTTAAGGACAATCACATATGGTATCTACTCATTTCTAAACCACTAATTACGTAAAATAGTGGGAGTAAATTTCTCAATTATTAAAACTTGGTTGTATTTTGAATTTTGTGCATGAATTAGTTCTTTTAAACATTGTGAGCATGAGTTGCATTGTTACATCCTAAGAAAATTCATGTTTATACTAGTACTTTGTTGTTCATTATAAAGTCCTATATTGATGATTTAATAAATCACTTGGGAGCTTATTATTGTTATGATGAGCAATATAATGCTAGATTTGTTGTTGAGAATTTCCTCTAGGAGACACTTAAGATTGCCGATTCTTCTATACAGTTATTAAAGAATTTTGTGCCCATTTTGTTGATTGTAGCTCATGATAGAAATATGGTTTATTTAACCATTATAGTGGTTGTCATTTGTGTGATAAACCACTGAAATGTACACAACATATGTTGGAGAAGAAAAGCACTGAATAATTGTTTTCGGTTAGCAAGTATTTATATGGATTTTGTAAGCTTCTGATTTTGTTATACTGGTTTACATTGTAATGATGTTTTCGACCAGTGGGAGTATTAACCATATTTTAGAATTGTACACTTGCATTTTTGCTAGAGCTATACTCATGATAAATAGTTTCCTTAAAAGGATATGTTGTATGATTTGGTGAATCTCATATCGATATAATAGGTTCAATGAGATCATATATGTCGGGATCTCGTTAAGCTTGCATCAACTACCTTTAGAGGAGAACTTGTGGATTGATTGAAGTAGCTCATTATGGATGACCGAAAATTTGGTTTACTTAAGTCACAGGCTTTATGAGTTTTGGCCTATGGTTGTCGGTCGATGTTGCTTATGGCAAAATTTTTGACACATCGCATCCTCACTCATATGTGGAATGATTTTGATGATGAAATTAGCAAATCGGCATTTATGGGACACGTTGTCAGAGGTAAGCTAGCTATAATACGGGTGTCAAGTAAGTAGAATAATATAAGAACATGGATTGTGTATTTTGCCAGCTTATGGTATCTCACAATCATATTGTACTCATATTTGACTTACTGACACATAAAGATGCTTCGTTTGAATTCTCCGAAATTTGTCAAAATAGACATCACAGTGATGTAGCAATTATATGAAAGTGCACCGAGTTCATGTAAGAGTGAATCCATTTGGATTCTGGGACCCCGAATGACATTTTGATTAGTTCATTCATAAAAGGTTTACTTGGCGGGTTGATATTGCACATTGTAATTTTGGAAGTGTCTCGGATTTTATGCAATGAAAAACAAACAAGTAATAAAATAATCCGGTTTACCCCAAGTGCAGGGATCGTAGTATAGTAGCTACAACCGGAGTCGAATCACAGGGAATCGAGGTTGGTCTAGTTCTTAATTTCTCTAAAGTTGTCACGAAAAATAAAACAAAACAAACTAAAAAACGAAAACAATAAACTGGACGAGAGGATCTAGAATCCAAAGCCAGGAAAGATAGCTACGAGCCAAACTAATGAAAATAATTCTATTCTAAAAAGATAATAAAATTACTAAGATGATAACAAATAAATTGAAAACGAACAAGCAATGATCCACCGATCTCACAACCCTCAACTTTCTCTCTAGATTGTTTAGTGAAGATTTAATGAAGATTGTGGTTCACCTATCAAAAGTATGAATTTCTAATCTCTTAGATAATTCGTCTATTAATCTCTCATCTCTCGATCTTAAAGATTAACGCTTTCATAACAAAGGTGTAAGATTTCTCAATCTAGCAACCGAGAAATTAACCTAACAACTCTCGTTATTTTTAGGTTAAAAATCTAATCTTTACTACGGTGATCTAAGTCTAACAATGATTCTCATCAAACGTTAAACATCAAATCGCAACAATCCATCGATATAAATTGCATAACAATATGAACATAATAAAGAAACAAACTTTATTTAAAACTCACAAAACAACCAAAGATTGAAATCAAGATGTTGCAGAGATGGCTTCACAAAGCTCGTTCAAATCGCCTAGCCTCTAATAATCGTTGGTATATAAATAAAAAGTCGATAAAACTATGTTTATGGTAGCAAGAGGAAACAGCAAAGTCGCCCCCAAGGGGCCTGGGGCGGCCAGGGATGGAATTATATCTATTTAGGGTTCAGAAAACGCGACTATTTATAGGATAAAAGGTCGGTGCTGCTAAGTCGGCCGGCGGACGCCCGTCCAAAAGGGGTGAACGCCCGTCCAGCTTGTGTCAAATCTTCGAGTCGGGCCAAGCTGGAGCAGACGCACGTTCTATGCAAAATTGGATGCTCGTTCATCAAAATCCTCAAAATCCTGAATCAAACTTCTTCTTCTGGACGCTCGTCCACTTGCTTAGACGCCAGTCCACTGGATGGGGTAATGAACGCTCGTCTGGATCTTCAAACGCCCGTCCATCTCCATTTCAAGTTTGACTTGCATCTTCTTCCTTCCGTTTAGATCTCCTTTTATGACATGTTCGCGTACCTATAAAACCATAAAAACACGCAAAGTGTAAAACCATGTTCGCGTACCTACAAAACCATAAAAACACGCAAAGTGTAATTACCAATAAAATCACGAAATTAGCTCAAGTTTGCACTTAAATCATTTCTATACGCATTCTTCCAATATTTCACTCAAACACTTACTTTTCTATAAAATGTAATAAAACACAAAGGAAATTGCTACGAAATAAAGTCGTATAAACCGTAAAAATCACCGTTAACAGGAAGGGAGTGTTTGTTTTTATCGAGCATAACCGCCATAGTTCTTGTGTTAGTATTGATCAGTTGAAGTTGTGTAAATAAACCAGAGAGTGACATTTTGAGCATGCAAATTTTGTTGTCACTCATTAATGTTGTGCCGACATAACTTTTCGGGCCAAGTGGGAGAATGTAAGAATTATCATTTAGTAAAAAGATAATTATATGTGGCCCTTAAGTTATTTAAATATTATGTTGGTAAATATATTATTGGTTTATTATTAATTAATGGTATTATGGGAAATCCTATAATGGTTAGGGTTTTCATTCCGGAATATTCCATAATGCTTTAGGTCCCTAGTCTTGCCGATATATTGACTGCCTGCGTACCATCAGTTGATGATCATTCAGAAGAAATAGACATAGACCAGAAGACCTACAAACACCATATGCTGTCACCACTGTGCATATGGAGTTTTCTCTTTGTTCTATTCCAGGTTTCGGACCGCTGTGGCAAAACGGAGCAGAAATCGAATAACAATGGATTTAGGAATGATCCTGATTATTTCTTCCGCTTATTCAGGTAATTTGAATCTATCATTTTCTATCATTAAGGCCTTCTGAAGAAATTTTGTAAAAGAAAGAAGTTTCTCTACTAGAATCAAAACAGAAAAATTAGTACAAGAGAGAAAGATGAACAAGATCAAGTAGAAAAACTTATGATTTTTCATTAATTCGAAAAGATAAATTTGATAACCAAGTTAGAATGTTTATATATCCTATATACATGACAACTAATGTAAAACCCTGAAAATCCAATAAGGGAAGGATTTTTTTTAATTAATTATGTTAAGGAATATTAATTAAGGTTTTTAAAGGAAATAATACCAAAATTAATCCATTAGTCAATACGTTCAGTTTTTTGAATTCTGAAAGAAATGGGCGACGCATCAGAGGAAAAAAACGAAGGGAAACACAATCTCCAAAGTCAAGGCTGATCAGTTGAGTTTTTATGCAGACGATAGTAGAAGATTTTGATCACCGCGGAAAGAGGATCGTTTCTGTACAAACGATTCGATAAACGGTAAGAATTCTCTTTTAGCCCTAGTTTAGATCCTACGTTCTTGAGGCTTTCATCTGCGTTTTCTGCATTTGGGAAGTCGTTTAATCGTAGCTCGTATTTGTTTATCGTAGGTGAATCGTAGAAGAGTTTGGTGTTGAGGATTTCAATGTTTTGTTCGTTTTGCTTTCAAATTTTCTTTCGAAAGATCAAAGGTAAGGGGGTGTTCTTAAACGGTGTTTGTGTGCATTTTATGCTGATAAAATTGCAGGTTTGGGGTTGGTATAAGGTTGAAAATGTTTTGAGTAAGTTACGGATCGAATCGGGGCCGAAAAGGGGCTGATTTCAAGGTTCAACCGTCAATGTGCACACATGTTGTGTAATGTGCGCACATTGACAGCCCAGAAACTTGGAATTTGGCTCTGCTCGGCCAATGTGCGCACACTGAAGCGCGATGTGCGTACACTCTGAAGGCTGAATGTGAAATTGGACTCCAGGCAGGTTAATGTGCGTACATTGGAGGGGTAATGTGTGCACATCAACCCAGTTTTCCCTTTTGATGATATTTTTGAATGTTTGATTGGTTTGCATGCCTTTGAGGGCATTCCATGTTATTTTACAATGTCTAACATCGACTTCTGGTAGCCTTGGTTCTGCACCACAACTGAGACCCTTTGCGGGGAGAAGCTGGGAGCACCAGAAGGCTTTGTTTAGGCCTTGCAGGACATTGACTTAGTAGTCAATGATTCTTTTACAACGTGCTAGGTAGTATAATTAGTTGTCTATGACTATAAGTCCCTAAGGAGAATTATATGTGAATGAATTAGGTGGTTAGAACTTAACTCGTAAATACATATGTGGTTGTCTAAAATCTAGAACGTCAATATCATTGGTAAGGCAAGTTTCTAAATCGAAGCATGGGATTCTTACAGCCCCTTTTGAGTTATGCGTCAAGGGCCAACGTGTAATTTCCCACATGGAGACCTAACCCATTGAGAGGTGCTTAATATGTCTCGGTGCATTCTCACCATATGCGTGAGGATATATTATGTGATCCAGTATTGGGTGAGTGTGATCTCAATGCAACCTATGTGGTAGAGTTTGTAGAATTTAATTGTTATGTGTGATATATATATCTCTTTATATATTGTATGTAGCCGTTTCATCTACCATTTACTAAGTACGGAAGTATTTACCCCTTCTCTTACTTTTTTCCCCACCCGAGAAGGTGATTATCAGGACAACGTTGAGTACGGATACAATGACAGTAATGACGAAGCTGAGGTTTAAGCTCAAGAGGATGGATATTTGTTATGACGAATGGAGATAACTTCAGATGCAAGAAATAGAAACTGATGCAATCAAACGCAAATAATCAAAGGAGATAACAGAAAACAAGAAGAACACAGATTTAACGTGGAAAACCCCTCTCAAAGTGAGAGAGATAAAAAACCATGGGCAGAAAAGAGATCTTTATTATTATGCACCGAGTTACAGATTTTTCACAGACAGACAATGCAACAACAACTGTATTTATAGGCACAAATCCCTAAACCCTAGCCATCAGGAATCTTTGTCTAAAACACCATAAATACCCTGCGTGTCCTCCTTTTAATGACACTGTATAGCTGTCACATAACAGAATTAACAGATGTGGGACCCTGCTGTATTCAGTACTCAGCATCCTTCACCCCGCTGACATAAGCTTCAGTAGACTCCACCCTACTGACGCACATAATTGAATACACATCTCAGCTGTCCATCACACAGGTGAGTCTTCAGATCGGTTCCACCAAATGTAGAGTTTAAGTCACTTTACTGACAAATCTCCACCTTGACTTCAACTCTCACCAGAGTCAAACAGATTGCATAACCAGATGTACTTGTACCAGATGCATTCGTCAATTCCAGATGTACTTGTACCAGACTATCTCCACAGCATCCACTCCACTGATCTGCCCTCAGTAGAGTTTCCAGAAATAGATTATAAGCTCGAATATTCGGTAAGTCCAGGCAAAGCCGAAACTTACTCGCCGAACCGGTTTAGTGAACATATCAGCAGGATTCTCCTTTGTGCCAATCTTCTTCACCACAACCCTCTTCTCATTTCTCAGAAAATGATACCTGACATCAATATGCTTGGTTCTCTCATGATGAACCTGATCCTTGGCTAAACATATTGCACTTAGGCTATCACAATATATCTCAACCTGATCCTGATGCAACCCCAAATCACTGACTAGCCCCTTCTACCAGAGACCCTCCTTAGGTGCTTCAATAAGAGCCATGTATACTGCTTCAGTAGTTGATAAGGCTACTATAGCCTGAAGAGTAGCTTTTCAGCTGACCACTGCATTTCCCAATGTAAACACATAACCAGTCATTGATTTTCTACTGTCAACATCACCTGCATAATCAGCATCACAGTAGCCTGTGATCAGACAAGTATCACCTCCATAAATGAGACCAACATCAGCTGTACCTCTCACATACATGAATATCCTTTTAACAGCTTTCCAGTGTTCCTATCCAGGTTGAGCCATAAACCTACTGACAACACTAACTGCCTGAGCAAGATCAGGCCTAGTGCATAACATGGCATACATCAGACTGCCAACTGCACTAGCATAGGGAACTTTTGACATATACTCCTTCTCTTCAGCTGACTGTGAAGCATAAACAGACAAATGAACATTTGATTCCATAGGAGTATCTATTGGTTTTGCAGCAGACATCCCAAACTTAGTCAGCATCTTCTGCACATAACCCTGCTGAGACAAGAACAAATTCTTCTGACTTCTATCTCTCCAGATCTCCATCCCCAAGATTTTCTTGGCTGTACCCAAATCCTTCATTTCAAATTTAGCACTAAGAAGAATCTTTAGATTTTGAATATCAGACTTCCTTGCAGCAGCAATTAACATGTCATCCACATATAGAACAAGATAGATATGTGATCCATCTTTCAGCAGACTGTGGCATACACAACATTCATAAGGACTTCTGCTGTAACCCTGCTGAAGCATAAAACTGTCAAAACTTTTATACCACTGCCTTGGAGCTTGCTTCAATCCATACAATGATTTCTTCAACTTGCAAACAATTTTCCTTTCCAGGAACTTGAAAACCCTCAGGATGTGTCATGTATATCTCCTTATCCACCTCACCATGTAGAAAAGCAGTTTTCACATCTAATTGCTCAAGTTCCAGATCCTGCTGTTCCACAATTGCTAGTAACACCCTGATTGAGGTATGTCCGACCACTGGTGAAAATATTTCATCAAAGTCAACCCCTTCCTTTTGACTGAATCCTCTTGCAACCAAACGTGCCTTATACCTGACCCTTTCTGCCTTAGTTATTCCTTCTTTTTTCTTGAAAATCCATTTACAAGTCACAACACCCTTGTCAGTAGGCTGTTTGACCAATTCCTAAGTCTGATTCTTCAACAATGACTCCATTTCATCTCCCATGGTAGCATGCCACTGAGATGCTTCTGTACATGTCACTGCTTCCCTGTAAGTAGTATGTTTAGCAACCTCTACCTCTTCTGCAACTTGGAGTGCATATCCAGCCAAATCATCATACCCATATCTCCTTGGAGGTATCCCAACATTAGATCTTCTAGGCCTGCTGGTAGCTAGACTCTGCTGATTAATGTTTGTATGATGCCCTACTGAGGTCTCAGTAGGCTGGCTTAGATTAGATTCTGGTTCATTATCCAGATCAGTATATTGTTGATTTGGATCCACTGATTGTTGCATATCAGTAGACTCCACCTGAAGCTCCACCTGTTTCTCAACACTATCAGATTCAGCACTAGTTTCAGATTCAGTAGACCTCCCCACTGATGAGTTTAACATAGAATTTTCATCAAACACAACATCCATGCTGAGGATTACTCTGGACTCTACTGATGACCAAATTCTATATCCTTTCACTCCATCACCATACCCCACAAACACTCCCTTCTTGGCTCTTGGTTCCAACTTCCCTTCACTAACATGATAGTAAGCTGTACTCCCAAAAACCCTTAGAACTGAGTAGTCAGCAGGCTTGCCTGACCACATCTCAAATGGTTTCTTGAGATTGATCCATGTGTGAGGACTCCTGTTGATTAAGTAGCAAGCTGTTTTTACAGCCTCTGCCTAAAATCTCCTTGATAAACCAGCTTGAGAAAGCATACATCTTGCCCTCTCCAGTAGAGTTTGATTCATCCTTTCACCTACACCATTCTGTTGAGGTGTATTCCTTACAGTATGATGTCTGGCAATGCCCTCATCTGCACAAAATGAATCAAAATCATTCCAGCAGAATTCCAGACCATTATATGTATGAAGCTTCTTGATTTTCTTGCCTAACTGATTCTCCACTAGGGCCTTCCACTGCTTCAAGTTACTGAATGCATCACTTTTGTTCTTCATCATCACCACCCAAGTCATCCTCGAATAGTCATCTATGAATGACACAAAATATCTGTGACCACCCAATGACTCAACTTTTGATGGACCTTAGAAGTCTGAATGGATATAATCAAGTAATGCCTTTGTGTTGTGCAACTCTACTGAGAACTTACTTCTATGCAATTTCCCAAACACACAATGTTCACAAAAGTACAGATTCTTGACCTTATATCCCCTAAGAAAACCTGCTAAAGAAAGAATCTGCATACCCCTTTCACCCATGTGACCTAGTCTCATATGCCACAGCTGAGTCTGCTGAGACAGGTGAACTGCTAAGGATGCAACAGCAGCAGTGCCAGATAGAGTAGATCCTTGTAATATATACAAGGTTCCCCTCTTAATGCCTTTGAGGACTACAACTGAATCTTTGAAGACATTCAGCTGTCCACCTTCACCCTTGAAATTGAACCCCTTGCTGTCCAGTAGACTAAGAGATACCAAATTCTTGGTCATCTGTGGAACTTGTCTTACATCTTTCAGTGTACAAAATTTACCATCCTCTGTCCTTAACTTTACTGAGCCAATTCCCACAACTTGGCAGACCTTGTTGTTGGCCATATAGATTTGACCACCATCCATCTGCTCATAAGTAGAAAACCACTCCCTGTTTGGACAAATATGGTAGGATGCTCCAGAATCAAGTATCCACACATCATTATGGTGTGTAGAGTCCCCTGCAACTAGAACCAGATCCTCATCAGATTGCTCAGTAGCTAGGGCTACTGTGCCAGAATTGCCTTCCTGCTGTTTCTTCTTTCTTGGACAATTGGACTTCCAATGTCCCTGCTCCTTACAATAATTACAGACATCAGTAGACTTAGGACCTTTGGACCCTGACGTCTTTTTCTTCTTCTGTCCATATCCTTTTCCACTATTGCTTCTTGCAACAAGCCCAAGCCTGACTGTCTGTCCCGGCAGCCTTGTGTCTAAGCTCCCTGGCATGTAAGGCAGACCTTACATCCTCTAAAGCTACTGTATCCTTTCCAACTATGAAAGACTACACAAAGTTTTCAAATGATGCCGGTAATGACACCAACAGGATTAGGGCTACATCTTCATCCTCAATTTTAACATCAATATTCCTTAAATCAAGTAATATTGTGTTCAGCTGCTCAAGATGGTCCCTTAGTGGACTCCCTTCATGCATCTTTAAACTGAACAACCTCTGTTTCAACAACAACTTGTTGGTCAATGACTTGGTCATATACAAGCTTTCAAGCTTCTTCCACAACTTGGCTGCGGTGTCTTCCTCAGCAACCTCAGTGATAACATCATCAGATAAGCACAACATGATGGTAGAATGTGCTTTCTCTTCCAGACTGGCATAATCTACTGCACCTGTATTTGGTTTGTCAGATAAAGGACTCCACAAACCCTGCTGTTTCAACAGTGCACGCATCTGGATTTGCCACAAACCAAAGTTGTTCCTTCCTGTACATTTATCGATTTTCACGTTTACTGCTGACATCTTTTCTTGCTAATGATCACAACTTTATCACATATCCTAGCACCTTACTGAAGGTCTTGGTGAAGATGAAGTTGATCGTACAGATTGTTTTCTCAAGAACCTTGCTCTGATACCACTTGTTATGACGGATGGAGATAACTTCAGATGCAAAAAATAGAAACAGATGCAATCAAACGCAAATAATCAAAAGAGATAACAGAAAACAAGAAGAACACAGATTTAACGTGGAAAACCCCTCTCAAAGTGAGAGAGATAAAAAACCACGGCGTAAAAGAGATCTTTATTATTATGCACCGAGTTACGATTTCACACACACGTACAATGCAAAAACAACGTATTTATAGGCACAAATCCCTAAACCCTATCCGTCAGGAATCATTGTCTGAAACACCATAAATACCCCTACACGTGTCCTTCTTTTAATGACACTGTATAGCTGTCACATAACAAAATTAATAGAAGTGGGACCATGCTGTATTCGGTGCTAGCGACCTTCACCTGGCGACGAAGCTTCAGTAGACTCCACCCTACTGACGCACATAATTGAATACACATCTCAGCTGTCCATCACACAACTGAGTCTTCAGATCGGTTCCACCAAATGTAGAGTTTAAGTCACTTTACTGACAACATTTATTCTTTTTATGATTTTATTTAAACATGTTTTGAGAGATAGTCCTTTAGTATCTCTTCAATTCATTTGGGATGTAATAAGTTAAACAACATTTATTTTCTTTGTTTGTTGTTACAGTTTTCCTAGATGTAGATTTTGGGACTTGATGATCCTTTTGATTGTCGTTGACTTTCTTTTCCGAGTAATCTTTTAGATTTAATTTATACCATTTTTACTCTGATTGATTGTTACGAGACTTATGTATATATTAATTTTGACGATTTAAAAGTTAATATATGCATGCTGGGCGTTCTTGACGGATAAGTACTCGGTATCCGGAACGGGGCGTCACAACTAACTTATTAGAATCAACTGAAAGAGCCTAACAAACAAGAAATACGGATAACTAACTTTTGTCACAGGGTGTTCGACGTATGTCACAAAGAACCTACTCTTATTCAAACAGGCTGCAGCATGTGAACAATTCTTTTTCAGCAACACTCCCTGCTGATTGCTACTAATGATCATCATCATATTTAGCACTTTCCATTAACATGAAGCTAGAATTACTTAACGAAGTCTTCTCTTGATCAAGCTTTTAAATTTCAATTCATTGCAGATGCTGGTTCATATGATGGACATTTTTCGTATTGATGGAGTGTTTGCTAATCTGGAAATTTATGCACACTTTCACCTTAACCAATTTTTTTTAGCAAGTTCAAAATGCATCTTCCTTTTACATTAAATTTGGATTCGCATCGACCCTATTTCTTGGATGTGGCAGATGAATACTAATTATCGTCATTAGAGTTCCGCTGATCTTTTGCACAATGTCCATGACACAATGCTAATCTTTGTCGTTATAGAACCACAACAATTTTTCCATTCAAATGCTGCGTAAGGCCTTGTCCTATAATCAATTCTTAGTCTAGGTACCCTTCCTTCATCTTCGTAAAGAGATAAATATTTTCAATAGTGTCTTATCCTTTAGGTTGTCATTGAACCAATAGTGTCTTATCCTTTAGGTTGTCATTTGGCTACTTTAAGCATTTAAAACTGACTTAGTGTAGAACTTGCGGAAACACACCGTTTTAATGAACAGTTACCTAAAGACTTATGCAAAAAAGATGACATTTGCAACGGTAAAAGTGAGCTCTCTTCATCATCTTTCACTTTGTTCATGATGCACATTTCTTACAGGTCAAAACAAAGTTGTACTTTGTTGTTGTTACTTTGAAAGTTGTACTTTGTTGCTGTTACATTGAAAGTAGTACTTTGTTACGGCATTCCCCTATATTCTGTCTTCAATGTGTGTTCAATATTTTCCTTCTAAGGTTAAAAATTATGGTGGTTTTCTATTTGAAATTTCATGCGGGTTTGGAAATCAATGTTACTCGGAGCGAAAAGCAGTGGATCTGGTGGCAGGCCAGGTGGATTAGACTGTAACACCCCGAAATTTTTAAGAAGGGTAGTAGCGTAAATGGAATTTAATCTATTTATTTTCCTATTTTATGTTAAACCCTATAAGTTAATAATTAAAAGGGATTTAATTACCAAAGGGGATTTAATTACAGTTTTAATTATGGATTTAATTAAACCTATAAAAGGGAAACAATCCCAATATCTTCTAATTAGTTAGTCGACGCAATTCTGATAGAAATACGAAAGAAGAACGCAGGGAGGAAAAAGGGAGGAAGAAGAAGAATCTTCATCCTGGAGGCTAATCCGTCGGAATTTTGAAGAGGCCGCAAAAGACGGAAATCAGTCTCATCAAGACGAACGTTTCCACACTAACTGTTTGCAATTCGGTGAGTTTTCAGTTAAGCTCTAGATCTAGAATCTTGTTTGTAATGCTCCGTTCCCGGACACCGAGTCCTTATCCGGAAAAGGAACGTTCGGCACGTATAAAATAAAAATAAATTCACTTTATACGTAAGCCTCTACTACGTCGTATCAAAAATAAGCAAACGGAAGCAAAAGACTCGGGTATAAAATTTCCAAACATCTAAGAATAGAAACAACATCTAAAGGCGGAAATGTAACTTATTACATTCAAGGAAAATACGGAAATCCGAAAGAAATGTACGATATTCTCAAAAGAAACGTAACAGTACTACAAGTCTCGAAAGACCAAAAGTCAATCCCAGAAGTACTAAAAACAGTCTATTAAAGATTAACGAAATGAATAAATGTAAAATCTTCAATAAAGCGTCTTCAAACGTCATCATCGAACTCATCCTCGTAAACAATATCTACCTGTTCGTCTTCTCATCCCCAAACACATAGAAAACATGCATTTGAGGTAAGTACAACGTGCTTAATAAGAAAGAGAAGCTTTGATAACAATTACAATTTATAAAGAAAAGATATTCAAAGGTTTAGTTGTTTATGTTTGACCGACTCAATCTAGGGTTCATCTCATGTCCATCAACATGAATTGACTAAACGTTTCTACTTAACTTATCTATGTTACAACCGCACTCAAGGGCACTACGCGTATCCACTTTTGGGACACTCTTGGCAAAATATTAGTGGATCACACCAATATGTATGGAGGCTAGAATAGGTAGGCTCCGATAGTACGCACACCTCAGTGGAGTCCCTCCGTACTTAGGGTTTTTTTGACCTACGGAGTTCTTCCACCTTCAGAGGTAGCACACACATCGCGATATAGACTGGTTCCTATCCAAGAGAGACATGTTGTTTAATCTTTTACTAGTCTAGTACGTATTTTTATTAGAATGATTAACTAACCACCTATGTGTTTTCAATTAATCTCCCTCACCTTGACTACTCTCTCCCTAGACCACTAAACATTAACAAGGCCTAGCAATTACACAGACATTGATGAATGCTAATTCATCAAAGCACAATCCTATCATGCTCTTCCGACGGATCCGAACTTCAACTCCCTTTAAGAGTACATTCGGTGTTTTAACTGAACGAATCAGAAGTTCAATTCAGGCTTGTTTAAGTTTAAACAATGATATCATATCATAAACAAGGGTTGAAAACAATAATAATGTGATTATAAAACCCGAAACCAAACTAGAATGGTAAACCCATAAAAACAAGGCAAAACAGGCCAGACGCCCGTCCGAAATCAGACGCCCGTCTGCTAAACCCCAAACGCCCGTCTGCCAAAAACAGCTACATCATGAATCAAAAATCTAACCTCAGACGCCCGTCTGCCTATTGCAAACGCCAGTCTGGGCTACTAGGGTCTCGGACGCCCGTCTGCCTAATTCAGACGCCCGTCCGCCTGGGTTCTTCCTAAAATGCTAACTACTCACGGCTTGATTTCTGAGTCATTTCTAACCTAATTAACATCTTTTTTAGCACAGTAAAATGTAGAAAACATATCTAATCATCCCAAGATTTACCTAGGATCCCTGATCAACGAAAAACACATCTTTTACTAGCATCTACACGTCTCAGAACATAATCTAAACTTTACGAATCATAACCAAAATCATAGGAAGAGTTTCTTACCTAATTGCAGCCACAAACCAGATTCAAACAGCCACGAAAATCTGCAACACTTCTCAACAATCTGATCCCCAAGCGTTGCCCTTCTCACAACGATCCCAAATCTCTCATCTGATCTGAAAACGGTCAAGAACTGCCTCAGTTATTGTGAAAACTCTCCTAACCTTTTTCTCTTCTCAAAATTGTGCAGAGAATGAGATGAAAAACTGATTTTCTGAATTTGTGTCTAGGTTATGGGATTATTGTGTGTAATTTTCCTTAAATACCAATCTCCCATAAATCCATTTTTCCTTAATTGCCCTTTCATCACCAAAATCAGAATAATCCCTTAAATATATATATAATTCAAAAATATATATACATGCTCTATGAAATACTTAACTCCCATAAAAGACAAGAAATAATAATATTTCGTTTTCGCAAAATGACACGTCCGCACTACGAAAATCGGAATATTACATTCCTCCCCCCTTAAAAGGAGTTTCGTCCTCGAAACTAGAACATACCTGGTAGATCCACGAACTCTTGGAATTCACTGATCATATCATCTTCAACTTCCCAAGTTTCCTCCTCAGGTGAATGATTGCTCCACGGAACCAAAACTAATGGGATCATCAGTCTCTTAATCATCTTTTCCTTCCGGTCCAAAATCTTGATCGGTCTCTCATCATAAGCAAGATTGTCTTGTAGAATCTCCGGATCAATTGTAGTTTCAACATCATTCCTCGTCAGACACTTCTTCAACATTGAAACGTGAAACACACTATGGACCCTCGACATCGATTCCGGTAACTTAAGCTTGTAAGCCAACGGTCCAATCCTTTCCAGAATTTCAAATGGTCCAACATACCTTGGACTTAGCTTTCCCTTTTGTCCAAAGCGTTTCACTCCCTTCATCGGCAAAGCTCGTAGATACACTCTATCACCGACTTCTAACTCAAAAGGTCTTCTTCTAACGTCTGCCCAACTTTTCTGCCTGTCCTGTGCTGCCTTCAGATTCTTCTTAACCAACTGAACCCTTTCCTTAGCTTGTTCAACCATTTCCGGCCCTGTAATCTATCTTTCCCCGACTTCATCCCAAAACAGCGGCGTTCTACATATTCTTCCATACAATGCTTCAAAACGGTGGCATGCCTATACTTGCATGATAACTATTATTGTAGGCAAACTCTGCTACCGGTAGGTAATCATCCTATGATCCACCTACTTCCAAAACACAAGCTCTTAGCATGTCTTCAAGTGTTTGGATGGTCCTCTCAGATTGTCCATCTGTCTGAGGATGAAAGGCCGTACTCAAATCCAACTTGGTTCCAAAGGCTTCTTGTAAACTCTTCCAAAACCGGCTGACGAATCGACTATCTCGATCCGAGACTATAGAGATAGGAACTCCGTGTAACTACACTATATTATCCAAGTATAGTGTCGTCATCTTCTTCAAAGGCATATCAACCTTATACGGTAAGAAATGGGCGGACTTAGTCAGTCTATCCACAATTACCCAAATCGCGTCATGCCCACCTCTTGTCCTTGGTAAACTGGTGATGAAATCCATCGTGATCTTATCCCACTTCCATTCAGGGATATCCAAGGGCTTAAGCATTCCTCCTGGTCTTCTATGGTCCGCCTTCACCTTCTGACAAATGTCACACTCTGCTACGAACTTGTCTATTTCCAATTTCATCGAGGGTCACCAAAACTTCTCCTTCAAGTCCCGATACATCTTGGTAGCACCTAGATGAACTGCAAAAGTAATCCTATGTGCCTCTTCCATAACCCTCTGTCCTAAGTCGCCAACATTAGGCACACACAAACGATCCTGGTACCAAAGGTTTCCATTCTTATCCAAGACATTACCCACTGTAGGTTTCTCTCTAGCAACTCGCTTCAAATCAACCAAAGCTGGGTCTTCATCTTGCTTTTCCCGAATATCATACATCAACTTAGATCTTGCTAGCAAAGGCGCCACAAACTGTCGATTCTCAATCTGATCAAACCTGCTGATTTCTAGCCCACCTAACCTTTCTGTCACATCTTCGACGCTTGAAACTGCAAACACTGGTTTCCTGCTTAAAGCATCTGCCACCACATTGGCTTTGCCCGGATGGTACTGGATATCAAAATCATAGTCCTTCACGAACTCTAGCCATCTCCGTTGTCTCATGTTCAGATTCTCTTGTGTGAAGAAATACTTTAAACTTTTGTGGTCGGTGAAGATCCTTGCTTTAACTCCATACAAGTAGTGCCTCCAAGTCTTTAATGCAAACACTACTGCTGCCAATTCTAAGTCATGTGTCGGGTAGTTCTTCTTATTCACCTTCAACTGCCTAGATGCATAAGCAATCACTTTCCCCCTTGCATCAATACACAACCTAAACCCTGTCCCGAAGCATCTGTGTAGACATCGTAGTTATCAAAAATCTCCGGAACTAACAACACTGGGGCCGTAGTCAACCTATCCTTCAAGGTATGAAAAGCTGCATCACACTCGCTAGTCCATTCGAACTTCACATTCTTCTGTGTAAGCTTAGTGAGTGGAGTATCTATCTTTAAAAAATCTTGCACGAACTTTCTATAGTAGCCAGCCAAACCTCCTTACTTCCGAAACTGTTGTAGGTTTAGGCCAATTCTCAACTGCTTCTATCTTTGCAGGATCAATTTGGATGCCATCTCCAGAAATGACATGACCCAAGAAACTGACTTGTTTCAACCAAAAGTCACAATTAAAGAACTTAGCAAATAACGGATTCTTCTTCAAGGTATCCAACACTATCCTTAAGTGTTCCTCGTGTTCTTTCTCGTCCTGAGAATATACTAGGATTTCGTCTATGAACACTATCACAAACTTATCCAAGTATGGCATGAAAACTCGCTGCATCAAATCCATAAATGCAGATGGAGCATTAGTGAGTCCGAAAGGCATAACCAAGAACTCATAATGTCCATACCTCGTACTAAAAGCCGTCTTCGTTATTTCTGCCACCTTGATCTTCAACTGATGATATCTGGACCTAAGATCAATCTTAGAGAACACTTTCTTTCCTTGCAACTGATTGAACAGATCATCTATCCTCGGCAAGGGATACTTATTCTTGATGGTAAGGTTATTCAATGCTCTATAATCGATGCACATCCTCATGCTACCATCTTTCTTCTTCACGAACAAAACAGGGGCTCCCCAAGGCAAAGTACTAGGCTGAATTATGTTCCTCTCAAGCATATCCTTAAGTTTAGCCTTCAACTCCTTTAATTCAGCCGGTGCCATTCTATAGGGTGCCTTAGCAACTGGTGCCGCTCCCAGTATCAACTTGATCTCAAATTCGATCTCCCTATCCGGCATGTTTCCCGGTAACTCTTCCGGAAATACCTCAGGGTACTCTCTCACTACAGGAGTTTCTTCAAGCTTGGGCTTCACTTGTTCCACATCCACTGCATACAACAAGTAGCCTTCACAACCCTTCTGACAAGCTCTGATTGCCTTGACCGCTGAAATTATCGGATGTCGCTTCTTACTCGGCTTGTACACATTCCCTTGATACGTCTTATCTGATTTCCCGGGTACTTTAAAGGTCACTTTCTTCTCTCGGCAATCTAGATGAACAAAATTCTCGGATAGCCAATCTATCCCAAGAATTACATCAAAATCCGAAAAGTCTAAAACTGTGAAGTCGCTCTTGCATCGATAAGATCAAACTCGAACTTCCACTTGAGGTATCATCCTAGTTACCTTTGTTACCTTCCCTAACGGTGTAGTTATTTCCAAAGTGTTCCTCAAAGGTTCCGAGGGTAAACTCAACTTCTTAGCTACCTTGGTCGACACAAAAGTGTTAGACGCTCCCGTATCAAACAAGGCTCTGACCACTAGATTATCTAACATTATCGCACCTAGGATGCATATTCATTTGTTTAAATAAAGTTACGGCATGAATAAACGTGCTATAAAAATATCTTAATAAAATAAAATAGCAACGAGGTACCTGAGATAACATTGTCCTCTGGGTCTGCGTCCTTAGCATCAGCTGCAAAAACTCGGACTGGTCGGCTTGGGCCGCTTCTACCGTTTCCCTAGCCCGAATTGCCCTTGTTTCCTCTGTTTGGACACGCTCTAGAAAAGTTCCCTGGCTCTCCACAAACGTAGCAACCATTAGTATTTTTCTTGCACTCCCCCGAATGATTTCTGTTGCACTTAGGACACAGGGGTGCACTGTTTGGGGCCTTAGCTGCCGTGGGAGCTGTTGTCTTCTTGACGTTCTGCTGCGACGCTCCACGATAATTTCCCTGACTAGTCCTAAAGTTCCGCTTGTTTCCAATGACAACGATGTCCTTCTTCCTGAAGGTCTCAACCTCCAAGGCTTTGTTCAGTAATTCCGTCATGTTCCTTGCTGTAAATCCCAACATGCCAGAGTGAATCTCATAAGCCAATCCTTCTTTGTAAAGGGCCATCTTCCTTTCTTCCACTTTCATAAGCTCGGGATAGAACCGTCCCAACTCGTTAAACCTATTGGTATACTGAGGTACCGTCAAATGGTTACCCTGCTTGAGTTTCAAAAAATGACTCACCTTGTCCGCTTGTACTGTTGCCGGGAAGTACTCGTTGAAGAACATAGCTTTGAAAGCTTCCCAGTCTGTTACTTTGCCATTCCTACTCTGTATAGCATCTATCCAAGCTTCTGATGCGCCCAAAAGAAAACTAACTGCCAGCTGTGCCATCTCGGTCTCAGCCACATGAATGTTCCTGCATTCCTTCTCGAAGCTCCTTATCCATTCCTCGGCCTTTTAATGTTCGACTTTTCCATAGAAGTTCTCAACCCAATTCCTTCTCAATCTGGTATACCAATCCACAGCCGGTGCTTGCTCAAATGCTGGTCTCACGGGTGGGTAAACCGGAGGATAGCCGAAAGGTACTTGCTGCTGGTACTGTTGTTGCCGAGGGTAAGCTGGATTCGCTTGAGGTTCAGGCTGAAAAGGGTAGTATCCTTGGTGGTAATTCTGATGTTGCTGTGGAGTTGGCTGAGGTTGCTGGAGACAAAGGGTGGGTAACCAAAACCATGCTGATGGTCGAAACAAAGTGGTCGAGACAAAGTGGTGCCGTAGGTCGAGGGGTATGACCTGCAGGAGGTGGGTAGAAAGACTGATGCTGCTAGTGAAACACTAGCGGTGAGGGGTGGCTCACTGGTGGAGGGTAAATGATGAGAGATAAATTTATGATCATTATTACGACATTTTACCTCAATATTAATACCATTTTGAGCATTATTGTATCAAATCAAGTCAAAATTACTAAGTTTTATTCAAATGTATAAGTAGTAGTTATTATATAAATTATCGTATTTTTATAAGTTTTTTATTAGTTTTTGTACCGGTTTAGTAACCGGAGTGTCGTGTCGGATTTACGTTTGGTGTTTTGGTGGTTCATTGCAGGATTATACATTGACCAAGATTCCACGTAACGACATGTTTTGAGCCTAAGAAGATGTATTTTGATGGATGGAAGAATGTGCCATAAGCTAACAAGTTCAAACGGATCAATTGTCCTGAATGCTTCTACCGTAAAATATCTTCGACAGACATTTGACCCAACTTAGAGGCATTTTCTGGGGAATAGTTCTTCATAAAAGTTGTAGATATTCAAATGAGCTTTCCAACGCATTTTGAATCACGTCAATTGGAGGTCTACAACTCAAGTTATGGCTATTTTATCAATAAGCGTCGCTATAGAAACGCCGGGAAAAGTGGAGATATTTTCTCAACTTGATTATATTCTCCCATGTGGTGCATGTTACTTGCAATGATGGATATTCCCTCCCATGTGCTTGATGATGGCTCCCATGTGCTTGATGATGGCTTCCATGTGCTATATATATATATATATATATATATATATATATATATATATATATATATATATATATCTCCCTCAACTCCCCCTATAAATACCTCCCCATATCCATTGTAAACTTTGCCCCATCTTGGCCACTCTTGGCCAAGATCTCTCTTCTCCACCTCCTCCCCTTTCTTCCATTTCCCTCTTCTTCATGTCCCTTCTTCATCTCTTTTCTCTTTTTATTTTGTTTTCGGGCCCGTATATATACATATGTCTATGTATGTATATATATGTTTTTTTTTTATAAATAAAGTAGTACTGTTGTAATACTCGAAATGATTATCAAGAAGTTGCTTTTGAGGAAAAGTTGCTATTTTCAAGAATACAACTTAGATCTGAAGTAAACGGGTAATTTTATTGAGTTTTACTTTTTGTTGTTCTATATAATTATATCTATATATATATATGTGAGAATTTGATAAGTGTTTGGATCGAAAGGCTAAATTTGGTTGTAATAGAATTTTGTCATCTTGACAGAAGGCTATTATGGAAAACTTCCAGCCGTTTAATCCATGACATTTTGACAGAATCTGATATATATATCTATGTTAAACTAAAAATATATCTAGCCAAGATATGAATCTGAATTAGTTAATCTTTTGGTAAAATGAATGATCGACTCTGGTAATAATGATTAAAACCGATTATAATGAATCTCTTTCTATTTGAACGTAATCTAATGAATTAACAACTCACGATTAGAATACGAGATCGTAATAGAAAGACCGGAGGGTAAAATTGGCCGAGAGAAAACGTGACAACGGAATCCTATTTCCTACCCGGGGGCAGATTTGTCCTAGAAAAACAAATCTTATTAAAATTGTGCTCAAGATCGTATTACGTTAATTTATCTGTTTTAATCGAAATTCGAAACATTGCTCGTATGACAAAACGGGAGTGACCTATGCTTTGGATGACATTGGACTGATGACATTTGACATATGACAATTTCATACGCTCGTGTGAGGAGAAATTGCCTAGCTTAGGAGTATACCGTTTCATATAATTGATTGGACCTTGAATAAAGGAAGATCTGTCTCATTTATTTCTACTAAAAAGATATTGATTCAGTAAAGTATTCTTGGCTAGATCCAAAAATATATATTATATTAGTATTTATTTGTTTTATTTTCTGTTTTACTAACATCTAACTCTAACATTACTAACTAATCTAACGATCTAACTATCTAACCCCAGGAAAAAGTAAAAGCGCGACTTAGATCGAGTTAACAATAGCTTCTTGGTGTTTAACCCCACTTAAAAGAATTACCATGTTTTCCCTGTGGATACGATACTCGACTTACCAGACTAGCACTACAATTTGACCCGGTACACTGCCGGTTAGGATCTGTATAGCCTAGGTAATGTCCGTCAGCTTTCTGGCGCCGTTTCCAAGGTTAGGTTTAGGTCTGTCGGTAAACGCTAACAGGTGGAGGGTAAACGGTTTGCTGATGTGGGTGGTAGCTTACCGGTGGCGGTACAAATCTTGTTGGAACATCGCTTACCAATGAGAACTGAGGTGAACTTCCCACGTGCCATCATGGAGGTTGCTCCTGATGGGGTCTCAGTGACAAACCCTGCTGAGACCTTGGGGTGGGTGTCGTAGTATGAGGTGGTGGTGATAAACTCCGTTGGGGTGGTGGAATCTGCCTCACAACACCGCCTCCTACAACCGGTGTTGGACTTTCCCGACGAACTCTTGAAGTCTCTGCACCAGCTCCAGTTCTCGTGAACACCTGCCTGATGATCAAGGAAAACCAGAACGTTACTAAAAGTTCAAGAGAAAACTTATCTTAAAAGAAAGGAAGCCCAAAAGACGCTTCTCTCTGATACCAACTGTAACGCCCCGTTCCCGGACACCGAGTCCTTATCCGGAAAAGGAACGTTCGGCACGTATAAAATAAAAATAAATTCACTTTATACGTAAGCCTCTACTACGTCGTATCAAAAATAAGCAAACAGAAGCAAAAGACTCGGGTATAAAATTTCCAAACATCCAAGAATAGAAACAACATCTAAAGGTGGAAATGTAACTTATTACATTCAAGGAAAATACGGAAATCCGAAAGAAATGTATGATATTCTAAAAAGAAACGTAACAGTACTACAAGTCTCGAAAGACCAAAAGTCAATCCCAGAAGTACTAAAAACAGTCTATTAAAGATAA
This sequence comes from Gentiana straminea, assembly GCA_036785695.1. Taxonomy (NCBI): domain Eukaryota; kingdom Viridiplantae; phylum Streptophyta; class Magnoliopsida; order Gentianales; family Gentianaceae; genus Gentiana; species Gentiana straminea. Next base: position 2,916,341 of record JAVUPR010000407.1, on the reverse strand, counting down.
ACGAAATGAAGAAATGTAAAATCTTCAATAAAGCGTATTCAAACGTCATCATCGAACTCCTCCTCGTAGACAATATCAACATGTTCGTCTTCTCATCCCCAAACACATTGAAAACATGTATTTGAGGTAAGTACAACGTACTTAATAAGAAAAAGAAGCTATGATAACAATTACAATTTATAAAGAAAAGATATTTAAAGGTTTAGTTCTTTATGTTTGAGGGACTCAATCTAGGGTTCATCTCATGTCCATCAACATGAATTGACTAAACGTTTCTACTTAACTTATCTATGTTACAACCGCACTCAAGGGCACTACGCGTATCCACTTTTGGGACACTCTTGGCAACATATTAGTGGATCACACAAATATCCACGGAGGCTAGAATAGGTAGGCTCCGATAGTACGCACACCTCAGTGGAGTCCCTCCGTACTTAGGGTTTTTTTGACCTACGGAGTTCTTCCACCTTCAGAGGTAGCACACACATCGCGATATAGACTGGTGCCTATCCAAGAGAGACATGTTGTTTAATCTTTTACTAGTCAAGTACGTATTTTTATTAGAATGATTAACTAACCACCTATGTGTTTTCAATTAATCTCCCTCACCTTGACTACTCTCTCCCTAGACCACTAAACATTAACAAGGCCTAGCAATTACACAGACATTGATGCTTGCTAATTCATCAAAGCACAAGCCTATCATGCTCTTCCGACGGATCCGAACTTCAACTCCCTTTAAGAGTACATTCGGTGTTTTAACTGAACGAATCAGAAGTTCAATCCAGGCTTGTTTAAGTTTAAACAATGATATCATATCATAAACAAGAGTTGAAAACAATAATAATGTGATTATAAAACCCGAAACCAAACTAGAGTGGTAAAACCGTAAAAACAAGGCAAAACAGGCCAGACGCCCGTTTGCTAAACCCCAAACGCCCGTCTGCCAAAAACAGCTACATCCTGAATCAAAAATCTAACCTCAGACGCCCGTCTGCCTATTGCAAACGCCCGTCTAGGCTACTAGGGTCTCGGACGCCCGTCTGCCTAATTCTGACGCTCGTCCGCCTGGGTTTTTCCCAAAACGCTAACTACTCACGGCTCGATTTCTGAGTCGTTTCAAACCTAATTAACATCATTTTCAGCACAGTAAAATGTAGAAAACATATCTAATCATCCCAAGATTTACCTAGGATCCTTGATCAACGAAAAACACATCTTTTACTAGCATCTACACGTCTCAGAACATAATCTAAACTTTACGAATCATAACCGAAATCATAGGAAGAGTTTCTTACCTAATTGCAGCCACAAACCTGATTCAAACAGCCACGAAAATCTGCAACACTTCTCAACAATCTGATCCCCAAGCATTGCCCTTCTCACAACGATCACAAATCTCTCGTCTGATCTGAAAACGGTCAAGAACTGCCTCAGTTATTGTGAAAACTCTCCTAACCTTTTTATCTTCTCAAAATTGCGCAGAGAAGGAGATGAAAAACTGATTTTCTGGATTTGTGTCTAGGTTATGGGATTATTGTGTGTAATTTTCCTTAAATACCAATCTCCCATAAATCCCTTTTTCCTTAATTGTCCTTTATTCACCAAAATCGAATAATCCCTTAAATATATATATATATATATATATATATATATATATATATATATATATATATATATATATATATATATATAGATAATTCGAAAATATATATACATGCTCTATTAAATACTTAACTCCCATAAAAGACAATAAATAATAATATTTCGTTTTCGCAAAATGACACGTCTGTCATTTTCCGAAAATCGGAATATTACATTGTTCGTTCTTGAGTTTTTCTAAGATTAGATTAGTACTGGGGATCGTCTTAATCGTATAACACCGTTATTGAATCGTAGGTTGATCGTAGAAGTTGGAAACCGAAGGATTTACTTTCGTTTTTGTTTTTGGAATTGTTAAAAGGTAAGGAGGTGTTCTTAAACGGATTTTAGGTGTTCAACCGAATTTAATTATGTGTTTAATTATTCATTATTGTTTCTCATTTTGTTTACTATATATTCGTATTTTTACGTTGCCGGTTGATCTTCACCGGAAGAAAAAAAAAAGAATACCACATGATGCAATTTGTTGCTGCTGTATGCTGCCGGGGAAAGAAAAAAAGTAATAGGACATGACTATATTATTTTTAATCAGTAGGATATATTCTATTTGTTGCATGAGGCCGTAGAAGGGGGGGGGGGGGGGGGGGGGGATTTAAAATAAAATAAAATATGAAGAACTTTGGAGAAAACTAAAGTTTTGGAAAAAAAAAGGGATTAGGCATGTATTCAATTAATGTAGTTGAAGTAACACGTATTATGTACTGTGGTATATATTACAGTAGAAGAGTAATAAATTAATGTCGTTGTTTTACGTGTATTACACGATACGATGTGGTTTATATGTTCTTATTGAATATTATATGTTAATTGACAATGTCTAACATCGACTTTTGGTAGCCTTGGTATCAAATCGCACCACAACTGAGACCCTCTGCGGGGAGAAGGTAGAAGCACCGGAAGAATTTGTTTAGGCCTTGTGGGATATTGACGTAGTAGTCATTGATCATTTTACAACGTGCTATGTAGTGTAACTAGATGTATAGGACTAGAAGTCCCTAAGGAGCCTTATATGTGAATGAACCAGGTGCTAAGAACTTAACTCGTAAATACATATGTGGTTGTCTAAAAACTAAAATGTCAATGATTATGCTTAAACTTACAATCGGGTAATTGGATGATTCGAGTTAGGAAAATAATGTAAGAACAGTTAGATTTATGTATGAATTTGGGCTGAACTCCTCGAGAGAGCTGCCTACGTATCCAACTCAAGTATAGAATAGGAATCAAGTCCCCCTCGTAGTTCAGGATGTTCCTTTTATCTCTGGCGGTCGTGATCATCTCTCTCCACATACTAGGGAGTTGTCAGTTGTCTTTGGACCTTATTGGACGTGGGATCTACCCACGTTTGTAGGTAGTTAAGCCGCCACTGACTTGGTCTTCGTCATGCTAATCCGATTATTCTGTCCAGAAACACCTCTGCCCAGAACATGGTGGAGTCTTGCTCCTCTGACTATTCTGTCCAGAAGCTTGATCTGGTCAGCACCTTGACCAGCCCCTTTTTCTATCGTCTGACCTTCATAATGGGCCTGACCCAATTACGAATAATCCGACCCGATGGGCCTATATATCATCATAAGTCCCCCCAGACTGGGGCGGACTGCTTTACAGCTGCCCTAGTCTACGATGTTGTAACTTCCGTCATTAATATATCGTGAAACGAGGCCAAGCACACCCGGTCATTATTTTAACCGTGAATTGAACCCTTACGTCGCTTCCACTTCTTGTCACATAATCGCACCTCTGAACGACTCCTTTATTTCAAATTTTTGGACTCGCCCCTTTGCAATTACAAGTAAGTTTCTGTCTCTGAGTTATTTATTCTTCTTCCTTTTTAATTCCTTATCTGTTTCATGAGTTTGAGGGCCAATACTGCTTCTAGAGATTCTGTAGAAAAGTTGTTTCACTCAAGGAAAAGATTTCGATCGCAATAGATAGTGAAGAAGTGAATTCTTCTAATCTTATTCCTCGTCCTGAAACTGTAAGAAACATCGATCATCCATCCTCTCTGATTGATCTAGGAAATACTTCCACCTTTGGGGACAATCCCTTATGTCTTTTGCCTTCTCATCTTCTTCCTCCTGGGTTTTTACTCATACTTCAATCATTCATCAATATCCGGAAGACCATACAGCTTTTTTAAATACTTTGAAAAGGGAAATCAATCGATTTGACAAAACCAAAGCTATAATGGCTTGACATGGCGTTTCTAGCAAAATGACCAAAACTGAAATGGCTGGTTTACTGAAAACCTATCAGATTCGTACTGACCCTTTCGAAGTTTCTCTTCCCAAATCTACCGAGTATGCTTATAATCCTCCAGCAGGTTTATGTACGGTGTATGCTGACCAGCTTCGTAGCGGTCTAATATTTCCTCTTCCTCCTGGGCATGTCGAGGTGATGAAGTATTATAAATTGGGAGTTGGTCAAATACACCCAAACAACGTCAAATTCCTTGTAGGTTTCATGATTTGGTGTCGTTTGAACACCACCCCTTTCTCTGTAAAATTATTTAGGAACTTCTACCAATGTAAGTTAACACAGAGGAGCGGGGGGTGGTACCATTTCTGGCGTAGAGCTGGTAAGCCAAATCAGATTATCCCCGTATCTGGCAAAGATAAAACTAAGAAAAAGTGGCAAGAACACTTCTTCTTCGTGAAGCATAATACGGAGGTGAACCTTGGGCGATGGAATACTTCTTCCATGAAAGACAAGTTAGAAGATTTCATTGATGCTACTCTAGCCGGATACCTTGCTAGTAACAAGATTTCCCTTACCTTAGACTTCATAAGTTCTGCCCTGATAGATGTTGCTCAGCTTCACACTGCAGGGCCTACTAGTTATGTGGAGTTCTCCAAGGAAGAATACAGAAAACGTATGTCTGAATTTATTTCTTTGCTCTTGTGCTAGAACATACTTTGATTATCTTTTGTTTATGCAGTGGCCAATGTGGACGACCGGATCAACATTGATATCGATGAGGAGGAGGAAGTAGAACAGGTGCAAGAAGATTTTGAACAGACTTTATCCGCTATCCCTAAGGGCGGTGAGGCTTCTACCCAGAAGGGACCTGGGGAGATAGATGCTATGTCTGAAGAGGCTGCCCAGAACAAGGATTCTGCTCCGGATCCTTCTGTTCAGGTCTTGCCAAGCATTGGAGAGAATGTAACATCAACTGACTTAGGAGTTCCTCCTACTTATCCTGTTTCTGCTCTGGCTGTTGTGCCCCTGAGATCCATCTCTCAAAAAAGTAAGAAAAGGCACAGGCCTGCTTCTTCTGGGACTTCTTCTAGTGATTCCTCTTTTGACTTTGAGGACATGTCCATGGAGGACTTTGCTAATTCTGTAAGTATTTTCTTATAGAGTCTACTATAATTTTCTTTGAGTTTATATCTTCTAAGATTCAGTCTTTTGCAGTGTTACCGCCTGGGCAAATCTTTGTATAAGAAAACATCTGGAATGGCTGGGGAGATTTCTGCTTTGCGACAGAAAGTGGCCAGTTTAGAGGAGGCCAATGCTAATGTGACAAGTCTGGAGGAGGCCAATCATGCATTAATGTCTTCAGAGACAGCTGCTCGTCAAGAAGTAGAGCGATTGAAAGCCGAGCTTGCCAAAACTGAGGGTTTATTGTTCTCCCAGGAAGAACAGTTAACACTTAGAGATCAGCAGTTGAAGAAAATGAATGAGGAGAATCAACAGCATCTTGCCACAGTGAAAAGGATGAAAAATGATTTTGATGAGACCGTGAGGCAGATGGAGGAATCTCCTGCTCAGAACATCGTCCAGAAGGTTATTGCAGGATACAAAGCTGCTCCTCAAACTTATGAGGAAATTCAAATCATCTTGGCTCCCGCCCTGTGCAAAGGATATACGCTTGGTGTTGATGAAGCCAAGCCAGCAAACCTAGTGATTAGCACTTTGCCTAATCACAAATTATATGATAAGAAAGCTGGTGAGATCTTCACTAGGCAGTATGATGAGTACAAGAGTGGGGAAGATATCATTCGCAAGTATGCGAAGAAGAAATCTGCACAGCCTTCTGCTCCTCCTTCATCTTGACTTAAAACTTTGATAAACAATTTCTGTAATTTTGAACAGCTTTTATGTAACTATGTTTCTTTGTCTTCTATCTGATCTTTGTCTTCGATGTATAATACTTTGATCGTTGGCCCTTTGAATAGGCTTTTTATTTTGATAACTATGTTTCCTTGTCTCCTTACTGCGCTGCAAAGAAGTTAGGATTTTTTATCCTTAGATTCTTTATATAACGTATCCTCTGCTTCTTTATATAACGTATCCTCTATATAGAATGTCCTTGATAGAATATTTTCACGCTGCAAATTTAGGACTTTGGTTACTGATGGGCTTTCTGGCCAGAGTGTTTCTGCCCTGCAAGTGTGATACATAGATTTCTAATATGTCTTCTGCCCAGGGTGTCCCTGCCCTCCAAGTGGACACTTAGATTTTTTAATGGGTCTTCTGCCCAGGGTGTCCTTGCTCTGCAAGTTTGACACTTAGACTTTTTAATGGGTCTTCTGCCCAGGGTGTCCTTGCACTGCGAGTTTGACACTTAGATTTTTTAATGGGTATTCTGCCGAGGGTGTCCTTGCTCTGCGAGTTGGACACTAAGATTTTTGAATGGGTCTTCTGCCCAGAGTGCAGTTGCGCTGCAAGTTTGGCACTTATATGTTTTTTAGTGGGTCTTCTGCCCAGAACGTTCTTGCGCTGCAAGTTTGGCACTAATGTCGTGCATTTCAATAAAATTTTAAAGTATGCAAACACATAACAGAGAAAATAAGTGAAAATTTTTATTTTCAACATACAGTAGTTCCAGAAAGTAAATTTCTTTTAAGGATAGTACTTCCTTAAGTGAATAGCGTTCCAACTTCGGGGAATCGTCCATCCAGAAGCATTAGCCAATTGATAAGATCCTTTTCCATGCACTTTGATTACTTTATAAGGACCTTCCCAATTTGGGTCTAGCTTCCCTGTTGGACCTTGCTTGCTAGCATCATTTCGCCTCAAAACTAAATCGACTTCTTTAAAATACGTACCTCTAACTTTGGAGTTATAGTATTGTGCGATTCTTTGCTTGTACTTGGCCATCTGTATCAATGCTATGTCCCTTTTGTGTTCCAGCTCATCCTTGATTTGCAGCATATCAACTTCCTGGGTTTCTAGACAGTATAATTCTGTCCTGGGAGATTTGTGTCCAATCTCTGCCGGTATTACTGCTTCGCATCTATATGCTAAGGAGTATGGAGTTTTCTGTGTAGCAGTATTTGCGGTAGTTCTGTATGCCCATAAGATATTTGGAAGATGATCCACCTAATGAGAGCCTTCATGTTCCAATCTTTTCTTCAATCCTTGCTTTATTTGCCTGTTGGTCTTCTCTACCTGCCCATTGGCTTGAGGATGGGCCACTGAGGTGAAGTGTTTGGAGATTCCTAGGTTTGTGCACCAGGTTTGCACTCCTTGATCCTCGAACTGCATGCCATTATCAGAGATAAGAACTTTAGGGATACCATATCTGAATAGAATATTTCTCCACAGGAATTTTTGAATTTGGTTGCCTGTGATAGTGGTCAAAGGTTCAGCTTCCACCCATTGGTGAACTAATCTACTGCCACCACCAAAAACTTGAAATTTCCCGGTGCTCTGGGTAGTGGACCCACTAAGTCTACTCCCCACTGATCGAAGGCCATGAAGATACAATTGGTGTAATCTCTTGTACAGGTTTATGTGATAAATGCACCTGGAATGTATTGCAAGTTCTGACTAGCTTCTCTGCGTCTTCTTGCATTTCTGGCCAGTAATATCCAAAAAGTTTACATTTTCTTGCCAGAGCTCTTGCTCCCAAGTGATTTCCACAAATTCCGAGATGGATTTCTCTCAGCACATAATCTCCTTCATCTGGAGTGACGCATTTCAACCAGGGTGCTGCATAAGATTTTCTATACAAAATTTCGTTGAACAGAGCATATCTGGCTGAGAGCCTTATCAGTTTTCTGGCGCGTACATTATCTTCAGGAAGCCTTCCATCTCTCAGATACATTACAATTGGATCCATCCAAGTCTCTACCTGTGTTATCGGTTGTACTTCAATCTCATTACAGCAACCAATACTTTTTTGTTGGATAAAAAATTTGACCCAAGCTTAGATAAAGCATCTGCTCTGGTATTTTGGGCCCTAGTTATCTGTTCCACTTCCACCATTAAGAAGTTTTTCAATTTCCTTTGTGCAACCGCAAGATAGTTCTTCATGGGGCCTTCATTAGCTTCGTATTCTCCCTTGATATGTTTGGTTACAAGCTGCGAATCAGTGTACACTTTCAGGTTCTGCACACCTAATTTCTGTGCTAGGTTCAACCCAGTTATCAAAGCTTCATATTCTGCTTCATTGTTAGTGTCTTGAAATTCAAAGTTAAGAGCATTTGGGAATTCTTCGCCTTTTGGGCTAATGAGTAGGAGACATGCTCCTGCTCCCTCTTTATTTAACGCTCCATCTACATATAGTTGCCACTGTTCAGCCCTCTTCTGTTCTGCCTTTTGCTCTACAGCCAAAGATTTTTCTTCTGCTAAGAAATCGGCTAATGCTTGAGCTTTAACTGCCGTTCTTGGTTTGTATTCGATGTCAAAACCTGCTAACTCGACTACCTACTTTGCCAGTCTCCAAGACTTGTCTGGTTTATCCAAAATTTGCTTTAAGGGTTGATCTGTCAACACAATCACTGGATGACTTTGGAAGTATGGTCTCAGTTTCCTTGTAGCATGCACTAGGACAAGAACTAATTTTTCCACCTCTGAATACCTGATCTCAGGGCCTTGTAGGGCTTTACTCACAAAGTAGACAGGCTTCTGTAACATACCGTGTTGTTTAACCAACACAGCACTTACTGCTTCGTTGTAAAAGGATAAGTACATGAATAACACCTCACCTTCCTGAGGAGGGGTTAAAGTTGGTAGGTGACTGATGTGATCCTTTAGATCTTGAAAAGCTTGTTGACATTCTGCATTCCACTCGAATGGGCTAGCCTTCCTTAGGATTTTAAAGAAAGGCAGTGACTTCTGTGCAGATTTGGACAGGAAACGATTAAGCACTGCCAGTCTCCCTGTTAATCGCTGAAATTCTTTAATATTCTTTGGGTCTGGCATGGTTTTCAAAGCTTCCAATGTATCAGGGTTGGCCCTGACACCTTCTTTGGATATCATATAACCAAGGAATTTTCCTGATCTCACACCAAAGGTACACTTTTTTGGGTTCAACTTCATTCTTGTTTGTCTTAACACCTGACAAACTTCTGCTACATCTTTCAAATATTGGTCAAGAGTCCTGCTCTTGATCAATGGATCATCCACGTATACTTCCATAGATTTTCCAATTTGTTGGCTGAAAATGGTATTGACTGCCCTTTGGTAGGTAGCCCCTGCATTCTTTAATCCAAAAGGCATAGACACATAGTAGTAGGAACCAAATTCAGTAATAAAAGCAGTTTTTACGGCATCCACAGGGTCCATCATAATCTGATGATATCCCTTATAAGCATCTAAGAAAGCAAAAATCTCATATCCAACTGTAGAATCTACTAGCCTGTCAATTTTAGGGGAAGTATAACTATCTTTAGGGCATGCCTTATTCAGATCTGTGAAATCCACACACATTATCCAACTGCCATCTGACTTCTTGACCAGTCCTGGGTTTGCTAGCCATTCTGGATATATCACCTCTCTAATCATGTTGGCCTGCAACAGCTTCTCTACCTCTTGCTAGACAGCCTGTATCCTTTCTGGGGCAAAGGATCTATTCTTTTGCTTCACAGGTTTTCTGGTTGGGTCGATGTTGAGCTTATGGACAGCCAACTCTGTTGACAGTCCAGGCATGTCATTTGCTTTCCATGCAATCTTTGTAATCTTCCAATATTCTAACCAGCATCTGTTTCTGTTCAGCAGGCATCCATGATACTACACTGACCGTGGATTCAAGGTCCAGTTCATTTAGCATTATTGATTCCACAAGATCACTGGATTACCAACCCTTTTCTTCATCCGGAACAAGATCTTCCATTGTCACTTGCTGCACCTTCATCTTTCCACTGATTGTGGCTGTGTAGCAGTTCTTCACAGCATCCACATCCCCTTTAACGGTAGCTTCTCCTTCAAATGTTGGGAATTTCATACTGTTATGTGCCGGTGATACCACTGCCCTGAGATCGATTAACGCTGGTCTTCCCAAAATCACATTATAAGCTGACGGAGCTTTTACTACCACATAATTGACCATCAGAGTCCTGCTCTGTGATCCTTGTCCAAAAGTTGTCAATAACTTTAGCATACACACAGGATGTACATGGGGTCCTGTAAATCCAAAAAGAGGAGTTGACACAGGATTCAACTCGGAGTATGTTAACTTCATTGCTTGGAACGCACTATAGTACAAGACATTCACTGCACTGCCGGTGTCTACGCAGATCCTTCTGACCAGGTTTCTCTGTATAACCGCTTCTATTACCAGTCCTTCGTTGCTCATGATGGATGGTAATGCATCTTTTGGACCGTACTGAACGGTTCCCATCACCTTTTGTTTCTTTGAATCTCCTTCCTTTTCTGTGCTGCCGCTTTTTTCTTGTTGAGCAGCCATGTTAGAACTTGCTGGTCCCCCAACGATCGTATTTACCGTGTTGATTGGGGCCTTTCCTCTATGGCCATCTGCATCAGGAGACGGATCCCTGTGTCTCCTTTGATTATATCTGTCTTGGTTGTTGTTAGGTTTTTTAAATTCTCTCCTTCCTCTGGGGTTATCACCCTGCGTTCGATCAATGCATTCATCAATATTTCCCTCCATAGCCGCCGCATCTATATCTCTGATCAGGTCCCTGCACTGTTCAGAGTCATGTTCAATGTCTTTATGATATTTGCACCATCTGGTGTGGTCTCTATTTATCCCTTGGGCCTTTCAGGGAGGAGGTGTCCTGGCAATTCCTTTTTTCTCCATTATTGCCAGAACTTGATCACGGGATCTGTTTAGAGGAATAAGGTCCCTGTCCTGCAAATCACCTTTCTTCCCTAACCTATCAGAAATGGGAGCGGTTACCCTGTCCCATACTGATTTCTCTTTTTGTCTGATTTATCATCGATTTTTTCCTCTTTTAGAATCCCTATGGGATTCCTCTCTCTTGGCTCTGTTGGCTTCTTCACCTTGACAATGTCTGTAAGCAATTTCCAAACATTCTTCCATCGTGTTTGGATTTTTACTGCTTAACTTTGCGTGTAACCGCCCTTCCCTCAGACCTGCCACGAAGGACGGTACCAAGAATTTATCATCTAGATCCGCTATCTGGGATAATTCTCCATTGAATCTTTTGATAAACTGCAATACTATTTCATCACTTTTCTGTCTGATGGTCAACAAATATGTTCGATTTCTCTGGAAAGGCCTTGCAGCAATGAACGCGTGCGTGAATTTTCTGGTCAGAGTGGGAAAATCTGGTATGGATATGGGGCTCAACTTGTTGAACCAATCTCTTGCCTTTCCTGTGAAAAGAGTTGCAAATGCCCGGCATTTCATCTCTTCCGGTGCATTGTATAAATTCATATGTTGGATATACTGATGCATATGATCATATGGATCCTTTGTACCATCATATGCCTGGATCTTAGGAATCTTAAATCCCGGAGGACAAGGAAATGCATCAATGTCCTCAGTGAAAGGAGATATCAGCCTAAATTCATCTTGTTTAAGCTTTAGGATAGCATCCAATTCTGCCTTGGCGTTGTCACCACCGGGATGAGTAACAACCACCCTTACACTGGATTCTACTTCATGCTTTTCTTTCTTTGCTACGTGATGAAAAGAAGGTGTTTCTGAAATGTCGGCGTCCTGATTTCTGGCTTTTAGTACCTCCTCAAAAATAGCTTTTATCTCTTCCCCTTTGAGGTTCGCAAGATTTTCCACCAACATCTGTCTGATTGCATTTGGAGTGCTGGTTTGTCCCTCTTCCAGAATCTTCTTTCCGGTTTCCTGGTCCTTTCTTTCTGGGCTATTTTCTCTGGTTTGATTTTCCTTATCTTGTTGATTTTGCTGTTTTTTCGAATTTCCTTGATTTCTTGACATTTTTACTGTAAGAATCTCTCACTAACTAGAATCAACCCTCATTCTAACGCCAAATTATTATGCTTAAACATACAATCGGGTAATTGGATGATTCGAGTTAGGAAAATAATGTAAGAACAATTAGATTTATGTATGAATTTGGACTGAAATCCTCGAGAGAGTTGGCTACGTATCCAACTCAAGTATAGAATCGGAATCAAGTCCCCCTTGTAGTTCAAGATGTTCCTTTTATCTGTGACGGTCATGATCATCTCTCTCCACATAGTGGGGAGTTATTGTCGGTTGTCTTTGGACCTTATTGGGCGTGGGATCTACCCACGTTTGTAGGTAGTTAAGCCGCCACTGACTTGGTCTTCGTCATGCTAATCCGATTATTCTATCCAGAAACACCTCGGCCCAGAACATGGTAGAGTCTTGCTCCTCTGACTATTATGTCCAGAAGCTTGATCTGGTCAGCGCCTTGACCAGCCCCTTTATTTCTATCGTCTAACCTTCATAATGGGCCTGGCCCAATTATGAATAATCCGACCCGATGGGCCTATATATCATCAGTCAATATCATTTGTAAGGCACGTTTTTAAATTGAAGCATGGGAATCTTGCAACCCTTTTGAGTTATGTGTCAAGGGACAACGTGTAACTTCCCACATGGAGACCTAAGTCCATGCCCCATTGAGAGGTGCTTAATATGACTCGGTGCATTCTCACCATGCACAGTGTCCTTTGATATTGACGTAACAAACTTACTTGTGCAACGATGTACTATGTGATCTAGTAGAGGGAGAGTGTGATCTCAATTACAACCTATGTTGTAGTGTTTGTAGACTTTATTCTCTTGAATGTTATATACATGTATAATAATATTGTTTATCCGGTTCATCTACCCCTTACTAAGTACGTAAGTACTTACTCCTCTTCTCTCTCTTTTATTCCCACCCCGAGAAGGTGGTTGACATGATGATGTTTATTTTGGTTATGATGGCGGAGTTGACAGAGCCGACGCTTGAGCTCTAAAGTTACGATGACTCGGACATTTATCCTATGCACTTTTAATCATTCAGTTATGAGATAGACTTAGTACCTTTTCCATTTCATTTGGGATGTAATGAGTCGAACAACATTTCTTTCGTTGTTTAGTTTTTCTTAGACGTAGATTTTGGGACTTGGTGATACGTTGTTTGTCGTTTGACATTTTTTTCCGAGTTATCTTTAGTTTTAATTTATTTCACTTTTACTCTGATTAATTGTTATGAGGCTTATGTATATAATACTTTTGACGATTTAAAAGTTAATATATGCATGCCGGGCGTTCTTTCCGGATAAGGACTTGGTATTCAGGATGGGGCATCACAGTTGGTATCTGAGAGAAAGTTCACATCTTACGTCTAAGTTCATAGAGTTGGATTTTATAAGTCTCGTTAGCAGCTTACCTGACCCATTCTTTTTGATAGAGGGCTAAGAAAACTACAAGGAGCACTAGTAAGTTAGTCCGTTAGGCAATCAATCCTTACGGATGAAGTCTTTAAACCAAACTATGTCACCTTGGATTAAGTGAAACCCCTTTTAAGTAAAGCTTTGGGATCGGAGTCTTATGCCTACACCTTTAAGTTGAGGTCCTCTTGATTGAATCTCCTTTACATTCACTATTGTAATCTCTCCACTTTCCCTTACACCTCCATATGAGTGTCTACTTATGACTTGGCCAACCTTTGTAGAGTATGATGTCTGATTCGACTCTACAAATCCTCCAATTTCTCCTTTCACTGTAAATTGCTTGATTTGTGTTTATCAAAATTCTGTGACCTTGCTTTGATCGAAATGGGTTCTACACTAACTCCATATAGAATTCTATCCTTTCCAAGTGCTTCTCACTCGTTTCAACTATTAGTGTTAAAGGTCTTCTGCTTTGGCACATAGTTTTCATCATCCTCGTGGTTGGCTTTATCAAACACGAGTGAATGTCTTTTGTTTTGGTGTTTGCCTTTCATGTAAACCCATTCCCCTACTCCAAAAATACTGAAAAGTTTCAACAAGATATATCACTGTTATATCTACAACTTCTCTTCTTACATCAACTCGATAATCATTATGGATTGTTCATAAAATTTATGTTAATATCGGACACTCTGTCCAGAAAATCTGCAGCATCACATTCACTACTTTTTCTATTTTGAACAGGTTAACCACATTCCAATGACCTAAATTTTTGATATGTTGCAGACAACACTTTTATCTATAACTTTACTTTAGAGATTAAGTTCAAATTCCTTTTTGTTTGATCACAATCTTCAATTCAAATTAGTGCTTACTAATCTGAAAATTCTGACAGCTTGTGTATTCGGCATAAATAATTGTTTTTGACCGAATTATTCTCATCCAAAAATTCTATCGTTTTCTGTCACTTGGGGAACTCCAATATCTTTATCATTTCTCCTTTGATCATGCGCAAAATCCTTTTGGTTTGGGCTGCACAAGTCGATAATATCAGATCCAGAATAACATATCATTGACAACAGCCTAAAAGGAATCCTCACCTCCTTGACTTAAGGTTTGGGCTAAGAGAGTAATAAATTATGATTGTTATGTTCTAGAAGTTTTCCCGAAGTTTGACCTTCTTCTGGGTTAATGCCTTTAGTAGGATGGTTGTAAGGCTAACGTTATGGTTTCTTTTGCATTATAAACAAGCACCAAGACGCTACCTTCCAGTATACCACGGTTGAAGTTCAAACCTTTTTATGCCTTTCTTCAATCATGCATTTCTCAGTAAATTACTTCCCATTTGATTCCTCATTTGAGGTATTTGAGTTCAATAACTTCTCGCCATCCTCTGTCATGAATTATCTCAGAGACATATCCTCATAAGTTATTCCTTTGAACAAGTTATTACCTTTTTACCTTCCAAATCTATGAAGCAAGTGCTCCCTAATTTTGTATTGTTGCACTCTCATTCGTTCTTTCAAATTCAATTCGATTTTACATTCTAATGTCAAAACATTCTCCTTACTTGTGTTCGTTCTTGGCTTCCTTCCTAAGGGTAGTGCCGATGTTGAAACCTTTTCTTATAGTGATGCATGTTCTTTCAAGGTATGCACCTTATCTTTAACCAGTCAGATCTTTATGACTACCATTGTTGGAATAGTGTCCTAAACCCAATCGGGTTGGACCGGATCCGACCGGGTCGGATCATTTCTACTATTTCTTTATGTTTATACATATATTAAATGGCTTTTCTGTTGTCATATATATGTTCTTTTAGAGAACCAATTAAGAATTGTTATATGATAACGTCCTTAGTATTAAACTGTGATAGAGAAACCATGATAGGCGATTATGGTTGATGAGATCTCTAATCACTTTAATAAGTTTGATACTTAAATGTCTCTAGGCTGACATACTATCAAACAGGGCATTGATAGTATAAACAGACTAGCACGTATTAGATGTCTTTTGTCTTTAGGGCAGGGATAGATCTCGTCTATCGAAGTGTAGAGACACTTGGACTGTACGTGGACGTGTATTAGAGAATGCGTACGTTAGGCGACCCACTTACACGGATAAGTGTCACACTATGTGGCGGTTGTGTAATTATCCTTAAGACCGGAGTCTTCATGGCATCACGGTGTGGATTGTCATGCTTTGACACTATTGAGGTTTCCCAGCCACGGGGCGATCATGCGGTAGTGATTGGGTATGATGCGAAGCATGCGGAGTATACATGATTGGTCGTCCGGGAATCGCGTATCCTATGATTGGGATCGAATATCCGAAATGGCCTTCTTATAAGGAATGTCTTACTCTCGTGAATCTTTGCAAAGTGGGAGTAAACGAGTTACTTCGAGAGAGCATGATATCCGGATTATAAGATACGGTCCTTGATGTTTTGACACTCGACTAACGACCGTATGGATATTATTACGGCGATAGGATTGTAAGTTACACGGTAAGCTCGTTTCACATGAAAGGTAGTAGTCATTGCATTTGACTCTTCCGATGATTGGGGGTCACGGTGTGTTGCTAGACGCTATCCCGTGATCGTTAGGCATGAAGGGCATTTTCGTAATTTGCACTTTGTGTCTACGGCCAACATATTCGGAAGCCTATCGGGTCACACACATATGAACATCTAGCCAGATTAAAATGTGGTTATAGATGATAACCAAATAAGGAAAGTTTATCTCGATACTATAAAGGTTATAGTGGTAATTAATATGGTGGTATTTATTTATTATGAATAAATTAAATACAAGATATTAATAATATTATATTAATTAAAGAATATTCCGGAAGCCAATTTGTTGGTCAAAGGGGCGCCACATTTAATGTGTATAAGATACACTTGGATTGTGCAATTTAATTAATGGTATTACTATATATTAATATTAGATATTAATATTTAAATATTTTACTTGATCCCAGCGTGTGATGCATATAATATGCATGTGCATGATTGTGGCCAATATATATAGATTTATATGTGTTATATATATGTGATATATACACATGTGAAAATTGATTTATGGTAATATAATAAAAGATAAATATTGTCAATATAAGATATTGACAATATCTTGGAAATATTCAATATAAGATATTGACAATATCCTAGATTTATTTAATATGAGATATTATAATAAATGAGATAAATCAATCAATTATATTTTCCTTATTTTATTGGGAAAAAGTTTTCTTCTCCTCCACACTATATGGGGCGCCACTTTCATTATAAATAGAAGGTGGGTGTCAAGCTCTTTTGTACAACACAATTGCAAGAGCTCATAGTTCTTGTGTAAAATAGAGAGCATCCTTTAGAGAGTTGGAGAGAGGGAAAAGGGCCGGTCTAGCAACCGGAGTTTTCCAATAGCAATCCATGATGGGATTCCGGCGGGTCGTTCGTGTGGACTAGCGGTAGAGGCCGAACACTTGGGCGGCTCATGCGAACTACTCTCCTTAGACGGTCAAAGCGTCGATCTTTTAGATCAACCAAGGTAACCACCGTCTCTTGTCTATTTGTTTATTGCTTAAACGAAGTCGATCTTGGGTCGATAGGAAATAAATTTTTGAATTCCGCTGCGTTCCCGCGTAGATTTCCTAACAGTGGTATCGGAGAGAGCTTCGAGCTTAAGCAATAAGCATGTTAATTTGCGTAGTTAATTTTATCGTTTAAATCACGTTATTAAAAGATGAAAGATTTTTGATTCGCAAAATGATACATGAAAAGAAAAAAAAACGAGATCGGGTGGTGCTCGGCCGACTGGCGGCGGCACCACCACCGGCGGCGGCTGGACGGCGGCGGCGGTAGCAGGGCAACCTGCTGCCGGCAGTCGGTTGACCGGTCAATGCTGGCGGATCCTCAAATTTTTGTTTTGTGTATTTTGTGATTCAATATGGTTCATAGTTGTGATTATTAATTTCCCTTTGTTTAGTTGTGTCGTGTGGCTAACCAATGGTTCAAATAGTTTGGGCCGTTGGGATGCCACATGGCATTAAAATAATAATGGCATTTCCAAACTTTGTTTGGAATAGGCTAGACCCTTTCCAAATATTTGATTTGGGAAAAGGCCTGGCTTTAGGCCACTTCCAAAATTTTGATTTTGGAAAGTGGCCAGGCCTAAACCAAAATTATTTGACCTTTCCAAATATTTGATTTGGAATTGGCCTAGGCCCTTTCCAAATATTTGATTTGTAAAAGGTCTAGGCCTAGGCCACTTCCAAAATTTTGATTTTGGAAAGTGGCCAGGCCTAAGCCAAATTTGGTTTAGGAAACCAAAAGGCATCTTTTTGATTACGAATCAAAAAGAAAGAAACAAAAGAGAAACAATTTTAATTTTGATTTATTTTTGGAATAGTTCTAATTTATTAAAATTAAAATTAAAATTAAAATCGTTTAAAATTAATCGTTAATTTTATTTCGATTAAAATCATTTAATTAATTAAATGTTAATTAGTTAATTGATTGGATAAAATTATTTAATAGATTAAATGTTAATTGATTAATTAAGACGCAAGTAGTTAATTTTTAATTTTATCTTTTTCATAAGATTTTATTGTATGGATTAGATTTAGTAGATATAATATGATTATATGGACCCCGATTGATCATGGACTCGACCGATAGGATAGATGTGAATGATTTAATTTTTCTGTTGGTTTAAAAAATTGTCCTAGGCCGTTATGAAGAACGTGACCTAGTTTATTTTCTGCATTTATCCCATTCCCGTTGGCTTTCCCCGTGTACGGCGGGTGTATTTATTTTATTAGATAGAATTAAATGTAACAAGAATGGAGCAGAAGATGGAGACCAAAGAAAGACGAAAATGAAGATCCCATTGGAGAATGGAGCATTAAAGATCCTATTGGCGGTTGCAGCTACCCTTAGATTGTGACCCGCGGTTTCGTCAGTTTGTATTCGAAACCGCACCTAGGAAAAGTCCATGATCATACCGGTTACTTTACGTATTTATTTATTTTGTGCTTGTATTTATTTTATATGATACGATAGATGCATGACTAGGCACGATCTAGATAAATGTGTAGGATGTATGTCTATGGAGATAGATATATTTGATGAGACCGTAATAAATTAATTAAGAGAATTAATTCGAAATTAATTAAGTGAATTAATTTAAAAATTACTCCCACAACAAAAATCGAGTTATAATATGTCTCCCAATATTATAGTGACGGTGAAGAGCCTTTGTTCGGATACAACTGATCGGCCCACGTCGGGAGTTGACCTACCACGGGTATATCGTCATTATCGAGATATGATCGTTATGAGATCTCATGAATACTTGGGTTACGACTCGACTAAGAATCTTGCGGTGATTGGCCCACGTCAGGACCGTCTGATTTTAGAGACATAAGGTTGACTATCACATAGACGATGTGAAACTGTCAAAGAGTTGACTAGTCAAACCACTGGAAGTCGCGTTAGACGCGATCGGTAAGAAGTACCTACCCGTCGAAATTGACCCGGTCGATCGGCCCACGTCGAGGATCGAGTCAACTAGATAGGATTTCAGCCACTAATGAATTTTGAAAATTCTTGAAAGTCAATTGGGAGTAGTTGACTAGTGGGAGCAAAATCATAAACCAAAAGACCATTTTTGGTTTTGCGTGTATAAACAACAACACTCTTTTATTTTCATTTTTTATGTTGTAGTTTTAGCAAACTTTATATTTATGTATTATTCTCGATTAGTAAAACCAAATTATGACTGTTAATTTTGAGAAATGTTCTCAAATATGGTTAAGTAATTATAATCCTTTTAAAATAAGCAATGACATGAGCCATCCCGTTATAGTAGTTAGAGACAAGGAGATTACATAATTGATGTAGTGCTCCGAGACTTTAATTATTAATGAAAACGGAAGCTCATAATATGATTAAATCATTTGAAATAAGTTTCAACGAATTAGTCATATATTGGATACGATCCAAGATGATCATTCAGTCATACGATGACAATTAATTCAAAACGTCGGATAAGAATGACCACTCTAATTTTGGAAAGGTTGTTTTCAAAGTTATAAGATTTAAGTATCGACTTAATTCTATCATTGCTTAAAGGTTAATTAAATAGTCAATGTTTTGAATACGATTCAAAAGGTTGAATAAACTATTTAATAAACTTTAGATTTTCTTTATGAAAGGAAATCAAAGACATAGCTCTTGTGATCTTTCTTAAAGTCTTATGAAGACTACAATAAGAAACATTTCTCAAGTGCTTAAGGATTAAAAAGGAAAGTTAGGGCATGTGCTTAAATAGAGAACTTATTGAAGTTTCTATTCTAGGCAAGTGAGTTGAGATAAATCTGTCTAAGTTCAAAGTCAACTCTAAGATATATGATATCTTACGAGTGTGATTAAATTAGAAAGGTTAATACAGATAATGAAGGTGAAGCAAACGTTGTGACACTTACCATATTCTGGATCTAGTAAACTGATAATGGAACTAAATAAATGTTATTATGTTCCGGTTCTTATGAAGAACATACTTTCAGTTATTTGTTAGGATTTAATAGACATATTCAATTGTAAAGAATAAATGTTATTCCGATAAAGTTGGAAGGTCACTGAATCTAACATACTAGATTGAAGTCACTATATAGTTGATATGTGTGATAAGATCTCAACTAAGTATTGTATGGCTGTTATCCTTGATTTGTGGTTGTTCTAGACACTGTCTCTCTGGAAGAGAAGCGTGTAATTAAACGTCATTCTGATGATGTTGAACCATATGATTATGAATCATGTGGGTTAAACGCATCTTATCCAAAGAGGACTAAAATACCCTTTTATGAAAAGGTTATAAATTCTAGAAAAATTGTCTAAAGCCTAAACATACCGATGTTTGTTGGCTTATGACAATTAATGCCACAAATAATTGTTTGTTAATCTCTATGACTATTTTTAGAAATAGTCAAGTGTACTCAGTGAAGTGCATAATTCAGAAATCCCGAAAAGTTCGAGCTAGTACGAATATGAGATTGATGAGCTACTTAGGAATTAATCTTCAATTGGATTGAAGTAATTAATACCTGAAGGGTGTTTCAGAAGTCGTCTGAAAAGGAATAAGATTCTCCCTTCAAGGATACCATATTTGGGATACGCAATTGGATTGTGTTCCCAAAATGGAAACAACACTTTATATGATAAAGGTGTGATGCAGGCCATGCGAAGTATCCCTTACCCGTTTCGGGATAGTGCCCTTATACTTAACCAAGTTCCAAAGAATAAAGGTTGAACAAATTCCATATTAGATATGGAAGAGGATAATGTCAAATCTGTCTTAAACCGATGATTTGAAGTTATCATAAGCAAAGTCGGAAAGGCATGGAGCCTAGTACGACATGTGCAACTTTGTGGAATATCTCAGCAAGTACGCTAGATATTATTTACTCGTCCGCGGAGCAAAATGTGTTTGTCTCCAAACATGCTGTCTTCTAGAGGAAGTGTTTCTTCCAAAAGAAACAGCGGGAGTAGATTTAGATCTCAAATGTAGTTTGAGAACCTCAAAGATATATTCAACCAATAGGACATGAGCAGACGCCACATAACGATGAGGTGTAGAACACTGCTCAGAGCACACAAAAGTTCTGCAAGTCTGTGGATAACCTCAAGCCTGAAAAGGCTGCCGGTATGTTCATCTTGAAGAATGAACATCTCACGACTTATGAAAGAATGTTTGAAAGGCAGGTTTGAGAGATATGGCCAGGAGCCATAAAATCTGAATTAGATTCCATTAGTGACAACCAGGTTGTGAACCTAGTCTGTCTTACCTAAAGGGAATGTCCCTGAAAGGCTGACATGGATTGTAATATGATTACCATAAGGCCATAGTGACGGCTGAAGGGTATGAGGTGTAAACCTTGTAATTACCTTTATGCCGCCAGCAGAGCCCAGTTCTATTCAGATAATGCTTGTTATAACTTCGTATCATGGCTATATGATAGTGTTGAAGACGTTGGGCAGAAAGCTCAATGTTCATAGACGATAACATGATATGTAAGCCCACGAGATCCATTTATGGACTCAAACAAGTTTCTCTAGACGATTTCTTTGTTTGATAATCAAAGGAGTTTGATTTAGTCAAAAAGAAGGATATGCCAATGTGCAAGATGGATAGTGGGAGTGTGTTATGATTTTTGAGTAAGGTATTGGATATCTCTCTCATGAATCATCTCCCCATGTCACAGTCAATTAATGTTTGGTAGTTCAAGGTCTTTGCGAAAGCACTTGGATTAGCAGTTCTTATTTTAGAAATAAGAATCTATAGCGATAGATTTAACTGCTGTTAAATTATAGTTTACCTATATAGATGTGATGCTAAAAGAGTTTATCATAGATCACAACGGGGATACTGCTATCCGGTGTTCTCAAGATCTATCTATGTTAGGACGTTCGTCCTAAAGATAAGGTGAAAGATGATGATTATGGAAGGTTTTCCTTTGCTACGGCAATTGGAACCATCATAAAGGAAATGCCGGATGTTCATAGTTCATGAATAGTCATGAGCAAGTATGAAAGTAAATCTGGTGAATGTCGAGAATATCCTTAAACAAGTTAAGGAAGAATTCCTTGTTTATCGAAACTTGGAGTTGGATAAATATAGTTATACAGACGTATATCCTGAGTCTTATAAAGGCAAGTGGGAGCGACAGTCTGGGTTTGCAGTCACTTTGATTAAGTGATACAGTGAACTGGAAATGTTCTAGCATATGGGTCACTGTAAATTCTACAACTAGGCCAAAACACAGTAGTGCCTTAGAGGCGCAGCGGGAGCAGTACATGGATCTAGAAGGTTCATTCCTGAACCTTGTATGGTTCTTCCACCTTTTCTATATAGCTGATATAGTAAGTGAATTCATTGCTTGAAGCAAGGACCAGGGTCTCGTCAGAGATTCGTGTGTGTGTTGAGGCGGTTCCTTTGACTTGGTCATTTGGAACATGACATGAAGATAGTCTGAGTCCCCACGGATAGTGATCCGTTTATGGCTAGAGCTAGTTGCGAGTATTGCATGAGATTCTTGTGTTTCAACTTGGTCTTGTGTGTGCTAGTGATTGGTTTTAGGCCAAGTGGGAGATTGTTGGAATAGTGTCCTAAACCCAATCGGGTTGGACCGGATCCGACTGGGTCGGATCATTTCTACTATTTCTTTATGTTTATACATATATTAAATGGCTTTTCTGTTGTCATATATATGTTCTTTTGGAGAACCAATTAAGAATTGTTATATGATAACGTCCTTAGTATTAAACTGTGATAGAGAAACCATGATAGGCGATTATGGTTGATGAGATCTCTAATCACTTTAATAAGTTTGATACTTAAATGTCTCTAGGCTGACGTACTATCAAACAGGGCATTGATAGTATATACAGACTAGCACGTATTAGATGTCTTCTGTCTTTAGGGCAGGGATAGATCTCGTCTATCGAAGTGTAGAGACACTTGGACCGTACGTGGACGTGTATTAGAGAATGCGTACGTTAGGCGACCCACTTACACGGATAAGTGTCACACTATGTGGCGGTTGTGTAATTATCCTTAAGACCGGAGTCTTCATGGCATCACGGTGTGGATTGTCATGCTTTGACACTATTGAGGTTTCCCAGCCACGGGGCGATCATGCGGTAGTGATTGGGTATGATATTGAAGCATGCGGAGTATACATGATTGGTCGTCCGGGAATCGCGTATCCTATGATTGGGATCGAATATCCGAAATGGCCTTCTTATAAGGAATGTCTTACTCTCGTGAATCTTTGCAAAGTGGGAGTAAACGAGTTACTTCGAGAGAGCATGATATCCAGTTTATAAGATACGGTCGTTGATGTTTTGACACTCGACTAACGACCGTATGGATATTATTACGGCGATAGGATTGTAAGTTACACGGTAAGCTCGTTTCACATGAAAGGTTGTAGTCATTGCATTTGACTCTTCCGATGATTGGGGGTCACGGTGTGTTGCTAGACGCTATCCCGTGATCGTTAGGCATGAAGGGCATTTTCGTAATTTGCACTTTGTGTCTACGGCCAACATATTCGGAAGCCTATCGGGTCACACACATATGAACATCTAGCCGGATTAAAATGTGGTTATAGATGATAACCAAATAAGGAAAGTTTATCTCGATACTATAAAGGTTATAGTGGTAAATTAATATGGTGGTATTTATTTATTATGAATAAATTAAATACAAGATATTAATAATATTATATTAATTAAAGAATATTCCGGAAGCCAATTTGTTGGTCAAAGGGGCGCCACATTTAATGTGTATAAGATACACTTGGATTGTGCAATTTAATTAATGGTATTACTATATATTAATATTAGATATTAATATTTATATATTTTACTTGATCCCGGCGTGTGATGCATATAATATGCATGTGCATGATTGTGGCCAATATATATAGATTTATATGTGTTATATATATGTGATATATACACATGTGAAAATTGATTTATGGTAATATAATAAAAGATAAATATTGTCAATATAAGATATTGACAATATCTTGGAAATATTCAATATAAGATATTGACAATATCCTAGATTTATTTAATATGAGATATTATAATAAATGAGATAAATCAATCAATTATATTTTTCTTATTTTATTGGGAAAAAGTTTTCTTCTCCTCCACACTATATGGGGCGCCACTTTCATTATAAATAGAAGGTGGGTGTCAAGCTCTTTTGTACAACACAATTGCAAGAGCTCATAGTTCTTGTGTAAAATAGAGAGCATCCTTTAGAGAGTTGGAGAGAGGGGAAAAGGGCCGGTCTAGCAACCGGAGTTTTCCAATAGCAATCCATGATGGGATTCCGGCGGGCTGTTCGTGTGGACTAGCGGTAGAGGCCGAACACTTGGGCGGCTCTATGCAGAACTACTCTCCTTAGACGGTCAAAGCGTCGATCTTTTAGATCAACCAAGGTAACCACCGTCTACTGTCTATTTGTTTATTGCTTAAACGAAGTCGATCTTGGGTCGATAGGAAATAAATTTTTGAATTCCGCTGCGTTCCCGCGTAGATTTCCTAACAGACATCCATGTTCAATTACTTACTCTTAACCTTCTGGCAATCTATGTTAACCCGGTATCAGGAAGAAGGTAGTCGCTTACAAAGATGTCTTTGGAGCCTTTCTTGCCGGTCAACATTTGAACTCCAAAATTTTATTAATTGCAATCCAGGTTTAATGTACCTAGTGCCTTTTCAGCTTTAAATTCCTTTCAGGCCGTTTAAAGCCATAAACCACCAGACACACCATTTGACACTTCCTCTCATGTCCTGGTTTTTCTATAACAATTTTGTTATACAGTTGAAACGCATGTTTTAGTTTAACCCTTTTCTTTTCCTCGTAAGGAATAACCTTCAAAACCTTGAACTCGATCATCAATGATCCATTTTTTTCACCTCTTTTGGAAGTTTGAACTAATTCTATGAAATCAAACTCTTTATCCGACATTTCTTAAGTTTCTTTTATCCTTCACGCGAAAGTTTGTTTATCACAGACTCCTTTTAAAAAAAAACTTTTGACTCTCCTTCACATTACCTTGAGGAAATTTCTATCCCCTTTAAATCTTGAAATAACTTCACTTTGACTAATACAAACTTGGACACTTCTTGATAAGTGTTTATTTCCTTCTGAGACCTTTTGGTGTACTCGTTTGTCTCCATATATCCTTCATGTTGAGATTCTTGCTCTCTTCTTGATTTCTCAATTGTTTAGTTCTTCAAGTGCGCGTCCTCGTACCTTTGCCTTGTTTGTTTTCTATTGTGGGATGGTTCTTCTAAAATATTCATGCGAGATGGGAATTCTCTTAGTTCGCCAACCACCACCTTGCTTATCAAATCATCAATGAATAAGGTCACTTGCCAAACGTTCTCAAGTCCATTATTCTTTTCCCCTTGTGTTAAACATTTTTTTTCATTCAAGTCTTACATGTGATGTTTCCCGTAACATTCCACTCTTAAGGTCTTATGTAAAAGCTCATTATCTTCCTTTTAAATGGTCCGAGTTTCTTTGCAGACCACTGTATCTTGCAGGATTCCACTCTCCAAAAATAATTTCATCTGCAAGGTGTTCTTTTGCTTTCTTCCTTTTGGTGATTATCTTTTACATTATGATACAACGCCAATCCTCCAGTTTTGAACCAATATCAAACTTCCCTTGTTTGTAGCCCAAGCAACCTCTCTTGTTTCATGTGCATTATACCTTTCTTTGGCTTACCAAGTTAACATACCACCCTAGTACGCAACTTGTCACTTCCAACTTTATTTGCTTTCCAAGCTAACACTTATTGGCATAAGGATTGGATCAGATTGTCAAAGAGAAAATATGGAAAATTCATGTTTATTCTTTCCTGAAAAGTCTTAGGAATCCTTCAGCTAGGATCGTTGCAGTTATTGAGCAAGCTTGCGTCGCAGTGATGGCGGCTGAGATCGAAAGAAGTCAAGTGTGCCAGAAGTTGTGGATCAGCTGGGAAGTTTCAGCTTCCCGGGTTTAGGCCGGCATGAGCAAGTTAAGCATGTCATTCAGCTGATTACAAGATTCAAGACAGTGATGAGATCATGAAGAAGAAAGACGAAGATATGGTTTTTGATAGTTACAAGCGAGTGGTCATGATCAAACCAGCCAGTGGTCACGAGTTAGATGAAGATGGCAACCTTCAATGTCAAAGGTCGGCTTTATGTTCCGGATGTGGAAGATTTGAAGAAGACAATGGTGGATGAAGGCCATACGATAGCAATTTCAGTTCACCCCGGAGCAACCAGGACGTGTAGAGAGTTGAAACGGCACTGCCAGCCACCTTCTATGAAGATAGAGATAGCAGAGTTGCCTATAACACCAACTACCACGCCAGCATCCAGATGCCACCTTCTAAGCCTTCTATGGAAGAATGTGTAGAGCGCTAGTTTTTTGGGATGAAGTGGAACAATGACAGAATACAAGACCAGAGTTGATACAGCAAGCCAACGAGAAGATTGAAGTGGACCGTTGTAACCTCGAGATGTCTCAAGACGAGTAGAAGAGTTGGGAAGATGGAAGAAGAAGACTGTTAGAGTTTGAAGTTGAAGATAAAGTGTAAGACAGCTTGGGAAGACATGCAATTAAGCCCCAGCTATGAAGGCCCTTATGTGATCATGGCTAAAGTCGGACCTTTAGCTTATCCATTTGGAGTTACCAGAATCCCTTTCAAGAGTGCATGACGTCCTTCATGTGTCAATGATAAAGGAATGCTTAGCCGACACTGATGTGGAAGCAAGCATTGACCTTGAAATGGATGAAGATAACTCGACCTATGCGGAAGAATCAGTTGCCCTTTAAAATAGAAGATGAATGAAGAAAGTAAGAAAGAAGACGTACAACTAGTCTTGGTCAAGTGAAGCAGTCATACACCGGCAGATACGACATCGGAGTTAGAAGACGAGATGCTTTGCGAAGTTCTAGAGTTCAAGTACCTCCCAGATATATTCAGTTTCGAGGATGAAACTTGTTTTAACGAGGGAGGGATGTAACACCCCGAAATTTTTAAGAAGGGTAGAAACGTAAATGGAATTTAATCTATTTATTTTCCTATTTTATGTTAAACCCTAAAAGTTAATAATTTAAAGGGATTTAATTAAAGTATTAATTATGGATTTTACTAATTAAACCTATAAAAGGAAAATAATCCCAAAATCTTCTAATTAGTTAGTCTACGTAATTCAAATAGAAATACGAAAGAAGAACGCAGGGAGGAAGAAGGGAGGAGAAGAAGAATCTTCATCCTGGAGGCTAATCCGTCGGGATTTTGAAGAGGCCGCAGAAGACGGAAATCATCGTCTCATCAAGACGAACGTTTCCACACTAACTGTTTGCAATTCGGTGAGTTTTCAGTTAAGCTCTAGATATAGAATCTTGTTCGTTCTTGAGTTTTTCTAAGATTAGATTAGTACTGGGGATTGTCTTAATCGTATAACACCTTTATTGAATCGTAGGTTGATCGTAGAAGTTGGAAACCGAAGGATTTACTTTCGTTTTCGCTTTTGGAATTGCGAAAAGGTATGGGGGTGTTCGTAAACGGATTTTAGGTGTTCAACCGAATTTCATTATGTGTTTAATTATTCATTATTGTTTCTCTTTTTGTTTACTATATATTCGTATTTTTATGTTTCCAGTTGATCTTTACTGACAGGGGGAAAAAAAAAGAATACCACATGATGCTATTTGTTGTTGCTGTATGCTGCCCGGGAAAGGAAAAAAGGTAATAGACATGACTATATTATTTTTAATCAGTAGGATATATCCTATTTGCTGCATGATGCCGTAGAAAGGGAAAAAAATTAAAATAAAATAAAATATGAAGAACTTTTGGAGAAAACTCAAGTTTTGGAAAAAAAATGATTAGGCATGTATTCAATTAATGTAGTTGAATTAACACGTATTAAGTATTGTGGTATATATTACAGTAGATGAGTATTAAATTAATGTTGTGGTTTTACGTGTATTACACGATATGATGTGGTTCGTATGTTCTTATGGAACATTATATGTTAATTGATAATGTCTAACATCGACTTCTGGTAGCCTTGGTATCAAATCGCACCACAACTGAGACCCTCTGTGGGGAGAAGGTGGGAGCACCGGAAGGCTTTGTTTAGGCCTTCTGGGACACTGACTTAGTAGTCATTGATCATTTTACAACGTGCTAGGTAGTGTAACTAGATGTATAAGACTAGAAGTCCCTAGGGAGCCTTATACGTGAATGAACCAGGTGGTTAGAATTTAACTCGTAAATACATATGTGGTTGTCTAAAAGCTAAAACATCAATATCATTGGTAAGGCACATTTCTAAATCGAAGCATGGCAATCTTGCAACCCTTTTGAGTTATGTGTCAAGGGACAACGTGTAACTTCCCACATGGAGACCTATGTCCATGCCCCCTTGAGAGAATCTTAATATGTCTCGGTGCATTCTCACCTTGCACAGTGTCCTTTGGTATTGTCGTAACAAACTTACTTGTGCAACGGTGTACTATGTGATCTAGTAGAGGGAGAGCGTGATCACAATTACAACCTATGTGGTAGTGTTTGTAGACTTTATTCTGTTGAATGTTATATACATGTATAATAATATTGTTTAACCGGTTCTTCTACCCCTTACTAAGTACGTAAGTACTTACCCCTCTTCTCTCTCTTTTGTTCCCACCCGAGAATGTGGTTGACAGGATGATGTTGATTTTGGTTATGACGACGGAGTTGACAGAGCCGACGCTTGAGCTCTAAATTTACGATGACTTGGATATTTATCTTATGCACTTTTAATCATTCATTTTTGAGACAGACTTAATACCTTTTTTGTTTCATTTGGGATGCAATGAGTTGAGCAACATTTCTTTCGTTGTTTTGTCGTTTCAGTTTTCTTAGACGTAGATTTTGGGACTTTGTGATCCGTTGTTTGTCATTTGACATTCTTATCCGAGTTATCTTTAGTTTTAATTTATTTCCCTTTAACTCTGATTAATTATTATGAGGATTATGTATATATTACTTTTGAAAATTTAAAAAGTTAATGTATGCATGCCGGACGTTCTTTCTGGATAAGGATTCGGTATCCGGGACGGGACGTCATAGTTGGTATCAGAGAGAAAGTTCTTATCTTACGTCTAAGTTCGTAGAGTTGGATTTTATAAGTCTCGTTAGCAGCTCAGCTGACCCATTCTTTTTGACAGAGGGCTAAAAAAACTGTGATGCCCGTCCCGGATACCGAGTCCTTATCTGAAAAGAACGCCCGACATGCATATATTAACTTTTTAAATCGTCAAAAGTAATATATACATAAGCCTCGTAACAATTAATCAGAGTAAAAACGGAATAAATTAAGACTAAAGATAACTCGGAAAAGAATGTCAAACGACAAACAACGGATCACCAGTCCCAAAATCTACATCTAAGAAAACTGAAACGACAAAACAACGAAAGAAATGTTGTTCGACTCATTACATCCCAAATGAAACGGAAAAGGTACTAAGTCTGTCTCAAAGCTGAATGATTATAAGTGCATAAGATAAATGTCCAAGTCATCGTAATTAACTTTAGAGCTCAAGTCTCGGCTCTGTCAACTCCGTCGTCATAACCCAAATCAACATCATCCTTTCAACCACCTTCTTGGGATGGGAACAAAAGAGAGAGAAGACTGGTATGTACTTACGTACTTAGAAAGGGGTAGAAGAAACAGTTACAATAAATAGCAAGAAGGGTATGCACATATAACATGGCATCATCTAAAATCACTACCACATTGGTTGCATTGAGATCACTCACACCCTCTAATAGATCGCATAGTACAACCTGACGCATAGAAGTTTGTTACATCAATACCAAAGGACACTACGCATGGTGAAAATGCAACACAACATGGTTTTCACCGTTATGGGGGCATGGACTCGTGTTCCATGGGAGTTACACATTGTCCCGTAGGAGTAGTATAGGTCCCATGCTTCAATATCAAAAATGTGCCTCACCAATGATATTGACGTTTTAGATTTTAGACAACCACATATGTATGTACGAGTTAAGTTCTAACCACCTGGTTCATTCACGTATAAGGCTCCTTAGGGCCTTCAAGTCCTAAACATCTAGTTACACTACCTAGCACGTTGTAAAAGGATCAATGACTACTACGTCAATGTAACATCCGACTTTTAGAAAAAGGGCAAAAACGTCTTTTAACATAAGGTTCAAATTTATAATATTTAAATAAAGAATTTAAGTTTTATTTGAAATGTAAAGGGAAGTTAATGGGAGTTAATAATTAATATCAATCTCTTGGAGGTTATTTTTAAGATTAAAACCTTCCACACTCATAACTCTTCCTTTCTAAAAATCTGGAAAGAAAAAATAAACTGCTCTGCGTTCCTTCTTCCTCTTTTCTTTGGAAAAGGAGATAAACTTCAAAAATTCATATCTTCCAATCCGTAGTTCCGTTTTGCAGACACAAATAGTCAAAACGATCGTCTCAGAGCGTAGATTATTCTAAAAATACTCTTACAGGAGATAATCGAGGTTTGTTAACTCGTTTTCTGCTGCAAATCGTAAAAGATCATGATGTTTTGTGTTTTAGGGTTTTGGGCATAACTTTTGATCCGTGAATCCGTTTAGAAATCCGAAAGTACCGCCGGAATCGTGAGAAGACGATGATCGTTTTGATACCAGAATTTGGGTCTGATTCTCAGGTATGTTGGAGTCGAATTTCTGCAGTGAATTCATGAAAAGGATCATGAATTCATGTTCTAGGGTTTTTTTGTTTCATAGTTCTTTGTTTAGAAGCTTTGATCATCAATTAATTCATGTTAATTGTGATCTTTTATATCTTGTTTGAGGCCTGTTTATGTGCTGCAGAGATTAGTTTTGGTTTGTGGCTTCAATCAAGTAAGAGGCTCTTCCTAATGTTTAATTAAAATTTTATGATGTTAAGGTTGAGCTTTTGTGTTGATTTCTTGATTGTAAATCATGTTAATTGTTGTTGTTTTAGTACAAGATGTTATGGTATGTTTAAAGGCTGTTTTCCTGCTGTTTTGATGTGTATGTTTGGTGATAAACATGTTAGAAAGGTTGTAGAATCGAGAGAAGTGTTGAAAATTAGGTTTAGGGCATGTACACTTTGAATGCGCACGCATTGATCTTGCTTTTGGGAAATATGATGTTTGAGCTATGTGGTGAGTTTCAAGTGTTGTTTCTTGATCTACAAAAAGAAACATTAACAAAAATTCATGAACATTACAAATCCATGAATAAGCTTCTGATGCGCTTGGTTCTGCACCGGATGTATTCTTAAAGGGAATTGAAATTCGGGACCGTCGGAAGAGTAAGAGTGGCCTTGTGCTTTGATGAATTAGTATTCATCGATGTCTGTGTAATTGCTAGCTTGAGTCTAAGAGTCTAAGAAGAGGGAGTAGGGAGCTTTTTGTCGTGAATGAACCTAGGTGGCTAGCTAATAACTTAATAAACGTATTTGACTAGATAAAAGGTTAAACATCATGAGAGCTAGGATAGGCACGGTACAATATCGGCAATGTGATGTTTGGCCAGATAAAGTGGCGATGATCACTGCCGGATTCTAGACCCGCCAGATAAAGTAGTGATCATTCCGCCGGACAAGCTCATGAACGAGATATGCATTCACCGGTCAGCTCTCTAGGGTTGGCCAGATAAAGTGGAATGATTATCTCGGGACCGCTAGAGATTTATCTCTATAGGGTTGCGTCTTCTGTCTTAGTGCATATCTCACTAAGTGTAGTGCCCTCGCAAACATGCTGTAACAAAGATAAGTTAAGTTAGAAATGTTTAGTCACGACATATTGATGAGCATGAAGTGAACTCCAGAATTGAGTCGGTCTCATAAAGATAACTTAATAATAATTACTAAACCTTTCGTTGTAAGATTTGATTATACATTAGCTTCTTCCTCTTGCTAAGTACTTTGTACTTATCTCAATTGCATATGTTGTTTTGTGTGCTTTTGGGGTGAGAAGACGAACAGGTTGTCCTTGAGCTCGTTGAGGAGTTCGATGATGTTTTGATGACGTTGGTGCTGATGATGCTTTCTTTTACTTTCTTTTAAAGGTTGTACTATAGTATGTTGTAGATTCTTAAATAACATGTACTTTTATTCCTAGTTTGTAAGACAAGTGTTGTATCTTTATTTTGTAACATCGTACGTTGTAAGCTTTATCTCGTTGTTGTATGCTTTTCCTTTCTACCCCTAGTCGGTTTGTATTCTATTCTAGTAGCATTTATGATTTTACCCGAGCCTTTTGGGCTTCCGTTGCTTTAATTATGATACGACGACGTAGAGGCTATCATATAATATTGGATTTATTTAATGTTATACGCGCCGAACGTTCTCTTCCGGATAAGGGCTTGGTATCCGGGAGCGGAGCATTACAGTCAATGTCCTGCAAGGCCTAAACAAAGTCTTCCGGTGCTCACACCTTCTCCCCGCAGAGGGTCTCAGTTGTGGTGCGATTGGATACCAAGGCTACCAGAAGTCGATGTTAGACATTGTCAATTAACATATAATGTTTCATAAGAACATACAACCAAATTATATCGTGTAATACACGTAAAAACATAAAATTCATATAATACAATATATTTTTACTAAGCTAATATTCTGCATGGAAATAAATGAATACAATAAAGAAAAATAATCTTTTTTTACTCCTTCGAATTTCCTTTACCATCGGCATCATCATAGTTCAGTTTAGTTTTGTTTATTTATTTATTATTTATGTACTGTATCCATTTGATAACCCAGGCAAAGCATATCTAATGTCGATGGCAGAAGCGGAGCAGCATGCTATAATATTCACCAAGAGTAGACATACATATATATAACGAGAAGTCAAAAGAAAACGAAAGAGTACAAAATTAACACAACAATAACACTATTAAAGACCGTTGAACACCCCCTTACCTTTAGCAATTCCAAAAGCAAAAACGAAAGTAAATCCTTCTGTCCCCAACTTCTAAGATCAACATACGATTCAATAACAGTGTTCTACGATTAAGATGATCCCCAATACTAGTCTAATCTTGGAAAAACTCAAGAACGAAAAAGATTCTAGATTTAGGGCTAAAACGAAAGTTTACCGTATTGAAAATGAAAACCGTGGAAATGATCATCTTCTCCCAGTGATTAATTTCTTCGACTATTGTCTGCACAAATAATCAATCGTTCAGCCTCACGAATGAAGATTCGTTTTTCATCTCCCTGCTCTCTTCTGCGTCGCCCCTCTCTAATTTTTTTTATCAGAATTGCCGTGGGGTGAATAATGGGGTTTAAATGGTTATTCTCCTTAAATATCCATAATTAAATTCATTATTTTAAATAATTAATTCCTTTTAATTATATATAATCTTTGTAGGTTAATATAAAATAGGAAAAGAAATAAATAAATTCCCGTTTTATATTTATACCCTTCTTAAATTTTCGGGGTGTTACAAAAACTACAAGGAGCACTAGTAAGTTAGTCCGTTAAGGAATCAATCCTTACGGATGAAGTCTTTAAACCAAACTATGTCACCTAAGATTAAGTGAAACCCCTTTTAAGTAAAGCTTTGGGATCGGAGTCTTATGCCTACACCTTTAAGTTGAGGTCCTCTTGGTTGAATTTTCTTTACCTTCACTATTGTAATCTCTCCACTTTCCCTTACACCTCCATACCAGAGTCTACTTTTGACTTGGCCAACCTTTGTAGAGTATGATGTCTGATTCGACTCTACAAATCCTCCAATTTCTCCTTTCACTGTTAATTGCTTGGTTTGTGTTTATCAAAATTCTGTGACCTTGCTTTGATCGAAATGGGTTCTACACTAAATCCATATACAATTTTATCCTTTCCAAGTGCTTCTCACTCGTTTCAACTATTAGTGTTAAAGGTCTTCTGCTTTGGCACATAGTTTTCATTATCCTCGTGGTTGGCTTATCCAACACGAGTGAATGTCTTTTGTTTTGGTGTTTGCCGTTCATGTAAACCCATTTCTCCTGCTCCAAAAATTCTGAAAATTTTCAGCAAGATAGATCACTGTTTTATCTACAACTTCTCTTCTTACATCAAATCGATAATTATTAGGGATTGTTTATAAAATTTATGTTAATGCTGGACAATCAGTCCAGAAAATCTGCACCATCACTTTCACTTCTTCTACTATTTTGAACAGGTTACCACATTCCAATGACCTGAATTCTGATATGTTGCAGACAACAGTTTTATCTATAACTTTCCTTTTGGTATTAAGTTCAAATTCCTTTTCGTTTGATCGCAATCATCAATTCAAATTAGTGTTTACTAAATTGGAAATTCTGAAAGCTTGTGCATTCGGTAAAAATATTTGTTTTAGTCCGACTTATTCTCATCCAAAAATTCTAATCTTTTGCTGTCACCTGGGAAACTCCAGTATCTATATCTTTTCTCTTTTGATCGTGCGCAAAATCCTTTTGGTTCGTGCTGCACATGTGGATAATATCAAATCCGGAATAAAATATCATTCACAGCCTAAAAGGATTCCTCACCTCATTGACTTAAGGTTTGGGCTAAGAGAGTAATAAGTTATATTGTTATGTTCTAGAAGCTTCCCCGAAGTTTGACCTTCTTCTGGGTTAATGCTTTTAGTAGGATGGTTATAAGGCTACCGTTAAGGTTTAGCGTAGATTGCCAAAAGGTTGAGGGTATGTAATTGAAAATGTATGTCATAGTAGGCTTTCAAGACCTGACTAGAAAAATGGTGAGATGCATACCTTGAAGAGCAGGAAGCATTAGATGAAAATCTTACAATATCAACACTACCCTTAGGAGGGAAGCTGAGAATGAACACAAGTAAGAAGAATGTTCTATCCTTAGGAGATTTAATCAATTTTGGAATTGAAAGGTAGAATGAAAGTACAACAATGCAACATTAGAGAGAACTTGTTTCTTTGATTTTGAAAAGTAAGAAGGAGTGAACTTGTTCACAAAGAAAGGCTTCCGGAGAAACGTTTCTGAGATAATTCATGACAGAAGATGGCGAGAAGTTATTGAATTCAAATGCCTCAAGTGAGGAATCTTATGGAAGTAATTTACTAGAAAATGCATGGTTGAAGAAAGGCAAAAAAAGGATTTGAACTTCAAGCGTGGCATACCGGAAGGTAACATCTTGGTGCTTGTTTATAGCTTCAAAAGAAACAACAATTAACTCACAAGCATTCTAATACAAGTTTTAACCCCGAGGGAGATCAAACTTTAGGGAAACTTCTAGAGCCTAATAATCATAACTTACTACTCTCTTAGCCCAACCTAAGTCAAAGAGGTGAGGGTTCTTTTCAGGCGGTTGGAGTTGATATTTACTCCGGATCTGATATTATCTACTTGTGCAGCCCAAACGAAAAGGAATTTGAGCACGATAAAAAGAGAAAAGATGTAGGTACTAGAGTTTCCCAGGTGATAGCAAGAGATTAGAATTTTTGAAGGACAAGAAGTCGGTCAAAAACAATTATTGTTGCCGAGTGCATTAAAGATTATTAAACACTGACTCGGATTGCAGTTTGTGATCAAAATAAAAGGAATTTGGACATGATTCCAAAAGGAAAGTTGTAGATAAAGGTGTTGTCTAAAACATATCAAAACTTCAGGTCAATTGAAGGTTTGTAACCTGTTCAAAACAGAAGAAGAAGTGAAAGTGATGATGCAGATTTTCTGGACAGAGTGTCCGGCATTAACATAACTTTTATGAACAATCCATAATGAATATCGAGTTGATGTAAGAAGGGAAGTTTTAGATAAAACAGTGATCTATATTGCTAAAATGTTTCAGAATTTTTGGAGCAGGGGAAATGGGTTTACATGAAAGGCAAACACCAAAACAAAAGGCATTCACTCATGTTGGATTAAGCCATCCACGAGGATGATGAAAACTATGTGCCAAAGAAGAAGACCTTTAACACTAATAGTTGAAACGAGTGAGAAGCACTTGGAAAGGAGAGAATTGTATATGAAGTTCGTGTAGAACCTATTTCGATCAAAGCAAGGTCAAAGAATTCGGTAAACACAAACCAAGCGATAGTGAGAAGAGGGGGTGGAGGATATGTAGAGTTGAGTCGGACATCATTATCTACGGGAATAGGTCAAGACAAAGTGTACGCATTGACATTGAGGTGTAAAAGGAAGTGGAGAGGTCACAATAAGAAGTGTAAAGAAAATTCCTCCAAGAGGACCTCAACTTAAGGGTCTAGGCAAAAGACTCCGATCCCAAAGCTTTACTTAGAGGGGTTTCACTTAATCCTAGGTGATGTGGTTTGGTCTAAAGACTTCATCCGTAAGGATTGATTGCTCAACGGACTAACTTACTAGTGCTCCTTGTAGTTTTGCAGGCCATCTGTCAAGAAGAAAGGGCCAGCTAAGTTGCTAAAGAGACTTATAAAATACAACTTAAGCTACGAACTTAGACGTAAGATAGGAACTTTCTCTGATACCAACTATGACGCCCCGTCCCGGATACCGAGTCCTTATCCGGAGAGAACGCCCGGCATGAATATAATAACTTTTTAAATCATCAAAAGTAATATATACATATGCCTCATAACAATTAATCAGAGTAAAAGCGGAATAAATTAAGACTAAAGATAACTCGGAAAAGAATGTCAAACGACAAACAATGGATCACTAGTCCCAAAATCTACATCTAATAAAACTGAACGACAAAACAACAAAATAAATGTTGTTCGACTCATTACATCCCAAATAAAACGGAAAAAGTACTAAGTTTGTCTCAAAACTGAATGAGTAAAAGTGCATAAGATAAATGTCCAAGTCATCGTTATTAACTTTAGAGCTCAAGTGTTGGCTCTGTCAACTCCGTCGTCATAACCCAAATCAACATCATCTTGTCAACCACCTTCTCGGGGTGGGAACAAAAGAGAAAGAAGAGGGGTAAGTACCTACGTACTTAGTAAGGGGTAGAAGAAACGGTTACAATATACACATATAACATGGCCTCGTCTACAATCACTACCACAGGTTGCATTGAGATCACTCTCACCCTCTACTAGATCACATAGTAAAACCTCACGCACATAAGTTTGTTACATCAATACCAAAGGACACTACGCATGGTGAAAATGCACCACAACATGGTTTGCACCGCTCTGGGGGCATGGACTCATGTTCCATGTGGTAGTTACACGTTGTCCCGTAGGAGTAGTAAGGGTCATATGCTTCGATATCAAAATTGTGCCTAACCAATGATATTGACATTTTAGCTTTTAGACAACCACATATGTATTTACGAGTTAAATTCTAACCACCTGGTTCATTCACGTATAAGGCTCCTTAGGGAATCCTAGTCCTATACATCTAGTTACACTACCAAGCACATTGTAAAAGGATCAATGACTACTAAGTTAGTGTCCCACAAGGCCTAAACAAAGCCTTCCAGTGTTCCCACCTTCTACCTACAGATGGTCTCAGTTGTGGTTCGATTTGATACCCAGGCTAGCAGAAATCGATGTTAGACATTGTCAATTAACATATAATGTTCTATAAGAACATACAGCCAAATTATACCGTGTAATACACATAAAAACATAAAATTCATATAATACATATATATTTTACTAAGCTAATATTCTGCTTGGAAATAAATGAATACAATAAAGAAAAATAATCTTTTTTTACACCTTCGAATTTCCTTTACCATCGGCAACATCATATTTTAGTTTAGTTTTATTTATTTATTATTTATATACTGTATCCATTTGATAACCCAGGCAAAGCATATCTAATGTCGACGGCAAAAGCGTAGCAGCATGATATCATATTCACCAAGAGTAGACATACATATATATAACGAGAAGTCAAAAGAAAACGAAGGGGTACAAAATTAACACAACAATAATACTATTAAAAACCGTTGAACACCCCCTTACCTTTAGCAATTCCAAAAGCAAAAACGAAAGAAAACGAAAGTAAATCCTTGGTCCCCAACTTCTACGATCAACCTATGATTCAATAACGGTGTTCTACGATTAAGATGATCCTCAATACCAATCTAATTTGGGAAAAACTCAAGAACGAAAAAGATTCTAGATTTAGGGCTAAAACGAAAGTTTACCGTATTGAAAACGAAAGTTTACCGTATTAAAAACGAAAACCGTGGAAACGATCGTCTTCTCCCAGTGATTAATTTCTTCTACTGTTTTCTGCACAAATAATCAATCGTTAAGCCTCACGATTGAAGATTCGTTTTTCGTCTCTCCGCTCTCTTCTGCGTCGCCCCTCTCTAATTTTTTTATCAGAATTGTCATGGGGTGAATAATGGGGATTTAAATGGTTATTTTCCTTAAATAGCCATAATTAAGTTCATTATTTTAAATAATTAATTCCTTTTAATTATATAATCTTTTTAGGTTAATATAAAATAGGAAAATAAATAAATGAGTTCCCGTTTTACATTTATACCCTTCTTAATTTTTCGGGGTGATACATCCCTCCCCCCTTAAAACAAGTTTTGTCCTCGAAACTATTCATAAGTGAGAGGTGGCGGAGTTCTGGAACTTCACAAACATTTTGTCTTCTAATTCTCATGTCGTCTCTGCCGATGTATGACTGATTCACTGACCCAAGACTAGTTGTTTGTCTTCCTTCTTGACTTTCTTCATCTTCCGTTCTAAAGTGCAACTGATTCTTCCACGCAGGTCAAGTTCTCTTCAACTATTTCAAGGTCAATGCTTGCTTCTACATCAATGTCGGTTAAGCATTCCCTTGTCATTGACACATAAAGGACGTCATGCAATCAAAGGGATTCTGGTAACTCTGAACGAATAAGCTAAAGTTCCAACTTTAGCCAATATCATAGAAGGGCTTTCATAACCGGGGCTTAGTTGCAAGTCTGCCCAAACCGTATTGCATCCCGCATTGGAGACACCTTTAGATACACTTTATTTCCAACTTCGAACTCTAACGGTCTTCTTCGTACCTAAGCCCAACTTTTCTGCTTGTCTTGTGCCATCTCTCGGTTGCGATGGTTCTCTTCAATCTCCTTTATGTCTTGCTGTATAACTCTGGTCTTGTAATTTGTCTTTGTTCCACTTCGTCCCAGCAGACTGGTGTTCTATGCTTTCTTCCATACAGAGATTCAAAATGCGACATCTGGATGCTGGTGTGGTAACTGGTGTTATAGGAAACTCTGCTATCTCTATCTTCATAAAAGGTCATCAGTAGTACCGTCCAACTCTTTGTACATCTTGGTTCTTCTTGGATGAACTGCAATTGCTATCTTGTGGGCTTCATCTATCACAGTTTTCCTAAACTCTCCCACAAAGCCGACTTTTATGCCAACGGTTGCCATCTTCATATAACTCGTTAACCCTTTGCTGGTTTGGTTCTGGCCACTCGCTTGTAACCGACAACAACTAGATCTTTGTCTTATTTCTTCACTATCCCTTCAATTGTCTTGAATCATGCAATCAACGGGACAACATGCTTAACTTGCTTCTGCTAGCCTATACCCGGAAAGTTGAAAGTTTGCAGCTGATCCTCAACTTTTGACACAGTTGACTCCTTTTGATCTCGACTTCCATTACTGTGGCACAAGCTTACTGTAGAACTACAAGGATCCTAGATGGAGGCTTTCTGAGACTTTTCAGGGATGGAAAACATGCAATTGCCATACTTCCCCTCTGACGGTCTAATCCAATCCTTATGCCAATAAGGGTTAGCTCAGAAAATAAATAAAGTTGAGAAGTGACAAGTTGAGCACCAGGATGGCATGTCAACTTGGTAAGACAAAAAAAAGGAAATAAGTCCATAAAACAAGAGAGGATTCAGGGGTTATAAACAAAACATGGTGATTCCAGGTAGAAGGGATTTTGAAATTGGTTCAAAATCGAAGTATGAGGAATTGTGTCATAATATAAAAAGTAGCCATCAGAAGGAAAAACAAGGGAAAATCTTGTAGATAAGATTCTTTTAAGAGAGTGGAATTATGCAAGATGCAGTGGTTTGCAAAAGAACTCGGATCACTTGGAAGGTAGGTAATGAGATTTTCACATAAGCCCTTAGAAGGCGCAGACGTTAGGATAAACATCACATGATGGTCTTGGAAACATCTAAGACAAAAAGGAAAAGAAAGTCAAACAAGTGACCTTAACTGTTAGTTGTCTTGATCAACAAAATGGGTGTTGGCAATTAAGAGGGTTCTCGATTCGCATGAATGTTGCAGAGTAATCCCCCATCAACAGAAGAACAAAGCAAAAGTGCAAGGTCAATCACCTGAAGGGATAAACAATTGAGATTCCAAAAGAGAAGGTGAAAACCTAAACTTGTCACGAAGTGTCAAAGTTTGCATCAAAGCAAGGTTATTTCAAGATTGAAACGAGATAGAATTTCCCTCAAGGTAAAGTAAGAAGAATCAAAAGCTTTTAAAATGAGTCTGTAGACAATATTTTGGGTGAAGGATGAAAGATACTTAAGAAATGACAGATAAAGTTTGATTTCTTAAAATTAAAATTAATTTAAACTTCCAAAAGAGATGTAAAAGATCATTGACGGCCCAATTCAAGTGTTCAAGGTTGCAATACTCGAGAGGAATAGTATAATACCAAAAAATAATCCCTCAAGGTTATTCCTTATGAGGTAATGAAAAGGTTAAAACAGAACAGACGTTTCAACTTTGACAAAATTGTTCTAGAACCACAAAGACAAAAAAAGGGAACGTCAAATGTGTGTCCGGTGGTGCATGGCTCTAAATGGCCTGAAAGAGATTTAAAGTTGAAAAAGCGCAAGGTGCATTAATCTGAATTGAAATTAATAAGACTGTGAAGTCCATATGTTGGTAGGCAAGATAGGTTCGGAAGGCATCTTGGCAAAGACTACCATCTGCTTAAACTGGTTTAGCGTAGATTGCCAAAGGGTTGATGGTAAGTAATTGAAAATGTATGTCATAGTAGGATTTCAAGACCTGACTGGAAAAATGGTGAGATGCATACCTTGAAAGAGCAGGCAGCATTAGATGAAAATCTTACAATATCAACACTACCCTTAGGAGGGAAGCTGAGAATGAACACAAGTAAGAAGAATGTTCTGTCATTAAGAGATTTAACCAATTTTGGATTTGAAAGAAATAATTAAAGTACAACAATGCAACATTAGAGAGAACTTGTTTCTTTGATTTTTAAAAGTAAGAAGGAGTGAACTTGTTCACAAAGGAAGGCTTCAGGAGATACGTTTCTGAGATAATTTGTGACAGAAGTTAGCGAGAAGTTATTGAACTCAAATGCCTCAAGTGAGGAATCTAATGGAACTAATTTACTAGAAAACGCATGCTTGAAGAAAGGCAAAAAAATGATTTGAACTTCAAGCGTGGCATACTAGAAGGT
Organism: Gentiana straminea; assembly: GCA_036785695.1. Classification (NCBI taxonomy): domain Eukaryota; kingdom Viridiplantae; phylum Streptophyta; class Magnoliopsida; order Gentianales; family Gentianaceae; genus Gentiana; species Gentiana straminea. The sequence continues at coordinate 2,875,156 of JAVUPR010000407.1, read as the reverse complement.
AACATCTCGGTGCTTGTTTATAGCTGCAAAAGAAACAACGATTAACTCACAAGCATTCTAATACAAGATTTAACCCCGAGGGAGATCAAAATTTAGGGAAACTTCTAGAGCCTAATAATCATAACTTACTACTATCTTAGACCAACCCTAAGTCAAAGAGGTGAGGGTTCCTTTCAGGCGGTTGGAGTTGATATTTACTCCGGATATGATATTATCTACTTGTGCAGCCCAAACAAAAGGAATTTGACCACGATCAAAAGAGAAAAGATGTAGGTACTAGAGTTTCCCAGGTGATGGCAAGAGACTAGAATTTTGAAGGACAAGAAGTCGGCCAAAAACAATTATTGTTGCCGAGTGCAGAAACTGTTGCAATTTCCAATTTATTAAACACTGACTTGGATTGCAGTTTTTTATCAAACGAAAACGAATTTGGACTAGATTCCAAAAGGAAAGTTGTAGATAAAGGTGTTGCCGGAAACATATCAGAAATTAAGGTCAATTTAAGGTATTTAACCTGTTCAAAACAGAAGAAGAAGTGAAAGTGATGCTGCAGATTTTCTGGACAGAGTGTCCGACACTAACATAAATTTTCTGAACAATCCATATTGATTATCGAGTTGATGTAAGAAGGGAAGTTGTAGATAAAACAGTGTTCTATCTTGCTACAAGTTTTCAGAATTTTTGGATCAGGGTAAATGCGTTTACATGAAAGGCATTCACTCGTGTTGGATTAAGCCATCCACGAGGATGATGAAAACTATGTGCCAAAGCAGAAGACCTTTAACACTAATAGTTGAAACGAGTGAGAAGCACTTGGAAAGGAGAGAATTGTATATGAAGTTTGTGTAGAACCCATTTCGATCAAAGCAAGGTCGAAGAATTTGGTAAACACAAACCAGGCGATAGTGAGAAGAAGGGGTGGAGGATATGTAGAGTTGAGTCGGACATCATTCTCTACGGGAATAGGTCAAGACAAATTGTAGGCTTTGACATTGAGGTGTAAAAGGAAGTGGAGAGGTCACAATAAGAAGTGTAAAGAAATTTCCTCCAAGAGGATCTCAACTTAAGGGTCTAGGCAAAAGACTCCGATCCCAAAGTTTTACTTAGAGGGGTTTCACTTAATCCTAGGTGACGTGGTTTGGTCTAAAGACTTCATCCGTAAGGATTGATTGCTCAATGGACTAACTTACTAGTGCTCCTTGTAGTTTTCCTGGCCATCTGTCAAAAAGAAAGGGCCAGCTAAGCTGCTAAAGAGACTTATAAAATTCAACTTAAGATACGTACTTAGACGTAAGATTGGAACTTTCTCTGATACCAACTATGACGCCCCGTCACGGATACCGAGTCCTTATCCGGAAAGAACGCCCGGCATTCATATATTAACTTTTTAAATTGTCAAAAGTAATATATACATAAGCCTCGTAAAAATTAATAAGAGTAAAAACGGAATAAATTAAGACTAAAGATAACTCGGAAAAGAATGTCAAACGACAAACAACGAATCACTAGTCCCAAAATCTACATCTAATAAAACTGAAACGACAAAACAACGAAATAAATCTTGTTCGACTCATTACATCCCAAATGAAACGGAAAAACTACTAAGTTTGTCTCAAAACTGAATGATTAAAAGTGCATAAGATAAATGTCCAAGTCATCGTTATTAACTTTAGAGCTCAAGTGTCGGCTCTGTCAACTCCGTCGTCATAACCCAAATCAACATCATCCTGTCAACCACCTTCTCGGGGTGGGAACAATAGAGAGAGAAGAGGGGTAAGTACTTACGTACTTAGTAAGGGGTAGAAGAAACGGTTACGAGAAATAGCAATAAGGGTATACACATATAACATGGCCTCATCTACAATCACTACCACATAGGTTGCATTGAGATCACCCTCACCCTCGACTAGATCACACAGTAAAACCTCACGAACATAAGTTTGTTACATCAATACCAAAGGACACTACGCATGGTGAAAATGCACCACAACATGGTTTGCACCGCTCTGGGGGCATGGACTCGTGTTCCATGTGGGAGTTACACGTTGTCCCGTAGGAGTAGTAAGGGTCCCATGCTTCGATACCAAAAATGTGCCTCACCAATGATATTGACGTTTTAGCTTTTAGACAACCACATATGTATTTACGAGTTAAGTTCTAACCACCTGGTTCATTCACGTATAAGGCTCCTTAGGGACTTCTAGTCCTAAACATCTAGTTACACTACCTAGCACGTTGTAAAAGGTTCAATGACTACTAAGTCAGTGTCCCACAAGGCCTAAACAAAGCCTTCCGGTGCTCCCACCTTCTCCCCGCAGAGGGTCTCGGTTGTGGTGCGATTTGATACCAAAGCTAGCAGAAGTCGATGTTAGACATTGTCAATTAACATATATTGTTCCATAAGAACATACAGCCAAATTATATTGTGTAATACACGTAAAAACATAAAATTCATATAATACATATATATTTTTACTAATCTAATATTCTGTTTGGAAATAAATGAATACAATAAAGAAAAATAATCTTTTTTTTTACACCTTCGAATTTCCTTTACCATCGGCAACATCATAGTTTAGTTTAGTTTTATTTAATTATTATTTATATACTGTATCCATTTGATAACCCAGGCAAAGCATATCTAATGTCGACGGAAAAAGCGTAGCAGCATGCTATAATATTCACCAAGAGTAGACATACATATATATAACGAGAAGTCAAAAGCAAATGAAAGGGTACAAAATTAACACAACAATAACACTATTAAAGACCGTTGAACACCCACTTACCTATAGCAATTCCAAAAGCAAAAACGAAAGAAAACGAAACTAAATCCTACGGTCCTCAACTTCTACGATCAACCTACGATTCAATAACGGTGTTCTACGATTAAGATGATCCCCAATACCAATCTAATCTGGGAAAAACTCAAGAACGAAAAAGATTCTAGATTTAGGGGTAAAACGAAAGTTTACCGTATTGAAAACGAAAACCGTGGAATCGATCGTCTTCTCCCAGTGATTAATTTCTTCAACTGTTGTCTGCACAAATAATCAATCATTAAGCCTCACGACTGAAGATTCGTTTTTCGTCATCTACTCTCTTCTGTGTCGCCCCTCTCTAATTTTTTTTATCAGAATTGCCGTGGGGTTATTATTGGGGATTTAAATGGTTATTTTCCTTAAATAGCCATAATTAAATTCATTATTTTAAATAATTAAATCATTTTAATTATATATAATTTTTTTAGGTTAATATAAAATAGGAAAATAAATAAATGAATTCCCGTTTTACATTTATACCCTTCTTAAATTTTCAGGGTGTGACAAAAACTACAAGGACCACTAGTAAGTTACACCAATAAGCAATCAATCCTTACGGATGAAGTCTTTAAACCAAACTATGTCACCTAGGATTAAGTGAAACCCCTTTTAAGTAAAGCTTTGGGATCGGAGTCTTATGCCTACACCTTTAAGTTGAGGTTCTCTTGGTTGAATTTTCTTTACATTCACTATTGTAATCTCTCCACTTCCCCTTACACCTCCATAGCAGAGTCGACATTTGACTTGGCCAACCGTTGTAGAGTATGATGTCTAATTCGACTCTACAAATCCTCCAATTTCTCCTTTCACTGTTAATTGCTTGGTTTGTGTTTATCAAAATTCTGTGACCTTGCTTTGATCAAAATGGGTTCTACACGAACTCCATATACAATTCTATCCTTTCCAAGTGATTCTCACTCGTTTCAACTATTAGTGTTAAAGGTCTTCTGCTTTGGCACATAGTTTTCATCATCCTCGTGGTTGGCTTTATCCAACACGAGTGAATGTCTTTTGTTTTGGTGTTTGCCTTTCATGTAAACCCATTCCCCCTCCATAGCAGAGTCGACATTTGACTTGGCCAACCGTTGTAGAGTATGATGTCTAATTCGACTCTACAAATCCTCCAATTTCTCCTTTCACTGTTAATTGCTTGGTTTGTGTTTATCAAAATTCTGTGACCTTGCTTTGATCAAAATGGGTTCTACACGAACTCCATATACAATTCTATCCTTTCCAAGTGCTTCTCACTCGTTTCAACTATTAGTGTTAAAGGTCTTCTGCTTTGGCACATAGTTTTCATCATCCTCGTGATTGGCTTTATCCAACACGAGTGAATGTCATTGGTTTTGGTGTTTGCCTTTCATGTAATTAAACCCATTTACCCTACTCCAAAAATTCTGAAAATTTTCAGCAAGATAGATCACTGTTTTATCCAGTGACGGACCCAGAAAAAAATCTCAGTGCACCGGAACAAATTTGAAAGGCAAGTGGGGGCATCAATAGTGTTTTTACATTTTTTTACCTTTAAAAACGCGTCGATTTTCGGATCTCAGTGGGGGCCGTGCACCCCCCCCCCCCTCCCCCCTTTAAAGAGCTGGGTTTGTCCCTGGTTTTATCTACAGCTTCTCTTCTTACATCAACCCGATAATCATTATGGATTGTTCATAAAATTTATGTTAATGCCGGACACTCTGTCCAAAAAATCAGCGGCATCTTTTTTACTTCTTCTTCTGTTTTGAACATGTTAACCACATTCTAATGACCTGAATTTTTGAAATGTTGCTAACAACACTTTTATCTATAACTTTACTTTTGGGATTAAGTTCAAATTCCTTTTCGTTTGATCGCAATCTTCAATTCAAATCAGTGTTTACTAATCTGGAAATTCTGACACCTTGTGAGTTCGGCAAAAATAATTGTTTTTGACTGACTTTTTCTCATCCAAAAATTCTAATCTTTTGCTGTCACCTGGGAAACTCCAGTATCTATATCTTTCTCCTTTGATCGTGCGCAAAATCCTTTTGGTTTGGGCTGCACAAGTCGATAATATCAGATCTGGATAAAATATTATTGACAACAGCCTAAAAGGAATCCTCACCTCCTAAACTTAAAGTATGGGCTAAGAGAGTAATAAGTTATGATTGTTATGTTCTAGAAGCTTCCCCGAAGTTAATGCTTTTAGTAGGATGGTTGTAAGTCTAACGTCATGGTTTCTTTTGCAATTATAAACAAGCACCAAGACGCTACCTTCTAGTATACCATGGTTGATGTTCAAACATTTTTATGCTTTTCTTCGATCATGCATTTCCCTGTAAATTACTTCCCATTTGATTCCTCACTTGAGGTATTTGAGTTCAATAACTTCACGCCATCTTCTGTCATGAATTATCTCAGAGTCATATCTTCATAAGTTCTTCCTTTGAACAAGTTCATACATTTTTACCTTCCAAATCTATGAAGCAAGTGCTCCCTAATTTTGTATTGTTTCACTCTCATTCTTTCTTTCAAATTCAATTTCATTTAACATTCTAATGTCAAAACTGTTAGAAGTAGTAGCACCAATCGAGACACTCGATCTTTGCGCAGCGGAAGTTTATGCGATTTACGATATGAGACATAACTAATTAATCCTACGAGAAGGTTGAAGATTTACCTTATCGGAGAGGAATAGATAATCGACCAAAGGGAGATGCCGTAGTCTTCCGGATTGTGTCTCCTAGCGACGACTGGTGGACGTCGATCCTCGCCGTAGAACCTTCTCGAATATGACTAAGGCAAGAAACTAATTTTTCTTCCTTCTAATTTGTAGGTGGCGCAGAAAAGTGTTGTGTAATTGTGTTGGGATGAACTCTCTTTATATAGAAAAATAACTAGTCAAGAGAGTTATCCTTTTCACACCACAAAAACCTATTCCCATAATGAAAAGATATTTGCCAACACCATTACCTATTCCCATAAGGAAAAGATAATTTTGCTACAAAATTAGAGATAATTTCCAAAAACTCAATCTCTTATTTTTTCATTAATTATCCAACAAATAGATAATTAATTAATCACACATGTGTAAGTGATTATTTTACAGATTATTTACCAAATAAATAATATTGCATATTCATTAAATAGACCAACTATTTAATTTTTCTCGAGGTTCCACTTAAACAAGAATTCACTCGCGTGTTAGGAGCCAACCCGAGGACCATGGATCTATAACCAGTAGCTACAATAAATTAAATAAAATATTCATCGAACATAATATTTCTACTCAATTCATTAATTCCTGAATTACGCAACCATAAATCCGAAACTGAACTCTATTAAGTGATTCTAAGATCATACACACATGAGTTGCATCATCAAAACTAGAGCCATGAGTCTCAGTATTAGCAAAGTAGTTAATCATGTTCATCACATGACCAGTTACCGACTGACCTTTCCTCATTTTGGCATTTATGGCCAACTTGACGGCCTCATGTCTTGCTTGATCAGAAGAGGCACCAAACATGGAAATAAGAGAGTCCATGATTTCTCGCGCACTCTATATGTTCTCATGCTTGGTCCTTATGATCTACGACATGGAGGCCAGCAAGATGCCATGAGCCTTATTGTCCGCCTCAACCCATCGCTTATGGTCATCGCGTAAAGCTCGCGAGGCGTTCATGGGAGGAGTCGGAGGACAAGCCTCAGACATGAAAAACTTAACGTTTTCGAAGATGAGCACAACGTTCATTTTACTTTTCCACTTGTTAAAGTTGTTACCGGTCAATTTTTCATTCAGCAGACTAGTTACTTGAGAAGACATTATGCTGTAGAATAAAAAAAAATGACAGAAATAAATCAAATCATACACTGCAACTAAATATGATTTTATGAATAATAAACGTGATGTTATGCATGCAGTTTATCCTACCATTCCAAGGATTTAATCTCACACCTACAGTGCCGCCTCAGGGTAGGTCAAAGAGGTGACGATTAAATTGAGTCAATCTCTCTCAACAATTAACTAAGAATCAGACATCTCTATTTAATTGTTGATTACCTTCCTTTCTCAGCCAAGATATTTCCATAAAATATCCTTTAGAGTGTTACCTACTATTTCAGATCTCAAAGTACGCCCCGAGTATGCCGCCTCAGGGTCGGTCAGTGACTCGACGAGTACCCAAAATCCTATCCTTTTGGAGACCAAGCCTTGAATTTTGATAGCGGTGAAAGCCACCCTCAGGGGGCCGAAATCAAAGCGGCACAAGGCGTCACCATTCTCTCACATGCTTGCATCAACAGTAAAGGCCGAGGGGTCGGTTGTTACCTTCCCCGCTCCCACTCGTTATTTTGAAAATTAGGTAGTCTCTTTTAGGATTTTAGAATTTTGTAACAATCCCAAAAACAATAGATCATGAATATTTAATTTAATCCTCCCACTAGTTCATCGGTTTCAAATACCGTCTAACTAGTGTCACTATATCCACGATCCTCCAATTTTATGGATTAAAATTCTTTTTGTGTAGACACTACACAAATAAAATTCACAAAGAATTTTATTATCCTAAATTGTTACGATAAAAGTTCTGGGATTGTTGAATTTTTCGAATTAATTGATAAACAATAAATCAAGAAAAGCAACCACCAACTAATCGGTTTTAAACCCTGGCTGAGCTTTAACCGAGTTCACCGAATGGTGTCAGGATTGGCTAAGCCGACCCGTCCTCTTCGTTGGTTCATGTACGACTGCTGGATGAATCGGGCTAAGGTTGCCCCATTGAGCCTCAGCTCGCCGGATAGCTTGACCTTGCCAGACCCGCGACGCTAACATCGCACTTGGACGGACAAGTCGAGTCGATCCGAAGCCCTATTGACCGCCCGAACCATTTTTCGAACCTTTTGCTCAGTTGGTGACTTTTCCGGATTTTCCAATTTTTTATTATCAAAATTCAAAATTTATGTAGACACTACATAACCTAAACCCCGTAGGATTTACGATCCCAAATTAAGTTTATCATGTGAATTTTATATCCTGATAAAATTCCGCTCGTTTTAATTAATTTAATTAATTACCTAAATTAATCTAAATTAATTACCTTTCATACATGCTTAATTAATATAATGATTAATTGTCTACGTATGCGTATCTTTAGAGTGGAATTCATGAATATGATGCATGGCATATTTATATCTCATAAATTATGCGAAAATAAACCACTGAGATTGATTGTTGGAACCCCGTATCTAACCTATTTAAATCAAAAAAAAAAAAAAAAAAAAATCTAACAAGTCTACGTTGATGCCATTGATCTTGGATAACAAGTTGATGCCTTTTCCTTTTGTCACGTACAGCATGCAGCGTCCCTTTTTTTTTTTCCAACGCCTGGACCACTTTGAGCAGTGCCCCTTTGCTTTTTGTTGCCGCCCCGCTTATTCTTTCCATTGAGCCGGATCCGAAAAAAAACTACTACTATGAAATTTAAATTGCAAAAAATAAATTACATAAATTGAAAAATAAATTACATATTTCCTATACTCGTATAATTCTAATTATACGAATTTGCAATAGATCTAACGGTAAACAAGTACCAACCCCAATTCATCTCGTCAACCACAACATTCAATCATTCAATAATAAAAAAAAGATGCAACCTTATATGCAATTCCACTCCAAATTTAATTAATTATGCTCTCGATATCGTAAAAATTTAACATTGCTCCGATACCACATGCTAGAAGAAGTAGCACCGATCGAGACACTCGATCTTTGTGCAGCGGAAGTTTATGCGATTTACGATATGAGACATAACTAATTAATCCTACGAGAAGGTTGAAGATTTACCTTATCGGAGAGGAATAGATAATCGACCAAAGGGAGATGCCGTAGTCTTCCAGATTGTGTCTCCTAGCGACGACTGATGGACGTCGATCCTCGCCGTAGAACCTCCTCGAATTTGCACAAGAAAAACCCTAGGTTTTTCTTCTCTAAATGACTAAGGCAAGAAACTAATTTTTCTTCCTTCTAATTTGTAGGTGGCGCAGAAAAGTGTTGTGTAATTGTGTTGGGAGGAACTCTCTTTATATAGAAAAATAACTAGTCAAGAGAGTTATCCTTTTTTCACACCACAAAAACCTATTTCCATAAGGAAAATATATTTGCCAACACCATTACCTATTACCATAAGGAAAAGATAATTTTGCTACAAAATAAAAGATAATTCCCAAAAAATCAATCTCTTATTTTTCCATTAATTGTCCAACAAATAGATAATTAATTAATCACACATGTGACATAATCTAGAAAAATTTCTTTTCCTAAATTAATTACAAGTGTCGCGCCATTATTTTATCATTTTTAATAGAAAATGTCGTTGTTGGTCCCTTGAAAAGGCTTTGGTTAAGTTTAGAGGGGGGAGGGGGGGGGGTGAATAAACTTAACACTTAAAACTTTTGGAGTAAACAAACTCAAAGAACTTCGACGGCCTGGCCGGCGGGTCGATAGTCCGCGATGTTCGATAGTCCGTCGATGTTCGCCATTCGAATTTGTGCATGGAAATATATCAAAAATTAAGCCTTATTACTTGTTGTTAAATATGATACCAAGTATTAGATACTCGGTAGTGTATGTGTGTGATTCGAAATGCTAGATTCGGTAGATTGATGTGCTAGATAAACTAAATGCGAATATAAATACAGAAAGTAAGTAGGCAGATTTTATAGTGGTTCCAGGTGGTGTAATCATGTCAGTCCACTCTTCTCATGTGATGTTGGAGGTAATTCACTAGAGATTCTTGAGGTAGCTGTTACAAAAATACCTAAGTTGCTTGTCCTTCACCAATCACTATGGCTTCACAAACTGAACACTTGGAACAGGTAGGATTGCTGCTCCAAAGTCTTCCACTGGTCCTTGAAGGGTAGGATTTCCTCTTCACCAGCTCCACCACAAACAACAGTCCTTGACACAAATGTGCTTCACTGTTCTTAGTAGATTCCTTGTAAAGGAGTGTTTGAATAAAGTAAGTGATTCAACTTTCAGCATCTTGATCAGGATGATATGATCAGCAGCTTGTTGTCTTCAAGTGTGTAAACTTGATGTAGCTTGAATGCAGATTACACTTGAAGAATTGTACTAGATCAGTAGCCTTATGCTCAGTAGGGTCAGCAGGGTGTTTGATCGATTTTATTCTGATAGCTCAAGATGGATTCTTATTTCTCTTCAAAAATCATCACTTGTATCTGAGTTAGGAGTCCTCTATTTATAGGTAGAAATCCTTGTGACTTATGTTTGAAATTCAAACATAGCCGTTTTGGATTTATCTCCATCTTGACATGTTTTTTCTGACTGTTCCTAGGACTGACACTGTCAGACTCCTTTTTGACAGTTTTCAGTCTGTCCACCCTTTGACTTGTATCCATTGGATAAAGGTCTGAATCATCCCAACGTCCATTTAATCTTAACCATTGATTTGTTTGATAAAATTAGAGATTGTTAGCTGTCCCTTTCTTTGTAATCTTCCAATGTAACCTTTGAATAATTCGAAGTATATGTCTCAGCAGGTTCCTGTGATCATGAGTCTCCTGAAGTACATATTAGTCAGCTGATCCTTGTTTTGCGGTGTCTATAAGACAATGCAGCTGACTTCTTTTATCTAACTTTTATTTATGAAGTTAGATTACACCATTTAATCATAACCAAGTTCCAATCATCACTTAATTTGTGGAACTTAGACCTTGTACACAAGGTATATGTAATCAGTTTAGGTCATCACAGACTTCCCTAAATTCTGATTCGATATCCTTGACTTTAATTACTATGTTTGATCCCTTAGCCTTCAATAACTGAGTTTGACCCCTCAGCCTTCAGTCTTCAGCAGGTTCCTGACTAGTCTACTGACCTATGTACCCTACTGATATAGGCAAGTCTGCTGATGTAAATCTGCTGACCTTTTACAGTGCTTGTTTGATCAAACCTATACAAGATCAAATTCTAATAAACCTATACATTTGATCTAGACATCTTTTTGCCTTTGCTCTATAACAGCTAGTCTGGAACTCATCACTAAAACTCAAAAATAAGTCCAACAATTTCCCCCTTTTTGGTGATGATGCCAATACCCTCCTTACAGCAAAGCAAAAAGGTTAAAAACAAAAACAGAACAAACTTAGTCATCTCTCATTATAATCAATTGTTCAAAAGTATTATAGTCTAGAATCAGCAAAAATATAAAGCAGATAAAGTATGCTGATCTAGTTTCTTCTTTCTCTTTCTTCCCTTGCTTTCTCCACTTGCTCTTGATAAGATCTTATCTCTCTAATCATCTCTCTCATCCATTCATTTTCAATAAGAGAGAAATCAATGTGAGGATTCACTTCTTTCCACCATTTCCATGCTTCAGGTAGAGTAAGATTGATTTGATGTACTCTAAAGCCTAAACGCATGTAAACTTCTTTGAATTCATTCAGTGACTCCTTTGCATTGGTGGTAGGTAAACTCCTTTCACCTCTACCACCTCTTCCACCTCGTGCAGCTCTCTCAGGTTTTAACCCTTGTTTCCCAAAACTTAAGTCCCAGAAAGGAATTTAAGTCCCTCATGGAAACCTTTGTCATGATAAGGTCTCCTCTTGCTGTTGTAAACTTTCTTATATTCTTTGAGAAGATCATCAGTAAGTGGAAGTCTGCCAGGTGTAGGTTCTCTGAATGCATTAGTGTCATCTTCCCATCTTTTCTTTGCAAAAATCCTAGCAGCCTCTTTTGCTACAGCTGTCTGACTCTCTTCCCCCTTATTGACATCATCAACAAAACGGGACAGCAGGCCATGAACACTTTCCAGTGTGGTGACTAGAGTACTCAGTTGTCCTTCCATAATTTCAGTTCTTGTATCAACTACAGTAATCCTTTGTTGCATTGTCTGCTCCAGTAGATTGATCCTCTCAGTAAACTTAGGATCCAATCCAGTAGATTGAAGTGTTTCAGCAGGCTTGGGTGCCTCAGCAAGTTTATCAAGTTTCTGGTGGATGGCTTCAAGTTGATCTTTCAGAAACTTCTCCTTTATTATGTTTCCTTGTCTGATCCCCTTTACATCCAGAGCAAGGTCAGCAAGAGCATACTGGGTGGAGGTAATATTGGAAGCAACAGTTTCAGTAGTTCTTCATCTATTCTCCACTAAATTCACCAAGTCTTCAAACCTCTGCTCTTGCCTGTCCAGTTGAGTTCTTAACCTTGTTATGTCATTTCTGACAGACCTCAACTCTTCCACAACCTCTTCTGGTACTCCACCAGCCATAAGTCCAGTAGCTTCATCAGTAGGCTCTTCAACAGTGTATTGTGCCATTTGTCTGCTGACAACTATGGCATAGCTCATGTCTCTCCCAGCAGGGTCAGGACCCTGAAACTCCTCTAGAATAAGATCTAGGGAAGGTCCCTAAAAAATGGGTACAAATTCCTGTTGTGGTTCATCGGCAACATTTTCTTCTTCAGGCACTTGAAATTCTTCATCACAGTAATCATAGTCCAAAGAATCGCTCATCCTCATCAATAACAGCAGTCTGCTGACCATCTTTTCCTACAGTGGTCTTGTCTCCAGTAGGCTCCACTACAGCAGCCTATTCAACAACAATAGCAGGGGTTTCCTCCAAACCCAAAGATAGTTCCAACCTTTGTCCCGGTGTTGTTTGAGACTCGGCAACCTGTACCTCATGTTCCAACCTTTGTTCGTGTGTCTTTGTCGAGTCTCGGCGGCTCGAACCTCCCGTTCCAAATCGCGGTCCGATCGATCATCAGTATGCTCAGCAGGTTCTTCAACAAATAAAGCATCTGAAACACCAACCAGTCTGTTGCCTCCAAGATTTATCCCATCATTTATTAAGGCCTCAAGACAATCTATGGTGAGATTTTCCACATCCTCATTCATTTTTCCAGTCTGCTGGCCCTCAACAGACCTACCAATATCAGTGGATTGTTGTATACTTGGTTCATTTAATAAAGCAGTCCCACTGACTCCTCCTGGACCAGAGGGATAATCATCACCAGAATCAGATGATGAATCATCACTCTCTGATTCATCTCTAGGATCTCTGAACTTGATACCCTCTTCCTTCTTTTGTTGATCAAGGAGATCTATCAATTTAGCTTCCAACAGAGAGGTATCAACCAAATCCAGCAGATTCTCCACTCCTAATTTCCGAAAAGCCCAATCCTCAAAATCTGTCATTGGTTCTGCAACTGGCTTTTGTCTTTTATAAAAACCAAACTTCCACTGAAAGTAATCAGCTACCAACTGGAGCTTTGGATCAACATACCCTTCTTTCTTCTTTTTCTCTTTTCTTTCAAAGGGCATGGTTGGCTTTCTAGAGTCGTTGTCATCCACTCGTCGACCTCCAAATGTCTCAACCAAATAGAGTCATAGTTTCTTCAACAGATGCCTCTAGGTTAGTAGGTTGCTCAGGTTATATATTAGGACCTACTACCTCCATCTGTTCCATACTGGGTTCCCCTTGACTAACATGCTCATCAGCAGGGTTAGCAATAGATTGCTCTTCCCCCTGACTTCTTGCAAAACTTGCAGGGTCTTGTACCGACTTTTCAACTTCCACAGCAGGTATAGACTCAGTAGTCTGCTGTGGTTCTTCAATAAGTTGCTCAACAACAACTTGTGCAGCTTCAGTAGGCTTAGCAGCCTTTACAGGAGAGGAATCAGCAACTTATATAACAAGCTTAGGTGCAGCAGCCTGCTGTGATTCTTCGGTAGATTGCTCAACAACAACCTCTACTATCTCAGTAGGCTTAATAATTGTTAAAGGTTCAGCCTCAATAACCTTTGCTTCTTCTTCTTCCCTCTGAGCCTCCAGAGTCCTCAACTGTTTTCCTTTGCTATGTTTCTTTTTCTTGGCAATCTCTTTCATTCTTTTGGAAAGTTGCTCTTCTTCAACTTTAGCAGCTTTCCTCTTTCTACTGGCTTCCTTCTGTTGCTCCTTTAAGACTTCAGCAACAGTCTTCTTCTTTGCAACTACAACAGGGTCAGTAACCTCAATTTCAGCTGGACCCTCGGCAAACTCAACAGTCTCTGTTGTTTGCTTTCTAGTCTTCATAGGCTTTAACATTTCTGTTATTTTTCTTGTATCAGCAGCCTTTCTCTTCTCAACAGTCTTCTTGGGTGCAGCAGACTTAGCAACTTCCTTAATCTGCTCACCACCAGCATCATCATCTCCACCATCATCATCACTTTGTGTAGCCACAGCATCCACATCTTCATCATCATCCAAGCCAGGAATAGGAGTAGCAACTTCTGACTTGTATCTGGATTGGTTAATCTTTTCAGATGAAATATCAGGTATCTAAAAATGATTCAACAAGGTCTGAATCAGTAGACCTAAGGGCTTGACCTTGGACTTCCTTATACCATCTCTATCTTCAATAAACACCTTCTTTATGTAGTGTATAAAGAATCCAGCCCAATCAAACTTCATACTTCTGCAAATGATGATTAGCATATCTATTTTAGGTCTAGACAGTGTGTCTAGACTCCCAACGAATCCCAAAATGGTCTTGGTAACCAATTTGCTTAGCAGGTTATACTCATAACCAATATGCTTCACATTAATGCCAAGATTTGATGCAATTTTCTTATTTGTCTTTATTGCATCCACAAACTGCATCCTTTGTAGATTCATTGCCTCTGGATTGGTGGGAGCATTATTTCCAGGTTCAAAATGATATACCTCTCTCAGTAGGTCTGAGGAAATTTCAATTTCTCTTCCATTAACAGTTGTAGTGAAGGCCTCTCTACCTTCATGTATAACAATGTTCTTCCAGAACTCCAAAACATTGATATAAGAAATCCTTTCCAGTCTTCTATTGATAATGTTCTCCAAACCAAAGATACCGTCGGATTCTTCTTCCTATATTAATGGCCGGTTCAAGTAGAGTGACGGTCGGTCACATAGCCTCTTACACTTTGACTGGTGCCAATATGAACATTATCTTTGTTTGCCATTTTGAGTGAATGAGATGAAGAAGAAAGCTTTCAAATCTATGTTCACACAAGAAATTTGTAGGGAAAAAGCAATTCGAGAGTTGTATGTATCCTCTGTGTATAGGTCTATATATATAGACAGAGGGTAGTTGTAACTGTCAGAGCACGTATTGTGGTATTAACTACGATTAAATCTGAGTGAATGCTGTCTTGACACGTGGCCCATTACTTTTTCATAACGTTTTGTAACCGTCAGATCGTGTAACTATGGTTACAAAGATATGATAAATATCCTGCCATTTGCTTTTTGACTTTTGTAAGTTTGACTGAGTAAAATTTCCTTCAGTAGCCTGCTGACAAATATGCCTCATCAGCCTACTGATCTTCTATTTCTTCTTATTTTGTTCAATTGATAATCAAGATGAAGTTTAATACCAATGACTGATCTGTCAAGTGAGTTCACCCAACAGGACAAAGACCAATCCCCTTGACAACTTCATTTGCTCGAATGTCCAAACATAAATAAGTACATGGAATTGTTGATACTAATGACTAGTCTGCTAAGTGAGCTCACCCATCATAGCAAAGACTAATCCCCTTGGTGAATTCCAGTACACTGCTGATCAAAGATGTATCAGTCAACTTTTATAATTCTAAGTTCAGTCCTTAGTTTAGCAAATCTTTCACTATCTAATGGTTTAGTGAAAATATCAGCAAGTTGATCTTCAGTAGAGATATACAGAACCACCACATCCTTCTTTTCAACATGATCTCTTATGAAGTGATGTCTCACATCAATATGCTTAGTTCTTGAGAAAACAGGATTTTCTGTGATTGCAATTGCACTTGTGTTGTCACACATTATAGGAATTTCTCTTTTTTCAATTCCATAATCCCTTAATTGTTGTCTTAACCATAGTATTTGTGCACAACAACTTCCAGCAGCAATATATTCAGCTTCAGCAGTGGAAGTTGATATAGAATTCTGTTTCTTGCTAAACCAGGAGACCAGTCTATTTCCCAATAACTGACAGGTTCTTGTGGTGCTTTTTCTATCAATCTTGCATCCAGCATAATCAGAATCTGAGTAGCATATAACCTTGAAACTTCCATCTTTTGAATACCATATCCCTACTCCCAAAGTCTCTTTAGATACTTGAGAACTCTTTTTACTGCAGCTAAATGACTTTCGTTAGGTTTTGATTGAAATCTTGCACAAACACCTACAACAAAGGATATATCAGGTCTGCTGGCAGTAAGGTACAACAGACTCCCTATCATCCTTCTGTATAAGGTCTGATCAACATCTTTGCCATCTTTGTCTTCATCCAATCTTATGTTTGTACTCATATGAGTAGATACCTTGGTGCTGTTTTCCATACCAAATTTCTTCAGTAGCTCTTTGGTATACTTGGTTTGATGAATGAAGATTCCATCTTTCATCTGTTTGACTTGCAATCCCAAAAAGTAGTTCATTTCTCCCATCATACTCATTTGGAATTTACTTTTCATCAGATTTGCAAACTTCTCACATAGCATTTCATTTTCAGAACCAAATATTATGTCATCCACATAAATTTGTACCAGCAGGGTGCTGTTTCCTTCATTGATTCTAAAAAGATTCTTGTCAATGGTACCTTTGGTAAAACCATTGTCTACCAAGAATTGAGATAGAGTCTCATACCATGCTCATGGTGCTTGTTTCAAACCATAAAGTGCTTTATTGAGTCTATACACTTTATCTTCTTGACCTTTAACTTCAAATCCAGGAGGTTGCTGAACATAGACCTCCTCCTCTAGAATGCCATTCAAAAATGCACTCTTGACATCCATCTGATATACCTTGAAGTTTTTATATGCAGCATATGCCAAGAATAATCTAATAGCTTCCAATCTTGCAACAGGTGCATATGTCTCATCAAAATCTATTCTTTCTACTTGAGAATAGCCTTTTGCTACTAGTCTGGCCTTATTTCTTATAATGGTACCAGATTCATCCAATTTGTTTCTGTATACCCATTTTGTTCCAATTTTGTTTGCATGATTAGGCCTTTCCACTAGTGTCCAAACATGATTTCTTTCAAATTCATTCAACTCTTCCTGCATAGCAATTATCCAATCTGGATCTGATATTGCTTTTTCAACAACTTTAGGTTCCATTTGAGATAGAAAGCAAGTAAACATTGCTTCTAACTGTCTTCTAGTCCTCACACCTTGCTGTATATTGCCAATAACTTGTTCAGCAGGGTGATCTCTTAACCATTGTGGATTATGGTTAGATTGATTCTCAGGAACATCATCTTCAGTAGGGTCTGCTGTTTCTTCAACAGGGGGTTCAGCAGATCCTTGAACTGCTTCAGTTGTTGCATCAGTAGTGTTACCAGCAGGGTGTTCAGCAGGGGCAGAATCAGAAACCTTTAAGTCATTAAATATTTCCAAAACTTCAACACATTCTGGATCAGTGACTTGTTGATTCTAAGCAGGTTCTGAAGCTTCATCTTCAATTCCAGTGAACTTTGGTTCATCAAATACAACATGTATTGTTTCTTCATGTTTCAGTGTCCTTTTGTTCAGTACCATGAATGCCTTGCTAACTGAAGAATATCCCAAGAAAATTCCTTCATATGATTTTGGTGGGAATGTCTTCAATTGTTCCTTATGATTCAAGATAAAACACTTGCTTCCAAATGGATGGAAATAAGATATTTTAGGTTTTCTTCCATTCCAAATCTCATAAGGTGTCTTCAAAGCAGCCTTCTTGTTCACCGATGTTCTGTTTTGTGTATAGCATATCGTATTAATCGCTTTGACCCAATATCTTTCGCCTAGCAATGCTTCACAAATCATAGTTCTTCCCGCTTCTTTTAAAGTTCTATTTCTTCTTTCAAAGAACCCCATTTTGCCGAGGTGTACCACAGACGACCATTGATGTAGTACACCATTCGTTCACAATATTCTCTTATAACTTTATTGAGAAATTCAAGTACCCTTGTCTGATCTGATCTTCACTACTGTCAAACTTTTCTCATTTTGCAATCTCTTCAAAAGTTCAGGCATCTTTTGAAGTGTGTCACTTTTCTTGTTCATGAATATCACCTAAGTGTATCTTGAATAATCATCCACAACCACTAAGGTGTACTTCTTTCCTGTTACACTTGTTGGTGTTTCTGGTCCAAATAGATCCATATGCATCAGCTCCAAAACTCTTTTTGTTGATTGTTTAGTCTTTGACTTGAAGCTTGAATTTGTCTGTTTACCATGCTGACATGCATCACATATAGCATCCTTCTTGAATGTGATCTTAGGTAAACCAATCACCAATTTCTTCTTCACCAACTGATTGATATCATCAAAATTTAGATGATTCAACTTCTTATGCCATAACCTATTAAGTTCTGACTGGGTATGCACAATCAGGCATGTTTCTGGAACAACAGTAGACCAATCCACAACATACATGTTATGTTGTCTTCTTCCAGCTAACACAACTTGATCACCTCTTTCACTAATTACAGTACATGTGTTTTTGTCAAAAGTGACCTTGTATCCCATGTCCCAAAACTGTCCAGTGCTCAGTAGGTTGTAGTCCAGTCCTTCCACATATGCAACATTCCTGATTGTTAATCCAATTCTCACAAGTGTGTCATATCCTCTTGTTTAACCTGGTGTGTTCTTGTTGCCAAAATTCACTCTTGGACCATCCTTTGCCACAAAACTTGACAAACGGTGCTTATTCTTTGTCATATGTCTGGAACATACACTGTCAAAGTACCAGACACCCTACAAAACAAAGTTAATGCATTTTAGGTACCCAAACCTGTTTGGGTCCATAATGGTCAGTGCTAAGCATGACCATTGGCAAGTTTCCATAAGGTCTTCTTTGAAAGGTATCATACTTTGGTTCATACATGTATTCTACACATCCATAAGGTCTAACAATTGGTTGTGTAGGCTTCACATATGCTTTCTGGCCTTTTCGAATATAATGTTGTTTAAAGTGATTTCTTTTGTTAGAAGCACTAGGATAACCATAGGTTTGCTGTCTGTTAAGCACAGCCCTATAATATGGAGTTTGCTTGTTAGGTGTAGTGCCCGAAAGACAATTTGTGTAATTGTTTTTAATAATGAATGACAGAATTTATCTCACCTTATTACTTGCTTTGTGCTTGTAAAGTAATACACTGCTACAAACCCTAAGTATATCTGTATGTAACCACTTAACTCAGTGTATGATTACACGTGAGGATTGAGTTAGTGGAGATATGCTTAAACTGTTAGTCCGTGGTGAACTTAATCAGAGTTTAGGGTCTCATGATTAAAACACCAATAATGCGCCCAGAACACCTTAGGGTGTGATAGTCTTATCCGAACTATCGGTAGAGGGTACCTACGTGGGGCATTTATATGTGATGGCATTCATATAGGACTGGACCGATTTAATCTGAATTTCTCGGTATAATTCCGTAATCGAGGAATCTTGTTAAATCATTAGATGATCATATATGGATCAACCTTAATCCTGAGGTGATCACAGGATGCTGCTTGTCCCGGGGTAGTGTTTGATGTGTTAGTTACGGTTCACTTTAATATGTGTTCCAAGCCACTTCTCATTGGCACTATCTCCAGAGGAGGGATTATTCCTGATTTTCACAGACATGGAATCCATTCCTTCCTGCGGGAAGTAGAGAGACAGTCCCCTTATTTGTTAGCCCTAAGAAAGTGATCGATCCCGTGAGTTCACATTTGACTAATTAGCTACTAGTCATATATGTGTGCTAATTGATCATTAGGGGGTTAATGGTAAATAAGGATAAGATATTCTGAGTCGGGTTCACGGAGACTTCCCACTCAGAATGGACAGTCTATGGAGGGTTAATCCGTATGTAGTGATTATATCAATGGACGCTTATTCACTCTATGGGTTGAGTATAAGTATACATCTATAATCGGTAGAGTTCAGTTTCGGGTTTATGGTGGCGTAATCCCGGAATTAATAATTAATGTACTTATTCTGTTCGATGAATAATTAATTATTGGAACTACTGGTTATAGGTCCATGGTCCCCGATGTGGCTTCTGTAATTCGGACTAATAATCTTGTTATTTGGGCCTCAGTGATAATTAATTGGCTGGGCTAATTAATTGATATGCATGGATATTATTTAGTTGGGCTAAATAATATTATACACATAAAAGACATTTTATGTGGGCTTTTTGACCCTAAAGGTGGCGCCAATATCATCATTTAATTAGAGAGAAATTAGTTTTCTTGGATAATTATTTGACATGTGATTTATCTTTTATTTGTTAATTGATAATTCATGGAATATTAGATAATAATATGATTTATCCTAATTTGTTTGGGATAATCATTTTATTTATCTTTTATTTGGAATAAAGGATTAATGGAATAATTATCTCTTAATTATTTAATCCTTGGAGGACAAGGATTACTCTCCTATATAAAGAGAGTTCTCCCAAGTCTAATGGCAAGGTACTATTCACGTCACTATTCACCGAGAGAAATTGGCCGAAAAATTTCGGCCTCTATTCTTAGGGTTCGAGTTGGAAAAATCTTCGGGATTTTTCTTGTTGCATATCAAGGAGGTTTGTGTATCAAGAAGGGTGTCCACCAACCGCCGTTTGGAGAACACATCGGAAGATCAAGGCGACTCTTCCCGTTATTGGTAACATGATCTTAACCCCCTTGTAGTAGTTTAAGTCCTTTAATTATGTATTGTGGTATATAAATCGTGATCCATCCGCTGCGCATAGATCTAACTCGTTTAGATCTAAGAACCTGCATCCTTCATGTGGTATCGGAGCCAGGTTCCACGATTTATATAGTCATAATTGTAATTAAACGATTTAAAGGAGTGGAATTGCATGTAGGTGATATTTTACTTATTATTATGCATTAATAATTTTTAAATTGCTATGGTTGAAGAGATGGATTGGGGTTGGCACCGTTTTCCCGTTAGATCTATTGTAAACTCATATAAACGATGAAAATTCGTTCATATGAGTATAGGAAATTATGTAATTTATTTGTTATTGCAATTTTAATTTCCAGAAAATAGATCTGTTTAGTAGCTGTTTAGGTTTTCCGTTTTTCCCGTTGATCGAGCCGTTAAAACGAAGATCCCTCCGGTCAGAATCAATATTGGAAGTTGATGAACAATCCCACAAATTTTGGTGTCGATCAGAGTCCGTTTGTGTTTCCGTTCGTTGCTTCGAAGTGGCTGCTGTAACAGAAAAACGCAGGATTCACAGAAACCCTAACTGTGACTTCTTCGATTTTCTGGGAACAATTGGACCGTTCAAATTAAAATCCGACCGGTCAGATCGATAATCATTGAGTTTTGGACGTGAGATAAAATTTTCAGGACGATCGGGATTCATCTTCATCCCCGATCGATCTCGGGAAGTATATGATGCGCTGCTGTGAGAGTCTGTTTCAGCAGCAAGTTGGGCTGCTCACTGAGGAAGATTGACAAGTCAAAGCTCCGATCCGACCGTCCATCTTGAAGCTCGAAGAATGAAGATCAGATCTGGAAAGTTTCGTCGCGATCCAAGTTCGTTTGGTTTGCCGATCGTCGAAGTTTTTGAACAGCTGCAGATTTTGTTAGAAAGTAGTAAACCCTAGTTAGGGTTTCGTTATTTATTTTCTAATAGGTTAGATACGGGGGTGCCAACGGTCCATCTTGATGTTTATTTTCCGCACTAGTATACATGTTTAGATTGTATGTGTAGAACCGGAAAATTGCCATGACATGCATCATATCATGAATTCCACTCCATATGCATACATGTAGAAATTAATTCGAGGAATTAGTTAGGCATGTATAAAACACACGATTAGTTTTAATTAATTGTTTGATATTAATTAGAAACTAATTAGGGTAAAAACCGAGGAACACGGGTTTTTTCAATCGTCGAGGTTGGGTGATGGATTCTCGGTGAATCCCACTCTGCGAAAGCATAAGGAGTAAAATCCCGAAACCTCGTGGTTAAGGTGTTGGATTATCGGTGAATTCCACCTTACCTAAGACGAGATTACGTTTTTGTTCCGTAGTGTCTACGTGAAAGTTTGATGTTTAAGGATTGGATAATCACGGGCAAACAGGTTCGAAAGTGGTTTAACCACGGTTGGGTGGTCAACAGTAGCTACGGCTCAATCGACTTCACCCTCCAAGTGTGGCGTTTGCACGGGGGTCTGGCAATACTGAGCAATCCGAAGAGCCACTACGGCTCAACGGAGCTCTCCTAGCCTTGACCCGTCCGACGTCCACATATGTTCTAACGAATAGGTCGGGTGGGCTAGCCCACATAACCGACAACATTCGGGCCTATGATTTATTGTTCCTTAATGTAACATCAAGTCCAAAAACGTGATCAGTAAACCCACCACTTTTTCAAAATATTGAGTGGGAGCGGGAGAGGCGACAAATGACCCCACGGCCTCTACTTGTTGACACAAGCAACGTGAGAGAATGGTGACGCCTCGTGCCGGCTTTGATTTCGGCCCCCAAGGAAGGCCTTCACCGCTATCAAAATTCAAGGCTTGGTCTCCGAAAGGATATGATTTTGGGTACTCGTTGGTCACCGACCGACCCTAAGGCGGCACACTCGGGGTCTACCTAAAAATCGAGACAGTAGGTCACACTCATAAAGGGTATTTTTGGAAGTACCTTGGCTGAAAAAGGAAAGGTGATTGAAGATCACAAATGAGATGTTCGATTCTCAATCTGATCTTCAATATTAATCGAAACCTCTTTGACCTACCCTAAGGCGGCACTGAGGCGTTAGATTAAATCCTTGGAACGGTAGGATAGACTATAAGTACTTAGTTTATGTTCCTAAAATTTATTAGTAGTGTATGTTTGGATTTATTCTGTCAATTTTATTTACAACTATTTATATATCTCTCTAGGGTACTAGACTGCTAGTGTATGTAAAATTGACTAGTAACGACTTCGTTAAAAGTGGTAAGTAACTAGAACGTTGTATTTATTAATCTCACATGCGATTAATTTTTCGGAAGAGATATATCTCTTGAGCCTTCAAAACTTAAGTGACGTAAATAAGTATGCCACTGCTGTCAATCGTGCAGAACGAGAGACAACCGTAGTTAGTTTGAAAGGTGATTGGGGCGATAAAATTCTTCTAGTGAATTTTAATTGTGTAGTGTCTACACGAGAAATTTTCTGATAGAAAAATTGGAGAATCATAAATTAAAGTGTCGCTAGTTAGACGGTATTTGGAACCGATAAACTAGTGGGAGCTTTTATATTATGTTTTTTCTAATTTATTAGAAAATTAGTCCCACATGGTAACTCTTTCATTAGACATCCCACAGTTCACGAGTAGTGTCTACTCAAACGAACTGCTAGTTCAAGACTATTTCCTTTTAAGGAAAGTTGAGAATGGGAAAGAATGTCTGTAAGTGTTAATCATCTTAACTAAAGTTTTGAGGCTAAACCGAAGTATTAATTAAAGAAAGTAGAGGATAAGGAAAGTGATTTCGGATCACTAACCAATGAATCCTTAGCGACTTTCATAACCGAGTAACTTGACTCGATAGCTTAGTTCTTTGGAAGAACAAGGAAGGCGTGCATTAAAGATTAATAGAGTAACAACGGGCGTAATTTCAAATTAGAATAGTGGGAGTGATATAAGGAAATGAATTTCGGATTCTATCCTTGAATATCACGAAAAATTTATTTTTCGTTTACAGATTCGTTGAAACAAATGGATTCACTTTCAACTCGATATATTGTTGCCTCATAGAAAGTGAATATGACATTTGTAATACGAATCCGAGACTCGGACTTTTGTTTGATAAAGTCAGAACCACTTAGAATAGCTGAATAAGTATGTGTAACACATCTAAAACTATTAAAGGTAAAAGGTTTCCGTATTAAGATAAGCGACCTTTCAATATCTATTAATTAGTGCATATATCCTAGAGATAAGACCTGACGACTGGCTAAGGGTGATTCCTATCTCCCAGTCTAGGAACACTATCTCAAAGGAACAATGACTAAGTTTCCTTTCAATCGGGAAAGGGTGATAGATTTGAAGGGGTAACATAGCTTATTCACCATGACCTTCGGGGTCTAGTGAGAGATACAAGCTAGTGGGAGATTTTGAGTGGTGACATTCTGTCTGATAACTACTCAAAACACTTGTTGGTTTATCGAAAGAATACGAGGAGGTGTCTCTGATTTTAGCAGAGAATAGAGTATTCCATGCTCAGAAATAGGCTATCGCATAGTCTTGGGACTGATGCTCGGCCTGCCTCCTAGTGGAATGTTTCTCACTAAGGAAGAAACCATAGACTTGCCTGATATAGTTATTAATGTGCTACAATACACTGTTAAACTCGATTAAGATAATTGGTTGCAAAATAACGGTTAACATTATTATGTAAACCGAGAAGTCTACCTAGAAGATGCCAGTGAATTTATGGATAATGAGTGAATTCGGTTCACACCACTTCCATAAATGTAGGCATTTAGCATTTAATGCTTGAAGGTAGGACTGGAGATTTTGCGCATACGTTCGGATTGTGACTGTTCGTGAAATATCTTAATGAGACGAGTAAAGGTTGGTTATAAGATTCTTGAGATCAGAAAGTGACGGTTGAACTGTCACAAGCCTTCTGATAGAAACTATAAGAAATAGCCTTAAACCTTGGAGTACGGTTGCCCAAAAGTAGTTACTATCTGATCTAATCAGACCACATCCAACATTAGTTGTTGGTGATTACACTGATAAATACTACTAGATCAGAATGTCAATCCACCCAAGACGCAGTGGGATTATGGTTTAACCATTGACCCATTGTGATTTTGTGGACTTTATAGTCTGCTGGGGTGATTGATAACCTATGGCTCTTGGTGGGCTGTATAGGATTCTGATCATAGAGGTTGGTTTGAAAACCTTAACCCTGTGAATGGAGTTTTGGTACTCCGGGTTACGTTCGACCTCTTGTAGAACCACCCGAGTGTCTCGGGCCCGGTGGGAGCAATTGGATCTACACGGAAAAGAGTCGAATGAATAGGAAAGTTTAAACTTTCGGCGCAAAGTTGAGTGGTATAGGGGTGATTCCACGACAAGTAAAGAGTTAACCGGACCTTGAACTCTCTCACCACTCGGTCTTGCTAGATTTCGTTAGAAAGCGAGAAAATAGGGGTGATTCCCCGAGACTTTCTTGCCGAACAACGGAATCCGAATTCATTCGAACGAAGGGTTTTAGCTGAGAATGAATAACGGATTCGTTACAAAGCAGAAGATAGGGGTGATTCCCTAATACCTTTTTTGCGAGACTAGCGATATCTTAATTTATTCAGAAAGAACCATTGGTAGGAAGCCTGCCATGGCTTATATCCTTTGTGGATTTAAGAGAACCTCCCGGTCATTTAAAAGTCACATGTTTTAAAATATGTGGACTTGACCAGAATATTGATAAGTCTTTTGTAGACTGGGTATCAATATTGGTAAAATAGTAGTATTAGTGTTCATGAATGATAACACTGAAACAGTTGGAAACAACATGTGTGTGCTATCTGAAGTCAGAAACTGACACGCCAAGATTCTCTGGATGAGAGAATTGGACTATGTTCTAAGAATCTGATTCGGTCAAATTCACGAGAATGAGTCATTGGCTATCCCACCGATCTTATTGAATAAGATGATTATGCATATATGGTTGCAGCATTCATCGAGAGTTGTCCTACCCTACCTCTCAGGAATGATTCTCTAAATCTTCGGATAAAGAGAAAATGGGATAGAGTCTCTCTTGGATAACGGCAAGTCGGGTTGTCACAAGTCAATAGTAGTCGAATCTCGGATTCGAGCATAAAATAGCGGTTCAGTACGTCCTCAAGTATCGTTAGAGAACGAGGAATCGTATGCTTGTATATTCAGGTGCAAACTTGAATATGGTTGACTACACTGATTCTGACTTGTAGTCAGATTAAGGATGATCATTACGTTGATCTCAGGCTCAGTGCTTACTCATAGTTCTTAGAATTTCCTTTTTGGTCTGGGAGTAATTCCAGGTCTGATAAGCCGATATCACTTCATTGTGAAAACAGTGAAGAGATAGCTTAGAAGGATCTTCTCGGTCACCAGAGATCAAAAGCATATTGAGAGAGAGTACCGCCTGATTGGAAGGACCGGCGACGTTTCAATCCTAAGGATCGTCTCGAGTCGACAACCTAACTAATCAGTGTACCAAGTCTAGTGCTTGGAGGGTACGGCATTGAGGAATATATCTCATCTGCTTTTAGAGCAAGTGGGAGAGTGTTGTGAATAAGATGAGAAAGGGTGTGCTCTAAAAACAATCGTTGCTTGTCATTTCGTGCAAGTGGGAGATTGTTAGGTGTAGTGCCCGAAAGACAATTTGTGTAATTGTTTTTACTAATGAATGACAGAATTTATCTCACCTTATTACTTGCTTTGTGCTTGGAAAGTAATACACTGCTGCAAACCCTAAGTATATCTGTATGTAACCACTTAACTCAGTGTATGGATTACACGTGAGGATTGAGTTAGTGGAGATATGCTTAAACTGTTAGTCCGTGGTGAACTTAATCAGAGTTTAGGGTCTCATGATTAAAACACCAATAATGCACCCAGAACACCTTAGGGTGTGATAGTCTTATCCGAACTATCGGTAGAGGGTACCTACGTGGGGCATTTATATGTGATGGCATTCATATAGGACTGGACCGATTTAATCTGAATTTCTCGGTATAATTCCGTAATCGAGGAATCTTGTTAAATCATTAGATGATCATATATGGATCAAACTTAATCCTGAGGTGATCACAGGATGCTGCTTGTCCCGGGGTAGTGTTTGATGTGTTAGTTACGGTTCACTTTAATATGTGTTCCAAGCCACTTCTCATTGGCACTATCTCCGGATGAGTGAGTAGTTCGATTTTCACGGACATGGAATCCATTCCTTCCTCGCGGGAAGTAGAGAGACATCCCCTTATTTGTTAGCCCTAAGAAAGTGATCGATCCCGGAGTTCACATTTGACTAATTAGCTACTAGTCATATATGTGTGCTAATTGATCATTAGGGGGTTAATGGTAAATAAGGATAAGATATTCGAGTCGGGTTCACGGAGACTTCCCACTCGAATGGACGATCTATGGAGGGTTAATCCGTATGTAGTGATTATATCAATGGACGCTTATTCACTCTATGGGTTGAGTATAAGTATACATCTATAATCGGTAGAGTTCGCTTTCGGGTTTATGGTGGCGTAATCCCGGAATTAATAATTAATGTACTTATTACGTTCGATGAATAATTAATTATTGGAGCTACCGGGTTATAGGTCCATGGTCCCCGATGTGGCTTCGTAATTCGGACTAATAATCTTGTTATTTGGGCCTCGGTGATAATTAATTGGTGGGCTAATTAATTGATATGCATGGATATTATTTAGTTGGGCTAAATAATATTATACACATAAAAGACATTTTATGTGGGCTTTTTGACCCTAAAGGTGGCGCCAATATCATCATTTAATTAGAGAGAAATTAGTTTTCTTGGATAATTATTTGACATGTGATTTATCTTTTATTTGTTAATTGATAATTCATGGAATATTAGATAATAATATGATTTATCCTAATTTGTTTGGGATAATCATTTTATTTATCTTTTATTTGGAATAAAGGATTAATGGAATAATTATCTCTTAATTATTTAATCCTTGGATGACAAGGATTACTCTCCTATATAAAGAGAGTTCTCCCAAGTCTAATGGCAAGGTACTATTCACGTCACTATTCACCGAGAGAAATTGGCCGAAAAATTTCGGCCTCTATTCTTAGGGTTCGAGTTGGAAAAATCTTCGGGGTTTTTCTGGTTGCATATCAAGGAGGTTCGTGTATCAAGAAGGGTGTCCACCAACCGCCGTTTGGAGAACACATCGGAAGATCAAGGCGACTCTTCCCGTTATTGGTAACATGATCTTAACCCCCTTGTAGTAGTTTAAGTCCTTTAATTATGTATTGTGGTATATAAATCGTGATCCATCCGTTGCGCATAGATCTAACTCGTTTAGATCTAAGAACCTGCATCCTTCACTACTGAGGTCCCTGTTGAGGTCTTGTATAAGTCATCTGCTGAGCCCTCTGCTGATTCCATTGCTTAGGTTTTACCCTAGCAGCATGGTTATATCTGTTGTTTCTAGCAGTAGGTGCAGGAATATTCCAATCATCATCAGTAGGGAACAATCTACCTTTCCCCCTGAGATAAGTATCCCTTGAATGATTAGCATTTTTGGATTTAGGATTCTTATCCTTGGAATATTTCTGGTTTTTCCCTTTTTGTGGTCTAGTAGACTTGGTAGCAGGTCTGCTATCAGCAGGTCTAGAAGGCACAACAGTCCTATTTTTAGATTTATTTTTTTTATTAGGAGCTGTTGACTTCCTTAACTTCTGATTTTGCTTCCTTGAAGCTTTCTCAATAGGCTTTACTGCCTCAGCAACCCTTTTGGGAGTTGGATCTTGTGCAGGCACAAACTTAGGACCAATTCTGGTACTAGGTTCAGTGACCTTACTGGATCCACTCTTATTGGATTGTTGAGTTCCAAATCCAAGCCCTGTTCTATCACCATAAGGCTTTCTAGATTTGAATGCAGTGGAAGAACAAGATGGTTCAGCAGACTCAGCAGCTACTGAATGTACAACAGGCTTATGTTGATTCTGCCTAACTTCTTTTTCCTTTCCTTTGAGAACTCTTAATTCAGCATTTAATCATTCATCTTCTGATTGAAGAGCTTCTTTTTCAGCCTTCACAATCTCATAACCAGATTGTATTATCCTCAGTTGATTAAGGATGGCATCTAAAGTTTCTTCATTGTCAGAATTTTTTGGATTGGAACCACAGGTTGATTCACAATCACTTCCAGCAGGAGTGTTTATTGATACAGAATTGTATACCTCCCCTGTTTCATCCATATTTTCCATTAAAGTGTAATCCTCCATCTCAGCAACAAGTGCAGTATCATCAGATTCATTTCCTTTTTTGATTCTACTTCATATCCTGATTCATCTTCAGCAACCATAGCTTTCTTGCCAGATCTTCTTTGTTGGCTCTTGGTCTTCAGTAGGTCTGGACAATCAGGTCTGAAATGTCCAGGCTTCTTGCAATTAAAGCAAAGATAATCAGGTTCCTTTTTCTGTTTTAATTCAGGACAGTCACGTTTGAAGTGTCCTGGTTTCTTGCAATGATAGCACAAATAATCATTATCTTTCTTTGATTCATCCTTCTTCTTTTCACTGAATTTCTTTGTGAAATTCCTTGGAGAACCCTTTCCTGATTTCATCATTCTGATTTTCTTGCTCAGTAGGGCAATCTGCTCTTGCATCTCATCCAGTAGATCATCTTGAGCTCCTGATGTCTCTTCTTGATGTGAAGCAGCTAATGCAGTGGTCTTTGGCTATTCTTTTTCAGTCTCAGGCACAAGCTTTTTGCTAAATTCATAGGCCTTAAGAGCTGAAAGCAGATTGAAGGTGTCTTCTTCATGTAAACTCCTCATTTCTTCTATAGCAGTCACCTTCATCTCCCAAACTTCTTTTGCAGGTAATGCTTCCAAGATTTTTGAATTTATCTATTCTTGTGAGTACTTCATACTCAGTAGGGTGAGTTCATCCATGATTGCATTGAATCTTGACTCCATTTGTTCAATGGTTTCATTTTGAACTCTTGAAACTTCTTCTTTGCTACACTGATCTTGTTCTTTTTGATTGCATCAGTGCCTTCACAGATTAATTGCAACTTATCCCAAAGTTCTTTTGCAGTCTTGCAATCTTTCACCTTCATATAAATATTTCTATCCAAAGTTCTGTATATGATATCAAAAGCAATGTTGTTGAGATTTTCTCTTTTTCTATCTTCAGTAGTCCATTCCCTTTTTGGTATTGGAATGTACTGTGTCTCACCTCCCACTGTTACTGACTTTGTAATCTCCAGTGGTCCATCTGTTAGTACATCCATCATTTCATCATGTGTTGTAGATAGATAAGCCTGCATACGGCGTTTATACTCATCAAAATGATCTAAAGAACACATCAACATTGTTCTAGCATACTGGTTGTTATCCATGATGCAAAGCATTGAAAATCAGAAACTTAAAAAAGTTTTCAAAGTATTTTCACAAGCACAACAAGTAGTATTACTTCAGAATAGAAGCACTGCTCTGCTACCAATTGTTGGTCCCTTGAAAAGGCTTTGGTTAAGTTTAGAGGGGGGTGAATAAACTTAACACTTAAAACTTTTGGAGTTAACAAACTCAGCAACTTCAGTAGCTTCGGCGACCGGTCGATGAGTCCGTCGATGTTCGATAGTCTGCTGACTGTTGAGTTTACTGAATTTGTGCAGTGGAAATATATCAAAAATTAAGCCTTATTACTTGTTGTTAAATATGATACAAAGTATTAGATACTCAGTAGTGTATGTGTGTGTTTCAGTTGCTAGATTCAGTAGATTGATGTGCTAGATAAACTAAATGCAGAATATAAATGCAGAAAGTAAGTAGGCAGATTTTATAGTGGCTCCAGGTGGTGTAATCATGTCAGTCCACTCTTCTCCTGTGATGTTGGAGGTAATTGACTAGAGATTCTTGAGGTAGCTGTTACAAAAATCCCTAAGTTGCTTGTCCTTCACCAATCACTATGGCTTCACAAACTGAACACTTGGAACAGGTAGGATTGCCGCTCCAAAGTCTTCCACTGGTCCTTGAAGGGTAGGATTGCCTCTTCACCAGCTCCACCACAAATAACAGTCCTTGACACAAATATGCTTCACTGTCCTTAGTAGATTCCTTGTAAAGAGGATTTTGAATCAAGTAAGTGATTCAACTTTCAGCAGCTTGATCAGGATGATATGATCAGCAGCTTGATCGGTAGCTTTATGCTCAGTAGGGTCAGCAGGGTGTTTGATCGATTTTATTCTGATAGCTCAAGATGGATTCTTATTTTTCTTCAAAAATCATCACTTGTATCTGAGTTAGGAGTCCTCTATTTATAGGTAGAAATCCTTGTGACTTATGTTTGAAATTCAAACATAGCCGTTTTGGATTTGTCTCCATCTTGACTTGTTTTTTTTACTGTTCCTAGGACTGACACTGTCAGACTCCTTTTTGACAGTTTTCAGTCTGTCCACCCTTTGACTTGTATCCATTGGATAAAAGTCTGAATCATCCCAACGTCCCTTTAATCTTAACCATTGATTTGTGTGTTAAAATCAAAAGTTGTTAGTTGTCCCTTTCTTTGTAATCTTCTAATGTAACCTTTGAATAATTCGAAGTATATGTATCAGCATGTTCATGTGATCATGAGTCTGCTGAAGTACATATTAGTCAGCTGATCCATGTTTTGCGGTGTCTATAAGACAATGCAGCTGACTTCTTTTATCTAAATTTTATTTATGAAGTTAGATTACACCATTTAATCATAACCAAGTTCCAATCATCACTTAATTTGTGGAACTTAGACCTTGTACACAAGGTATATGTAATCAGTTTAGGTCATCACAGACTTCCCTAAATTCTGATTCCATATCCTTAATTACTAAGTTTGATCCCTTAGCCTTCAATAACTGAGTTTGAGCCCTTAGCCTTCAGTCTTCAGCAGGTTCCTGACTAGTCTACTGACCTATGTACCCTACTGATATAGACAAGTCTCGCGATGTAAATCGGTGACCTTTTACAGTGCTTGTTTGATCAAACCTATACAAGATCAAACTCTAATAAACCTATACATTTGATCTAGACATCTTTTTGCCTTTGCTCTATAACAGCTAGTCTGGCACTCATCACTAAAAATCAAAAATAAGTCCAACAGTCTTTTCTATTTTACAGACTATTTACCAAATAAATAATATTGCATATTCATTAAATAGACCAACTATTTAATTTTTCTCGAGGTTCCACTTAAACGAGAATTCACTCGCGTGTTAGGAGCCAACCCGGGGACCATGGACCTATAACCAGTAGCTACAATAAATTAAATAAAATATTCATCGAACATGATATTTCTACTCAATTCATTAATTCCTTAATTACGCCACCATAAATCCGAAACTGAACTCAATCGATTATAGATATAACTTATTCTCAAAACGTCGAGTCGAGTCGATAAGTGTCCATTGATATAATCATTTCATATAAACTAACCCTCCGTAGACTATCTGGACTGAAGTTGGATTATTTCTGTAAACCTTCTTCACTACATCTTATCCTTATTTGCCATTAACCTACTAGTGATCAATTAGTTCATAACCAATACGAACTCCCAGGATTGATCAGTTTCTAGGATCAACAAATAAGGGGATTGTCTTTCTACTTCCCACATGAAGGAATGGATTCCATATCTGTGACACACACACTTCTCACTCATTCCAGAATAGTGCCAATGTGAAAGTGATTCATACCGCACCTCTTAGCGATCCTTAACGAACACATCAAACCCTATCTTGAAACAAGTAGGAGTCTGTAATCACTTCAGGATTAAGGTTAATCCATATATGATCATCTTGTGATTTAATAAGATTTCTCAATCACGGAATTATATGAGAAACTCTGATTGAATCGGTCTAGTCCTATATGACTCTCATCATATATAAATGCCCCACTTAGACAACCAATGTCGACGGCCAGGATAGGACGGTCACACCATAAAGTGTTCGGGGTACATTAATGGTGGTTTAATCAATAAACCCCATACTTTGATTAAGTTCACCAAGGACTAATAGTTCAAGTGTATCACCATAAACTTAATCCTCATGTGTGACACACACTAAGTTATATGGCTACATATGATATGGCTTGGGGTTTTTAGAAGTGTATTAAATATAAGCACAAAGAAAATAATAAAATGAAATAAAATCTATCATTTATTAAATAAAAACAATTACATAAATTGTCTTTCGGGCACTACACCTAACAAAAACATTCTCCTTACTTGTGTTCGTTCTCGGCTTCCCTCCTAAGGGTAGTGCCGATGTTGTAACCTTTTATCATAGTGATGCATGTTCTTTCAAGGTATGCACCTTATCTTTTACTAGCCAGATCTTTATGACATCCATGTTCAATTACTTACTCTTAACCTTCTGGCAATCTATGCTAAAACAGTATCAGGCAGAAGTTAGTCGCTTACCAAGATGTCTTTGGAGCCTTTCTTGCCGGTCAACATTTGAACTCCAAAATTTTATTAATTTCAATCCAGGTTTAATGCACCTGGTGCCTTTTCAGCTTTAAATTCCGTTCAGGCCGTTTAAAACCATAAACCACCAGACACACCTTTTGACACTTCCTCTCATGTCCTGGTGTTTCAATAACAATTTTGTTATACAAGATTCTGGTTGCTACTGGTTGTGCAGATGCTGCTGTGGCTGTAATGCAGTCTTGGTCTTCTGGTTCAAAGTTAAATCCAAGACATGCATATGATTTTTTCAGGAGGAAAGGGCCTTTAGTTTGGTGGCACAAGACTGTCTGGAACCCTAGAGCTACTCCTAAACACTGTTTTATGTTGTGGATGGCTTTGAAGAATTGTTTACTTACTACAGATAGGTTGTTGTTTGAGGACAAGACTTGCTCTCTGTGTGGATTGGTGAATGAATTTGTATCCCATTTGTATTTCCAATGCCCTATTTCTTGTATGGTTTAGGGGAAAACCAGAATGTGGCTTGGCATTAGTAGGAGATTGGAGACTGTTGTTGGTTCTGTTAGATGGCTAGGCAGGAAGTGTAAGGGGACTTCTTTTGGAAATGTGGATAGATCTGCTTCTATCTCTGTTGTGGTGTATTGGCTTTGGCATATGAGGAACAAGTGGAGATTTGAAGGCATATTGATGAAGATACCAGATATTTTGCATTGTATTAAGATTAACATCTACTATATAATGCAAGCTGCTTTTTCCTTTGTACACTTTCACCCCATGATGTTAGGGTTTTGTACATCTTTTGTGTTATCTTTTGCTATTTATTGGTGGCTGTTTGAGATAATTTTCTTTCTCTACACACCAAAGGATAGGCTCAGTGAGGTTTGCTCTCATATGACCCATGTTTTGCAGTTTTTGGGTGTTGATAGGGGTTTAATGACTATTGTTTCTTGTAGCATATAACCTCAGGGGTCTTATGCTGCTTGAAATCAACAAATCTAACATCTCCTCAACATTTTGTAGATACTAGGCTAATTCTTTTGTCTAGGATGTAGCTCTTGTAGTATGCATACCTTGGTTTAATATATTTACATTTAACCAAAAAAAATTGTTATACCAGTTGAAACGTCTGTTTTGGTTTAACCCTTTTCATTTCCTCGTAAGGAATAACCTTGAAACCTTGAACTTGATCATAAATGATCCCTTTTTTCACCTCTTTTGAAAGTTTGAACTAATTCTATGAAATCAAACTGTAGGATGTAATATCACCGGATGGATCATAGATCCACCCGATTACGCACCGGAAAGTATAAGATCTAGATCTACTCAACCAAAATACAAATAGATCTAAACCTACGAGGGGGTTCAGATTACAAACATTTTTAGGGTGCAATTACTCTAAGAACAAAGGTCAATCAAAGATCCTAGCTAGATGAGAAGCCACAGTCTTCCAACTTGTGTCTTCAAGCACCACCAGGTGGATGGTGTTTCAAGCCACCGGACCTCCTCGATATGCTACCGGAATAATCCCGAGGATTATCCCAACTCAAAACCCTAGTATTTAGGCCGAAATATCAAAGCCAAATACTCCTTATAATTTTCGAAATTATCATGTGATCTTAGGCTTAGGAGAACTCTCTTTATATAGAAGAGAAATCCTAGTCTCCAAAGCATTATTTAATTAATACAAAATCAATCAAAATAATCATTTTCCTTAAAAAGATAAATCTAGAATATTCCTAAATTAATTAGGATATATAAAAGATTTTCTTTTCCTTAAATTATTTAACAAATAAATAATTTAATCACATATCTTATTATTTATCAAGAAAACAAATTTCCCAACAATAATAAATAACAAAAAATGTGCCCCAACCCTAAAATAGGCCATACGCATTTTTATCACAAATGGGCCGAGTCCACGAAAAAAATTATTTTCCATGTATTTAATTATCTAGTCCAACTAAACAATTAATCCACATATCTATTTAACAGTCCAATCCAACTATTTAATATTAATTGAGGTGAAACGACGAGAAAACATATGCATGTTAGGAGCCACGTCGGGGACCATGGACCCATATTCAGTAGCTACAATAAATTAAATAAAATTATTCATTAGACCAAACAATAATATTCAATCTATTAATTCCGGGATTACACCACCATAAACCCGAAACTGAACTCTGCCGAATATAGATAACTTATACTCAACTATGAGTTGATAAGCGTCCACTGATATATCCATTACATACGGATAAATCCTCCATAGACTGTTCACTTCGATTCGGGTTATCTCGATAGACCCTTCTCGAAACATCTTATCCTTATTTACCATCAACACCCTAGTGATCAATTAGTTCATAACTAATATAATATGAACTGGCGCCATCGATCAGTTTCTAGGATTAACAAATAAGGGAACTATTTGTCTACTTCCCGAGGGATGGAATGGATTCCATATTCGTGATAGCACGTACTACTCACTCATCCCGAGAATAGAGCCAACGAGAAGTGTTGGACCACATACTTGCGAAGTGATCCTTACTAACACATCAAACTCTACCCTAGTCTAAGCGGTTGTCCGTGATCACCTCGGGATTGAGATTAATCCATATATGATCATCTTGTGATTCGATAAGACTTTTTGATCACGGAATTATATCGAGAACTCAAATCAAATCGGTCCAGACCTTATGATTATCATCATATATAAATGCCCTACTAGGTACCATATTACCGACAACAACCGGATAAGACTGTCACACCTAAAGTTTTCTGGGCACATTATTAGCAAATTAATCTTGAGACCCGTACTCAGATTAATAAATGCTACGGACTAAGTTAATTTTTAAGTACATCTCACTAACTCAATCCTCTTGTATATAGCCATACACTGAGTTATGTGATTACATAAACGAGGTACTTAGGGTTTTCAGTAGTGTCTTAATTATAAGCATACATGCATATAATAAGATGAATTATTAATTCTGTCCTAAAACAATTAGATAATTGTCTTTCGGGCACTACACCTAACAATCTCCCACTTGCACGAAAGTCAAGTGGATTAATTGTTTTAGAGCACACCCTTTATATCTATATCTACAACATTCTCCCACTTGCTCAAAAACAAGTGAGACGTATCCCTCATGATTCATACCCTCCAAGCGCATCTTAGTAATTCATCATTCCAAGCATGACCGGAGTGTGCCACCGCAGGGTAGGTCAGTAACCCGGCGCATACCTAGAATCCGAATACCATGTGACTCGGTACACTGATCAGGTGGGTTGACGGCTTGAGTCAATCTTTGGGATCAAAACGTCACCTTTCCATCTAATCCGGTGGTACGATTTCAATATGCTTATGACCTCTAGTTATTGCAAAATCCTTATGAGCTACCTCTCCAATGTTTTCACATTGAAGTGGTACTGGCTTACTGGATAAGACTTTATCACATGAGTAAACACTAAGACCGAGATTGATTTAACGATCATCCCCAATCTGACCTAAAGCCAGAATCAGTGTTATCACTTATATTCTAGTTTGCACCTGAATATACTAGCATATTATTCCTCATTCTCCGGAAGAGACTTGAGGATTCACTAAACATCCCATTTAGTATTCATCCGCAGGTTTAGACAGGCATTCCTGAGAGGTAGGGTAGACTACTCGTTGAATGTTGCATTCCTCTATGCAAGATCATCTTAACCATTGAGATGGATGAATGGGATTGCCAATTGCTTTTTTTCGAGAATTCGAGTGAGTCAAATTCTATAGAAAATAGCCCGATGGCATGTTAGCCTCTGACTTCAGATAACACACCCAAGTTGTTTCCAACAGTTTCAGTGTTACCATTCACAAACACTAATCTACATACTACTTTACTAATATTGATGCCCAGTCTACGAAAGACTTATCAACATGCTGGTCAAGTGCACATATTAAAAAATATATATGACTTTGAAATGACCTAGAGGTTTGCTTTAATCCCCAAAGGATATAAGCTATGGCAGGCATCCTGCCAAAGGTTCTTTCTGAATAAATTAAGATACCGTTAGTCTCGCAAAAATGTCTTATAGAATCACCCCTATTTTCTGCTTTGTAACGAATCAGTCATTTGTTTTTAGCTAAAACCCTTCTGTTCTGAATGAGTTCAGATTCCGTTGTTCGGCAATGAAGTCTTAGGGAATCACCCCTATTTCCCGCTTCCTGACGAAATCAAGCAAGACTGAGTGGTAAGAGAGATCACGGTCTGGTTAAATCTCTACCTTTTAGGGAATCACCCCTAAATTACTCAGCTTTGCGTTGAAAGTTAAACTTTCCTATTCATTCGGCTCTTCTCCGTGTAGTTCCAATTACTCCCACTGGGCTTGAGATACTCAGGTGGTTAAATAAGAGTATCAACAGAACTGGAGTATCAAACTCCATTCATAGGGTTATGGCTTTTAAACCAACCTCTATGATCAGGATCCTATACAGCCCATGAAGGACTATAGGTCATCAATCTACCCTATAGACCGTAAGGTCCTGCAATGGGTAATTGGACAAACCATATTCCCACTGCATTCGGGGTGGATTGATATACTGATCTAGTTTAGTAGTTTTTATTAGTGTTATCACCAACTGCCGGTGTTGGATGTGGACTGAACAAATCAGTTAGTAACATCTTGAGTACAAATACTTCAAGATCCAAATATGTGATTTATAGACTCTATCAGACCGAGTTTGACAGTATAACCGTCATTCTCTGATTTTTTGAGTTTTATAATCAACCTTTACTCAATGTATTAAGATATTTCACTCTCTGAACATGTACGCAAAATTTCCAGTCCTACCTTCAAGCACTAAGTGCTAAATGTCTATATTTGCGAAAGTGGGGTGAACCGAATTCACTCTGTACCCACAAATGTGTAGGCATCTTCTAGATAGACTTCTCGGTTTCACATGATAATGTAAGCCGTTATTTTTTTCAACTAATATCTTAAATGAGTTAAACAGTGTATCGTAGCACATCAATAACTATATAAGGCAAATTTATGGTGTATCCCTTAGTGAAAACATTCCACTAGGAGGTAGGCCAAGCATTAGTCCCGAAGACTATGCGAAAGCCTATACTTGAGTATGGAATACCCTATCTCTAGTGAAATCAGAGATTCCTCCTAATATTTTGGATAAACTTTTTGGAGTTTCGAGTAGTTGTCAGACCAGATGTCACTACTTGAAAAAAACCCTACTAGCTTGTATCTTTCATATGACCCCGAAGGTCGATATAAACAAGCTATGTAACTTCTTTAAATCTATTACCCTTTCCCGATTGAAAGGAAACTTACGCATTGTTCCTTTGAGACATGGTTCATTTGACTGGGAGATATGAATCACCCTAAGCCAGTCTGCAGATCATGTCGTTAGGGAATATGCACTAATTAATAGTATATAAAGAAGTGTTTATCTAAATACGGAAACAATTTGCGTTTATATTGTTTAAGATGTGATATATATACCTATTCAGCATTTCTTAGTGGTTCTGACTTTATCAAACAAAAGTCCGAGTCTTGGGTTCGTGCTACGAATGTTATATTCATCGTCAATAAGACAAACAAATTATCCTATTGAAAATGAATACGTTCGTTCCAACAAATCCGAAAACAGAAAATGAATTTTTTTTGATACTCAAGAATTGAATCCGAGATTCATTTCCTTATATCACTCCCACTAGTCTATCTAAAATAACTGCCCATTGTCTATTTTATTTATCGTTTAACGCAAATCTACCTAGTTCTTCCAAAGAACTTAGCTTTTGAGAAAATTGCTAAGGATGCCGACAAATCATAAGAGCAAAGCTCCCACTAGTTTATCGGTTCTAAATACCGTCTAACTAGCGACACTTTGTATTTATAATTTTTCAAAGATTAGAACATCACCTAGAACTAAGATCCCACTAGTTTATCAGTTCCAAATACTGTCTAACTAGCAATGATGTGTTCATGATGTTTCAAAGATTATAAATTCTCCAGAACTAAGCTCCCACTAGTTTATCAGTTCCAAATACTGTCTAACTAGTAACGCTTTATTCACGTTTTTTCAATGAATGGAAAAACTCTTGTGTATTCTATTACACATTTCTAATGATTCAGAAATAAACAATCTTGAGACTAAGGCTTCCACTAGTTCATCGGTTCCAAATACCGTCTAACCAGCAAACGCCTTATGTATGATTTTCCAATTTTTCAATTAGAAATTTTTGCCGTGTAAATACACCTTTTAAAATTCACTAAATGAATTTATCTGATAGTCCTTTATCATCTTTTGTAAACTAAGTATGGTGGTCTCTCGTTCAACACAAGTGACATCCGTGACATATCTATACTATGTCACTTAAGTTTTTAAAGGCTCAAGGGAAAAATCTCTTCCGAAAAATTAACCGTATTCTTTTGATAATTACAACGTACTTGTTACTTTCATATTTTTAATGAAGTCCTATTACTAACAGTTTAGTAGCCTAGAGATTAAAGTTGTAAAATAAACATGACAAAAGGTTAAATTCAAAAAATAAATTTTCACTACTAGATTTTTATTTTAGGAATAATAAACTTATATAAAGTCTATCCTACCATTCCAAGGATTTAACCTCACATCTCAGTGCCGTTGTAGGGTAGATCAAAGAGGAGACGGTTAGACTGGGACAATCTCTCTCAATGATTAAGCTTCGAGAATCGAACATCTCATGGGAATCAGACATCTCGGACCTTAATCATTGAATACCTTCCTTTTTCTAGCCTAGATATTTCGAAAATATCCATAAAGAGTGTGACCTACTATATCAGATCTCAAAGTATGCCCCGAGTATGCCGCCGTAGGGACGGTCAGTGACTCAACGAGTACCCAAAATCCTATTCTTTCGGAGACCAAGCCTTGAATTTTGATAGGGGTGAACACCATCCATAGGGGGCCGAAATCAAAGCGGCTCGAGGCGTCACCCTTCTCTCACGTGCTTGTACCTATAGTAGTGGTCGTGGGGTCGGCTGTCGCCTTCCCCGCTCCCACTCAACAATTTGAAAAAGTGGTGGGTTTACTAATTACGGTTTCGGTCTTGACAATAAGAAACAATAAATCAAAGTACTCCGAACATGGTCGGTTATGTAGGCAAGCCTACGCCGTCTTATTCGTTGGAATATATGTGATAGTTCAGGCTGATCCGGCAAGAGAAGCCCCATTTAGCCCGAAGGCTTATCGGATATGCTAAGTATTGTCGAACCACTGTAACGTACATCACACATGGTGGGGAGTCGATCGAGCCGAAGCTCGGTTGAACTCGCCCAACCATGGTTAGACCATTTCCGAACCCATGTACTAAGATTTTCCGATTTCTATGTTTTCAACCAAAGCGTAATCTCGTTTCTGTTTAAGGTAGGTTCACCGAAAACTCAACGATTTATCTAAGTGGGATTCACCGAGAATCCATCACTAAAATCGTAACGATTGACAAAACCCGGGTCCTCGGTTTTTATAATTAGTTACTTAATTTTAATTAACTACCACATATTAATTAAAACAAGTTTGTTAACTAATTAATCGAATTATACACGCCTAATTTAATTCGAAATTAAATCTCTACGTGTATGCATTGGAGTGGAATCATGAAGATGCATGTCATGGCAATTTCCGGTTATATCACACAATTTTCGATCATACACGAAAAGAAAATAACGGAAAAATAAACACCGAGATGGACCGTTGGTACCCCCGACTAACCTGTTTTCTAAGGAAAAGTAAAAAAAACTTAAACTAATCTTCGAGTCTTGATCTTCGAATCTTGAGCTCGAACCGCCGGATCACGAACCACGAACACCCGAGAGGAGAAAGTCTTTTTAAATTAAATAAATCCAATTTATTATAATTAAAACATTTTTAATTAATTTTTTTTTTGATATACGGCTGTATATTAATTATTTACCAGAAAAATAAATTTTATTTTTGTTTTCTGCCAAAACGGCAGATTGTATATAAAAATCAGATTAAAAAATATATACATGCATATAAAAAAAAGACTTATAGCGACGCTTTTCAGCGTCACAGAAAGTCCTATAGCAGAATTTTAATTATAAAAAAACAGGTTTTTAACCGTTTCTCCTCGTTCATACCTTGGGTTTCGCCTTGATCTTCATCTTTTCACCAAGATCTTCATATTTCGAGCCCGGAATATATAAAATTACAATAAAGCTTGCATCTTTTTACATAAAATTCGATTGACATATAAATTAAATACAAATCCTATGCTCAATTGTTGCTAAACAAGAGAGCTACAAAATAGATCTGTGGGTAAACAGTACCAACCCTAATCCATATCTTCAACCACAACAATCACAAGGCATATATCAATGAAATTTTCGAATTTAACTAAATTAAAAATGAAAACAAAAACAATCTAAACATGCTTTTTCCACTCCTAGATCTAAAATTCACATACTTTGATTAATAGATCAAAGGCTCCGATACCACGTGTAGGATGTAATATCACCGGATGGATCATAGATCCACCCGATTATGCAGCGGAAAGTATAAGATCTAGATCTAGTCAACCAAAATACATAAAATAATAGATCTAAACCTACGAGAGGGTTTAGATTACTAACCTTTTTATGGTGCAATTACTCCAAGAACAAAGGTCAATCCAAGA
Source organism: Gentiana straminea (assembly GCA_036785695.1). Lineage (NCBI taxonomy): Eukaryota > Viridiplantae > Streptophyta > Magnoliopsida > Gentianales > Gentianaceae > Gentiana > Gentiana straminea. The sequence goes on along the minus strand of JAVUPR010000407.1, from coordinate 2,833,517 downwards.
TCCAAGCTAGATGAGAAGCCACAGTCTTCCAACGTGTGTCTCAAAGCACCACAAGGTGGATGGTGTTTAAAGCCGCCTGACCTCGTCGATATGCTACCGGAATAATCCCGAGGATTATCCTAACACAAAACCCTAGTATTTAGGCCGAAATATCAAAGCCAAATACTCCTTATAATTTTTGAAATTATCATGTGATCTTAGGCTTAGGAGAACTCTATTTATATAAGAGAGAAATCCTAGTCTCCAAGGCATTATTTAATTAATACAAAATCAATCAAAATAATCATTTTCCTTAGAAAGATAAATCTAGAATATTCCTAAATTAATTAGGATATATAAAAGATTTTCTTTTCCTTAAATTATTTAACAAATAAATAATTTAATCACATGTCTTATTATTTATCAAGAAAACAAATTTCCCAACAATAATAAATAACAAAAATTGCCCCCAACCCTAAAATAGGCCATACGTATTTTTATCACAAATGGACCGAGTCCACGAAAAAACTCTTTTCCATGTATTTAATTATCTAGTCCAACTAAACAATTAATCCACATATCTATTAAACAGTCCAATCCAACTATTTAATATTAATTGAGGTGAAACGACGAGAAAACATATGCATGTTAGGAGCCACGTCGGGGACCATAGAACCGTATTCAGTAGCTACAATAAATTAAATAAAATTATTCGTCAGACCGAACAATAATATTCAATCCAATAATTCCGGGTTTACACCACCATAAACCCGAAACTGAACTCTTCCAAATATAGACAACTTATACTCAATTATGAATTGATAAGCGTCCACTGATATAATCATTACATACGGATAAATCCTCCATAGATTGTTCACTTCGATTCGGGATATCTCCATAGACCCTTCTCGAAACATCTTATCCTTATTTACCATCAACCCCCTAATGATCAATTAGTTCATAACTAATATAATATGAACTGGCGCCATCGATCAGTTTCCAGGATTAACAAATAAGGGAACTGTCTGTCTACTTCCCGAGGGAAGGAATGGATTCTATATCTGTGATAGCACATACTAATCACTCATCCCAGAATAGACCCAACGAGAAGTGTTGGACCACATACTGCGAAGTGATCCTTACTAACACATCAAACTCTACCATAGTCTAAGCAGTTGTTTGTGATCACCTCAGGATTGAGATTATTCCATTTATGATCATCTTGTGATTCGGTAAGACTTGTCAATCACAGAATTATATCGAGAACTCAAATCAAATCGGTCCAGCCCTATATGATTATCATCATATATAAATGACCCACTAGGTAACCTATTACCGACAGTCCGGATAAGACTGTCACACCTATAGTGTTCTGGGCGCATTATTAGCTAATTAATCTTGAGACCCGTACTCAGATTAATAAACGCTACGGAATAAGTTAATTTTTAAGTACATCTCACTAACTCAATCCTCTTGTGTATAGCCATACGCTGAGTTATGTGATTACATAAACGAGGTAATTAGGGTTTTCAGTAGTGTCTTAATTATAAGCATACATGCATATAATAAGATGAATTATTAATTCTATCCTAAAACAATTAGATAATTGTCTTTCACACACTTCACCTAACACAAACTCTTTATCTGACATTTCTTAATTGTCTTTTCTCCTTCACTCGAAAGTTTGTTTATCACAGACTCCTTTTTAAAAAAACTTTAGACTCTCCTTCACATTACCTTGAGGAAATTTCTATCCCCTTTAAGTCTTTTAATAACTTCTCTTTGAGTAATACAAACTTGGACACTTCTTGACAAGTGTTTATTTCCTTCTGAGACCTTTTGGTGTACTCGTTTTGTCTTCATAGCTCCTTCATGTTGAGATTCTTGCTCTCTTCTTGATTTCTCAATTGTTTAGTTCTTCAAATGCTCGACCTTGCACCTTTGCCTTGTTTGTTTTCTATTGTGGGATGGTTCTTCTAGAATTTTCATGCGAGCTGGGAATTCTCTTAGTTCGCCAACCACCACCTTGCTTATCAAATCATCAATGAATAAGGTCACTTGCCAAACGTTCTCAAGTCCATTATTCTTTTCCACTTATGTTAAACATTTTTTTTCATTCAAGTCTTACATGTGATGTTTCCGGTAACATTCCACTCTTATGGGCTTATGTAAAAGCTCATTATCTTCCTTTTAAATGACCTGAGTTTCTTTGCGGACCACCATATCTTGCAGGATTCCACTCTCCAAAAAGAATTTCATTTGCAAGGTGTTCTATTGTTTTCTTTCTTTTGGTGATTATATTTTACATTATGATACAACGCCAATCCTCCAGTTTTGAACCAATACCAAAATTCCCTCGACCTGGAATGACCTTACCATGTTTGTAGCCCAAGCAACCTCTCTTGTTTAGAGTGCATTATACCTTTCTTTGGCTTACCATGTTGACATAACACCCTGGTACGCAGCTTGTCACTTTTCAACTTTATTTGCTTTCCAAGCTAACCCTTATTGGCATAAGGATTAGCTCAGATTGTCAGAGAGAAAATATGGCAAATTCATGTTTCTTCTTTCCCGAAAAGTCTTAGGAATCCTTCAGCTGGGATCGTTGCAGTTATTGAGCAAGCTTACGTTGCAGTGATGGCGGCTGAGATCTAAAGAAGTCAAGTGTGCCAGAAGTTGTGGATCAGCTGGAAAGTTTCAGCTTCCCCGGTTTAGGCCTGCATGAGCAAGTTAGGCATGTCATTCTGCTGATTGCAAGATTCGAGACAATGATGAGATCGCGAAAAAGCAAGACGAAGATACAGTTGTTGACAGTTTCAAGCGAGTGGTCGGGATCAAACCAGCCAGTGGTCATGAGTTAGATGAAGATGGCAACCTTACATGTTCCGGATCTGGAAGATTTGAAGAAGACAGTGGTGGATGTAGGCCACACGATAGCAATTGCAATTCACCCCGGAGCAACCAGGATGTGTAGAGAGTTGAAACTGTAGGATGTAATATCACCGGATGAATCATAGATCCACCCGATTACGCAGCGGAAAGTACAAAATCTAAATCTAACAACCAAAATACATAAATAAATAGATCTAAACCTACGAGGGGGTTTAGATTGCTTACCGGTTTATTGTGAATAAACGTCTAGAACAATCTTCCATCCAATCCGAGCTAGTTGAGATCCTAGTTGAGAAGCCAAAGTCTTCCAACGTGCATCTCCAAGCACCACCAGGTGGATGGTGTTTCAAGCCGCCGGACCTCCTCGATATATATGCTACCTTAGAAAAACCCGAAGTTTTCCTAAAACTCCAACCCTTAGTAAAATAGCCGAAAATTCTAAGTTATTTTACTCCCAAATTTCGTGCATTATGTCATGTGTATTGGCTTGGGAGAACTCTCTTTATATAGGAGAGAAATCCTAGCCTCCAAGGCATTATTTAATTAATACAAAATCAATCAAAATAATCCTTTTCCTTAAAAATATAAATCTAAAATATTCCTAAATTAATTAGGATATACAAAAGATTTTCTTTTCCTTAAATTATTTAACACATAAATAATTTAATCACATGTCTTATTATTTATTAAGAAAACTAATTTCCCAATAAATAACAATTAAAAAATGCGTCCCACCCTAAAACAAATTTAGGGCACACGCATGTTTCATTATTTTGGGCCGAGTCCACGAAAAATTTATTTTCCATGTATTTAATTATCTAGTCCAACTAAAAAATTAATCCACATATCAATTAAATAGTCCAATCCAACTATTTAATTATAATTGAGGTGAAACGACGAGAAAACATATGCTATGTTAGGAGCCACGTCGGGGACCATGGACCCATATTCAGTAGCTACAATAAATTAAATAAAATTATTCGTCAGACCAAACAATTATATTCAATCTATTAATTCGGGATTACATCACCATAAACCCGAAACTGAACTCTGCCGAATATAGATAACTTACACTCAACCATGAGTTGATAAACGTCCACTGATATAATCATTACATACGGATAAATCCTCTATAGACAGTTCATTTCGAGTCGGGATATTTCCGTAAACCCTTCTCGAAACATATTATCCTTATTTACCATTAACCCCCTAGTGATCAATTAGTTCACATACCGGACTAGTAGCTAATTAGTCTAACATTAACTCCCGCGATCGATCAGTTTCTAGGATTAAAAAATAAGGGAACAGTCTGTCTACTTCCCGAGGGAAGGAATGGATTCCATATCTGTGATAGCACAGACTACTCACTCATTCCAGAATAGAGCCAACGAGAAGTGTTGGACCACATACTACGAAGTGATCCTTACTAACACATCAAACCCTACCCTAGTCTAAGCAGTTGTCTGTGATCACCTTAGGATTGAGATTAATCCATATATGATCATCTTGTGATTCGATAAGACTTTTTGATTACGGAATTATATCGAGAACTCAAATCAAATCGGTCCAAATTTCTATATGATTATCATCATATATAAATGCCCCACTAGTACCCTATTACCGACAAATCCGGATAAGACTCGTCACACCGTAAAGTGTTCTGGGCGCATTATTAGCATATTAATCATGAGACCCGTACTTAGATTAATCAACGCTACGGACTAAGTTAATTTTAAGTACATCTCACTAACTCAATCCTCTTGTGTATAGTCATACACTGAGTTATGTGATTACATAAACGAGGTACTTAGGGTTTCAGTAGTGTCTTAATTATAAACATATATAATAAGATGAATTATTAATTCTGTCCTAAAACAATTAGATAATTGTCTTTCGGGCACTACACCTAACAATCTCCCACTTGCACGAAAGGCAAGTGGATTAATTGTTTTAGAGCACACCCTTTATATCTATATCTACAACATTCTCCCACTTGCTCAAAACAAGTGAGACATATCTCCAAGATTCATACCAGACAAGCGCATCTTAGTAATTCATCCTTCCAAGCATGACCGGAGTGTGCCGCCGCAGGGTAGGTCAGTGACCCGGCGCGTACTTAGAATCCTAATACTATGTGACTTGGTACACTGATCAGGTAGGTTGGCGTCTTGAGTCAATCATTGGGATTGAAACGTCGCCTTTCCATCTAATCCGGTGGTACGATTTCAATATGCCTTTGATTCAACATTGAGGACGAAATCAACTTAACGATCATCCTTAATCTGACCTAAAGTCAGAATTAGTGTCATCACTTATATTCTAGTTCGCACCTGAATATACTAGCATATTATTCCTCATTCTCCCGAAGAGACTTGAGGATTCATTAAACATCCCATTTAGTATTCATCCGCAGGTTTAGATAACTATTCCTGAGAGGTAGGGTAGACTACATCGTTGAATGTTGCATAAATGCAAGAATATCTTAACCAGGTGAATGGATGGGACTGCCAATGATCGATTCTCGCGAATTTGAGGGAATCAAATCCTTTAGAATGAATCCCGATGGCATGTCAGACTCTGACTTCAGATAACACACACATGTTGTTTCCAACTGTTTCAGTGTTACCATTCACAAACACTAATATACATACTACTTTACTAATATTGATGCCAAGTCTACAAAAGACTTGTCAACATTCTGGTCAAGTCCACATATTAAAATATATGACTTTGAAATGACCTAGAGGTTTGCTATAATCCCCAAAGGATATAAGCTATGGCAGGCATCCTGCCAAAGGTTCTTTCTGAATAAATTAAGATACCGTTAGTCTCGCAAAAAGTTCTGAGGGAATCACCCCTATTTTCTGCTTTGTAACGAATCCGCCATTTGTTCTTAGCTAAAACCCTTATGTTCTGAATGAATTCAGATTCTGTTGTTCGGCAAGGAAGTCTTAGGGAATCACCCCTATTTCCCGCTTTCTGACGAATCAAGCAAGACTGAGTGGTAGGAGAGATCACTGTCTGGTTAACTCTCTATATTTTAGGGAATCACCCCTAAATTACTCAACTTTGCGTTCAAAGTTAAACTTTCCTATTCATTCGACTCTTCTCCGTGTAGTTCCAATTACTCCCACTGGGCCTGAGATACTCAGGTGGTTCTACAAGAGTTTCAACAGAACTGGAGTATCAAACTCCATTCACAGGGTTATGGCTTTTAAACCAACCTCTATGATCGGGGATCCTACAAAGCCCACAAAGGACTATAGGTCATCAATCTACCCTATAGACCGTAAGGTCCCGCAATGGGTAATGGACAAACCATACTCCCACCGCGTTCGGGGTGGATTGATATACCGATCTAGTTTAGTAGTTTTTATTAGTGTTATCACCAACTGCCGGTGTTGGATGTGGACTGAACAAATCAGTTAGTAACATCTTGAGTACAAATATTTCAAGATCTAAGGTTGTTATTTTATAGACTCTATCAGACCGAATTTGACAGTATAACCGTCATTCTCTGATTTTACGAGTTTTATACCCAACCTTTACTCAATGCATTAAGATATTTCACGACCTGAACGTGTACGCAAAATTTCCAGTCCTACCTTCAAGAACTAAAAGCTAAATGTCTATATTTACGGAAGTGGGGTGAACCGAATTCACTCCTTATCCACAAATGTGTAGGCATCTTTTAGGTAGACTTCTTGGTTTTTCATTACGACGTAAACCGTTATTTTGCAACCAATATCTTAAATGAGTTCAGCAGCGTATCGTAGCACATCAATAACTATGTAAGGCAAATTTATGGTGTATCCCTTAGTGAAAACATTCCACTGGGAGGCAGGCCGAGCATCACTCCCGAAGACTACGCAATAACATATTTCTGAGTATGGAATACTCTATCTCTGGTGAAATCAGAGATTCCTCCAAATATTTTTGATAAACTTACCAGAGTTTCGAGTAGTTATCAGACAATATGTCACCACTCAGAAGCTCCCACTTGCTTGTATCTTTCATATGACCCCGAAGGTTGTTATGAACAAGCTATGTTACTTCTTTAAATCTATTACCCTTTCCTAATTGAAAGGAAACTTAGTCATTGTTCCTTTGAGACAGTGTTCCTTTGACTGGGAGATAGGAATCACCCTAAGCCAGTCTTCAGGTCTTGTCGTTAGGGAATATGCACTAATTAATAGAATAGAAAGAAGCATTTATCTAAATACGGAAACCGTTTGCGTTTATATTGTTTGAGATGTGTTACATATACCTATTCAGCATTTCTTAGTGGTTCTGACTTTATCAAACAAAAGTCCGAGTCTTGGGTTCGTGCTACGAATGTTATATTCATCGTCAATAAGACAAACAAATTATCCTATTGAAAATGAATACGTTCATTCCAATGAATCCGAAAACAGAAAATGAATTTTTTGCGATACTCAAGAATTAAATACGAGATTCATTTCCTTATATCACTCCCACTAGTCTATCTGAAATAACTGCCCGTTGTCTATTTTATTTATCGTTTAATGCAAAGCTACCTAGTTCTTCCAAAGAACTTTAGCTTTCGAGAAAATTGCTAAGGATGCATTGGTCAGTGATCCGAAATCACATTCCTTATCCTCTAATTTTCAATTTATTAATTTTCCGGTTTAGCCTTAAAACTGCTTAGTTTAGATGACTAACACGTATAAACATTCTTTCCCATTCTCGACTTTCCTTAGATGGAAACAGTCTTGAACTAGTAGTTCGTTTGAGTAAACACTACTCTTGAACTGTGGGATGTTCAGTGTTACTTGCTTGGACTATCGATTTTTCTAATCTTCAAATCATAAGACCAAAGCTCCCACCAGTTTATCGGTTGCAAATACCGTCTAACTAGCAACACATTGTATTTATGATTTTTCAAAGATTATAACATCATCTAGAACTACGCTCCCACTAGTTTATCAGTTCCAAATACTGTCTAACTAGCAATGCTGTGTTCATGATGTTTCAAAGATTATAAAATCTCCAGAACTAAGCTCCCACTAGTTTATCAGTTCCAAATACTGTCTAACTAGTAACGCTTTATTCTTGTTTTTCCGATAAATAGAGAAACTCATGTGCACTCTATTACACATTTCTAATGATGCAGAAAAACAACAAATCATAAGACTAAGGCTCCCACTAGTTTATCTGTTCCAAATACCGTCTAACTAGCAACGCCTTGTGATTTTCCAATTTTTCAATTTAGAAATTTGTTGTGTAATTACATCTTTCAAAATTCACTAAATGAATTTTTCTGATAGTCCTAAATCATCTTTTGTAAACTAAGTACGGTTGTTTCTCGTTTTACACGAGCGATATCCGTGACATACCTATACTTTTCAATTAAGTTTTCAAAGGCTCAAGGGAAAAATCTCTTCCGAAAAATTAACTGCATTTGTTGATAATTACAACGTACTTGTTACTCTCCACATTTTTAATGAAGTCCTATTACTAAAAGTTTAGTAGCCTAGAGATTTAGCTGTAAATAAAATGACAGAAGATTACATTCAAAAGTAAATTTTCACTACTAGATTTTTATTTTAGGAATAATAAACTTGTTTAAAGTCTATCCTACCATTCCAAAGATTTAATCTCACACCTCAGTGCCGCCGCAGGGTCAGTCAAAGAGGTGGCGATTAAACTGAGACAATCTCTCTCAATGATTAAGTTTCGAGAATCGAACATCTCACGGGTATCAGACATCCTGGGCCTTACTCATTAATTACCTTCCTTTTCTAGCCTAGATATTTCAAAAATATCCATAGAGAGTGTGACCTACTATATTAGATCTCAAAATACGCCCCGAGTATGCCGCCTCAGGGTCGGTCAGTGACTCAACGAGTACCCGAAATCCTATCCTTTCGGAGGCCAAGCCTTGAATTTTGATAGGGGTGAACACCACCCGCAGGGGGCCGGAATCAAAGCGGCTCGAGACGTCACCCTTCTCTCACGTGCTTGCACCTATAGTAGAGGCCGTGGGGTCGGCTGTCGCCTTCCCCGCTCCCACTCAATATTTTGAAAAAGTGGTGGGTTTACTAATTACGGTTTTGGTCTTGACAATAAGAAATAATAAATCAAAGTACTCCGAACAGGGTCGGTTATGTAGGCAAGCCTACGCCGTCTTATTCGTTGGAACATATGTGACAATTCAGGCTAATCCGGCAAGAGAAGCCCCGTTTAGCCCGAAGGCTTACCGGCTATGCTAAGTCTTGTCGAATTACTGTATCGTACATCACACGTGGAGGGGAGTCGATTGAGCCGAAGCTCGGTTGAACTCGCCCAACCATGGTTAGACCATTTCCGAACCCGTGTACAATGATTTTCCGATTTCTAAATTATCAACCAAAGCGCAATCTCGTTTCTGTTTAAGGTGGGTTCACCGAAAACTCAACGATTTATCTAAGTGGGATTCACCGAGAATCCATCACTAAAATCGTAACGATTGACAAAACCCGGTTCCTCGGTTTTAATAATTAGTTACTTATTTATTAACTACCACATATTAATTAAATAAGCTTTTTAACTAATTATACGAGTTATACATACCTAACTTATTCGAAATAAACTAGCTACATGTATGCATTGGAGTGGAATCATGATATGATGCATGTCATGGCAATTTTCCGGTTTCTATCACATAATTTCGATCATAGACGAAAAATAAACGGAAAAATTGAACACCGAGATGGATCGTTGGTACCCCCGTATCTAACCTATTAAAAAAAACACAAACCCTAACTAGGGTTTACTATTTTCTAATCTGATGCTGCTACTGCGTTTTATCGATGATCGGTCATCCAAACGAATCTTGATCGTCACGAAACTTTATGGACCTGTTCTTCACTCCTCCTGCTTCAATCTAACCGGTTGGATCGTAGTTTCAACGGTCCAATTTTCTCCAGAAATCCGCCGTTCCAACCGCCGCATCTGTTTATAACTGCAGCTCAGCAGTGTCTTCCTGGGGCCGATCGGGCATTGAGACAAAACCCGATCGACCTGAAATTTTTAGGGCTTGTTCATAACTCAATGATAGTCAATATGAACGGTCGGATCTTCGTTTTAAGGTTCCAAACTCTTCCAGAAAATCGACGAACTCACGGCTAGGGTTTTTATGGCTGCTGTGCTTTTCTGTTACAGCAGTAACTTTATTGCACCGATCCGATATCGAGACGGACTCCGATCGACACCGAATTTTGAGAGATTGATCATCAACTTTTATTCTTCATTCTGACCGGAGGGATTGTCGTTTCAACGGTTCAATCTCCAGGAATAAATAAAAAACGAACAGAGACAAAACAGATCTATTTCTAGGAAACTAAAATTACAAAATTTCTTATACTCATATAAGCGAATTTATATGAGTTTACAATAGATCTAACGAGTAAACAATATCAACACCAATCCATCTCTTCAACCACAACATATCAAAGCATTCATCATCATGATTTTCGAATTTTAAAAACGAAAAAAAAAAAAAACAATGCAATCTAAACATGCAATTTCCACTCCTAGATCAAAAATTCACATACTTTGATTGATAGATCAAAGGCTCTGCTACCACTTATAGGATGTAATATCGCCGGATGAATCATAGATCCACCCGATTACGCAGCGGAATGTACAAGATCTAGATCTAACAACCAAAATACATAAATAAATAGATCTAAACCTACGAGGGGGTTTAGATTGCTTACCGGTTTATTGTGAATAAACGTCTAGAACAATCTTCAATCCAATCCGAGCTAGTTGAGATCCTAGTTGAGAAGCCAAAGTCTTCTAACGTGTATCTCCAAGCACCACCAGGTGGATGGTGTTTCAAGCCGCCGGACCTCCTTGATATTGCTACCTTAGAAAAACCCGAAGTTTTCCTAAAACTCGAACCCTTAGTAAAATAGCCGAAAATTCTAAGCTATTTTACTCCCAAATTTCGTGCATTATGTCATGTGTATTGGGCTTTGGCTATAACTTTATATAGGAGAGAAATCCTACCTTCCAAGGCATTATTTAATTAATACAAAATCAATCAAAATAATCCTTTTCCTTAAATATATAAATCTAAAATATTCCTAAATTAATTAGGATATACAAAAGATTTTCTTTTCCTTAAATTATTTAACACATAAATAATTTAATCACATGTCTTATTATTTATTAAGAAAACTAATTTCTCAATAAATAACAATTAAAAAATGCGTCCCACCCTAAAACAAATTTAGGGCACACGCATGTTTCATTATTTTGGGCCGAGTCCACGAAAAATTTCTTTTCCATGTATTTAATTATCTAGTCCAACTAAACAATTAACACTACAAGAAAAAAGGGTTTTAATAAGGGTAGTTCCCGTCATTAAATATAGATTTCCCCTCGTTAAAGACATTTAATAAGGGGAAATCCCCTCTTACTACAGCCTCCACTGGTAAAGGTAACAATGACGGGATTACTATTCCTCTCATGAATTATATGACACTTTTAATGACGTATATTCCCGTCATTAAAAATTATTTTAATAGCAACCAATATCCTCATTATATGGTCATTTACCCCTCACTAAATCATGATTCAATGACAACAACTTCCCTCATTACATCGTAATGTTCCCCCTCATTAAATGGTAATGATTCAATGGCAAAATAACCCCTCATTATAGGTTCATTTACCTCTTATTAAATCATATGATTTATGACAACACATCCCATTATTATTGACATTTTGCCACATTAAATAATAACAATCAACAACAAATGCCTCTTCAAAAAAATTTGAAAATAAATGCCAATATTAACCGATGCAAGAAACTCTGTCCACCGTTTGTTCTACCAAACCTTGATGTGTGTTGAGGAAATTAATGTTTTTCAATGAACATGGAAAATAAAACTAAAATTAGAAGAATTCCTAGAGCTAAAAACATTGTGTCATCTCAAACCTTCTCTCAACATTCTTGTTCTTTTCAAGCTCTTTAGGGGTTAGCTGTTTCAATTCGGGGGCCTGATTAAAACTACCTGTCAAACAAAAGTCATTCCTTGGAAAGAACCAAACACTTACCCATATCATCATTGAAGAAAAATGAGAAAAATATATAACATTCTCAACCAAATATTACCTCTGCTTTGAAGGTTCTCTGATAATTTATAACCGATCCAACCAGCAAGTTCCTTCTCGTTCTTAATGAACCAATGACGACAAAAAAATTCTATAACAGTACACAAAAACATTGAATGAATCAAAATCACCATCTTGGAGGTCATGGTTAACTGTCAATAAGACACAAGTTTAACAAAAGTAATCATCAATCATGTTTCTACTTGTCAAACAAACCAACTTTAATAATCAAGCGCAATTACTATGAATTTGCCTCCTCGAACTAGATGACCTGGAAATAAGCAGCAAATATGTCATGCATTCTTGGATCTTCGTAATAAACGTGGAAACAAGCCAAGAAGAGTATGCAAACTAATGAACTAAGCAACTTTGATTACTCAAATGATTAAGAGAAAAAAAAAGTCGATCACTCTCATGCCTAAATTATTAACAAATACCAATCTAGAGGAGATATGTACTTTTTAACTCTTTTAAATCAACTAAACAACGAAACTAAACCATCAGATGTGAAGGAAACATACCAGCCATAGGCACATCTTTAGCTTAAACAAATATCAAACAAAAGAAAATAAAATTACAAGCAATGAAATTAATCGATAAACTGAACCAAGAAATGTAAGCAACAACATCAACAAAAGTAAAGCATTTCTTATATAAAAATTTGAACATACATGAAGTGGGTCATGACCATCAGCATCAAGATTTAATACCAAAAATACCATGATTTCATTGATTGTCTCAACATCCTTCAAAAATATTGATTAAAGTTCCTCAACAAACATCTGTACTGCTAAAATTGTTAGATAAAAAAGAGGGTAAATTTCACTATATAATATGGAAAGTGAATTCAAATCCAAGACTCATTCCAACTTTTATTCCATAACAAGCAAAAACAAGAAAAATACCAAATCCTGACCACTTCCTACTTTTCTATGAAAGTAAAATCTTTGATACAAGAAAAAAACGTTACAACACACAATAAAATGAAAAGCCTAACCCATAAACAACAATCATTTTATATCATCCATAACATTCTTAAAAGTTCTCTGCCTAGGAATCCTAAGAAATAGATCCAATCTAATGCAGGAAAATTCTGATTCATAAAACAATACCACAATCCAAACATGTATAGATAGAAGACACGAAAAAGGGAGTGAAGCACTTCAAATTCTAGAAAATTTCATAGGCAATCTGAATTACAAGTCAAAAAAAACAGTAAGCTAATAAACAAATAAAAAAAATAGTAAGCATTAATAATGTCTAGCACAGAATCTCAGTTCACTTAGCAATGCAAGAACAACCAATTAAAGTTCTCATAATGTACTCACATCTAGTAAACAGTCTATGTTTCAAAATCAACTCAGATTAATTAAGGAGATGATGTGAATTAATTCTCAAAACAGATACAACTCAAACACTAGACAGATTTCAGTTGATGGAACAAAGTAAATGTTCTTGTCCACCAACTCATAATGTTACTCAAATTCACATAATTAATCAACCACTTCGATTTTTTTATCAACTTCAGAAATACAAATCATAAGGAAATCATAGATGTAATAACATTTCAACTCAAGATAATCATGTCGTATTTCATGGATGAACTTAGATCAAGCACTGCATAAGATGCACACTGTCTTGTGGCATACATACAAGATACAAATTTAGATCTACAGGTTTTACATGTCCAAGAAATGTCTAAACATATCCTGGACAGACCCAAGGACACTCAGCACACAGCAAACAAGAATTTCACATCAGATGCAAGACCTGCACACAAACTAGACACCAGAAAGACTAAGACCTATACATAACAACAAGAACTCAGACTCAAGGACAGACCTCAAGATAGACCACAAGAAAACTGAGCTTACCTAAATAGACCAGACCAGACTGATTAGAGGACATGATAATACTCAAACCAGGCATACAAAACTTAGCCAATTTAGGAGGGTGAATATCTTCCACGTCCAGAGAGAGGAGATATGTAATAAGAGGAGACCGAGCTGACTAATTGTAGAGTGGAATCTTTCCTCCAACGGACCCCTCTCCTGCGCTTATAGTGCCCAAAGCATTTGGTAGGTAATATTGATGAAGTTACTGCAAAGGCTATAAACTTAGAAACGGAGAACAATTTGAAGAAATGACCCTAAATCTTTGTGTACTAACCCCTAATCGCTTGGTCTTATTATAAGATCGTGATTGGATCCGCATATGTTTGTTAAAGAGAATAATCTTCTCCTTTGAGAATAATCCAAAATGGAAGCCTCGTTTGTTCTTATTTCAACAAAAGAAGCACGGGCTTCTTCGTTAGAAGAGTTTTTGTTGCTGTGATCAAAGACGCAGTACCAAATATGCCCCTAGAAAGATCAGAAGTTGTCAGAGCTGTAATTGTACGTACTTGTAAAGAACTGAAACGAGACAACGGTAACCTTTTTCTTGTTTTAAGACGAGGCAATCAACCACCTTTTCTGTCTTTCGACTAGCCATGTGTGTGCAGTGGAGGAAGCAAACCGATATCGGATGTGTGCGCAAGAGCCTTGTTTACACTTTATTGCATGCTCAGTAGTATCCTGCGACTAGGAAAAAGTGATTCAGATTCATGTGATGTTGTTGTTTCGCTCGGCCCAACTGCTGACACCCCGCCTGCCAGATGCTCTTGCTGTGAACCTTTCCACTCCCTTTTGCAGCATCCACTAATTCGGAACTTAATTTTAAAGCCATATTTCGACCCGGACGTTTTCGGGATGCCGCTAATAACCAACGAATGGCAAGTGCTTGATGATATGAAAAATGTAACCGATTCTTTCCTTTCTTGGGGCTACTGGCCATCCGCCGGGAGTTTCGGGTTTAATACCGATATTTTATCAACAAATCTAATAAATCTAAGGATACATACAATTCCGAAGAATATGTGAGTAATTCATACACAGCGTCTCTTTCCTTTATCAATGAGACAGGACTCAAACACACAGCAAAACCTGAACAAGACCTGATGCAAGGTAAATAACCTAAAGCAAGGACAACACCTAATAGGCTGAAAATGAATAAATCTAGACAGGTCTTGTACTAAAAAGCGGACTTCTAATAACAGATGTAGACAGACGTGACTTGAACTAAGAATTCAAACCACACAAACAAAAACAAGAATGTAGATCTAGAAACCAACCTGGACAAACCGCACTTCAAGACAAGAATGCAAGACTAACTTAAACATATTCAGACCATAATTCAAGGTAGACAAAAGGCACCTTAACAGACTGAAAGTAAGAAAAACGTAGGAACAACTTGGAATAGACTAAAACACAAATTCTGAGACATAAAAAAGCAGCTTTGACTGACCTGGACAATCATAAACCAACAGCCATCAAGCAGAAACAAAACCAACATCAACACAAAACTCACCAATCCAGCTGACTGTCCCTTGTACAAGCTGAGAACCACATATGCAACTAGTTCAGGAAGTTACAAGGCTCAGCAAGACACTCAAAATAGACTCAGAGCTTGTCTTAATGCTGATTCAAAAAACCAAAACCTAACATACACATAATAGGCATAATGCAATCACATTTCTGATTTTAAAAAGTCGCTCCTCTCCCCGTTAGACCTTTCTACAAATGATAATTGAGGGAATCAATATATTGTAAATGGATAAAAATCTGTACCAATAATGATGTGGTAAGAGCTGAGCTATAGTAGTAATAAACATACCATACATCAATGTTGTAAGTTGAATTGGGAGTTGAAGAATGAGAAGGAAATGCACTATTGTTGCTACTACTCCATAAGCCTCGAGGAAATGCACTATGTTTCTTTACTCATTCACCCTGACTTTTAGTCGATCATCCCCATGAATCATGTGAGGGTGCACTTTGTAAAACACCATGGATGACATCATTTTCTTATCTGTTGGGATTCGCCATTTGAACCATATAGGGAAAATGATTAGTAACTAATTGTTCAAATGACCATGTTCAAGGCCCCTGTTGGAAATAAAATTTATGTTTTGATGATAATTCATCTTATTTGTTAAAATATTATCTTAACCCCATTGATGAAGTGCTGAAGCCAGCTGTTATAGTGGAAAGCTAAAAGATGTCTAGAACTGAATGTATAAGTTTTACTAGAGTCTGATATTTGTATAGGTTAGATCAGACAAGCACTGTAATTATTAGTGTCATAAAACTGAAAACTGGAAATCATCGAGACAAGCAAACTGACTCAGAATACACCTACATGAAACTGAAGAAGGTAAGTTCGCTGAGAGTTACAGACTCAATTGACTTATCTAAAAGATCGAAGAACTGAGGGTTCAAACTCACTTATTGAAGAATGAAGAACTGAGGGTTCAAACTCAGTTATTGAAGAATGAAGAATTGAGGGTTCAAACTCAGTTATGAAGATTACAAGTCGAGACTGTAAAGTTGGATTTCAGGCAAGATTGTGGTGACCTGAACTGACATTATGGATCTTGTATGAAGACCTAAGAATCATAAGGACAATGAATTCTTAGATGATAATGAATCATGGTGTACTCTGATTAAGTCAATTATAATCAGATGAAAACAGGAGTACTGATATTTGAAGAAGAGTAAAATCTCAGTTAATGCTTCAAGTCAGTTAGGAAACTGACAAAAGAAAAACTCAGTACAAAACTGATAAGGAAACTCAATTTTATAAGTCATCCATCCAACAAACTGAAAGTACAGTCGAACGTTGTAAAGAAAACAATTTCATTGGATGAGTTACTGACACAGCAGAACGGTCAGAAAATATAGCCGTTGCAAGATACACGTTGATACAATTCAAATTGAAGCCAGATGAACGTTGGACTTCACACTATAAATAGAAGACTTTGCACCAACAACAAAATATATAGAACAGAGCATATACAAGAATCAACAAGCAATTTTGTGCATCAGTCTATTCTATTTGAATTGCTATCATCTACGAACTATAACAAGATCATATCTAGTATTTCTTCAAGTGTTCAAGCTACAAAGAATTTATCAAGATTTCAACACTTTGAAGAACCACAAACAAGAATCAACTTATTGATTCTCAGCCCAACCTTGATTCTACATCAAAGGTTTTAGAATGTGAAGCAAACCGGGAAGGTTTCGCCAAGGACGATTGTGACAAGCGATCGGGTAGGCTCGTGCTTGTGGTGGTAGGCGGTGAAGGTGAAGGGCAATCCTACCCTCTAAGGACCATGGTTCAAGCATTTGAAGAGCGACAATTCTACCCGTTCTACAAATGTTTAGATAGTGAAGCTAGGGATTAGACAAGGACTATTGTTTAGGACTTTTTGTAACAGTTCACCTCAAGAAATTCTAGTGGAATTTTCCTCCGCACCACAGGGGAAGAGAGGACATACAAGATTACATCACCTGGAACCTCTATAATATCCGACTTATTTACTTTACGCATTTATTTATTTATTCAGCATTTACTTACAGCATTGTGATACTTGATTGTTATACTCCTCACAGTCACAACTGACATTCACCAGAATTCAGTTCACAACACTCAGTTTTCATAATAGAATAACAAGATCAAGAAAAATGCTAAAATCATATCCGCTGCCGGTTGACTCAGTTTCAGCTTAAGTCAGTTTGACTTAATCTCAGCTTTGTCAGCTTAACTCCACACAAGTTTTTAACTGAACCTTAATTTGCTTTAAATCCAGTTTTAGGGACAAGTTTATTCACCCCCCCTAAACTTGTGTTAGCCTTTCCAAGGGACCAACAATTGGTATCGGAGCAGTGTTTCTTTAACAAGATATTATTTGCTCTTTATCTCCTCTAGTTGTTCTTATTTGAAAGCTCAGTTTTCCAGTTAATCTACTGTCAGTCTTCACTCACTCACAATGGATAACAATCAATATGCAAGACAAATTCTTATGTGCAACATGGACAGATTTGACGAATATAAACGTCGTATGCAGGCATTTCTAGCAGCTACTCATGATGAAATGTTGGATGTACTCACTGATGGACCAATTCAAATCACTCATATGCAAACTGTTGGTGGAGATAAAGTTCGAGTTGCAAAACCCAAATCCGAATGGACTAGTGATGATCGCAAGCGAAACAATCTCAACAATGTTGCCATGGACTTTATCCTCAGAACTCTTGACAGCAACATGTACTTGAAGGTGAAATAATGTACAACTCGCCAAAGAAATGTGGGACAAACTTCGATTAGTTTGTGAAGGAACGAGATTCAATCAAGGAAAATAAAATTTCCGTTGCAAAACAAAAGTTTGAGAATTTCAAGATGAAATCGGAGAAACCATTGACCAAATGGAGACAACATTCGATGCTATCATGGATGAATAGATCTACTCAAGATTGAATACTCAAAGAAAGTCATCAACACAAGAATCTTGAAGGCATTACCAATGTCTTTGGAAGATGAAGGTCAACTGCTATGGAAGAATCCAGGAGACTTGATGTAGAAGATTCATTCAAGATCTTTTCGGATCCGAAAGCTTATGAATTCGGTGAAGATTTCACAACCACAAACCGCAATAATCAAAGCTCGGAAGAACCAAAGACCACAAAGACTTGCAACGGCATCAAATGAGATTCAAGAAAACTCATCTAACAATCTTCATGAATTGGATGAAATGGAAGAACAAATGGCTCTAATGATGAACGAGAATTCGAAGAATGAAAAGTGGACACCCAGCTACTCAAAAGTTCATCAAAAGGACTCCTGAGAAAAGAAAAGACGATGAATACCTCTGTTTCAACTGCAAGAAACCTGGACATTATAAAGCTGAATGTTCAGAACTGATCAAGAAAACTCCACCAAGAAGAGTTGGTAAAAGAGCACTCCTTGCTGGAGATGAATCAGATTATGAAGCTGGTACTGAAAGATTATCGGATGACACGGCTTTAATGGCACACATGGAAGATCCAAATGAGGTATGTGAATCAAACTCTAAATACTCTTCAGCTCAGATTTCCATGATAAATGCATGTTCTTCGACTGCTGACTCCAATCCAAAAAATCTAGAATTAGAAGAAACTCTTGATAAATCAGCTAGTAACCATACAAGCTGGTGATGAATCAATCAAAGCTGAGAAAGAAAGTCTAATTCTAGAAGTTGAAAGATTGAAGTATGAACTAAAAATGTTGAAACTGACTAAAACTGATAAAGAAAAGATTCAACATCGACTCTATCGCATCGAAGAAAGAATCGAATCGTTTACTCTATCAAGTTCAATTACTGGATTCAAATCAGGAAAACCATATGGAGACAAAACTGGTTTAGGATTTGATACACAGCAATCTTCAAAGAATGGAACTAGCAAAGCAGTTGGGCCTAGTACCAAAACTTGTATTAAGTTTGTAGGTGAGCAACTTCCACAAACCGAGAAAATTGCCGAACCAGTAAAGCCGCATCACACAGAAAAATCGAGTTTTCTAAGAAGACAACCGTATCACCAACAAAGGTAAATCAAATGGTAGATCAGCTATATCCAATGGAAACCGAAACGGCAAATCAACTGCGAGATCCACAAAAACCAATGAAGTCAGGAACCAGAAAAATTACAATCAAAATAAATCCAAGAATATCAATCATTCAAAGATTCACACATTTAGGGGGAAAGGAAGACTATATCCCACTGATGATGATTGGAATTTTACTGAATTTGTTAATAAAACTGATAATGACAATCATTCCAGACCGAAAACTTATCACAAGTTTCGGTCCAAAACTCAAGAGAGGACTAATCTCGGTTCTCGGCGATAAGTCACGAAGTACAAAGGTCAATCCATACCTCGGTACGAAGGAATGATGGTTATCACTCTAGCTTTAATAACGAAAATCAACATGGAAACAAATTTCGGTCGAAAGATTCGAGAAATCATATAAATAAGACACGGTCCGAACATAGATACTATGGGAGTGTGGCTTACATATATGAAAACAAGTGCAACAATATCCGAAGAATCCCAAAAGGATATATTCCCGAGTTGTACCGACAATCGACTCCCCATGGACCCAAACCGAGTTGGGTACCTAAAAACTTCTAATTTTCATGGCGGGATATATGGTACTTTGACGAGTTGTTGCTCTAGACACATGACAAAGAGCAAAGACTCGTCTCGCAATTTTATTGCAAAGGATGGACCAAAAGTCAATTTTGGAAGTAAAGATAAACCTGGTTACACCGGAGGTTTTGTCACCTTAATCAGAAATGGACTTACAATCAAGAATGTATCTTATGTAGAAGGACTACACTACAATCTACTCAGCACAAGTCAATTTTGTGATATGGGATACAAAGTTACTTTTGATAAAGAATTCTACGTTGTCATCAGCGAATCAGCTTATCAAGTTGTCCTAGCCGGAAGAAGAAAGGAAAACATGTATGTGGTAGATTGGACAACTGCCGTAGCTGAAACTTGTTTGCTCGTGCATACCAAATCAGAAATCAGTTGGCTATGGCACAAGAAACTTGAGTCATCTCAATTTTGATGACATCAACACACTTGTTAAGAAGCAGCTAGTCATTGGACTACCAGAGATATCATATAAGAAGGACAGCTTATGTGATGCATGTCAACAAGGAAAACAAACAAAAGCAAGTTTCAAGACCAAGTCTCGGCATTCAACAACCGGACATCTAGAATTGCTACACATGGATTTATTTGGACCTATTACACCAATTAGTATCGGTGGAAAGAAATATACATTGGTGGTAGTAGATGATTTTTCAAGATATACTTGGGTAATCTTTCTAACCAAGAAAAGTGAAACCAAGCAAAAGCTCACGAGAACTTCTCAAGAGACTTCGAATCGAAAGGAGTTTCGGTTGTGAAGATAAGATCGATAAAGGAACCGAATTCCTCAACGGTGTGATTATTGAATATTGTGAAGAAAATGGTGTTTTACACCAACTTGTCACCACAGAACACCACAACAAAATGGTGTAGGCCGAAAGAAGAAAAACAGAACACTCAAAGAAGTTTGGGAGGACTATGATCTCGTGAAGCTAAACTACCCGAAAGATATTGGTCGAAGCGAGTTAACACGGCTTGTTACACTCGTAACGAGCTCTCATGAACAAGAGACATGAGAAGACTCCTTATGAAATTTGGAATGGAAGAAAACCAAATGTTTCATACTTCCATGCTTTTGGAAGCAAATGTTTCATACACAATAATGGAAAAGATCAACTGCACGTTTTTCAACCCAAAGCTGATGAAGGAATTTTGCTAGGATATTCAAGTGTCAGCAAAGCTTTTAGAGTACTAAATAAAAGGACACTCAGGCATGAAGAATCAATACATGTAGTATTTGATGAACCAAACTTCCCTGGTGAAACAACTGAAGACCGACCAGAACCAGTTTCTCAGTTATCAGTCACGCCAGAACCAGTTTCAGTTGACGTTGGAAGACTACAAATTTCGGAATGTTCGATCAAGATCGACCTCGGTTTCCAATTGCTCAACAACTTGAACAACTTCATTCGATTCGGTTGAACAAGTTCAAGAACCGATTTTTGAAGAATCGCTTGAACAAAATGCAAATCGGTTGATACAAACTCACACACATCAATGGATGAGAGATCACCACGAAGAACAAGTTATTGGTGATACTCAAGTTTGGAGTTTGAACAAGACATCAACTAGATGCAATGATTGCATGCTTTCTATCTCAATCGAACCTAAAGAAATTGAAGAAGCCTTGAAAGATCCAGATTGGATATTAGCTATGCAAGAAGAACTCAATGAATTCGAGAGAAATCAAGTGTGGGAATTGGTAGATAAACCAGTTCATGTCAATATCATTGGAACCAAATGGGTTTTCAGAAATAAACTTGATGAAGATGGGAACATCATCAGAAACAAAGCCAGACTTGTAGCCAAAGGATACTCTCAAGCAGAATGCATAGACTTTGATGAAACTTATGCACCAGTTGCAAGACTAGAAGCAATCAGACTCTTTCTTGCTTATGCAGCTCACAAGAAATTCAAAGTTTATCAGATGGATGTTAAAAGTGCGTTTCCAAATGGAATTCTTGAAGAAGTATATGTTCAACAACCACCCGGATTTGAAATCAAAGATCAAGCAGATAAAGTTTTCAGACTAAGGAAAGCTCTTTATGGACTGAAACAAGCACCAAGAGCTTGGTACGAAACTCTATCTCAGTTTCTAGTGGATAATGGATTTATCAAAGGAACAATCGACAAAACCTTATTCAGGATGAAGAATGGAGAAGATACTCTACTTGTTCAAATTTATGTTGATGATATCATTTTTGGATCAGAAAATGAACAGTTATGTGAGAAATTTGCAAGTTTGATGAAAAGAAAATTTCAGATGAGTATGATAGGAGAATTAAATTATTTCCTAGGATTGCAAGTTAAACAATTAGCTGATGGAATTTTCATTCACCAAACCAAATATATAAGAGAACTTATCAAAAAGTTTGGTATGGAGAAATCTACTGGAATTTCTACACCAATGGGGACCAACATCAGATTAGATGAAGACTAAGAAGGTAAAGATGTTGATCAAACACTCTACAGAAGGATGATTGGAAGCTTACTCTATCTTACAGTAAGTAGGCCAGACATATCTTTTACTGTCGGTGTATGTGCAAGATTTCAGTCAAGACCAAAGGAAATTCATCTCACAGTTGTGAAAAGAACTTTGAAATATCTGAAAGACACAGATAGAGTTGGAATTTGGTATTCAAAAGAAGGAGAATTCAAGCAGATTTCGTATTCAGATTCAGACTATGCTTTGGATGCAAAGTGGACGTAAAAAATCACATCGTGCACATGTCGATTATTGGGAAATAGACTTGTGTCATGGTTTAGCAAGAAGCAAAACTCAATCTCAACTTCAACAGCTGAAGCTGAATATATAGCAGCTGGAAGTTGTTGTGCTCAAGTTTTATGGATCAGACAGCAATTAAGAGACTATAGGATAGAAGAAAGAACAGTTCCCATAATGTGTGATAACACAAGTGCAATTGCAATTACTGATAATCCATTTTTACACTCAAGGACAAAGCACATTGATGTCCGTCACCACTTCATAAGAGATCATGCGAGAGAAGAAGGATATAACGAGCTTCTTTATGTACCTGCGAAGATCGGTTGGCGAGATATCTTTACAAAGCCATTGGACAAAGAAAGATTTGCCAATTTAAGAACCGAGTTGGGAATAATTAAAGTCGGTTAAGTCGGTTAAGCCGAGATTCATCAAGGGGATTAATCTTTGTTATGTTGGGTGCGCTCACTTAACGATTAGTCATTGACATCAACAATCTCAAACTGACAAACTGAAGAATTTGACAAAACTGAATAATTTGATGGAACTGAATTATCTCTAGCAGACCTTAGCATCTCTTTTCATTACCCCAGTCAAATTTAGTCAAAGGTTGATAAGATAGAATCAACAGCGGTTATATCGCATTAAATTACCACAGTTCTTTTTGTCAGAATTTTGTGTGTACACCCTACGATTGTCAGAACAGTACACGTATCGGTTATAAAAACCATCATGGAAATTGAAAAGTTGTACCACTCAACCGCCAGAATATCCTACCTATTTATTCAACCTCCGTTCACACTATTCTCTATCAAAATTCAAATTATTTTCAGAAAGCAAAATAGACTCTTTGCAACCCTCTCTTTCAAAAATCAAATTTTTGTGTTCACACTCAAATATGGCCACTTCAGATGATTCGAAAGACAAACGATTGATCACAGAGCTGGATGAACTAACACTTGAAATGTATGAAGGTATGTGTCAAAACACCTTGTTAGCCAGCTTTGTACGAGATAAAATCGAAAAACAACCAGGATTGAACAACATTCTCAAGTTAGTTTCAAAGAAAAACGAGATGTGGAAGGCATTTTGCAATTTTGGCAAAATATGCGATTAGTCAGAGCATACTTGTAAAAGCGTGAGGCGGGGCTGAGGCGTGGCATGGGCGCCCCACGCCATGGCGCCATGGCGCACGCCATGGCGGCGCCATGCATGCAAGGCGTGCAATAAAGTCGTTTTTTGGCCCTTTAGATTATAACATATATAAAAGTCAACAAACAAGATCACATAATGTCATCTAAACATGTTTTAAACTTTTAACACACAAAACAAGTACTACCGAATACCGATAAACTATAGTTAACCAATCAACCAAAAGGTTTCCGGTTTCAAAAGTTTTAAACGAATCTAATAGACTAATACTAGTACTAGAGTTCACAAAATGACATAAAAGATAGGCATTAGCCATTAGGAAAAACAAGTTTCAACTTTCAAGGAATCATCGGTCATCACTCATCATGATCACTAACAAGCTCCATCGGTCCCGTCCCCTCATCACTATTCTCCCCATCCACTCTTTCATCAATGTCGTGTCATCATCATCCGAAACAAATGGGTCAACATCAAGATGATCTTGTATATCATCTTCGCATATCATAATCTTCAAATTCTTCTTCACTCTCTTCATCCACTAGTTGTAGTTGTGATCGGGAAACTCGGCCTCCTCTTTTGCCTTTGCCTTTGCCTTTGGATGATGAAGCGAGAAGCGAGAGGTGCGTTTTGAAGCCGGTTGTTTACCCCGACTCCGACTCCGAGTTTGTCTTTCTTCTTCTTCAATCCCCGAAGCCTCCACAAAATCCCTCAAAGTCAATCCATCTCCTCCAAACTTCATCATCAAGAATATTTTCATTTCCTGCATCTCCAAATCATCCACTCATCATTACTTGTCATCAATGTTCCTCAACTTTATTGGATCCCTTTTCCGCATGCTTGCGGCATTAATTTTGAGCATTTGGTTGTACTTCACGTACACCAAATCCCGTAATCTATCGTGTCTAAGCCTCGCTCCTTTTCTTTGAATGAATCCGTGTCACATTTTTCAAAGTGAGTATGTAAACTTTAATTGGTAAAAAATTACATGTTTACAACCATCTACTCACATGCTCAAAAATGCTCCAATTCCTTTCGCAACTTGATGCACTAGCAGTGAGGTTTAGAATCCGGATAGCAAACTTTTGCAAATTTGGTGCACCAACACCAAATGTAAGCCACCATTGCGCTGAAAAAAAAATGCATTAGTCTTCTTGGCATTGGAGATTTGGAGTAAAGTTTTACTAAAAGATTTAAAGAAAAAAATGGTTACCGACCGGGTGTCATCCTATCCTCATCCTCGCCCTTATTCCTTGCTCGAATAGCCATTTGGGATCCAAAAAATGATTCTGCTAATTTATATAATGCCAATTCTCCCATGATCTTGTTTTGAAGTTCTTCGTTATCAATCAATCTATCAAAGCATTTAAAGACCCCTTCCATGACTTCTGTGTCGCTTTCAATTTCCGGATTATGATAGTAAAAAAAGGGGTTAAAATAATAACCCGCAGCATGTAATGGATGATGAAGTTGATCATCCCACCTTCGATCAATAATGTCCAAAGCTTGTTGACATTTGTCCGGGTCATTGTTGAAGGACTTAAGAATTGCTTCTTTGGCTCTATCCATTGCTTCATAAATATAACCCATAGAAGGCGTCTTTTCATTATCGCAATGCGAAGAACCGTCACCAACGGGGCCATCAATTTTAAGATGTAGGTCACATTATTCCAAAAAGAAATCTGAAACACGGTATCCCTTATCGCCTTGCCCCTACTATCTTTGGACCACATGTTTTTTGACCATTCTTCAGATACAAACATTTTCCTCAGATCCCGTCGCCGTCTTTGAAGGCTTTGTAAAGTAAGAAAGTTTGTAGCAAAACGGGTAATTCCATGTTTGGCCAACTCCCCGTCGTTGGTGAATGTTCTCATCAATGCCAAAACACTTGGATGACCATAAATAAAAGTAACTAGAGCACCCGCTCTAGTTATGGTCTTGTTTATAATTGGTATTTTACCAATATCTTCCAACATCAAATCTATGGAATGAAAGCGACACGGGGTCCAAAAGAGATTCTTTCTTTTATTTTGTAGCATCTTCCCGATGAAAAACATTTCAATTGTAAATGTCGGATGTTGTCATAAGTAAAGTAGACTAGTAAGTAAGTAAAGTAACTAAAGAAATTAAAAAAATATACCAGCTAAGACATAATTGCTGCCATTATCCGTGACCACTTGCAGCACATTCTTTTCTCCAACACGCTCCACAAAATCATCAAGAAAATGAAAGAGCAAAGTCCCTGACTTGACAGTGTTGGAAGCATCAAAGGACTCCATGAACATCGACCCTTTGGCATTATTAACTATGATGTTGATCAATGTTCTACCCCTCCTATCAGACCATCCATCGATAGAATTGAACAACCATACTTTTCGCCACTTACATTCTCTTTCAATAAATCCTTTGTATATTGAACTTCATCGTTAAGGAAAGGTACCCTCGCTTCATGACATGATGGTGTCTTCAAATTAGGTCCATACTCACCAATGGACTGCACCATTTTCTTGAAAGCCTCCAAATTTAAAACATTAAAAGGGATCATACCATGATAAAGGAAGCGACAGATATCGCGGCAAACTCTTTTTCTTGCTTCTTTGTCATAAGCATCTACTATGCTTGTTTGTCTTGCCGTCGCATGTGCTTTCTTTTTAGTAACGAAAAGGTCCATTGGACCTTTTTTATTAGACTTTGCTTGGGTGGTTTTATGTCTACTACCACCAATACCACATTCTTGCACATCTACCGCATCTTCTTCATCATCCGAATCATCAAAAAAGTTAGCCTTTCTTTTGAGGGCATATTGTTCTTCCAATGCTTTTTCCTTTTCATTCTTTCTTTCCACCATACTTTGCATTATCTCTTCTCGAACATCTGATGGACACTTGGTGCATTTTGTAACACCAACACCCACACCGCCAACTAGATGTTTCTTATGGCGAGAGATGCCTCCATTCGTAGTTTTATCACAAAACTTGCATGTAACCGAGTTTCTATCTTTAATATTTTTCAAATATGCATATTTCCAACCAATATCCTTTCTATTTGCTACGGATGAATCGGATGATTGCTCTTCCCCAGCCATATCTTATCTACCAACAGTACCAAGTACCAACATTGTGAAGAAAAGGGAAGTGGTCAAATTGTTATTTATTAGTAAGTAAGTAAGTGAACTAAACTACCAAGTACCAAGTAAATGATTAACCATAAGGTCCATAACAATGATAACATTAACAATTTAACACTATAACTTTACATAATTACATTCTATTTGGAGCCTTAAAACTTTTCATGGCAAATAAACAGCCACATACACAAATAAAACACATCAAATCCATAGACTACTAAGTACTAACAAACAAAGATCACTAGTTCACTACTTAAAGTTTTAGAAAATCAAACAAACAAAACAAAGATCACTACTTTGAGTTTTTGACAATGATTCAATTCATACAGTCATACTTTCAGTAAAAGAAATTATAAACATGTTTTTCAACTCCATAATCACATAAATAATAAACTACTTAACACAATCATGTGTAAAAAAAAAATAAAAAAAATAAAAAAAATAAAAAAAAAACCGGGAAAAGGCTGCTGCTGAAAAACTCCATAATCACATAAATAATAAACTACTTAACACAATCATGTGTAAAAAACGATTTAAAAAAAAAAAAAAAAAAAAAAAAGTTGAAAACGCTGCTGCTACCTGAAGCCGAACGCCGAAGCCGCGAATAGACCGCCGGTAAGTATGAGAAGAAGGAGAAGAAGGAGAATAAGTAAGGTTTTTTTAATTATTAGGATTTTTTTTTTTTTTTTTTACTCCATGCCCATGGAAGAAGTCAAGAAGGTCGCATTTTTTTTCTTAAGGACTGGAAGAGCAGCGGGAAATGAGAGGGAATGAAGAGAATAGAGATAGTTGACTAGGTTTTATGTTATTTTTACATGGTTTGACGTTTTTACCCTTCATTTTCTATGGCGCGCCACAAATCACGCCTCACGCCTTGCACGCCTTGCACGCCATGGCGCCGCCATGGACACGCCTCACATTTTCTGCGCCACAGAGTATACCATGGCGTCACAGCCCCGCCTCACGCCATGGCGCGCGCCTCACACGCCATGGCGCGCGCCTCACACGCCATGGCGCGCGCTTTTACAACTTTGAGTCAGAGACTCCTTGATAACTACAGTTCGTGGAGATCGCATTGTTCTCAATGAAAGAGTCATGAGGTCACTCTTTGGCTTCGCAAATACAACAAAGAACTTCTACAGAGTTAGCCACTCTACCATTGAAGAAAGAAGCTTTTCTGGCAAATATTACTTCGTCTACAGAACCAATCGAACCTGGTATTCATGTCGACAAAATCAAGCCGGAATTTGGAAATCTCAGCAGATGGCTCAGCAAACACGTCATTGGAAAATCCAAAGGAATTAATATACTTTCGGAAGAAAATGTTTTGCTGATGAACATAATCTGGGATAATATAGAATTTAATTGGGCAGGTTATATAGTCAATCAGTTCAAGAAGCAACACTTAGCTGAATTAGAAAGTGTGAAATGAGCTCAAGCTGAAGGACAAGTAACTGATGGCAGATTCCGACTGAAGAAGACTCTTAGTGAAATCATTCAGTTTTATTTAGAAAGAATTAAGGAATGGAAGCAAGCAAGGCAAACTGCAACAACGAAGGAAATCACAGAAACAACTTCCCAACCTAAAGCAAGTCAGACAACTGTGTCTCAGCAGGAAGCTGAACACAAAGGGACTAAGCGAAAAGCTGAATCCACAGAAGGAAGATCAGTTGTAAGATGTTTGTACCCTAAAATCTCAAGTGAGAAAGCACCAACTGAGGGGGAACAACAACATCAATTGACAACTGAAGTTACTCAAGAGAATTTCACTGCTGACCATACTTCTCGTATACAACAAAGAATCGATTCAAAGAATCGGCACCGGTCTTCGAAGCTGACAAAATCATTAAGCTGATGAAAATGAAACTTCAACCAGAAGATTCTCGAGATGTCAGTTTACAGAATGAAGAAAACTTACTCTTAGAGAAATTGGAAGCTAGAGATCTTTACTCTCTGTTTCCTATTTCAAAATTTCTTGACAACTGTTTCAAAAGATTTACCGAACTAGCAAAAAGAAGAGAATCAGGCACATCATCTAAAGACAGTTCAAAGAAAAAGGATGATGATGACCATGATAAGTCAAGAAAAGAAGCTGATGATACTAAGTTTTGCAAACAGTCACTCAATCTCAACCTCTAGCAACGCAAACTGTACCATAGCAAGAAGGATTGCCAGTTGGAAATCAGACAACTGACAATCAGCAAGCAGCTGATGAAATCAGACAACTGATGGTTATTGCTGATAATAATCAGGATAAGGATCAAATAGAATCTACATATGATCCCTCTGATTTTCTATCTAAGGATGAATTGGCCAGAGTTCATGAAAACTTGAAAATTGTACTCAGTCAGAGAGATACACGAATGGCCTTTTATCAAACATCTCTGGATATCTTGATTATAGAACTAGAATCGATGTTTCGCTTCATGCAAGACTACGGATGATTCACAAATCAAGTTCAAGTTCTGCTTCAGAGATTGTGTTACTCAAACAACAACTCGAAGATTCAACCGCAGTAGATAGAGAAACTCATGCTCAAGCTCATTGGCATATAAATCAAAGATATCTACGGGTTAGAAACTCGGCTTAAAGAAGTACTTGCTTCTCAAATGACAGATTTCGAAGATCAAAAAGCAACCCATGCCCTGGTAGATCAGTTATATGATGCCAAAAAGGGAGAAGCTGAAGAAGAAAAGCTGAAATTACTTGGAGAAATGAAGCGAATTGAAGAAGAATTACAAAGATACAGATCATATCCTAAATTTTTGAAGAAAGAGTTAACTGATGATCAACTTATTGAAAAATACAATCAACCTGGAGACCGAAGAGTTACTCTTACAAAGGATCTGTGGACACAGTTTATCAAAGATTACAATCCTATTAAAGCCAAGTACAAGGACGAAACATTTGAGGAATCCTTGAACTACTTTCTCGTCGATATTTACTCAAAGCAAAAAATTGCACAACATAAGAAGAATCAGAGGATTGATGATAAACTGAAGACTAAAGACAAGACTGAACAAATGAAAGCCGATCTAGTAGAATTTGAAAATTACTACTTGAAAGACTCGAGCTTACCCAAGCTAATTCAATGGAGAAGATGGAAAGAAAGTAGTCAAGTTGACTACAACAAGACCTTTTCAAAGGAAGACTCCAAGCTTGAAGAAGATTTTCGCTTGTATGACAAAGCAAAAGATATGACTCAGTCATGCAAAAAGCTAAGAAGAAGCTTAGTCTTTAATCACGGTTATTTGAACAAAATGTACTTATCCGAGTTTTTGCTCATTCTAATGAAAACCGAGTTTTCCGCTTTTACATTGTTTTGATCTTTAAGATTTTCTTTTAGGGAGAGTTTTGGCATCATCAAAAAGGGGGAAATTGTTGGAAATAAAATTTATGTTTTGATGATAATTCATCTTATTTGTTAAAATATTATCTTAACCCCATTGATGAAGTCTTGCCAACCGTGCATTTGTTATAGTGGAAAGCTAAAAGATGTCTAGAACTGAATGTATAAGTTTTACTAGAGTCTGATATTTGTATAGGTTACATCAGACAAGCACTGTAATTATTAGTGTGTCGTAAAACTCAAAACTGAAAATCATTTAGAAAACTGGAAATCATCGAGACAAGCAAACTGACTCAGAATACACCTACATGAAACTGAAGAAGGTAAGTTCGCTGAGAGTTACAGACTCAATTGACTTATCTAAAAGATCGAAGAACTGAGGGTTCAAACTCAGTTATTGAAGAATGAAGAACTGAGGGTTCAAACTCAGTTATGAAGATTACAAGTCGAGACTGTAAAGTTGGATTTCAGGCAAGATTGTGGTGACTGAACCGACTTTATGGATCTTGTATGAAGACCTAAGAATCATAAGGACAATGAATTCTTAGATGATAATGAATCATGGTGTACTCGATTAAGTCAATTATAATCGAGATGAAAACGAGAGTACCGATATTTGAAGAAGAGTAAAATCTCGAGTTAATGCTTCAAGTCGGTGAGGAACCGACAAAAGAAAAACTCGGTACAAAACGATAAGGAAACTCGCTTTATAAGTCGGCCATCCAACAAACCGAAAGTACGGTCAAACGTTGTAAAGAAAACAATTTCATTGGATGAGTTACGACACGACGAACGGTCGAAAAATATAGCCGTTGCAAGATAGACATTGATACAATTCAAATTGAAGCCAGATGAACGTTGGACTTCACACTATAAATAGAATACTTTGCACCAACAACAAAATATATAGAACAGAGAATATACAAGAATCAACAAGCAATTTTGTGCATCAGTCTATTCTATTCGAATTGCTATCATCTCTGAACTATAACAAGATCATATCTAGTATTTCTTCAAGTGTTCAAGCTACAAAGAATTTATCAAGATTTCAACACTTTGAAGAACCACAAACAAGAATCAACTTATTGATTCTCAGCCCAACCTTGATTCTACATCAAAGGTTTTAGACTGTGAAGCAAACCGGGAAGGTTTTGCCAAGGACGGTTGTGACAAGCGATCGGGTAGGCGTGCTTGTGGTGGTAGGCGGTGAAGAGGCAATCCTACCCTCTAAGGACCAGTGGTTCAAGCATTTGAAGAGCAGCAATTCTACCTGTTCTACAACTGTTTAGATAGTGAAGCTAGGGATTAGCCAAGGACTATTGTTTAGGACTTTTTGTAACATTTCACCTCAAGAAGTTCTAGTGGAATTTTCCTCCGCACCACAGGGGAAGAGAGGACGTACAGGATTACATCACCTGGAAACTCTATAATATCCGCCTTATTTACTTTACGCATTTATTTATTTATTCAGCATTTACATACAGCATTGTGATACTTGATTGTTATACTCCTCACGATCACAACCGACATTCACCGAATTCGAGTTCACAACACTCGCTTCATAATAGAATAACAAGATCAAGAAAAAGGCTAACATCATATCCGCTGCCGGTTGACTCAGTTTCAGCTTAAGTCAGTTTGACTTAATCTCAGCTTTGTCAGCTTAACTCCACACTTGTTTTTAACTGAACCTTAATTTGCTTTAAATCCAGTTTTTGGGACAAGTTTATTCACCCCCCCCCCCCCTTCTAAACTTGTGTTAGCCTTTCCAAGGGACCAACAGCCCCAAAAATAGAAAACTTTAGATTGGATCTCAACATCAATGCAAGACCACCTGCTACAGAAAAGCTAGATGTTCTTTTGTGATTAGAAACTGAATGTATGTAGGGGCTTTGGATCTTACTTTATTATCTCTCCTACAAGAGACATAGGTTGGTAGGATATGGAAATCAGAGTGGAAGATCATGTCGTTTCAACAACATCCCTCACTTAATGGTGCACTTCTGAGGAAGAGCTGAATCAACTAATCGTCGGAACGGTGATGAATCTTCAGTGGTGTTGATGATGTAGGCTGGGTAGTGAAAGGTCCAACGTGCTGGCTAGTGGCTGCACAATATAATTAAGGTTAAGGAGAAGGAGCATTAGCAGCCTATTCAACTTGTGAAGGATTAACAAGTAATGATAGAAACCTTCAAAATATCTTTTTCTGCTATTGTATGTAAAGAACATATAAAAGTAGCATGACACAATGTCTTCACTCAGACATTGAGATACAACTGTCTCCTTTAAAGTAGTGGCCACTTAGCCAACAAAGTGCACCATATTTAACTCCTGAAACAACTGATCATGGTAGTGTATTGTCTAAATACAAAAATAAATAATTTGATGATAGAAAAAAGGCATAAACAATTTAAAAAGGCTGGAAAACATAACCCAAAAAAATATCAAACGCTTGCCAAAGCTTGAATATTATATAAGGCAAAAATAATATTACATAAGGCAAAAATGCATATCTTCTGTAAAATATTTTGAGTAACCCTAGAAAATTCAACTAAATGTATGATCAAATATCTTGCTTACAGAAAACAAACCTTTATTTCTCAAGTTGTACTCTTAAAATCTTAAAACCACCGGATCCCGAATGTACTCTCCTTTTGTATTGACAAATGAAATGAATATTTGGGTTGAGCTTCTTATTGATAGTGAATAACATATCCTAATAAAAAGTTCAAATATATTTTAACAGATTTACTTCAGAGAGTCATGTATCTAAGTGTTGACATGTAACAAGAGCTAAAGCATGAGTGGGTTAGTGTAATGCAATTTATTATGGACAACACGCATTCTTTTGTAGAGTAAAACAATTAGAAGTGGAAGTGTAAACCTTGAACGACACTCATTTCTTTATCAACATTGCCCTGCATCTCACGGAGAACTGCGAATTCTTCCTCCATTCATCATCTCATATAATTGCTGCAAAACATTCAAATCCAAGAACAATCTGAATACACACCCAGATTACAACAAAAAAATACAATAAATCTATACCTCTACATAATAATCTTGAATAGCGAAGTGGCCAAGCAAAAACAAATCTATACCTCTACATAACAATCTTGGTTAGTAGAAAGCTCAGAAGGAATGACATCTCTAAACCAAATCAAAAATCGATCCAAGTCGTCTTCTAGTTGGTTGTCTCCACGATAATTTTCCTTCAATTCAAGGCTGTCTGCGATATCTTTTTAGAACGATCGATGAAGAAGATGAAGCACCTCCATGACCAGGGGATAACAACAACGCTTTGGCTTCTTGGTCTACTTCGACGGACTTAGTCATCTTCCTCAGGAATGAGAGTGATTAGGGTTCTAACATCCACCGGTGGCGGCAGTTTTCCAGTGAGACCGCGGGGCAGAAAAGTTTGAGAATATGTGAGGTTATAAAATGACTGTTTTATTTTCTAAGTGAGAAATGATATGGGATTTTTTGTAATTTTGATAAATTTTAGGATAAATTTATGAGATAATAAGGGGATATTTTTAGACAGATAACTTTATAAAAAAAAATTATATCAACAATAAGGGTATTTTGTTATAAAAAATAGGGGTAAGGGTCTAAAAGGACACAAAATAAACTTAATTAGGCAAATAGGACACTAAAGAATCTTATTTGGTTATAAGGACACAAATTAAATAAATAGACTCAAATACCCTTAATGAAAAAAATAATAATAAATAAAAAAAAAAAAAAACTGGCGCTTGTGATAAAAAAAATGCGCATTTTTTTAATTATTTTTTTCAAAAGAACGCTGAACGTTGAGGGCTTTTTCTTTTCTTTTTTTTTTTTTTTTTCTTTTTTTTTTTTTCTTTTTTTTTTTTTTTTGTTTCAGGTGCTGAATGGTTTTTTTTTTTTTTTATTTTTTTTTTATCCGATGTATTGACCATCGCGATATAATGACCACCCCCGATTCAGTGACCACCGCGACGCATTGACCACCACGATACATTACACCGTGACGTATTGACCACCGCGACGCACGACGTCATCCCGATGTATTGACCACCACGGTGCATTGACCACCGCGACGCACGGCGCATTGACCAGCGTGATGCATTGACCACCGGGATGCAGTGACCACCCCGATGTAGAGACACCGCGGCGCACGACGCATTGACCACCGTGATGCATTGACCACCCCCATGCAGAGACACCGCGATGCAGAGACAGCGCGATGAAGTGACACCGCGATGCAGACACAGCGCGATGAAGTGACACCGCGATGCAGAGACACCACGATGTAGAGGCACCGCGATGAAGTGACACCGCGATGCAGACACCGCCATGCAGGAACACCACGATGAAGTGTCACCACGATGCAGAGACACCACGATGAAGTGACCACCCCGATGCACTGACACCGCGATGAAGTGACCACCCCTGATGCAGAGACACCGCGATGCAGTGACCACCCCCGATGCAAAGACAGCGAGATGCAGTGACACCCCCGATGTAGAGACACCGCGATGAAGTGACACCGCGATGCAGAGACACCGCGATGTAGAGGCACCGCGATGCAGAGACACCGCCATACAGGAACACCACGATGCAAAGACACCACGATGAAGTGAAAACCCCGATGCAGAGACACCGCGATGTAGTGACCACCCCCTATGCAGAGACACCGCGATGCAGTGACCACCCGCGATGCAGAGACATCGCGATGTTATAACATTTGACAATGCAGAGACACCGCGAGTCCGCGATGAAGAGACACCGCGATGCAGAAACACCGCGATGAAGTGACATCGCATTGCTAGAGACACCGCGATGCAGAGACACCATGATAAGTGACACCGAATTACAGAGACACCGCGATGCAGTGACATGTGAAGATGATGTGACATATGACGATGCAATGACATTTTATGACATTTGACGATAAAGTGACATGTGAATTGGGCTACTCGTGAGCTACTCGTACTTGACTCGCAAGATAGTTTGACTCGATTCGGTTTGTTTGAGTTCAAACTCGAGTCGAGCTAATCGAATAATTAACCTAGCCGATCTCGAGTTTTATAATATAGTAATCGAATACCTCGCGATCTAATCGGGCTTCATTAAATAAATATTTAAATAATTATATTTATTAGATTTATAATAAAATATTGTTTTTTATAATTCAAAAAAGTATTATTCGAGTTGAGCAGTAGACGAGTCGAGTTCGATCTTGTTATATTTTATTAAAAATAAATGAATTCTAAGAAAATAATAAAGCATATGAGCCGAGTCGAGATATATCAAGTACTTACCGGCAATCCCACGATGTAGAGACACCGCGATGAAGTGACACCGCGATGCAGAGACACCTCGATGCGGAGACACCGCGATGCACTGACTATCGCGATGCAGTGACCACTGTGCGATGCATTGACAACCGCGATGCAGAGACATCGCGATGCAGTGCCCACCGCGATGCATTGACCACCGTAATGCAGTGACACCCTTGATGCATTGACACCACGATGCAGAGACACCGCGATAAAATGACACCGCGATGCAAAGACACCGCGATGCAGAGACACGACGATTAAGTGACATCGTGATGCAGAGAAACCGCGATGCAGTGACCACCCCCGATGCAGAGACACCGCGATGAGACAACTCGATGAAGTGACACCGTATTGTAGAGACACCACGATTCAGAGACACCGTATTGCAGTGACCATCGCGATGCAGAGACACCGCGATGCAGAGACACCACGATGCATAAACACCGCGATTACGGAGACACGCGATGTAGTGGCACGCGATGCAGAGCACGCGACGATGACCACCCCCGATGCAGATACACCGATGAAGCGACACCACGACCAACCCGACCGCGACGCATACCTCGATGAAATGACACCGCGATGCAAAGTGGCCATCGAGATGCATTCACCACCGTGATGCGGTGACCACCCCAATTCATTGACCAGCGCGATTCATTGACCACCGCGATGTATTGACCATCCCGATGCAGTGACCACCTCCGATCAAAGATGACCACCGCGATGCCTTGACCGCCTCCGATCCTTTGACCACCGCGATGCATTGGCCACCCCCACTGCCGAGACACCGCGATGTAGTGACCATCCTCGATGCAGCGACCACCGCGATGCACTCACATTTGATGATTCGACACCACGATGATATTCGATAATTTTCCGACTTAATTGCAGAAAAATCGATTTCTTTTTTTTTTTATAAAATCGACTTCAAACGATTATATCTTTTAATATAAAACTACTATTACTCGTTCCTAAGGTCTCGATAAGCATCAGACACACAAACCATATCAACCTTGTTATCCTTGAAATTTCTCATTAAATATACCAACACAAAGAACATAATGTTGGAGAAAATAACAACACAAAAGAACATAATTTGCTTAGGAAAATATTGAAATTAAAGTCTAGATTTTTCAGCAAAGGATCCAAAAGCTGCACTGTAGAGGCAATCCATTTCTCTCTTTATGATAAATCTGCATATTTCCATAATTAACCATTAAATTGGACAAGGCTTTTGCTGCCGCTTCTTTCTTCTCAACGGCTTTTTCCATCCAGCATAGCCAATAACTGTGAAATGCAGCCCACGCCCAATAATTCTTTACATGTTTTGGTGTTATAAGCTAACTCAAACATGGTCTTAGCAGCCGATATCCACACTCCTAAAACCCCACAATTGATCATTCTAATAAAGCGATTCAAGAACCCGTTTTCAAAAAAAAGAACCCGTTTTTGACCAGTGCCTCTGCAATTAGCGGATTAGTAGCCAATATTCAGATCATATACTGAGGATATAGCTCTTGAGTTAAACCTGAAGTAGGGGTTGCTGGCCGGGGTTGCTGTGGTTGCTGGTTGGAAGCCACCTGCCTGATGTTGCTGAGTTGATGCCGGCATTGAAAGGTGATGCGGATGAGAAAGATGAGGTCTCTGATGCACAAATTGTTCGTCAAATAGCAGCAAATTCTTCTTTCGATCTGCAAATTGATATATTTTCTCTACTTAGAAATTTTAATTTCTCGAGAGTTATTGATTTTCGTTAGCTATGTTGATGTCGATGTTCAGCTCCTTCGATGCTTTATGTGCCGACTCTTCCGGCCACAAATTCGGCCGGTTATATTCACCGCCGCCGGATCTGAACGAAAAAGTAGAGTCGCCGGTTTCAGAGGCAAATGCGAAAGCTCAATTGAGGATGACGACGACGACGGTGGATCCAGAATGTCCAAAGTTTGAAGCGTGTGGATTAAATTTATAAAGATCGAAATTCGTCACTAGATTCTTAACCCCTTATTACAACTACCATTTAATGACTAGATTTGTCTCCCCTCATTAAGTTCCCCTCATTACAACCTAGTTTTCTTGTAGTGTAATCCACATATCAATTAAATAGTCCAATCCAACTATTTAATTATAATTGAGGTGAAACGACGAGAAAACATATCTTATGTTAGGAGCCACGTCGGGGGCCAATTACGCCCCCATATTCGCAGCTACAATAAATTAAATAAAATTATTCATCAGACCGAACAATTATATTCAATCTATTAATTCTGGGATTACACCACCATAAACCCGAAATTGAACTCTGCCGAATATAGATAACTTACATTCAACCATGAGTTGATAAGCGTCCACTGATATAATCATTACATACGGATAAATCCTCCATAGACTGTTCATTTCGAGTCGGGATATTTCCGTAAACCCTTC
This sequence comes from Gentiana straminea, assembly GCA_036785695.1. Taxonomy (NCBI): domain Eukaryota; kingdom Viridiplantae; phylum Streptophyta; class Magnoliopsida; order Gentianales; family Gentianaceae; genus Gentiana; species Gentiana straminea. The sequence goes on along the minus strand of JAVUPR010000407.1, from coordinate 2,795,343 downwards.
TCGAAACATATTATCCTTATTTACCATTAACCCCCTAGTGATCAATTAGTTCACATACCGGACTAGTAGCTAATTAGTCTAACATGAACTCCCGGGATCGATCGCCTTAGGATTAAAAAATAAGGGAATCGTTCGTCTACTTCCCGAGGGAAGGAATGGATTCCATATCCGTGATAAAGCACGACTACTCACTCATTCCGGTAATAGAGCCAACGAGAAGTGTTGGACCACATACTAAGAAGTGATCCTTACTAACACATCAAACCCTACCCTAGTCTGAGCAGTTGTCTGTGATCAACTTAGGGTTGAGATTAATCCATATATGATCATCTTGTGATTCGATAAGACTTCTTGATTATGGAATTATATCGAGAACTCAAATCAAATCGGTCCAATACTATATGATTATCATCATATATAAATGCCCCACTAGGTACCCTATTACCGACAAACCGGATAAGACGTCATACCGTAAAGTTTTCTCGGGCGCATTATTAGCATATTAATCATGAGACCCGTACTCGGATTAATCAACGCCGCGTACTAAGTTAATTTTAAGTACATCTCACTAACTCAATCCTCTTGTGTATAGCCATACACCGAGTTATGTGATTACATAAACGAGGTACTTAGGGTTTTCAGTAGTGTCTTAATTATAAACATATATAATAAGATGAATTATTAATTCTGTCCTAAAACAATTAGATAATTGCCTTTCGGGCACTACACCTAACATAAACAGCCTGCTAGCCACCTTCTGTGAATATAGAGATAGCAGAGTTGCCTATAACACCAATTACCACGCCAGCATCCAGATGCCACCTTCTAAGCCTTGTATGGAAGAATGCGTAGAGCACTAGTTTTTTGGGATGAAATGGAACAATGATAGAATACAAGACCATTGTTGATACAGCAAGCCAACGAGAAGATTGAAGTGGACCGTTGTAACCTCGATATGTCTCAATACAGGTAGAAGAGTTGGGAAGATGGAAGAAGAAGACTATTAGAGTTTGAAGTTGAAGATAAAGTGTAAGACAGCTTGGGCAGACATGCAATTAAGCCCCAGTTATGAAGGCCCTTATGTTATCTTGGGTAAGTCGGACCTTTAGCTTATCCGTTTGGAGTTACCAGAATCCCTTTCAAGAGTGCATGACGTCCTTCATGTGTCAATGATAAAGGAATGCTTAGCCGACATTGATGTGTAAGCAAGCATTGACCTTGAAATGGATGAATACAACTTGACCTACACGGAAGAATCAGTTACCCTATAAAATAGAAGATGAATGAAGTAAGTAAGAAAGAAGACGTACAACTAGTCTTGGTCCAGTGAAGCAGTCATACACCGGCAGATACGACATGGGAGTTAGAAGACAAGATGCTTTGCGAAGTTCCAGAGTTCAAGTACCTCCCAGATATATTCAGTTTCGAGGACGAAACTTGTTTTAAGGAGGGAGGGATGTAACACCCCGAAATTTTTAAGAAGGGTAGAAGCGTAAAATGGAGTTTAATCTATTCATTTTCCTATTTAATGTTAAACCCAAAAATTTAATAATTAAAAGGATTTAATTATAAAAGGGGATTTAATTAAAGTTTTAATTATGGATTTAATTAAACCTATCAAAGGAAAATAATCCCAAATCTTCTAATTAGTTAGTCGATGCAATTCTGATAGTAATACGAAAGAAGAACGCAGGGAAGAAAAAGAGAGGAAGAAGAAAAATCTTCATCCAGGAGGCTAATCCGTCGAGATTTTGAAGAGGCCGCAGAAGACGGAAATCATCGTCTCATCAAGACGAACGTTTCTACACTAACTGTTTGCAATTCGGTGAGTTTTCAATTAAGCTCTTGATCTAGAATCTTGTTCGTTCTTGAGTTTTTCTAAGATTAGATTCATACTCGGGATCATCTTAATCGTATAACGCCGTTATTGAATCGTAGGTTGATTGTAGAAGTTGGAAACCGAAGGATTTATTTTCGTTTTCGCTTTTGGAATTGCTAAAAGGTAAGGGACTGTTCTTAAAAGGATTTTAGGTATTCAACTGAATTTAATTATGTGTTTAATTATTCATTATTGTTTCTCTTTTTGTTTACTATATATTCGTATTTTTATGTTGCCGGTTGATCTTCACCGAAAGAAAAAAAAAAAAAAAAAAAAAAAAGAAGAAGAAGAAGAAGAAGAAGAAGAAGAATACCACATGATGCTATTTGTTGTTGTTGTATGCTGCCGGGGAAAGAAAAAAAGTAATAGGGCATGACTATATTATTTTTAATCAGTAGGATATATCCTCTTTGCTGCATGATGCCGTAGAAAGGGGGAAAAATAAAAATAAAATAAAATATGAAGAACTTTGGAGGAAACTAAAGTTTTGGGAAAAAAAAGGATTAGGCGTGAATTCAATTAATGTAGTTGAATTAACACGTATTATGTAGGTGGTATTTATTATAGTAGAAGAGTATTAAATTAATGTTGTGTTTTCACGTGTATTACACGATACGATGTGGTTTGTATGTTCTTATGGAATATTATATGTTAATTGACAATGTCTAACATCGACAGTAGCCTTGGTATCAAATCGCACCACAACTGAGACCCTCTCCGGGGAGAAGGTGGGAGCACCGGAAGGCTTTGTTTAGGCCTTGTGGGAAATTGACTTAGTAGTCATTGATCCTTTTACAACGTGCTAGGTAGTGTAACTAGATGTATAGAACTAGAAGTCCCTAAGGAGCCTTATACGTGAATGAACCAGGTAGTTAGAACTTAACTCGTAAATACATATGTGGTTGTCTAAAATCTAAAACGTCAATATCATTGGTAAGACACGTTTCTAAATCGAAGCATGGGAATCTTGCAACCCTTTTGAGTTATGTGTCAAGGGACAACGTGTAACTTCCCACATGGAGACCTAAGTCCATGCCCCCTTGAGAGGTGCTTAATATGTCTCGGTGCATTCTCACCATGCACAGTGTCCTTTGATATTGACGTAATAAACTTACTTGTGCAACGATGTTCTGTGTGATCTAGTAGATGGAGAGTGTGATCTCAATTACAACCTATGTGGTAGTGTTTGTAGACTTTATTCTGTTGAATGTTATATACATGTATAATAACATTGTGTAACCAGTTCTTCTACCCCTTACTAAGTACGTAAGTACTTACCCCTCTTCTCTCTCTTTTGTTCCCACCCCGAGAATGTGGTTGACAGGATGATGTTGATTTTAGTTATGACGACGGAGTTGACATAGCCGACGCTTGAGCTCTAAAGTTACGATGACTTAGACATTTATATTATGCACTTTTAATCATTCAGTTTTGAGACAGACTTAGTACCTTTTCCGTTTCATTTGGGATGCAATGAGTCGAACAACATATCTTTCGTTGTTTTGTCATTTCAGTTTGTTTAGACGTAGATTTTGGGACTTGGTGATCCGTTGTTTGTCGTTTGACATTTTTTTCCGAGTTATCTTTAGTTTTAATTTATTTCTTTTTTTACTCTGATTAATTGTTACGAGATTTATGTATATATTACTTTTGGCGATTTAAAAAGTTAAAATATGCATGCCGGGCGTTTTTTCCGGATAAAGACTCGGTATCCGGGACGGCGGTGGATCAAGAAAAAGACATAGCTTGTAAGATCAGACCCTTCATTGAATAGACCCTTCATTGAATATATACAAGATTAATTTTATTTTTCACTTTTGCTGTGCAGAATCGGATGAGGCCGGTATAGCAGCGGCTATGAATCTGATGATTGTGGTGGTGAATCTTGCATTATTAGCTCTCCATCTTTCACAAAGGACGATTAGAGCGCAGATGGCAATGAAGAGATTGTTAGGTGTAGTGCCCGAAAGACAATTATATGATTGTTTTAGGACAGAATTAATAATTCATCTTATTATATGCATGTATGCTTATAATTAAGACACTGCTGAAAACCCTAAGTACCTCGTTTATGTAATCACATAACTCGGTGTATGGCTATACACAAGAGGATTGAGTTAGTGAGATGTACTTAAAATTAACTTAGTCCGTAGCGTTTATTAATCCGAGTACGGGTCTCGATTCATTTGCTAATAATGCGCTCGTAACACTTTAGGTGTGACAGATCTTATCCGGACCGTCGGTAATAGGGTACCTAGTGGGGCATTTATATATGATGATATCATATAGTAGTGGACCGATTTGATTTGAGTTCTCGATATAATTCCGTGGTCGAGAAGTCTTATCGAATCACAAGATGATCATATATGGATTAATCTCAATCCCGAGGTGATCACGGACAACCGCTTGCTAGACTAGGGTAGGGTTTGATGTGTTAGTAAGGATCACTTCATAGTATGTGGTCCAACGCTTCTCGTTGGCTCTATTCTAGAATCAGTGAGTAGTCTGTGCTATCACAGATATGGAATCCATTCTTTCCTTCGGGAGTAGACAGACAGTACCCTTATTTGTTAATCCTAGAAACTGATCGATCCCGGGAGTTCATATTATATTAGTCATGAACTAATTGATCACTAGTGAGGAATGGTAAATAAGGATAAGAGACTTCGAGAAGGGTTTACGTAGATATCCCGAATCGAAACGAACAGTCTATGGAGGATTTATCCGTGTATAATGATTATATCAGTGGACACCTTATCAACTCATGGTTGAGTGTAAGTTATCTATATTCGGCAGAGTTAAGTTTCGGGTTTATGGTGGTGTAATCCTGGAATTAATAGATTGAATATTATTGTTCAGTCTGACGGATAATATTATCTAATTTATTGTAGCTACTGAATATGGGTCAATGGTCCCAGACGTGGCTCCTAACATAGCATATGTTTTCTCGTCGTTTCACCTCGATTATAATATTAAATAGTTGGATTGGACTATTTAATTGATATGTGGATTAATTATTTAGTTGGACTAGATAATTAAATACATGGAAAAGAATTTTTTCGTGGACTCGGCCCAATGTGATGAAAAATGCGTGTGGCCTATCTCCAATTAAGGTAGGGCGCATTTTATGTATTAAGTAATTAGAAAGAAATTAGTTTTCTTGGATAATTATTTGATATATGATTTAATTATTTATTTGTTAAATGATAAATCATGGAATATTGGATAATATATTTATTTATCCTAATTTGTTTGGGATATATATTATATTTATCTTATATTTAAATTAAGGATTAATTTAATGATTATCTGTTAATTATTAAATCCTTGGAGGACAATGATAACTCTCCCACATAAAGAGAGTTCTCCCAAGCCTAAAATCACAACATATATTTTCGAAATATTGGGAGTAAATTAGCTTAGAATTTTCGGCTATTTACTAAGCGTTCAAGTTGGGATAATCTTCGGGATTATTCCGGTAGCATATCGAGGAGGTCCGACGGCTTGAAACACCATCCACCTAGTGGTGCTTGGAGATACACGTTGGAAGACTTTGGCTTCTCAACTAGGCTCTCAACTAGCTCGGATTGGATTGAAGATAGTTCTTGGAGTTTATTCACAATAAACCGGTAAGCAATATAACCCCCTCTAGGATTAGATCTATTATTTTATGTGATTTGGTTAACTAGATCTAGATCTTGTACTTTTCGCTGCGTAATCGGGTGGATCTATGATCCATCCGGCGATATTACATCCTACAAGTGGTATCAGAGCCTTTGATCTATCAATCAAAGTCTCTAAATTTTAAATCTAGGAGTGGAAAAAACATGTTTAGATTATTTTTTTGTTTTTCGTTTGCTTTTCTGTATGCATCGAAATTTATTCATGTATGTTGCCTTGTGATTGTCGTGGTTGAAGAGATGGATTGAGGTTGGTATTGTTTACCCGGTAGATCTATTTTGTAGCTCTTTTGATTAGTATCAATTGAGTATAGGATATGTAATTTATTTTTTAAGCCATGCGAAAATTGTAAAAAGGTAGTACATTTTTTTTGGTTTTGTTTTTTTTATTTGTTCCGGGTTCGAGACGACGAAAATAATAGTGTTGAAGATTATCAAAAAGGTAAAACGGGAAGAGGCCGAAATTGTTTTTTTTATTAGGGATCGGCGTTTTTTTATTGCCTTTGACAAAAATTGGTCTCGGCAATGGTAATTTGATGCGGCAGCCTGTTTTTTTTGTTTATTTGACCATTAGGTCAATGAATTTAAAAAAATAAAAAAAAATAAATAAAAAAAGGGGGTTTCACGGAATCTTTTTTGGTTTTGCATGCGCTTTTTTTTTTTTTTTTTTTTTTTTGTTATAACCTAATTGGTTTTGCCGACACAGAAAAAAAAAAAAAACAGGCGATCCCTAATAATATAGATATATTTTTTTAATATATTGGTATATTACGGCCTCCTCTACTCGTCGTTCGTGGTTCGTGTCAAGATCGAATGTTCGAGATCCGGAAGTTTCAAGATCGAGATTTGAAGACTTAGAATTAGTTTTACTTTTTTCTTAGAAAATAGGTTAGTCGGGGTTACCAACGGTCCATCTCGGTGTTTAATTTTTTTTCCGTTTATTTTTTCGTGTATGATCGAAAATTGTATGGTATAACCGGAAAATTGCCATGACATTCATCATATCATGATTCCACTCCAATGCATACATGTAGCTAGTTTATTTCGGATAAATTAGGCATGTATAACTCGTATAATTAGTTGAAAGCTTTTTTAATTAATATGTGGTAGTTAATTATTTAAGTAACTAATTTTAAAAGTCGAGGAACCGGGTTTTGTCAATCGTTACGATTTTATTGATGGATTCTCGGTGAATCCCACTTAGACAAATCGTTGAGTTTTCGGTGATGGCTTCTCGATGAAGCCACCTTAAACAGAAACGAGATTGCGCTTTGGTTAATAATATAGAAATCAGAAAATCTTTGTACACGGGTTCGGAAATGGTCTAACCATGGTTGGGTGAGTTCAACCGAGGCTCGGCTCGATCGACTCCTGTTAAGGGTGATTTTATACGTTTTATAAGGATATATTTTACATCAATTTTCCCCATATATGGATGTTTATCATAGAAATCGAGCTTTTTATCGATTAATTGAGCAAATGACGTTTTGAATAGTTAAAATGCAAAATCGAGTAAATATCGTGGTTTTATTATCTATTTTGTATGGTTTTACGTTTTGCTCGGTTTTGTCATCTTTTAGGTGCACAAATGTGGAATGGAAGAGGTCTAAATGATGTTTGATTGAAGATTAAAATGGAAAGAAAGAGATACAAGAGGATGAAGATGAAATAAAGCTTGGAAAAATCACGAAAACGACTCGTAATACGACGGGCTAATCAAAGAGGCGTTTTCTGAAGAAGAGTCCTTAATGAAAGTTGTAGAGTTTTCCGAGAGCTTAATTATGACATTCGGATCATAATTTTTGGAGGTCTACAACTCAAGATATGAATTTTAGAAGTTTGAGTTCAGAAATTGCAAACGAGCGTCCATCATGTCCAGCCGAGCGTCCGGAGCTTTTCTCAGCAGAACCGACTTAAACATTGAAAGCGGCCGACTTAAGATTTACAACCATAATTGGATAATTATTAATTCAAATTCGCATATTCCTTGCCTCACCGACATACTTCTCTATTTAAACAGCACTTTTGCAACCCTAATGGGTACACAATAATTAAATATATTCCTGCGGCAATACACAGCACAGCAGCGGCAATTTGGCAGCTCAAGGCCGGTCACCCGAGCCTTGTGCTCGGGTGATCCGGGGTTAGATTAGATGTAGTTTTTTCCGTTATTTTCGTTACTCGATTCATGGTGTTCAACCTTTGTGCAAAACTATGTGAGTTTGATCTCTTTTCAATTAATTCAGTCCTTTATTTACTTTTGTGATCTTTAATTCGTTTTGTATCTTTTCTATGCGACTATGATGCTATTATGTGAATTATATCGGAAGATTGTTCGCTTATTGATAGTTTACAATACGAAAGTTGCATAAACACTAGATCACCATAGAAAGATAGGATCTTTAATCATTAATGATGACAAATTAATTGATTAATTATCTAGGTTGTTAGATTCTAAAATACGAAAGTTAACTTGAATCTACACCTTCGTTTTGTATGGAATATTGGTCTCAACATTCGGAGAGATCGATAATTGAATTCACTAAGGAATTAGGAATTCATAGCTTGAGAAATAGATTCACTAAGGAATTAGGAATTTGTATCTTGTGAAAAGGTGAAACCACAAATTGAATTAGAATCATGAATTGAACTAGGATTGAGATCACATAGGTTTGTGCATTATTTGATCCCATGTCTTTAGATTAGATTGTTTATTTTATTCCTTAGGTTAGATTATTTGAATTATTTTCTGTTTTTATGTTTTGTCTTTCGTTTATTTGTTTTCTTGAGTAGCAATTGGTAGGATTAATAGATTAGATTGAACATACCTTTTCCCTGTGGATCGACCCCTTACTCATTACGCTTTACTAGCAACAACCCGATGTTTTGGTCGGTTAGGAGTTAGTTTTGCATGGTAGTTAGGGTTATAAATTTTCTTTTGTTTTTATGATGCAAAATCTCTGCAACAACTCCCCACCACGTGTGATGTACGTTACAGTGGTTCGACAAGACTTAGCATAGCCGATAAGCCTTCGGGCTAAACAGGACTTCTCTTGCCGGATCAGCCTGAACAGTCACATATGTTCCAACGAATAAGACGGCGTAGGCTTGCCTACATAACCGACCCTGTTTGGAGTACATGATTTATTGTTTCTTATTGTCAAGACCGAAACCGTAATTAGTAAACCCACCACTTTTTCAAATTATTGAGTGGGAGCGGGGAAGACGACAGCCAACCCCACGGCCTCTACTATAGATGCAAGCACGTGAGAGAATGGTTACACCTCATGCCGCTTTGATTTCGGCCCCCTTCGGATGGTGTTCACCGCTATCAAAATTCAAGGCTTGGTCTCCGAAAGGATAGGATATCGGGTACTTGCCGGGTCACTGACCTGCCCCTCGTAGGCATACTCGGGGCGTACTCTGAAATCTGATATAGTTGGTCACACTCTTCATGGATATTTTCGAAATATCTAGGCTAGAAAAAGGAAGGTAATCAATGATTAAGGTCCGGGATGTCTGATTCCCGTGAGATGTTCGATTCTCGAAGCTTAATCATTGAGAGAGATTGTCTCAGTTTGACCTTCATAGTGCTGATATCGACCCTCTCGAACAGTACTATGTGAGGTTAAATCCTTGGAATGGTAGGGTAGACTTTTAACAAGTTTAATATTCCTAAAATAAAAATCTAGTATTGAAAATTTATTTTTTGAATTTAACTTTCTGTCATGTTTTACAACTTTAATCTCTAGGCTACTAAGGTGTTAGTAATAGGACTTCATTAAAAATGTGGTAGTAACAAGTACGTTGTAATTATCAAAAGAATGCAGTTAAATTTTTCGGAAGAGATTTTTCCCTTAAGCCTATAAAATCTTAAGTGACATAGTATAGGTATGTCACGGATGTCACTCGTGTTGAACGGGAGACGACCATGCTTAATTTACAAAAGATGATATAGGACTATCAGACAAATTCATTTAGTGGATTTTAAAAGTGTAATTACACAACAAATTTCTAAATTGAAAAATTGGAAAATCATATACATAAGGCGTTGCTAGTTAGACGGTATTTGGAACCGATAAACTAGTGGGAGCCTTAATCTTATGATTTGTTGTTTTTCTGAATCATTTGAAATGTGTAATGGACTGCACAAGAGTTTTTCCATTAATTGGAAAAACAAGAATAAAGCGTTACTAGTTAGACAGTATTTGGAACTGATAAACTAGTGGGAGCTTAGTTCTGGAGATTTTATAATCTTTGAAACATCATGAACACAGCGTCGCTAGTTAGACAGTATTTGGAACTGATAAACTAGTGGGAGCTAAGTTCTAGGTGATGTTCTAATCTTTGAAAAATCATAAATACAAAGTGTTGCTAGTTAGACGGTATTTGGAACTAATAAACTAGTGGGAGCTTTGCTCTTATGATTTTTCGATTAGAAAATCGAATAGTCCAAGCTAGTAACACTATCATTAGGCATCCCACAGTTCAAGAGTAGTGTCTACTCAAACGAACTGCTAGTTCAAGACTGTTTCCATTTAAGGAAAGTCGAGAATGGGAAAGAAAATGTTTATACGTGTTAGTCATCTAAACTAAGTAGTTTTAAGTCTAAACCAGAAAATTAATAAATTGGAAATTAGAGGATAAGGAAAGTGATTTCGGATCACTGACCAATGCACCCTTAGCAATTTTCTCGAAAGCTAAATTTCTTTGGAAGAACTAGGTCGCTTTGCATTAAACGATAAATAAAATAGACAACGGGCAGTTATTTCAGATAGACTAGTGGGAGTGATATAAGGAAATGAATCTTGGATTCAATTCTTGAGTATCACAGAAAATTCATTTTCTGTTTTCAGATTTGTTGGAACGAACGTATTCATTTTCAATAGGATAATTTTGTCTTATTGACGATGGATATAACATTCGTAGCACGAATCCAAGACTCAGAATTTTGTTTGATAAAGTCAGAACCACTAAGAATTGCTGAAAAGGTATTAGTAACACATCTTAAAATATATGAACGCAAATGGTTTCCGTATTTCGATAAATGCTTCTTTCTATTATATTAATTAATGCATTTTCCCTAAAGACAAGATCTGAAGACTGGCTTAGGGTGATTCCTATCTCCCAGTCAAAGGAACACTGTCTCAAAGGAACAATGCCTAAGTTTCCTTTTAATCGGGAAAAGGGTAATAGATTTAAAGAAGTTACATAGCTTGTTCATATCGACCTTCGGGGTCATATGAAAGATACAAGCTAGTGGGAGCTTCTGAGTGGTGACATATTGTCTGATAACTACTTGAAACTCCGGTAAGTTTATCCAAAATATTTGGAGTAATCTCTGATTTCACCAGAGATAGAGTATTCCATACTCAGAAATAGGTTATTGCATAGTCTTCGGGACTGATGCTCGGCCTGCCTCCCAGTAGAATGTTTTCACTAAGGAATACACCACAAATTTGACTTATATAGTTATTGATGTACTACGATACACTGCTTAACTCATTTAAGATATTGGTTGCAAAATAACGGTTTACGTTGTAATGAAAAACCGAGAAGTCTACCTATAAGATACCTAAGCATTTATGGATAAGGAGTGAATTCGGTTCACCCCACTTCCGTAAATAGAGGCATTTATCACCGAGTGCTTGAAGGTAGGACTGGAAATTTTGCATACACGTTCAGATCGTGAAATATCTTAATGCATTAAGTAAAGGTTGGTTATAAAACTCGTAAAATCAGAGTATGACGGTTGGACTGTCAAACTCGGTCTGATAGAGTCTATAAATAACAACCTTAGATCTTGAAGTATTTGTACTCAAGATGTTACTAACTGATTTGTTCAGTCCACATCCAACACCGGCAGTTGGTGATAACACAAATAAAAACTACTAAACTAGATCAGTATATCGATCCACCCCAAACGTAGTGGGAGTATGGTTTGTCCATTACCCATTGCAGGACCTTACGGTCTATAGGGTAGATTGATGACCTATAGTCCTTTGTGGGCTGTGTAGGATCCTGATCATAGAGGTTAGTTTAAACGCCATAACCCTGTGAACAGAGTTTGATACTCCAGTTCTGTTGAAACTCTTGTAGAACCACCTGAGTATCTCAGGCCCAGTGGGAGTAATTGGAACTACACGGAGAAGAGTCGAATGAATATGAAAGTTTAACTTTCAACGCAAAGCTGAGGAAAATTAGGGGCGATTCCCTAAATGGTAGAGAGTTAACCAGACCGTGATCTCTCTTACCACTCAGTCTTGCTTGATTTCGTCAGAAAGCGGGAAATATGGGTGATTCCCTAAGACTTCCTTGCCGAACAACGGAATCTGAATTTATTCAGAACAGAAGGGTTTTAGTAACGAACAAATAACGGATTTCTTTACAACACAGAAAATAGGGGTGATTCCTGTTGGTCCCTTGGAAAGGCTAACACAATTTTAGAGGGGGGGGGGGGGGGGTGAATAAACTTGTCACCAAAAACTTTCCCAAAACTGAAAGTACCCCAGGAACTGAGTTTCTCCGAAACTTTAAACTGATGCTCAGTTCATTTTTGTTCCTGTCCCTTAACTTGTGCGGAGTTCAGCTAACTCAACTGAGTATAAGTCAATACTGACTTATTCTTAGTCTAGTCAACTGGCAGCGGATAGAACTAGCCTTTAGTGCAATAGATGTGTCAATAAAGATCTGAACCTTCTATGTATCAGTTTGGTGCTGACTCGGTGTCTAATGTTTGCTGAGTGAAGTGATGAAGTGATTATACAATAATTAAAACAATCACAGCACGAATGTAAATGCATAAAGTAAATCAACACAAGATTTGTTTATGGAAGTTCTGGGTGGTGTAATCCCGTACGTCTCCCATTCTCCTGTGGTGTAGGAGGTATCACTAGAATCTTGATTTAACCGTTAAAAAATCCTAGCACCATGACAGTCCTTCACGAAACCCTAGTTTCACTGTTTACACATAATGAAGAAAGGTAGGATTGCTCCCTTCATTCTGCACACTGATCCTTCGGAGGTGGAATGACTCCTTCACCAGCTCACCAATGACATACACACAGTCCGCAGACTGCACCAACAGCCGTGGCAACCAAGTTCCAAACGTTTGAGGAAAGGTGGAATTGCTCTCCTGAAACTATGCACAGCCAACCCTTTTTCACAAAGGTTAGGTTTAGAATTAATCAAAAGATTAATTCAGTGAGCTGTCTGATTCTTCTGGATATAGCATTGTAGCTCTAAGGTGCCTTCTTCCGCCTTAATGGGTTACTGTATCTTTCTTTTAAATCTCCAAGGCAATTATGTTGGCTTCCCCTTTTCTAGATATGAAATCTGATTTTCTGGATCTGGATCTTTAGATATGTGCTATTCAAAACTTCTCCGATCCTCTACTTCTCAATCCTTTTTCTCTGTGTATTTATAGGGGCGATGTAACGGTCAACTAGCTCTTGTAGCCGTTACATTTGTCGTTTAGCCAACATTCATATGTACGACCTTTTTGTCGTTTGGTCAGTTCAAATTTAACAAGGCCTTAACTCAGTTTTCTACTCTTCTTCAAAACTGAGTACCTTGTATTCTTGACATCCGACTCTTAATGACTAAGTCGGAGTACACCATTCACTTCCTTCTTCTTCTTGATAATCGATAATCTTTGTCCTTAAGATTATTCGGCTTTAAATGATCTACGCTTCGCTTCGGTCACCACGGACTTGCTCGAATCCCGACTTATAGTCACGACTTAATCATCTTTTAACCGAGTTTGCCACCTCAGTTCTTCAGTCTTCGACAACTGAGTCTGTGACCCTCAGTTCTTCAGTCTTCGAGATAAGCCAACTGAGTCTGTGACCCTCAGCGAACTTATCATCTTCAGTTTTCTCATAACTGAGTCTGAACCCTCAGTTCTTCATAAGTATACTCAGTTTTCTTCCTGGCTCAGCTGTTTGCCTTGTTCCTATCTATTAAAATGCTTGTCTGAAACAACCTATACAAAGTTCAGACTCTAGATAGAACTTATACATTTTCTCTAGACTGTTTCTTGCTTCTTCTTTCATTTTGCACTATAATAGCTAGTTATGATTTCATCATCATGGGTTATAAGTAATCTTATTTATTACGTGACGAATCATCATCAAAACACAAATATTATTTCCAACAATTTCCCCCTTTTTGATGAAGTATCATAACCCTCCCTAAAATCAATAATAAAAGAATAATGCAAGAAATCATAACAAAACAATTAAGATAACAAACTAAACAGCTGAGTTCATTATAAGAAAATGTTACAATAAACTGAGTTACTAAAATTATTACAAATTTCCTTTTTCCAAACTCATCAGTTTTTCTCCAATAAAGATGCTCCTTTTTGTCTCCAGGAGTCTTCTTGCCTTTCCTTCTTCTTTTGATTCTGCCTCTCTAGGCTTGATCTCCAAGAATTCATTGATCATCTGATTCGCCTCTTCATTGTCCTGATTCTTAAATTTTATCAGGATCTCCTTGATCTCCTCATTCATTAACTTCTCTTCTTCTTCAGAAATCAAGTTATGTTTTCCTTTTTCAACCTTTCTTTCTGTTTTTATTTCAGCTTCCCCCTCAGTTTGTATCGCCTTCAACTTTTCAAGGAATCTGACACACATTACAAGCTTCTTTCTGATATTCAACACAGCTTTAACTGAGGCTTCTTCATCTTCCTCAATTTTTGTTTCTTTAAAATCTTCTTCTGCAGTTAGCTTCTCGATGAGATTATCAATTTCTTCTCCATCTTGTTGAATGGTCAGTAGATCAGCATCTACTTGTTTATCTTGTTCTTCCACCAACTGTCTGGCATAGATTTCTTCAACTTAATAACTTTCAGTTTCCTCTTCCGTTTTATCGGCATCATCTTCAGCTTTCTCTTCATCATCTTCAGTTTTCTCTTCCCCCTTGTTTGAAGATATGCAAAAGCTTTCTTCAAACAATTTGCGTAAGGTGATGATGTTGGAGTAAATGTATAAGCCTGAATAATGTGTTTTTTCCAACAAAGTCATGTAGATTGTAGAGTTTTTGCTGTAGAGTCTGCATCAGACTTTCGATGATCTCTTTTTCTACTTCCAATCTTTCTTCAATCTCAGTTTCTTGATGCTGAGATTCTTCATTTGCAGATTTTCTTGTAGATGCCTCATGGACTTGAGATGAGGAGCTGGGTTCATGAAAATGAACATCATGACTTGACAGTTCCTTTTCATAATCAGCTTCGCAAAATTCGGCGTCTTCCAAAGCTTCTCTTTGCTCTTCAATGTATTCTCCATGCGTCTCAGTTGGGGGTTCACTTTTTTCAGTTTCTTCTCGTTCAATTCCTTCAGTTTCATCATCAATCTGAATAACATCTTCGGTTTCAGTTTTCTTTGCCTGAAGCTTGTTCCACATCCTCCTTTGTCTTCTTAAGGTTCTGTCATCCAACCTTACAGTCTCACTTGAACTAGAATCTGAAACTTCACTTCTTTCTTCTTCACTCCAGTGGACACTGATTTGTGTTTCACTTCTGTTTGTGTGGATTTTGAAATGGAGAAATGATCTAGTATCCTTTGAACTAGAGAAGTGTATCCCTTCTTCAATAAAAACTTTTCTCCAGAAGCCTTCCTTCCGTTGGCTTTCTCAATTTCGTCGGAAACTTCTTTGATCAAATGATTGAGGACAAACTTGTTCCAATCCAATCTTTCTTCAAACCAAATGGCATAGATCAGCTTTAGTTTATCTGTTGAAAGAGTGTAGAAATTTCGAGCATGACCAATGACATTTCTGGTCAGCAGGATCGTCAGAAATGCGAATTCTTGTCTTTGTTGGTAGATGGATCCAATGAAAATTTTCTCGTCCCTGTTAAGTGCTGTAACATTCCAAAGCTTGCCTTTTTCTTCATTTCCAAATGTAAGAGATGAAGATCCTCCGATTATGTCCAAGCCAAAGACTAGTGAGAGAAAATGTTCATCAACATTAATGCTTTTGTCTTGAACGGTTGTCCTGAAGATTTTTCTATTATTGGTGATTATGGAATTTTTGTAGAAGTCTTTGATGCCGTCTAGACACAAAGTAGTGACCTTTGTATCAATCAAGTTCTCCAATCCTCGAATTTTATTGATTTTGCTTACAATTTGAGTCGACAGAGTGGAGTTTGAAAATTTTTGACAGAAATCATCCAGACTTGTGGTGATTCCGTCATCAATGTTGTATCGCTCCATGATTTTCTGAATTAGGAATTCTTGGGAGAATCTTGAGTGCTTTGAAATTGATTGAACATAATTTTGTCAAGATAGCGTTTTTCCATCGTCTTCAAAATGAGAGTCGTGTCACAATCAATGAGATTTGTAGGGATGTACATCTACTTTTTCTCCTAGATTGACACGTGGCTTCGAGTTATTTGTCATGTCAGCTCAAGCGTGAGATGGTAGCTGGAAATTTTTCTAGTTATGACCAATTTGTCCTTCATCAGCTTTTGTTTGGAAGTCAGTTCAGGATTCAGCATTGTGAACTGACTCATCCCGCAAAACAGTTTTAAGTTTTCTTCGGTACCCATATCTTCTTGGGTCCGGCTGGATTAGTTAATGAAGTGTTACTTTCAGTTTCTTGTTTGAGTGAATTAAGCCTTCTCAACTCTTTTCTAGATAAACCATTACGCTCAACCTTAGTTGATTTCACAAGGATTCTTTTAGATTTTTCATCTTTGATTTCTTTGTGTAATCTACTAGGTCTTCCAGTATCTTGGTGTCTAGAGTTTATACTCTTTGAAATCTCAAGACTGGGTAGGGGTGGGGAATCATCATTGCTTTTGTCAAATTTACTAGATATTATTCTTTCAGCAATATTTGACATCTCAGTTTTAAGAAACTCATTCCAATCTTTTGCTTTGTCAAGTTCTATGTCTTTTAGTCTTAACTCCAATGTGAGTTTTTCGGTTAACTTGACAAGTTCAGAGTTTCTTTGACTGAGTTCAGCGAATGATAAATGAGTTGAAGAATGTACCTTTTCTTGTTGGTTTGATACATTTTTAAGATTTGCATGTACATTCTTTTGTTGCTCTAATGAATCTTCTATATCAATAGTAACTTGCAACAACTTCTTTTCTTCTTCTAAAGGATCTCTTTGTGATGGAACTCCTCTGGATTTGTCCATACAAATATTGAAGTTTGTGTCTACATCATCACTGAGTTGAGGTTCTGGATTTGTATGCAAATTTGTTGCACTGAGCCTCCCAGATAATTGATCCTGAAAATCAGATACATTTTGCAAATAATTAGTTAGGGGGTGAGTAAGCCAACTTCTAATTCTTGATGTAGTCATTGAAATCAAACTAAGTCTTTTTACAACTGATACAGTGAAGGGTCTTCAACAACTGGTTGCTTCGATATCAAGTGTTGGTATCGAAAATAACTGATGACCAGTTATCTTACAAAGCAGTAGATCTCCTCCAAAAAGAAGTAACCGCTCTGATACCAATTGTTGGTATCGGAAATAACTGATGGTCAGTTACTTCAAGCAAACATCCTGATACTGAGATTCGGTAATGGATCTCTTCAAAATAGAAGCACTACTCCGATACCAATTGTTGGTCCCTTGGAAAGGCTAACACAAGTTTAGAGGGGGGGGGGGGGGGGGTGAATAAACTTGTCCCCAAAAACTTTCCTAAAACTAAAAGTACCCCAGGAACTGAGTTTCTCCGAAACTTTAAACTGATGCTCAGTTCAGTTTTGTTCCTGTCCCTTAACTTGTGCGGAGTTCAGCTAACTCAACTGAGTATAAGTCAATACTGACTTATTCTTAGTCTAGTCAACGGCAAAATGGATAGAACTAGCCTTTAGTGCAATAGATGTGTCAATAAAGATCTGAACCTTCTATGTATCAGTTTGGTACTGACTCAGTGTCTAATGCTTGCTGAGTGAAGTGATGAAGTGATTATACAATAATTAAAACAATCACAGCATGAATGTAAATGCATAAAGTAAATCAACACAAGATTTGTTTATGGAAGTTCCGGGTGGTGTAATCCCGTACGTCTCCCCTTCTCCTGTGGTGTAGGAGGTATCACTAGAATCTTGAGATAACCGTTACAAAATCCTAGCACCATGACAGTCCTTCACGATACCCTAGTTTCACTGTCTACGCATAATGAAGAAAGGTAGGATTGCTCCCTTCATTCTGCACACTGATCCTTCGGAGGTGGAATGACTCCTTCACCAGCTCACCACTGACATACACACAGTCCGCAGACTGCACCAACAGCTGTGGCAACCAAGTTTCAACCGTTTGAGGAAAGGTGGAATTGCTCTCCTGAAACTATGCACAGCCAACCCTTTTTCACAAAGGTTAGGTTTAGAATTAATCAAAAGATTAATTCAGTGAGCTGTCTGATTCTTCTGGATATAGCATTGTAGCTCTAAGATGCCTTTTTCCCCCTTAATGGGTTACTGGATCTTTCTTTTAAATCTCCCTGGAAATTCTGTTGGCTTCCCCTTTTCTAGATATGAAATCTGATTTTCTGGATCTGGATCTTTAGATATGTGCTATTCAAAACTTCTCCGATCCTCTACTTCTCAATCCTTTTTCTCTGTGTATTTATAGGGGTGATGTAACGGTCAACTAGCTCTTGTAGCCATTACATTTTTCGTTTAGCCAACGTTCATATGTACGACCTTTTGTCGTTTGGTCAGTTCAAATTTAACAAGGCCTTAACTCAGTTTTCTACTCTTCTTCAAAACTGAGTACCTTGTATTCTTGACATCCGACTCTTAATGACTAAGTCGGAGTACACCATTCAGCTTCCTTCTTCTCCTGATAACTGATAATCTTTGTCCTTAAGATTATTCAGCTTTACATGATCTATAGAGTTTCTGGTCACCACAGACTTGCCTGAATCCTGACTTATAGTCACGACTTAATCAACTTTTAACTTAGTTTGCCACCTCAGTTCTTCGGTCTTCGACAACTGAGTCTGTGACCCTCAGTTCTTCAGTCTTCTAGATAATCCAACTGAGTATGTGACCCTCAACGAACTTATCATCTTCAGTTTTCTCATAACTAAGTCTGAACCCTCAGTTCTTCATAAGTATACTCAGTTTTCTTGCTGACTCAGCTGTTTGTTTAGTTCCTATCTATTACAATGCTTGTCTGAAACAACCTATACAAAGTTCAGACTCTAGATAGAACTTATACAGCTAGTTATGATTTCATCATCATGGGTTATAAGTAATCTTATTTATTACGTGACGAATCATCATCAAAACACAAATATTATTTCCAACAATTCCCTAAGACCTTTTTGCGAGACTAACGGTATCTTAATTTATTCATAAAGAACCTTTGGCAGGATGCCTGCCATAGCTTATATCATTTGGGGATTAAAGCAAACCTCTAGGTCATTTCAAAGTCATATATTTTAATATGTGGACTTGACCAGAATATTGATAAGTCTTTCGTAGACTGGGCATCAATATTAGAAAAGTAGTATGTAGATTAGTGTTTGGTTCCGGCACCGGACGTACTCTTAAAGGGAGTTGAAGTTTGGGACTGTCGGAAAGGCATGAAAGGGCTTGTGCTTTGATGAATTAGTATTCATGAATGTCTGTGTAATTGCTAGGCCTTGTCCGTGTCTAGAGGTCTAGGAAAGAGAGTTGAGTTGTGAGGGAGCTTACTTGAAAACAACTTGGTGGCTAGTTAACAACTAATGATGATTAAATACTTGACTAGTAAAAGACTAAACATCATGTCATTCTTGGATAGGCACAAGTTTAGATCGCAATGTGTAGGATTTCGGGTAAACCGAGTAAACTTGATGGCCTTTCTGGAGGCACCAGGAGTAGAGGGTACTCGTGGATGGATAACTTTGCTGGCCATTAGAGGGCACCAGGAGTAGAGGGACTTCACCGAACGGATATACTATCGGGACTAGCCCGTGGCTATTGGTGTGATCCGCTAATAGGTTGCACCCAGATACTTCATGGTGAGTAGCACCATGCGTAGTGCCCTTGAATGCTGATGTAACACAGATAAGCTAAGCTAGAAACATATACTCATGACATGTTGATGGACATGAAGTGAACCTTAGATCGAGTCGGTCTCATAAAGATAACTATTATAATAAAACTTGTTTATAACGTTTGAGGACGCCGGAGTTGAAGCATTTAGTTATTCTGTTTTCTTTTATATTCATTAGACATGTTGTTCTTTGGGAAACGTTGTAACTTCTTTTAGTTTCACTTGGAGGATTTCGTACGCTTTTGATTTTGTTTGGTTTTCCAATGTAATAAATGTTACATTTCTATCTTTACTATGTTTAGTTCTTTTCATAGTAGCATTTATGGTGTTTCCTGAGTCTTTAGAGCTTCCGTTTTGCTAAACTCGATACGAAGTAGTAGATGCTTACATGTAATATTGGATTTATTTAATATTATACGTGCCGAGCATTTCATTTCCGGATAAGGACTCGGTATCCGAGAGTGGGGCGTTACAGTTGGTATCAGAGAGAAGCGTCTTCTAGTTTTCCTTTCCTCTAAGATAAGATCTCCTTAGACCTTGTTGATCCATTTCAAAATTAGGTACCCCACCTCAGTTTTAGTAAGAACAACCTCAAGGATCTCTTGGTTGTAGCAACACCTTTTGGATAGTGTAATCAAGGTTGCTAGGGTGTTACTACAAGTTGCTGGTTGTGTTGGAATCTACCGTGGCAAGGGTAAAGTTATAGTTTTGAATTCTACGGAACGTTAGGTGATTCTTGGTATAGGTCGGCTATCCAAGAATTTTGTCTACTTGGATTATAGACACAAGAAAGTATCTTCCGGTGATGTTCGGTAAAAACTAGTTTTACAATTTATAAACCGAAACACCCCAAGTATAAGGATCGTAGTATAGGATGTTAACGGGTCGTCCTAAGGGAGTGGAATGTTTATCGGATCAAGGAACAATTATTCTATCGATTATGTCACGACTATTAACTAAAACTAAGATTTAAACTAATTATAATCTATAAAAACAATGAACAGTAATTAAAATAGAAGAAAATAGAAAAATATTCGACAATGGACGGGCGTCTACTAAAGGTGGACGGGCGTCCAGTATCGTGCTGGAAACAGAAAATTGCAGGAAAGACAGCAGGTACTAACTAGGGTTTTTAAAAAGAACAACTAAACGAAGAAATAAAAGTTGATAACGAACGATTTGGTTTATCAAATAATTAAAAGGAACGGCAAGGCAACGGGAATCCACCAATCAACCAACCCAACCCCAACTAGATGGCAAGTTAAAGATACGATTTTTAGTAATGATCTATCACGAATTCGATTAAATCTCTTTAAACAAATTCTAGGGTTTCGTTTTCTTTCTCAAGTAAAACTAAACAACATGCAGAACACGATCATGAGTTTGTTTCCAACACTCTACTCAATTAATTATAAACGATCTCTCGAATTATAACTAAGTGCATCAATTGAAAAGATCTAGGTTTGAATAATATTCTCATACAAATCCAAACAAAAAGATAGTTTTATCGATCTCTCGATTCAAATAAAACATAAACAATATAGAACGATATCCAATTGACGAAAAACTGTAACTTAACTCACTAAAAATACAGCAGAAATCTCTCTAGTTGGTGTTGATGTTGATCGGTTTCATCCGTTGTCCCACCGCGATATGCTTAGCCAATAATCATGTTGTTGATCATGATTATTGGGTTGGAAGAGTTCATCTTCCTGTTGTAATTGGCGGCTGCTCTATGAATTATGTGAATTGCGGCTGCTGCTAGGATGTATGCGTGAATGATGTGTGTGAGAATAAAATTAGGGTTGCAATTGCGGCAGTTTATATAGATGTTGAAGTCGGCTGGAGTATGGCGGTTTGGTGGACGTTCGTCCGCCTCCATGGACGCTGGTCTGAAGTCGTGGACGGAGAATGAACGTTAGTTTAACATGCGTCTGAACATCCTGTATCTAAATTAACTTCCTGAACGCTAGTTTGAAGTCATGGACGCCGCCTTGCTTGAATATTCGAGACTCTGAATCGAAAATCCTGCATGGACGCTCGTCCTCAATGTATAGACGTTCGTCCGGACTGGGAAAGCATTGGACGCCAGTCCACTGGTTCTGGACGCCAGTTTAGCCTGTTTTGCGTGCAACTTTTATTCCAATCCTCGACTCGCATCTTTTCCTTCAATTAGACTTCGGATGGAAACCTTTTAAGCTCTTCCATGCCATACAAACATGCCTACAAGATAATCAAAAGCATGCAAAATGTAGAAACCTATATATTGATAGAAAACCATCGATAAAAACACGTAATACGCTTGATTTTGCAATTAACTGAACTCTAAACCCATTCTCAATTTATCCTTTTAGCAATGTGATTTTCTATAAAAATCACTAAAACACGGAAGATATTGCTACGAAATAACTCGATAAAAACCATAAGATTAGGCGTAAACAACTCCCCCATACTTAGACTTTTGTTCGTCCCGAACAAAACAATCAAAACTAGCTCACTTTATATGCAATCCAAATAGATCCCTAACTCACGTAACAAAAGATACAATAACTATAGCAAGTAATACCAATAGAGAGATAGATTCGGTGTGTGTGACAAGCCCTTTTCAATCTTCACAATCCTCTCGAACAAATATCCTCCCACATAATTTTAATGACTATCCTAGGTATAGCCAGTAATCGTTCCACCTAAAGTCTTCCCTTGTACTCATTAGGATAATCCTTAAAGCATATCATTCAGTTTAAACTGGGGATAGG
Source organism: Gentiana straminea (assembly GCA_036785695.1). Classification (NCBI taxonomy): domain Eukaryota; kingdom Viridiplantae; phylum Streptophyta; class Magnoliopsida; order Gentianales; family Gentianaceae; genus Gentiana; species Gentiana straminea. The sequence goes on along the minus strand of JAVUPR010000407.1, from coordinate 2,773,024 downwards.
GTCAACGATAACAAAGTCTTTGATAATTTTTTTTCCACTTTCTTTTTCACTTTCTCTTTCGACGCACATCGGAATGAGCTCTTACCCGTCATAGTAGAATAGGATGTTTCGGGATAACACCCTACCTTACTCAAATCATAGGGTAGCTTCTTCTAACTGTCGTGAGCTTTTAGTCATCATAGTGGAATAGGACATTTCGTGATAAAGCCCTACCTCACTCCAATCATCGACTAGCTTTCGACACACACAATTATAAGAACAACTTCACTTATTCACTTCATTTTAAAAGCACAATAGTTACGTTTCACTTATCACATTCAAACCTGCAGATATTCACAGTACACGTTCTGAACTTAGGTGTTACTTCACTGTTACTATTAAGAACAAATCTCCCTAAGATAGATCACTAAAATAGTGAAAGGATACAGTTCAAAAGTTTTTGCTTCAATATCAAAGGCTTTCGTGAGTGTGAAATGAATACTATCTCAAATCAGTAAAACATGCTATAATTATCTCACAAAGTCACATAAAATCATTGTCAGGAAACTACAACTAGCAAGCATTTGTTTCAATTACATGCTCAAGATTTACAACTATCCAAGTGTAAAAATTTTAAAATTTCACCATTTATCAAGGATCACATATACTTACTCATATTTTCGAAAATAAAGCATGAATTGCACCCCCCACACTTAATTCACATTATGTCCTCAGAATGTGCAAATAAAAGAAAAGAATACTTAGCTGGTTTCAAAGATGGTTGTCGGGCTGTAGGTTGGCAGTGGTCAGGCCGTAGCATGAATGAAACCGCCGCACTCGTATCATGAACGAGACAACACTAAAAGTAAAAGCTTGCAAACCTCGCTCGAAAGTATCCGCAACACTCGACATAACACATAATCTCGGGGTACACGGGGTATATGAGTAAACATGCACGCGAATAAAGCATTCACAAATAGGACAAGGATAACCAACACACAAATACCAAGGTTTTATTCCTAATAAAATAAAACTTAACTAAAAAGAAATTAACTTAAAAGACTAGGCTGCCTCCTAGTAGCGCTTCTTTTATGTCATTAGCTTGACACAGATTTCAAAGTCAACCCGGATCGGGCCACTTTGGCTTACTGCTAACCACTTCTATGTCAGAGTCAGAATTACTAGGACGGAAATGGTTTTCGCCACAACAACAAGTCAAGTGCGCGACAAGACCATGAAATTTTTCTCTCCAGACGACACTGACTCTTTTCTTCTTGTTCTTGCGCAGAGTAAGCTTCGGTATACTGACATGTTTAGAAGGCTCGGAAGAAAGGTCCTCACGGGTAGATATAGAAATGTCATCATCCGAACTAAAGAAGTCGGATGGGATCTCATCGCAAATCAGAATATCAGGCGTCTCAACCCTCTTTTGAAAGTACAAGGTCTCAGGTTTCTCTTTTGGTTGCCCAAAATACTTTTTGAGTCTTTGACCATTGACCTTAAAGGGTTGATCACCATACCCGTTTAACGAGATCGCTCCACTTGGATGAACATCGATAATCTCAAAGGGGCCAGACCATCTAGATTTGAGCTTACCGGCAAACAGATGGAGCCTGGTATTATAAAGCAAAGCCATATCACCCACTTTGAATTCTCGATCCTTGATCTTAGCATCGTGGAGTATCTTAGTTCTTTCCTTACTAATTTTTGCATTCTCATATGCTCTGAGTCTAAATTCATCGAGCTCATTCAATTGCAATAATCTCTTCTCCCCACAGAGCTGGCTATCGAAATTCAAGAATTTAATAGCCCAGTAAGCTCTGTGCTCAAGCTCGACTGGGAGATGGCAAGCTTTGCCATAGACCATTTGGAAGGGTGACGTGCCCATCGGGGTCTTAAACGCGGTGCGATAGGCCCAAAGCGCGTCATCCAACTTTAGACTCCAGTTGGATCTATTTGAGTTCACGGTCTTTTCTAAAATCCTTTTAAGGCTCTGGTTGCTTATCTCGACTTGGCCACTTGTTTGGGGATGATATGGTGTAGCGATTTTATGCCTAACACTATATTTTTCAAGAATTTTATCAAGCGGCTCGTTGCAAAAATGAGTACCTTCATCACTAATGAGGGCTCTAGGACAACCAAATCTGGTGAAGATATTCATTTGCAAGAATTTCTTCACGACTCTGTGATCATTAGTTTGAGTGGCTATTGCCTCCACCCACTTTGAAACGTAGTCTACACAGACGAGAATGTACTTATTACCACACGACGATGGAAAGGGTCCCATGAAATCAATTCCCCACACGTCGAAGACTTCGCATTCCAGAATGGGTCGAAGTGGCATTTCCATCCTATTACTCTGCCTCCCGATTCTCTGGCACCTATCGCAACGTTACAAAAGGCTTCTGCGTCTTTAAAAAGAGTCGGCCAGTAAAATCCAGCTTGGAGGATTTTTGCAACAGTCTTGGGTGCTCCGTAGTGTCCTCCTGTGGGACCACTATGACATTGCTCCAGAATATCCCATTGCTCATGTTCCGGAACACACCTTCTAAGAAACCCATCTTTACAAACCCTGAACAAATAAGGGTCCTCCCACACGAGATATTTTAGGTCAGAAAAGAACTTCTTCCTCTCTTGATACGTCATTTCCTCTAAATGTCCACTTGCTAAATAGTTGACGTAATCAGCGTACCACGGGCTAACAGTATCAAGCTTCATCAATTGCTCAGTAGGGAAATCTATGCCTATGTCCTTGTGATTTATGCCACCCTCATTTACTAGGCGAGACAGATGATCAGCCACAACATTATCAGTACCCTTCTTATCTTTGATCTCAAGGTCAAACTCTTGCAAAATTAGAATCCATCCGAGTAACCTTGGTTTTGCATCTGCTTTGTCCATAAGGTAGCGCAAGGCTACATGGTCGGTCCAAACTACCACTTGAGACCCTAGAAGGTAACTTCTAAACTTGTCAATAGCAAAAACGACGGCTAAGAATTCCTTCTCAGTCGTAGTGTAATTGCATTGAGCCGGGTTCAAGGTGCGGCTCGCATAGTAAATGGGCCTGAACTTTTTATCAATTCTTTGACCTAAAACTGCGCCGACCGCGTAGTTAGAGGCATCGCATAATAATTCAAAAGGCTTAGTCCAGTCAGGTGCGATTAAGATAGGGGCACTTATGAGCTTATCCTTCAGGCAATTGAAAGCTTCTTTGCATTTCTCATCAAACAAGAACATAACATCATCTTTCAGAAGATTGGATAGGGGCTTGGCGATGGTGGAAAAGTCCTTAATAAATCGCCTGTAGAAGCCAATATGACCAAGAAAACCGCGTACCTCCTTGACAGTTTTCGGGTACGACATTTTCTCAATGGCTTCTACTTTAGCCTTATCAACTTGAATACCAGTGCCGGACACCTTGTGTCCCAGAACGACTCCTTCATCTACTAGAAAATGGCATTTCTCCCAGTTAAGCACCAGATTTTTCTCAACACAACGTTGGAGTACCATATTTAGATTCTTTAAGATTTCATCAAAGCTATCGCCATAGACTGAGAAGTCATCCATAAAGACTTCCATACATTTCTCTACAAGTCCATCAAAAATGGCTAACATGCACCGTTGAAAAGTCGCGGGTGCATTGCATAAGCCGAAAGGCATCCTGCGGAAAGCAAAAGTGCCGGATGGACACGTAAACGTAGTCTTCTCCTGGTCATTAGGGTCGATGGCTATCTGGAAGTAACCAGAATATCCATCGAGGAAACAATAATACTTGTGACCACTCAGTCTTTCAATAAGCTGGTCAATGAAGGGTAAGGGGAAATGGTCTTTAGCGGTGACTTCGTTCAATCTGCGATAGTCAATGCAGACCCTATAGCCAGTCACAAGGCGTAAAGCTATCTCTTCCCCCTATTCATTCTTTTCAACGGTAATACCTCCCTTCTTTGGCACAACTTGAATCGGGCTAACCCACTCACTGTCGGCAATTGCATAGATGATTCCCATGTCTAACCACTTTATAACTTCTTTCTTGACAACCTCCTGCATATGCGGATTCAGCCTTCGCTGAGGTTGTCTTACTTTCTTAGCTCCTTCCTCCGTTCGGATTTTATGCATGCACACATCGGGGCTGATTCCTCTTATATCACCCACTTGCCATCCGAACGCGAGGATATTCTTTTCAAGCACTTTTATCAGCAGTGCTTCTTGCTCGGGCTCGAGTTTTGAAGAGATGATTAAGGGCAACTTATCACCATCCTTAAGAAAAATGTACTTAAGGTGTTGAGGAAGCGGTTTAAGCTCCAAGTCAGTAGGTGGTTGCTCACTACTTGATTTCAAAGTGCCACCTTTTTCCTTATGGGCTTGAAGTGGTTGACAGTAGAACACCTCATCTTCCTGAGGCATAACCCCAGAAAGGTACTGGATAACATCATCCATAGGGATCCTTCTGTCAGTACCTGCTTCCTCCTTCTTATGCTTGATCATCTTTCTCAACTCTGCGTCTTTTAGCTCCTCTGCTAGTTGTTCCCAATCATCAAACTCCCAATGAGCAGTCTCTCTCCAGAAATCCACTTCGTCCCAACTACCCATAAGGGCTTCCTCTTCTACAGGGCAAAAGTCTTCCTGATGCAGCTCTTTGAAATCATCGTTCATCGCTGGGAAATTCCATGTTTCATGTTCATTGCCAGGCTTAGTGTGAGCAAGTTGTGACGACGATTTGTCAGTTACTACGGCCTGTAATGAAATAGAAGATGGTCCACAGTCAGCTTGATCTTCAATGTTTATAACTTCGAAAACACCTATCTCTGTTAGCTCTAATGCTCCTTTAGAGTTGGCATCTTCTTCGTCCTTATAAATTGCTTCAACGAACGAGATTTCTTCACTCAAAGTGTGCTCTAGACTTTTCCCTCGTGTAAAGGTAACAGATGTATCATCAACTCGAAGCGTAATCTGACCCTTACAGAAGTCAATGAGGGCGGCAGAGGTGTCTAAAAAGGTCCGGCCTAGAATTAGAGGCATCTCTTTGTCAGGTGGGTAGTCTAAGATAACCCAGTCGGTAGGGAAAACCAAATGTGCAACATGAAGAAGAACATTAGTAACACAACCGGCTGCTGAGCGACTAGATCGGTCCACCATCTGAAGAGAAATAGGGCGTTCCCGCATTCTTTTATCTAAGCCGAGCTTTTTGCAGACGTTCAATGGCATCACATTTATAGAGGCCCCTGAGTCGCATAAGACGTTTTGGAACTTGTGGCCTTCAATCTCACAAGAGATTGAAGGTCTTCCGGGGTCACCTCGCTTAATAGAAACTTTTTGTGAAACCATAGAACACTCTTCTCTTAAAATCTCTTCTGCCATCCCTTGAAGCTTCTTCTTACTCCCACAAACTTCTTTAAGATACTTAGAGCACTTGGGCATTTCGATCAATACCTCGGCTAGGGGTATACTCACTTTGGTGTCTCTAAGCATCCTCCTCACTCCGTCATATTGTCTGTCAAGACTGAGGGTATTCTCTTTCCTCTTTGGTGGATAAGGAAGGGTTTTATCATTGTCAGGGGAACAGCCACCTGACTTTTTAATGGCTTCGTCTTCCTTATCCTTCCCGGGTCCTGCCTGCTTACCACTTCTCAAAGTAACTTCATTCAACTCTTGGTCTCCATACTCCCATTGAGGTGTGATGGCAGTGCAAACATTGATATCTGCTTTTGGATTTCTCTCGGTATAACTTGGAAGTTTACCGTGGGGTCTGCTTTCTTGCTGATCCGCCATCTGCCCGACCTGTCTCTCTATTGCCTTGACACTAGTGGACAAGGTCTTCACCATATCCACTAGCTCATCAAACTTATGCTGAGGGACACAGGAGGTGGTGTGATTTTGATTTTGGCTTTGATTCCAACCACCTTGCGGTATCTGGGAGTTGGGATTGTAAGATTGATTAACTACTCCAGGAGGTGGTCTTTGATAGCTTGAGTTGAAGGAAGTGTTTGAATTGGATGGCCCAGGTGGTGCATTGGGACGTTGAAATCCGGAATAATTCCGGTTCTGATTGAAGTTCCCGAAGGTTTGGTTATGATTATCCATCAAATTTACTTCCTCATTCGTCTCAATTCCCGACTGAATTCCCAGATAGTTCACCTCTGATGACCCTCCTTGCTGCTGCATTTGTAAATTAGCTAGCTGCTTGCTCATCATTTCCATTTGAGCAACTAGCATCTTAGTCTCAGAATTGCTCGCAGCAGACTCCTTCTGATTTCCACTAACATTGGTCTTCCTTGGAGTTGACCACATGTTATTCCTTGCTATAGTTTCAGCTACCCTGTAGGCAGCGTCATCACCTCCCCCTAGAAAGGATCCATGAGCAGTCGAATCAAGGTAGTCCCTATTTGGTTGAGAGACACCTCTATAGAATAACTCGAGTAGCTCATGTCTATCGTATCCATGATTGGGGCACTTCCTCATCAACAGATTCAATCTCTCCCATGCTTTCCCCACACTCTCACCATCAAGTTGTTCAAATGTGGCTATCTCCCTTTTCATGTCCATGATTGTACCAGGGGAGACCCACTTAAGAGCAAAGGCTCTTTTAACATCATTCCAGGAATGGAGAGAATGATGGGCTAAAGATTTAAACCAACGGTTTGCTTCTCCTTTTAGAGCAAACGGGAAGAGTTTCAACTTTACAATCTCAGAATCAACACCAGGATAGTGGCCTGCTTCGCAGATTTGAACAAAGGTGGACAAGAAGTCATGCGCATCTTCTTGAGCAGTGCCATGAAAAGAACTATTCTGGACTAGTCCAACCACTCCATTTTTTAGATCAAAGTTTACTTGCCCCATTTCTGGAGGGCGAATAGGTCTATGCCCTTCCAGGAAATCTTGGTTTAACTGGTTTAGCTGGTTTTGATGGAATTGTTGCAATTGATTATGTATCCCAGCTTGTTGATTCTGTTGTTGTTGTAAAGCTTGGATCTGTTGAAGGAGAAAATTCATCTGGGCTTGAGGATCTGGATTTGGATTTGGGAGAGCTGGATTAGGAGGAACTGGATTCGGATTTTGAACTTGGTCAGCCATGATGTCTAGATCGGGAAAAAGCTTTCTTTTGAGAATGGATCGTTCCGGTTCGGGATTAAAGATAAGAGGTCCCTTCTTACTCATGGTTTGCATAAACCAGGAGGGCAGAATAGGAAGAAATCAACCTTTGGGTTGATGAGGACGAGTTCAGAGAAGATTGGAGGGTTTAGAAGTTTAGAAAGAGAGAAGAGAAGAGAAAAGTGAAGTTTTCAAGGACTGAACTGGCGTTCAGTGTAAGTGGACGCTAGTTCAGAGAGGATTCAGGAAGTGAACGCTCGTTCAGATCACTGAACTGGCGTTCAGAAGACAGATCGGGGGGGGGGGGGGGGGGTAGACGGGCGTTTAAAGTCTGGACGAGTGTTTGGGGGGTCCAGACGCTCGTCTGATCAGCTTAAACGATACAGAATAGAAATTTCTAAACTAGACGGGCGTCTGAAATGATGGACGCCCGTTTGGAAGTTAAAAGATGAAACAGAAAGAGAGAAAATAGCAGCAAACTGAAAATAATAAAAGTTAAAAACCGAAGACAGTAATAATTAATCTATAATTAAACTAAGGCAACAAATTGTGAATTATAACAATCAACAAATTTATAAAATCTAATCAAGTCTACTAAAATCTAAAATGAAACTAGATTATGAAAAATAAACTACGAAAGATCTAAGGTAAATCTAATCTAAAAAAAAATAGTATCGATACAAAAATTGAACCTAAAAGAATCCGACAACCGTTACCGACTCCAAGTATAAGGATCGTAGTATAGGATGTTAACGGGTCGTCCTAAGGGAGTGGAATGTTTATCGGATCAAGGAACAATTATTCTATCGATTATGTCACGACTATTAACTAAAACTAAGATTTAAACTAATTATAATCTATAAAAACAATGAACAGTAATTAAAATAGAAGAAAACAGAAAAATATTCGACAATGGACGGGCGTCTACTAAAGGTGGATGGGCGTCCCGTATCGTGCTGGAAACAGAAAATTGCAGGAAAGACAGCATTTACTAACTAGGGTTTTTAAAAAGAACAACTAAACGAAGAAATAAAAGTTGATAACGAACGATTTGGTTTATCAAATAATTAAAAGGAACGGCAAGGCAACGGGAATCCTCCAATCAACCAAACCAACCCCAACTAGATGGCAAGTTAAAGATACGATTTTTAGTAATGATCTATCACGAATTCGATTAAATCTCTTTAAACAAATTCTAGGGTTTCGTTTTCTTTCTCAAGTAAAACTAAACAACATGCAAAACACGATCATGAGTTTGTTTCCAAGACTCTACTCAATTAATTATAAACGATCTCTCGAATTATAACTAAGTGCATCAATTGAAAAGATCTAGGTTTGAATAATATTCTCATACAAATCCAAACAAAAAGATAGTTTTATCGATCTCTCGATTCAAATAAAACGTAAACAATATAGAACGATATCCAATTGACGAAAAACTATAACTTAACTCACTAAAAATACAGCAGAAATCTCTCTAGTTGGTGTTGATGTTGATCGGTTTCATCCGTTGTCCCACCGCGATATGCTTAGCCAATAATCATGTTGTTGATCATGATTATTGGGTTGGAAGAGTTCATCTTCCCGTTGTAATTGGCGGCTGCTCTATGAATTATGTGAATTGCGGCTGCTGCTAGGATGTATGCGTGAATGATGTGGGTGAGAATGAAATTAGGGTTGCAATTGCGGCAGTTTATATAGATGCTGAAGTCGGCTGGAGTATGGCGGTTTGGTGGACGTTCGTCCGCCTCCATGGACGCTGGTCTGAAGTCGTGGACGGAGAATGAACGTTAGTTTAACATGCGTCTGAACATCCTGTATCTAAATTAACTTCCTGAACGCTAGTTTGAAGTCATGGACGCCGCTTGCTTGAATATTCGAGACTCGAATCGAAAATCCCGCATGGACGCTCGTCCTCAATGTATAGACGTTCGTCCGGACCGGGAAAGCATTGGACGCCAGTCCACTGGTTCTGGACGACAGTTTAGCCTGTTTTGCGTGCAACTTTTATTCCAATCCTCGACTCGCATCTTTTCCTTCAATTAGACTTCGGATGGAAACCTTTTAAGCTCTTCCATGCCATACAAACATGCCTACAAGATAATCAAAAGCATGCAAAATGTAGAAACCTATATATTGATAGAAAACCATCGATAAAAACACGTAATACGCTTGATTTTGCAATTAACTGAACTCTAAACCCATTCTTTCAATTTATCCTTTTAGCAATGTGATTTTCTATAAAAATCACTAAAACACGGAAGATATTGCTACGAAATAACTCGATAAAAACCATAAAATTAGTCGTAAACAGTTGAGTGCATGAGGTTTGAGCGGTTTGGGAACCAGTAGCGTGTTGGTTCAGTGGTTAGCAAGATCGGAATCGGTTGTTGTTGTCAGTGGGAAACAAGTGAAGCTTTGGTTTTGTTTGTGTTGAAGAGAGAGTGCTAAGGAAGGTCAACGGTTTGAGGACGCTTGAGTTTCGAAGAAACTCCTTTTAAGGGGGAAGGAATGTAATATCCCAACTTTTCAAAAAAGGGCGGACGTGTCTTTTTGCGAAATATGGAATATTATGATTTACGGATTTAAGTATTTGTGTATATATATATATATATTTTATATATATATATATATATATATATATATATATATATATATATATATATATATATATATATATATATTATTTATTTATTTATTTAAGGGAAAAATCTGATTTTAAGTAAAAAGTGCAAGTAAGGAAAATAAGGGATTAGGTTAATTATTGGGAATTTTCCTATTTAAGGAAAAATAAAACCCATTAGTTTTCCCTAACCTTTTGAATCGAAATTTCACCTCCTAATCTTCCCATCTCCTGCGTGTAAAAGTTTGAGAAAAAGGTTGAGAGATTTCTTCCTTTTTCTAAGTCGAATCTCAACCGTTTTCAGATTCGAGTAGAGCGTTGGAATCGTCGTGAAGGGGCGTCGTTTCAACACAAGAAAGTTGGAGCTTTTCTCAAGGTATGATTTTTGACCTAGCTTCTTTTTTGGATGAGTTTTGGAGATTAAAACTCATATCTTTCGTAGTCTTGTGTTAATCGAAGCGGGTGATCGAATCTAACCCTTTTTGGAATTGATCACATAGGATACCTGCAAGAAAATATCAGGTTTTGCTGATTTTTCTGAGGATTTGGAATTGTATTAGCTTGCTAAAAGGTAAGAGGGTCTTCCTACTAGTTGATTACGGTTTATTAGGGTTTATGTTAGGATTGAAATGATTAATATGCTAGAATTGCTACCTTCGTGTTGCCTAAGGATTTAGAGTTGTTATGGTAGATAATAGTTCTGTTTTTCTGCTATTTTCTGAGTATTATGATGTTTTACAAGTTTGAGAATGATTAGGGTTTGATTAGAGGTCAAAAACTGAGTTTTTGGAAGTTGCCGCGCTTGGTGCGGGCGCACCAAGCCCAGTGCGGACGCACTGGAGAACCAGAAAATGAAATTTTACATTCAGAGAGTTGGTGCGGGCGCACCAGACCCCGGTGCGGGGGCACTGGAGCCCAGTGCGGGCGGACCAGCCCCAGTGCTAGTGTACTGGACGACCAGAAACTGATTTTTAATGTACAGAGTCTCAGTGCGGGCGCACTGAACCCGGTACTGGCGCATTGGACCTCCTTTTTGATGAAAAAGATGATTTTTAGTTGTGTTATGAATCGTAAATGTTAATCCTTGATCTAATAACATTAATTAACCATAAACAAGCCCTGATTGAGTTCTGATACGTTTGGTTCCGGCACCAGACGTACTCTTAAAGGGAGTTGAAGTCTGGGACCGTTGGAAAGGCATGAAAGGGATTGTGCTTTGATGAATTAGTATTCATGAATGTCTGTGTAATTGCTAGGCCTTGTCCGTGTCTAGAGGTCTAGGAAAGAGAGTTGAGTTGTGAGGGAGCTTACTTGAAAACAACTAGGTGGCTAGTTAACAACTAATGATGATTACATACCTAACTAGTAAAAGACTAAACATCATGTCATTCTTGGATAGGCACAAGTTTATATCGCAATTCGTAGGCTTTTGGGTAAAATGAGTAAACATGCTGGCCTTTCTAGAGGCACCAGGAGTAGAGAATACTCGTGGATGGATAACTTTGTTGGCCATTAGTGGGAACTAGGAGTAGAGGGACTTCACCGAACGCGTATACTATCGGGACTAGCCTGTGGCTATTGGGGTATCCACTAATAGGTTCCACCCAGATACTTCTGTGGTGAATAGCACCATGCGTAGTGCCCTTGAATGCTGATGTAACACAGATAAGCTAAGCTAGAAACATATAGTCATGACATGTTGATGGACATGAATTGAACCTTAGATCGAGTCGGCTCATAAAGATAACTATTATAATAAAACTTGTTTAGAAACCTTAGTTAATTTGTAGCTTCTACCTCTTATTGAGTACTTTGTACTTACCTCAAATGCATTGTTTTTCTATGTGTTTGGGGGAGAGAAGATAAACAGGTAGATCCGGAGTTCGAGACAGACTTTGATGACGACGTTTGAGGACGCCGGAGTTGAAGCATTTAGTTATTCTGTTTCTTTTATCTTCATTAGACATGTTGTTCTTTGGAAAACGTTGTAACTTCTTTTAGTTTCACTTGGAGGATTTCGTACGCTTTAGATTTCGTTTGGTTTTCCAATGTAATAAATGTTACATTTCTATCTTTAGTATGTTGAGTTCTTTTCATAGTAGTATTTATGGTGTTTGCCGAGTCTTTTGAGCTTCCGTTTTGCTAAACTCGATACGACGTAGTAGAGGCTTACGTGTAATATTGGATTTATTTAATATTATACGTGCCGAGCGTTTCGTTTCCGGATAAGGACTCGGTATCCGGGAGCGGGGCGTTACAATAAGATTTAAATTAGTTTCATCGGATATATTTGACTTCTAAAGTTATTTTGCAGGTGTCTTAGATCTATTCAATTTATGCTTATCCTTTTACATAGCTTGTAGATTTTTGGTTTAATCTTCCGATATAGTGCTCAATAGCAATGATCCATGGTACATTCTACATTCACAGGCTTTGAATATTTAGCAGATTTTGGACTATCCTTGCTCATTTAATGATAATTCTTATTTTATTGTTTTTTCTTTGGGAAATTGATGGGCTGAATTAAATGAGAAGAACACCAATATGAAATCTTTTTGCAATTTTTTGAAAAAATAAGCAACTTACGCAACAATTGATGATGATGTAGACATGTGTATTGTGCTTTAGTTGTTGAGAATTTGGTTATACATTCTGCAGATGACATGCTTTTCCTTCTGTGCAGTTTCCATCCTTTTTTATTACTTTGATTTTGACGTGAGAAATGCAGAAGTGGATCTTGGATTTTACATGTTTTTGCTCCTTGATACATAGGAAGCCCAAGGAAAGGAGTTTGAAGGAGGAGATGACTAGCGAACCTGCCTTTGTTCTCCATAAAATTGTTCCGGCAGATTCTTTTCAAGAACAAATTGTGCTCTTTTTCCTCCTGTCTTGGTATACTTTTTGTGATTTCTTTAAAAAAAATTAGACATTGATGGTAACACCTCGAATTTTCAGAAAGGATAAAATGGTAATTGGATATGTGTATTATGACCTAATTATTATTTAACCTATTTATTTAATTAAAAGGGATTTAATTAAAGACAAATTTTATAATACAAACGTTGTAGCAAGTTTGTACCAAGTGGCATACATTACAACCATTCATTTCTAACATCTCATACACGATAAAAGTGTATTATGTGAAAGAGAGTAAAAATTAGAGGCTCTAATATATGCCACTTGGTACAACCTTCTTACAACCGTTGCACCATAAAGTCTCTCTTAATTAAAAGGATTTATTTTAATGGATTTTAATTAATGGATATAAAAGGGAACCATAACCTTAATTATTCATTAGTTGTACAGGACAAATTTTCTGAATATTGGAGGAGGGGCGACGCCGTACAAGGAAAAAAAAAGGCCGGACGCTGTTTTCTGAATTCAACGTTTAACGGTTGATTTTCGGTGCAATCCATAGTAGAAGAAATTGATCACCGCGAGGAGACGATCGTTTCGATACTAACCGTTCTTTTTTCGGTAAGTTTTCCTCCTAGCCCTAATTATAGATCCGTTCGTTCTTGAGAAAATCTGATATTTTAGTGAATTAGAGAATTGGCTAATCGTAGCTTGTCGTTTGATTATCGTAGGATATTTGTAATATTCCGATTTTCAGGAAAGGGCAGACGTGTCATTTTGCGAAAATGAAATATTGGGTTCGGTTCCTTTTATTCGGAGTTAATAATTTGGATATCTATATATGTATTTTCGAGATATATATATATATATATATATATATTTAAGGAAGAAAATCTGATTTAATAAGGGTGATTATGGAAAATCATGGAAATTAGGTAATTATGGGATTCTTCCTATTTAAGGGAAAATCAACCTAATCAGCCCTATAATCTTTTAATCAAATTTTCCACCTCCAAAGTTCACCTTCTGCGTGTGTGTGTGCAAGATTTAGGGCTGAGGGAATTTTCATCAGTTGTTAATTCAATTCTTGACGGTTTTCAGATCAGAGTCGAGCACCGGAATCGCTGTGAAGAAGGCAACGTTTTGATTGCATAAAGTTGGAGCTTTGATAAGAAAAGGATCAATTTTGCTGCTGTTTTTCTGAGTTTGGAGTTGGATTAAGCTTGCTTAAAAGGTAAGAGGCTCTTCCTACAATTCCAATTATTGTTATTTTAGTTTAGATCATGTTTTATGATGCGTAGATACAAGAAAGACGTGCTTTTTCGTTGATCAAGGGATCATAGATGTTTAGATATGTTTGCTACGTTTTACTGAGTAGAAATCGATGTTAATTAGGTTAGAAACAATTCAGAAATCGAGTCGTGAAGGTTATAGCATTTTGAGGAAAAACCCAGTCGGACGGGCGTCTGCACTAGGCAGACGGGCGTCTGAGACCCTAGTAACTCGGACGGGCGTCTGCATTAGGCAGACGGGCGTTTGAGGTCAGATTTTTGATTCAGGATGTAGCTGTTTTTGGCGGACGGGCGTCCAAGGTTAATGGACGGGCGTCCATAGGGTTCCAAACGGGCGTCTGGCCTGTTTTACTTTGTTTTCACTATTCTAGCACCTTAGTTCAGTTTTGACTTCATAATCATGTTTTCACTATTTTAAACCCTTAATCCTGATATATTGACATTAATTAAAAATATGAACAAGCTTCGATTGGACTTCTGATTCGTTCAGTTAAAACACCGAATGTACTCTTAAAGGGAGTCGAAGTTCGGATCCGTCGGAAGGACATGAAAGGGCTTGTTCTTTGATGAACTAGGGTTCATCAATGTCTGTGTAATTGATAGGATGTGATGTCTAGTCATCTAAGTGAGGGAGTAGAGTTGATAAGGTGAGTATTATTCTGAAAACACTTAGGTGACTAGTTAATTCACATTAATAATTACATAAGTGTAGTAAAAGCTAAATCGTCTTGGTTAGGCACTGATTCAAATCGGCGATGTGATACGTTCATAAAAGGTGGACAAAGCTACTGGCTCAAAAGGTTGAAGGGTAGTGGAGGAAATCCATCGAGCGTATATGCATACCGGGGAGATCCCGGGACTACCGGTGCTAATCACCGTAGTTGGCAAGTATATCTCGTGGTGGAATTTTCACCATGCATTGTGTCCTTGAGTAATGGTGTAACAAAGATAAGCTAGGTTAGAAACGTATAGTCATAACGTGTCAATAGGCATGGAATGAACCCTAGATTGAGTCGATCTCACCAAGATAATCTTTTAATAATAACCTTAATTGAGTTGTAGCTTCTACTTCTTACTTTGTACAAATGTACTTACCTCAAATGCATGTTTATTTATGTGTTTGGGGGAGAGAAGACGAACAGGTTAGTCAAGACATCGAGGAGGACTTTGATGACGACGTTTGAGGACGCCGGACTTGAAGACCTTGTTTATTTATTTCTTCATAGACTTGGATCGCTATTGGATCTTGTTGTCGCTTTTAGTACTTTTAAATTCGTAAAGATTTGGATTCGTTGGTTTCGTTTCAGATGTAATAAAATTACATTTCCTCTTTAGTTCTTTATTTCTATTCTTGGTTGTTTGGAAAAATTTACCCGAGTCTTTTAGCTTCCGTTTGCTTTCATTTGATACGACGTAGTAGAGGCTTACGTGTAATATTATTTATTTAATATTATGCGTGCCGAACGTTTCGATTTCCGGATAAGGACACGGTGTCCGGGAGCAGGGCGTTACAGTTGGTATCAGAGAAAAGCGTCTTTTAGGCTTCCCTTCTTTTAAGATTAGTTTTCTTTAGATCCTTTAGTAACGTTTTGGTTTTCTTGATCATCAGGATGGTGTTCACTAGAACCGGAGCAGGTGCTGAAGCATCTGGAGTTCGACGAGAAAGTCCGACCCCAGTTGTTAGAGGTGGTTTCGTGAGGCAGAATCCTTCACCACATCCGAGCCCCACTCCACCCCCTCATACTGCAACCCCTACACCACGGTCTCAGCAGGGCTTGTCACCGCGACCTCATCAGGAGCAACGCCCACAATGGCATGTGGGAAGTTCGGGTCAATTTTCATTGATAAGTGATGTTCCAGCGGGTTTAGTACCGCCACCAGTGAGCTACCCTCCACCGAGGTATAACTACATCTACGGAAAACCAGGAGAAGCACCAATACGAGTCACTGTAGTGGGAGACATTCCACCGCCTACGTACCCCCAAAGAACTAGCATTTATCCACCTCCAGTGAGTGTTTACCCTCCACCGGTGAGCCACCCCTCGCCACCGCTTTTCCATCATCGCGGCATCGGACCTTTTACCCTCCTCCGGTGGGTCATACTCCTCGACCTACTGTACCGCCTTCACCCCGTTTTGATCACCGACGGGCTATGGTTATCCACCCTACGGTTTCCACCAATACCAGTACCAGCAGCAAGGGATACCTTTTGGATACCCTCCAGTTTATCCGCAAGCTCCACCAGCTAGGCCGGTTTTCGAGCAAGCACCACCAATTCACTGGTATACGAGATTAGAGAGGAACAAATTTCAAGACTTCTTTGGGAATGTGGAGCATTCGAAGGCAGAAGAATGGTTGAGAAGCTTTGAGAAAGCTTGTAGGAACATCAATGTTCCCGAGACCGAGATGGCACAGTTAGCAGTTGGGTTTCTTTTGGGTACAGCTGAAGCTTGGATCGATGCGATACAGAGAAGCAACGGGAAAGTGACAGATTGGGAAAGCTTTATGGCAATGTTCTATAATGAGTATTTTCCAGCGACAGTGCAGGCAGACATGGCAAGCCAGTTCTTAAAGTTTAAGCAAGGTAACTACATGACAGTATCGCAATACACCAATAAGTTTAACGAGTTGGGAAGATTCTACCCTGAGTTGATGAAGGTAGAAGAGAGGAAGATGGCCCTATACAAGGAAGGGTTATCGTATCAGATACAGTCTGAGATGTTAGGTTTCACAGCTAAGAATATGGCCGAGTTGTTGAACAAGGCATTAGAGGTTGAGACCTTCAGAAAGAAGGCCACAGTGATTATTGGGAATAAGAGAAATTTTGGAACAAGCCAGGGCAATAGCCGGGGAGCACCGCAACAAAATTTCAAGAAGACAACAGCCCCTGCAGCGAGTAAACCTCCAACCGGAGCACCTTTATGCTCTAAGTGCAACAGGAATCACTCAGGTGAGTGTAAGGCTAATACGGGCGGCTGCTACTACTGTGGAGATCTAGGACATTTTGCCAAGATGTGTCCAACGAAGGGGAGTTCGAATATTCTGAGACAAGGAAGTGGAAAAAGCGGCTCGAGTCGCCCAGTTTGAGTCTTTGCAGTGGATGCTGAGGTAGCGGAACCAGACGATAATGTTATTTCAGGTACCTTTTTTGTTTATTGTAATTTATTAGAGTACTTTATGGCACGATTTAAATCATGTTGTACTGTATTTAAATAAATGAATTCACATTCTAGGTACAATAATATTAGACAACTTAGCAGTTACGGCATTGTTTGATACGGGAGCGTCTAACACTTTTGTGTCAACTAAGGTAGCTAAGAAGCTTAACTTACCAATGGAACCTTTAAGAAACACCTTGGAGATCACAACACCTTTAGGGAGAGTGACTAAGGTAACCAAGCTGATGCCGCAAGTAGATGTTCGAGTTGGAACGTATCGTTGCAAGAGTGACTTTACGGTTTTGGACTTATCAGATTTTGATGTAATTCTTGGAATAGATTGGATATCCGAGAATTTTGTCCATTTGGATTGTAGAGAAAAGAGAGTGACCTTTAAGATACCGGGAAAATCAGATAAGACTTATCAGGGGAATGTTTATAAGCCCAGTAAGAAGCGTCATCCTATAATTTCAGCGGTTAAGGCTGTAAGAGCTTGTCGGAAAGGTTGTGAAGGCTACTTGTTGTACGCAGTGGATGTGGAACAAGTAAAGCCTGAGTTAGAGGAAACCCCTTTGGTGAGAGAGTACCCTGAAGTGTTTCCAGAAGATTTACCGGGAAACATGCCGGATAGAGAGATTGAGTTTGAGATTAAGTTGGTACCCGGAGCAGCGCCAGTTGCTAAGGCACCCTATAGAATGGCACCGGCTGAATTGAAAGAGTTAAAAGCACAGCTTAAGGATATGCTTGAGAGGAATATAATTCAGCCTAGTACCTCACCTTGGGGAGCCCCAGTGTTGTTTGTTAAGAAGAAAGATGGTAGCATGAGAATGTGCATAGATTACAGAGCGCTGAACAATCTCACCATCAAGAATAAGTACCCTTTGCCAAGGATTGATGATTTGTTTAACCAGTTGCAAGGCAAGAGAGTGTTTTCTAAGATTGATCTTAGATCAGGATACCACCAGTTGAAGATCAAGGTAGCAGATATACCAAAGACGGCTTTTAGTACGAGGTATGGACATTATGAGTTCTTGGTCATGCCTTTTGGACTCACTAATGCTCCATCTGCATTTATGGATTTGATGCAGCGTGTTTTCATTCCATTTTTGGATAAGTTTGTGATAGTATTCATAGACGAAATCCTAGTGTACTCTAAGGATGAGAAAGAACATGAAGGACACTTAAGGATAGTGTTGGATACTTTGAAGAAGAACCAGTTGTATGCCAAGTTCTCAAAGTGTGATTTTTGGTTGAAGGAAGTCAGTTTCTTGGGTCATGTCATTTCTGGAGATGGCATTAAGGTTGATCCCGCGAAGATTGAAGCAGTTGAGAAGTGGTCCAGACCGACTACCGTTTCAGAGGTTAGAAGCTTTCTCGGTTTGGCTGGCTATTATAGGAAGTTTGTACAAGACTTCTCGAAGATAGCTACACCACTTACCCGGCTCACTCAAAAGAATGTAAAGTTCGAGTGGACCAGTGAGTGTGAAGAGGCTTTCCAGACGTTGAAGAAGAAGTTGACTACAGCCCCAGTTTTGGCAGTTCCGGAGATCTTTGATAATTATGACGTTTACACGGATGCTTCGGGACAAGGTTTGGGTTGTGTGTTGATGCAAGGAGGTAAGGTAATTTCTTATGCATCTAGACAAGCTTGAAGGTGCATGAGAAGAATTATCCAACACATGACTTAGAGTTGGCGGCGTAGTGTTTGCCTTGAAGATTTGGAAGCACTATTTGTATGGAGTTAAGGCCAGGATCTTCACCGATCACAAGAGCTTGAAGTATTTCTTTACCCAAGAGAATCTGAATATGAGACAAAGGAGATGGTTAGAGTTTTTCAAGGATTATGACTTGGATATTTAGTACCATCCGGGTAAAGCAAATATAGTAGCCGACGCTTTGAGTAGAAAGCCAGTGTTTGCAGTTTCAAGTGTTGAAGTTGTGGCAGAAAGATTAGATGGGTTGAGAATCCGAAGCTTTGATCAGATTGAAGACCAGAAGTTTGTGGCACCGTTGTTAGCTAGGTCTGAGTTGATGGATGATATTCGGGAGAAGCAAGATGAAGACCCAGTTTTGGTTGACTTGAAGCGAGTTGCAAGAGAAAAGCCTACGGTTGGCTATGTCTTGGACAAGAATGGAAACCTTTGGTACCAGGATCGTTTGTGTGTGCCCAATGTTGGTGATTTAAGACAGAGAGTCATGGGAGAGGCACATAGGATCGCCTTTGCAGTTCATCCGGGAGCTACTAAAATGTACAGAGACTTGAAGGAAAGGTTTTGGTGGCCCTCGATGAAACTGGAGATAGCCAAGTTCATCGCAGAGTGTGACGTTTGTCAGAAGGTTAAAGCAGAACATAGAAGACCAGGAGGAATGCTTAAGCCTTTGAATATCCCGGAATGGAAGTGGGATAAGATCACTATGGATTTTATCACTGGTTTACCTAAGACGAGAGGCGGCAATGATGCGATTTGGGTGATTGTGGATAGATTGACCAAATCCGCTCATTTCTTACCATATAAAGTTGATATGCCCTTAAAGAAGATGACGACACTATACTTGGATAATATAGTGAAGTTACATGGGGTACCTATCTCGATAGTTTCGGATCGTGATTCGAGGTTCGTCAGTCGATTTTGGAAAGGTTTACAAGCACCTTTGGAACCAAGTTGGATTTGAGTACGGCCTTTCATCCTCGGACGGATGGACGATCGAGAGGACTATTCAAACACTTGAAGATATGTTGAGAGCTTGTATTGTGGAAGTAGGTGGATCATGGGATGATTACCTACCGGTAGCGGAGTTTGCCTATAACAACAGTTATGATGCAAGTATTGGCATGCCACCGTTTGAAGCTTTGTATGGAAGAAGATGTAGGACGCCATTGTTTTGGGATGAAGTCGGGGAAAGACAAATCACCGGGCCGGAATTGGTTCAGCAAGCTAAAGAAAGAGTTCAGTTGGTTAAGAAGAATTTGAAGGCGGCTCAAGACAGACAGAAGAGTTGGGCAAATGTTAGAAGAAGGCCTTTAGAGTTTGAAGTTGGTGAAAGAGTTTATCTACGAGCTTCACCAATGAAGGGAGTGAAACGTTTTGGACAAAAGGGAAAGCTAAGTCCGAGGTATGTTGGACCTTTTGAGATTCTAGAAAGAATTGGACCTTTGTCTTACAAACTCAAGTTACCGGAATCCATGTCAAGAATCCACAATGTGTTTCATGTCTCGATGTTGAAGAAGTGTTTGACCAAAATGGATGTTGAGACTACTGTTGATCCGGAGATTCTCCAAGATAATCTTCCGTATGATGAGGCACCGATCAGAATTTTGGACCGGAAAGAAAGGATGATTAAGAGACGGTTGATTCCTTTGGTCCTGGTGCAATGGAGCAATCATTCACCGAATGAAGCTACTTGGGAAGTTGAAGACGATATGATCAGCGAGTTCCCAGATTTTATGGACTTACCAGGTATATTCTAAGTTTCGAGGACGAAACTCCTTTAAGAGGGGACGAATGTAATATTCCGATTTTTGGGAAAGGGCAGACGTGTCATTTTGCGAAAACGAAATATTGGGTTCGGTTCCTTTTATTCGGAGTTAATAATTTGGATATCTATATATGTATTTTCGAGATATATATATATATATATATATATATATATATATATAAAAATATTTAAGGAAGAAAATCTGATTTAATAAGGGTGATTATGGAAAATCATGGAAATTAGGTAATTATGGGATTCTTCCTATTTAAGGGAAAATCAACCTAATCGCCCCATAATCTTTTAATCGATTTTCCACCTCCAAAGTTCACCTTCGTGTGTGTGAGCAAGATTTAGGGCCGAGGAAATTTTCATCGCTTGTTAATTCAATTCTTGACGGTTTTCAGATCAGAGTCGAGCACCGGAATCGTTGTGAAGAAGGCAACGTTTTGATTGCAGAAAGTTGGAGCTTTGATAAGAAAAGGATCAGTTTTGCTGCTATTTTTCTGAGATTGGAGTTGGATTAAGCTTGCTTAAAAGGTAAGAGGCTCTTCCTATAATTCCAATTATTGTTATTGTAGTTTAGATCATGTTTTATGATGCGTAGATACAAGAAAGACGAGCTTTTTCGTTGATCAAAGGATCATAGATGTTTAGATATGTTTGCTACGTTTTACTTGAGTAGAAATCGATGTTAATTAGGTTAGAACCAATTCAGAAATCGAGTCGTGAAGGTTATAGCATTTTGGGGAAAAACCCAGTCGGACGGGCGTCTGCACTAGGCAGACGAGCGTCTGAGACCCTAGTAACTCGGACGGGCGTTTGAGGTCAGATTTTTGATTCAGGATGTAGCTGTTTTTGGCGGACGGGCGTCCAAGGTTAGTGGACGGGCGTCTGACTACGGACGGGCGTCCATAGGGTTCCAAACGGGCGTCTAGCCTGTTTTACTTTGTTTTCACTATTCGAGCACCTTAGTTCGGTTTTGACTTCATAATCATGTTTTCACTATTTTAAACCCATAATCCTGATATGTTGACATTAATTAAAAATATGAACAAGCTTCGATTGGACTTCTGATTCGTTCAGTTAAAACACCGAATGTACTCTTAAAGGGAGTTGAAGTTCGGATCCGTCGGAAGGACATGAAAGGGATTGTGCTTTGATGAACTAGGGTTCATCAATTTCTGTGTAATTGATAGGATGTGATGTCTAGTCGTCTAAGTGAGGGAGTAGAGTTGATAAGGTGAGTATTATTCTGAAAACACTTAGGTGACTAGTTAATTCACATTAATTATTACATAAGTGTAGTAAAAGCTAAAACGTCATCTATTCTTGGTTAGGCACTGATTCAAATCGGCGATGTGATACGTTCATAAAAGGTGGACAACGCTACTGGCTCAAAAGGCTGAAGGGTAGTGGAGGAAATCCATCGAGCGTATATGCATACCGGGGAGATCCCGGGACTACCGGTGCTAATCACCGTAGTTGGCAAGTATATCTCGTGGTGGAATTTTCACCATGCATTGTGTCCTTGAGTAATGGTGTAACAACGATAAGCTAGGTTAGAAACGTATAGTCATGACGTGTCGATGGGCATGGAATGAACCCTAGATTGAGTCGATCTCACCAAGATAATCTTTTAATAATAACCTTAATTGAGTTGTAGCTTCTACTTCTTACTTTGTACAAATGTACTTACCTCAAATGCATGTTTATTTATGTGTTTGGGGGAGAGAAGACGAACAGGTTAGTCAAGACATCGAGGAGGACTTTGATGACGATGTTTGAGGACGCCGGACTTGAAGACCTTGTTTATTATTTATTCTTCATTTACTTCATAGACTTGGATCGCTATTGGATCTTGTTGTCACTTTTAGTACTTTTAAATTCGTAAATATTTGGATTCGTTGGTTTCGTTTCGGATGTAATAAAATTACATTTCCTCTTTAGTTCTTTATTTCTTTTATTGGTTGTTTGGAAAAATTTACCCGAGTCTTTTAGCTTACGTTTGCTTTCATTTGATACGACGTAGTAGAGGCTTACGTGTAATATTATTTATTTAATATTATGCGTGCCGAACGTTTCGATTTCCGGATAAGGACTCGGTGTCCGGGAACGGGGCGTTACAATATTCGTAGAATTGGTTGAAATCGATGATTCAAGCTTTTTACAACACGTTTTGCTTTCAATTTCACTTTTGAAATTGTTAAGGTAAGGGAGTGTTTTTAAACGAATTGTTGCTATTTTGTATCTTATTATTATGTTCTTTATTTTATTTATATGTTAGTGTGCCTGGGAAATCGCGATGAGAAGAAGGGAGACATTATATTTATGTATATATTTTCCCAATCGCTGTTGCTGTTGATATGTAATAAAAAAAAAAAAAAAAAGCCTAATCTATGTTGTTGTGCTGCTTATGCCGAGAGACACCAGGGAAAAAAAAAGGGGAAGAGACTACATCTGTCCTTATTTCTCTACTGATGATAATAATAATAATAATAATAATAATAATATGCAACGGTGGTCAATGATCCTAAATATTATACGATGTGGTAATATTCACCTTGTTTAGTTATTACACGTGTACAATGTATTATGGTTAATTTGATATGCATGTTTTTGTGGGACATTATATGTTAATTGGCAATGTCTAATATCGACTTCTGGTAGCCTTGGCTCAGTACTACAACTGAGACCCTCTGCGGGGAGAAGGTGGGAGCAACGGAAGACGTTGTTTAGGCTTGGGGACATTGACTTAGTAGTCAATGATTCTTTTACAACGTGCTAGGTAGTATAGCTAGTTGTCTAGGATTAGAAGTCCTTAGGGAGCCTTATACGTAAATGAATCAGGTGGTTAGAACTTAACTCGTAAATACATATGTGGTTGTCTAAAAGCTAAAACGTCAATATCATTGGTGAGACACATTTCTGACATCGAAGCATGGGACCCTTACCGCTCCTACGGGACTACGTGTAACTCCCACGTAGATCATGAGTCCATGCCCCCATGAGTGGTGCCGCCCATGTTGTGGTGCGTTTCTCACCATGCGTAGTGTCCTTTGATATTGATGTAACAAACCTTATTTGTGTGAGGATATACTACGGAGCTAATAGAGGGCGAGAGAGCTCTACTATTACAACATGTGTGGTAGTGATTGTAGATGATGACATGCTATATGTATCTGCCTTTATTGCTATTTATTGTACCATTTCTTCTACCTCTTACTAAGTACGTATGTACTTACCCCTTCTTCTATCGTGTCCCCACCCGAGAAGGTGGTGTTTTTGTAGGCTGTTTTCAAGGCCACTAAGGAGTGACCCGAAGATGATGCAAATGACGTCTATTGTTCTTTACTTTCAGTTTACTTTTGAGTATAGATTCTCTTGTCCTTTGTAACGATGGAAATCAATGGTTTTAGTTTATGCTTAACGTTTGTAACGGATACGTTTGTATTTGATGATTATAATAAGTCTTTGTTGATGTAATAGTCGCAGTCTGTGTTACTTTCGATCGTTTTTTAGTCGTTTCAGTTACCCGAGTCAGTCGTTTTGTCTTCCGCTTGTTCTCTGATGTATGCTTACGTAAGGCTTACATGTATAATTAGATTAAAATTTAATTATATGCGTGCCGTGCGTTCTTTTCCGGATAAGGACTCGGTATCCGAGACAGGGGCGTCACATTGATATGGAAAAGTAAGTGGTTTTTATAAAATGGTAGATGAATTTACGAATCAAAAGCTTTTTATTTCTTTTTGCAGCTAAGGAATGATCAATGATTGTTGCTCGTCCGCAGGAGGCATGATTGTTGCTCTAAATGTACCTGGGCAGAGGTTTATCCACGTAGAGAAAATTTCAGTGGTCTGAAAGGAAGGCACTCTTCGTTTCATTCTCCACCTTTTCTCCAGACGATTCTTCTACCAAATTCAGCAAATTGCTATGTCTCAAAATAATCGAAAATGATAAAGGTACAAATTATATCCACCAACAATTTTATTTCTTCAATATCAAACTCCCAACTCTTTTTATTCAAATGCATGGATCTCTGGTTAGTTATTAACCGACTTTGTTCCTTATAAGCACCGACGCCTGTGATTCTATTTGTATTAGTTGTCTCTTACTCATTTGAAATATGATGGAATACGTTGATTAATACATGCCCTGGATATTACTATTGCTTGGTTCATTTATTTTTAGCCCTCATATACTTTCACCCGTGGATGTAAAAGGATTATATAAGAAAGGAATAAATCTCAGACAAGTGTATCAAAGATTTTTCTTTATCTGCATTTAACTTTTAAGATGTTTTATGTGGACTTTCTCAGGATGCCTAATTATTAAGCTCTTCAATTTTGTATGGTAGATTGCAGTCATTTGATTTAGACATGTACGCAACCAACAAGGTCATCTATTATGCGCTTGGCAATCTCTGAAGGTTTTTTTTTTTTTTGACAAGTGTTCCAATACCATAATTACTGCATCATTTATGAAGGTGATACATGCATGCTTTTTCTGTCTCAAATCAGATAGGTAAGATTTTCACCTGGTAAGATTAATCCTTTTGCAACTGACTTCTTTTTTATCATTACTTCTCCTACATGCACCCCTTCATGCATGAAATGTAAGATACTACTTTGCGATTTTAGCAATACTTCCACTCAACTTGAGTAGTGAGATGAAGGTGTGTGAATGTGATTATTTCCTTCTTTGTTCCATCATGTTTTAAGCATTCACATAATTGAAAGGTTTGCATCTTTCCGATTTCTTAAAGAAAGTATTAGCAAAATGCAGGATTTGGCGAAAACGGCGAATGAGGAGGATTGAAGGAGATTAATGGAATGTCACTCAAACTTCAGTTTTAATTTGGGCTTTTTTACTAATTCTTTTCTATGCATTGCCTACGGGATATTTGACTTGTGAACACACTTTTGCTCTTGTTTCCTTTGTCATTCGACTTGTGATATGGGAACACACTTTTGCATTATTTTCTTTATAAATAATGGGATGATTTACTGTGTTGGACTATGCCATTCAAACTGATCACGTGGTAAGAACTTAGTTCTGTTGGACCACATTCACTATTTTGTGGTCAAGATAGTAGGCTGATAGAGTGATGAAATGAAGAAAGGAAAAGTCAAAAAGGTGTAATGATGATGTTTTTGCCATCATTGTTTTGTTTTTTTTTGCTTCTTATGTCATTTCCTTTCTATACTAGTGAAAGCGGACGTCGTGCAACGCACGACGTGCCCATGCTATAGATTTTGACTTATTAATAATAAATATATAACAGAAGATGCATGTAACATAAAACACAACTAGTTTATAAAACATTGCATATTTCATAACAGCATATTCAGCTGGATAGATAGCGTACGAAACACAGCATTTTCCATCTTTGTACATAACCATGATACAAGAACTGGTTTAACCATAATTACATGCATGCTTCATACATAAGCAAAAGTTCTATGCAGAATAGAACAGTTCTAACATGCTATTAGTAACCATTAGTGTTCACTGTGCATGAAAGAAAGTAATGGCATCTAATATATCATGCAACTATTCTCAAAAGCAAATTGTACAGACAAAGAGGAACTTCATTGTTTGATTGAGCATTATGCATAGATGAACATGTACAACTAATTCTGCTTGAGCTTAGACTTGCTCTTCTTAACAGGGCTATGAACAGGCGCAGAAGGAACTATCATGGATTAGAGCACATCGTCTTCATCAACAGGCTCTAGCTTGACAGTAATCGTCGGTTTTTCAGCATCGTCGAAAGCGAGAACTCTTTTGGATCCAGATGCAGCTGTATCATCAACATTGTTGTTCTGTGTTTTGGACGAAATTTCTTCGATCAACATCTTTGTTGACGGCGTGAAGAACTGAACATCATCCTAGCTGTCCTTAGTCAAATCAACAACATCGCTGACGGGCACGATAGTTGCTGCTTCTGCTTCATTGGAAAGTGGTTCAGGATTCGAGAAAACATCTTTGTAAAGATAGGTCTTCACAAGTGGGAATTTCCTTGTTAGTACACCTCGAGTAAGCCTATCGAAATACTTTATGTAGAACACAACGTGTTTGTTTTGTAAAGCTGCCGCCAATTCTGCCGACAGCAATCGTCCCTTCAAAGCATTTAAAATTTGTTAATATTATGTTGCTAACGCAATATATCATTGATTCAAATCCAGAAACTACTTTAACAATACATCGGCTACTAATCTGGTAATTTAAGGCTTATAAAATGGAATGTGAATTCAGTTACTGTGAAATAAATTTTACGGGTAGCAATGCAAACCAGATTAGTAGAACAACAAAAATATATTATGAATACATGTAACATATTATTTGACATAGACTGGTTTAACATAACCACCGTACATGCAATATATAATTTAACCGAAACATGTATTATATACACACCTGCTTCATACATAAACAAAGCAGGTTGTAACGGAAGATTAAACTTGTCAGGGGATAAGTATACTACTAATATGTTATGAGCCAATAGAATTCAGAAAAATCAATAGAGCTCGTATAAATTACCTCTTCTTCAGCTTGTTTTAGCTGCAATGCAGTGTATGGGATAAGCATCTCAACATCAGGCGAGTAAATTTCTGCAAGCGCCCGACCAGATTCATCACTGATGACAATTCCAATGTGGCACCTGTTTTTTACACATACATTTAGTTATGTGTCTTTCATTACGTAAATAAATTTAGTTATCTTTTTCATCGCACGACGGACACGGCATTTCATTTTCATGTCCTATCCTCAAAGCCTTGCAACAATTTTTGCAACACATATACCAGTATTTGTCTTGTCCTTGAATCAGTTTTAGGTTTCCAGCTATCCAAGCAGTCTTCGTCTTTATTCAACAAGACAACCGATGTTTAGCGAAAAAATAGAGAACCTTAAATAATAAAGAAAAAGATTTAGAACAGGTAATAAGAACAGAACAATACAGTTTCTACTGTTGCCATTTCATCTGCTATAGGTAGGATATCTTCAGCTGATGGTTTTATAAGGAGCATGTCCGTATTTCTGTAAGCCATACTGGACAGCAAGTCATCAACATCCTTCTTGTTGGAACTATACATGTTCTTTTGGTGTTCAATGAAAACAAACACTCATAACCATTACTGGATATCCATTTGGCTCTTCAAAAAACAATTTTTTACAGGCTATATATCAAGCTTCAAGCAGAAAGATGCATACAATAAAGGAAAGATAAAAAGTTTAATTGCTTACCATTCCTTTAAAGTGGCAGCCTCATGAATCACTGGTTCTTTCAACAGCACAGTATTTAGCCGTGAGGACAATGTCAAGCCTGCAATAAATAATTGTTTAATTAAAATTCAAACAAATAGGCTTACAATAACATTAACCCTGACATGAAAGTATATAATATTCATAGGTAAAACTGACCATTAAATGTTGTCACTTTCATGTTCATGCCAACAAACTTTATTGCACTAAGAGAATCCTCAGACAGAATATCAGCATATTCTCTGATTTTCTCTTTCCACAACCTCATTATCATAGGAGTTTTGCTACAAAAAATAGATGCTGCAACATTAAAAACAAGACTACAACATTAGTTGTATAATGAATGGACGACAACTTAACATACTCGGTATCGACCACAAAAAAGTCCTGTGCAATCAAAAGTTGGCCATTTGAATCCCTGCCGACTTTTTTCACAGGAAAAGCCTCAACAATAAAACCCTTAACATCTAAACAAAAGAATAAGACATTGTATCATACACGGCGTTGTAAGTGACTGTGCTATGGAAGAAAGAACGGAAACAAATTAAACACATACTGATTGGGGTTTCATGATCTGCGTAGCGGAACATTTCAGAAAACCGTTTAAACTGGAAATCATATGGTATGGTTGGTGGTACTGTTAGTAATATCATCCGCAATGGAAGCGATTTCAGGATCTAGATCTATAAAGTACACGTAATAAAATAACTAGATCTATATCTACAAATGGGGGTTGTAGAACATACCTCTTGGATCTCAAAATCCAAGTTGAAGAACCGCAATAATAAGGAAGAAAGATTGTGTGAAGAGCACCACGATCTTCCGTACGTGTGATCCAAGCAACTCCCGGTGGAAGGAAATTCTCAACTCGAACCCTTCCGATATGCTACCCGGAAAAACCTCTAAGATTTTTCCCTCACCCCTTGGCCGAAAATTACCTCTCTCTAATTTGCAAGAGTGAGTCGAAATTTTGTGTGCGTTGTAAGGCTTGGGAGAACTCTCTTCATATAGGAGAGTCAAACTTAACCTCCAAGGATTTTATTTTGCAATTAAAATAAATCCATTAAATAAAAATAATTCCATAATATTCTAGAACAAATCTAGAATAATATTTATCTTTATTTCTTTTCATAAATATTTATCCAATAAATATTTTATGCACATGTCTTATTAATACACAAGAAAACAATTTCTTGTTCCATAAAAAAGAGCATGGGGCGAAAATTCACATATTGACCTAGTCAATATTAATTTTGCCATTACACAATAATTGGGCCAAGATTATGGAAAATGTATTTTCCACATATTTAATTATTTAGCCCAACTAATTTAATAGTCCACTAAACAATTAATTCACATATCGTTTTAATAAAGTCCAACAAGAACTAAAATAATATTATTAGGATTCGACGTCCGAGAATAGCTATGCTATATTTGGAGGCACGTCGGGGACCATGGACTAATAATCAGCGGCTCCGATAAATCAAATAAATAATTATCTTACGAAAAGAATAATTATATTCGATAAATCAATCACAGGAATATGCCACCATAATCCCGTGACTGCACTCCTCCGATTATAAGATTATATTTATCTCCTCACGATAATAATAATAAGCGTCCATTGATATAATCATTACATGTGGATTAATCCTCCATAGACTGTTCATTCTAAATCGGGAAGTTACCGTTAACCCTTTTTAGAACCTCTTATCCTTATTTACCATTAACCCCCTAGTGATCAATTAATTCATACAACTCACCGGTAGCTAATCGGTGTAATATGAACTCGTACGATCGATCGGTTCTAGGATTAACAAATAAGTGGAACTGTTCATCTACTTCCATAAATGGAAGGAATGGATTCCGTATCCGTGATAACACGTACTACTCACTCAATCCAAGACAATGCCAAGATGGGGTAATTCGATCACGGACTCGGTGTAATCCTTAACCGTCAAGTCAAACCTCATACCGATTCAAGCGCTTGACCGTGATCACCTCGGATTAAGATATATCCATAAATATGATCATCCATTGATTTGATAAGACTTCTCGATTACGGAATTATATCGTGAACTCTAATCAAATCGGTCCAGCCCCCTATATGATATATCTATCATATATAAATGCCCCATTAGGTTCTCTTAACCGAAAGTCCGGATAAGACAATCACACCTATTGTGTTCGGGCGCATTAATAGCACGTTAAAGGAGAGACCCGATACTCTCGATTAACTTCACTATGGGCTAATTGTATTTTAAGTACATCTTCACTAACTCAATCCTCCTGTGTATATAAAACGATATACTTTAGGGTTTTCTGTAGTGTAAATACTATTGTCACATCGGTGAATATGAGAATAATAAATATGAATAATAATATCATTTCATTTATTAAATAAAACAATCACAAAATTGTCTTTCGGGCATCACACCTAACAGGTACAGCCTCACCCACAGGCTGAACTGATGTTATGCTAAACAGTGTCCACGCGAACGCATAATCACCAACCTGATAACCAGGCTTCATTGGTTTAACATAGGCGTTGGAAATGTAGTAGCGTTTGTATGGAATAAGCGATGTTTCGAAGTACGCAACATCTCCTCCATAGCATACTGCTGAAACCAGAGTTCCTTGGACATAAATTCACAAAGATGGTGATAAGTCATAATGCCGATTCAGCCTTTAAGCCAAGAAAACATTTTACTATTTGGCTTTACAGCATCTAAGGCATTATAAGCTTCATATTTATACTATTTTCTAGGGAGGAAACGTAAGCATATGTAAAGTTGCATTTTAAACAAAGATATATTAAAACAAGGAACCGAAAATACCACTGTGTCTACCAATAGATAGCCTCTGAATTCTGTAGAATTGAGCACAGACCTGCTCACTCCAATTTTCTTCCTTTCTAGAACCTGTACCAGCACTTTCCAGTTCTGCTTCCTTGGTGTCACCTCATTGATATGGCAGATTTGTCTTTCCCTTTGCTATGGAAGTTTAGCAAAGATGGTAACTTTGAACAAATATATTGTAGGATAATCAACAATAGAAGAATATACAACGGTTATTTGATACATAGACTTTTTAAATGAATTTATTCTGTTCAGCCTAATAAGTAAAGCTTTGAATCCAAATTAACTAATAACCGTAATACCATCAATGTGATAGCACCTCCTTATATACAACATTTATTGCTTTATTCTTATTGGTTTGTTCATAAAATGATGGGCTCAAAGAATACACGTACGACCGCGCACCGTCGTGCTCGAGACAAAGCAACATATAGCTGCCCGTGTGAGAAAACTTCTTCTTTTAGATAAATTCCTACAAAATCCAATGTCTGTCCTTGTGATTTATTAATGGTCATTGCAAAACACAATCTTATCGGAAACTGAATACGCCTATAGGGAACCGGATAATATTCTTCGGTAGGAGGTTCCAAAGGAATTTTATTTATGAACACCTGTTTACCCTTGTAATCGCCAGTTGCAATTTCAGCGTGAATAATATTTCTAGTAAGTTCTTTACATAGTAACCTTGTTCCATTGCATAAACCTTCGGTTGGATCTAAATTTCACAGTAAAATAATTGGACAGTTTAATTTCAATATCAATTTATGTGGCGGCAAACCGTTAGTTGTTAAACTGTTTAAGAAATCCTCATATTCACCTTGATCTGTTGGATTTAAAGCCTCGTCATAGCTTAAATACTCTGTTTCATCTCCTGGGAATTTTTTAATTAACATGTCATTGATTTCATCTACAAAGTCATTTTTGGTTGTTAATATAGCTCTATTAATAGGAAAAGTTTTATCGGTCGAAGGCAACGAAAGGTTAAGAAAGACCTCACTTATCAGTTTACCTAGTCCATCATTATGTTCTTTTGTGTCTATCAAAATTTCTTTAGGCAAGCGTACATCTTGGGAATCTTGAACCTGGTGAACACCATTTCCTATCTCCAACATAAACGAGGTAAATTTAGGATCTAATCTTGCTCTCATATTTTCATCTAATTTGTAAACTGTAAGCTTCGACCAAATGTACGATCTAATAGGCGATGCATTTATTGTTTCTGATTTTGTTCCTCTTGGGACTACTGGCAAAGTCTGTCGAAAATCGCCACCTAAAACGACAACCTTTCCACCGAAGACCTCATTTGAATCAATAAGGTCCTGCAACAGGTCATCCAGAGCCTCGATTGCCTTTTTCTTTGACATCGGAGCCTCATCCCATATAATTAACTTAGATTCTTTTATTAACGTTGCAATAGAGCTTTGTTTGTTAACTGTGCAGGTTGCATCAGTAGGCAAGTCTATTGGAATCTTAAACCTAGAATGAGCCGTTCGACCACCGGGCAGCAATGATGCCACAATGCCGGAGGTTGCTGTAGCCAAAGATATGAACCCATTTGATCTAATCTCTGCTAACACAGCTCTATATAGGAATGTTTTTCCAGTTCCACCAGGGCCATCTATGAAGAAAGCACCTGGCTGATTACCGTAAACCTTAGTGACTATAGCATCAAAAGCAGTCTTTTGTTTTTCATTTAGATGATTCTGCTATAGCAAGTCTACATCAGAAATTATAATGTTTTTTTCAGCTCTGACTTCTCTAGTTAGATCTTCCTTATCATTAAATAATTTATCTTGCGGCAGAATATCATACGTGTTAATATTCTTTCCCATCGATAAAAAAAATGAGTTGATCTGTTTTAATGCTAGTTTTTTACTTTCTTCTATTTGCAGACCTAATCGTTTAGTAAAATCTTCTATCATCTCACGTTGAAATCTCACCCATAATTTTTTAGGTTTATTAGGGCAAGAATAAACTAATAAAGTAGCAAACAATGTTCTCAATTCATATGGCATACGAAACATGCACGCTTCTTCTAAGCATAGTTCTTGACTGTTATCATCTTTTAAGAGCCCTCACTGCAAAGCAGCTTCATGATAAGTTTGATATAAAACATTATTCAGAGTTCGTAAGTCTTGAAAAGATTTAGGGCAATGCACCTTAATCAATAAAAGCCTTAAATAGTAACGCTCTCCCTCAGTTGGTTGAGCAGAAACAACTCTACCAACAGAGTTTCCCCTTTGCCTTAGCTTCCACATTTTTTTGTCGGACAACCAAACAAAATAATCTGGGAATTCATTATACGTACAACTTAATTTTTGGGCTTCTTTATTTGTTCTGTTAGTAAGAAAGTACTCAGTTAGCATAGTTTTTCTTGCAAATGGATTACCTAAAACATCAACTAATGTTTTTTTTTTTTTTTTGCTAAACATCAGAGGCTGATAATTCTCTAGATGAAGCTGCAAATGGATAACGGCGGGTTTTAATTCACCCATTGGCATACGATAAATGAGCCAAAGGGCTTCGGGAGCAGAAATCCACATAGCAGAAACATACTCTTTAATATCATCTATAGGGTCATCTTTATTTCCGTTAGTTACATTGAACATTACACGATCATTACCTTTGCATATATATATATATATATATTACTGCTTTTATTGTAGAACATATTTCAACATTAATATGACAATCAAACTTAGCTAACAAATAAGCATTGTATGGAACTGATGTATGACAAAAATATGATTATATTATATGACTTTTTATATCGTATTTACGATAATATCGTATAAATTTTATAAAAATATATCTAAAAACGTATAAAAATCGAAATCATTATAAATAGATATTATCGTTATTATTTTAGTAAAACTTATAGTTTTTATGATCAAAATTACTGTGGCTCGTGTTTTTGACTGTTTCAGGGTACGTGAAAACTGAAGAATAAAAACCGAAACAGTACGAAACGGAAGAAAGATATTTTTCAAGATCCGGCCCGAACCGGAAAAACCCGGCCCGAGCCGGAATCTCTCTGCCACCAGCACATGGGGACTGTCAGGAGAGAATCTCCACTGTAGCACCGGCCCGAGCCGGTACTACACCGGCCCGCGCCGGCCAAGTTATGCTCCTATAAATATGAGAGCACCCTGAACACAATGGAGGTGGAAAAAATGAAAAATCTCTCTTAGATAATCTTCTATCTCGTTTTTAGTTTGTTTTAGTTAAATAAACGCTGTAAACGGCACTCTGTCGGAATACTGCGATGTAATGTTGTAATATAAGTTTCGTTATAATGCTAAAAAGATGTATCAAGGCTCGTTGTAGTTAGAAGAGTTGTTATTTCCGGAGAATACGACTCTGAAGCTACAATTGTAATCTAAAGATGAGCGGCTAAAGTCTCGAGGCTAGAACCACCGTTGTGAAGCCACCATCACCGGAATAAACAAGGATTTCGTTTTCATTTGTTCTAGTGAGTTTCTTGTTCTTCCTTCATGTTTGAATTGTTTATGTGCAATTTGTATGATCTATACTTATGTTGCATGCTAATCGAATTTAGATACGATAGTTGATAAATTCGTAGATTATCGTGAAGGAGAATGATAATATTCTTCCAACATACGTAAGTTGAGGGTGAATGTTATTAGATTAGGATTTATATCCATATCTTTGATCCGTAAATGCTTTAGTTGTACCGAGAGTGGTGAACTAATTAAAAGGCGATGAACCGAAAGGGAAAATGCCTCCTTAGCAGATAATAATCCAAGAACTTACGAATGAATATGTGTCTTTCTTGTTATTTTCGGTGGGGTGGTGGATCATCGGTGTGTTCTAGTTGTTTTAATCTTTCTTTAAACAAATTTTCACGTATCGTCTTTCTTTTCACGTTTGCTACCTTAGTTTGTTAATTGAAAATCCGAGATCATAATCATCAACTTTATAAAAGAAATCGAAGGCAAAAACTCTTTTTCGTACAAGTCCCTGCGGATACGATCCGGTTTCACCACTAGCTGCGAGCCTTCGCACTTGGGGTTGACATCGGTTTTATTTTATTACTTGTTATCTTTTGCTTTGCATAAAACCGCGAACAAGTTTTTGGCGCCGTTGCCGGGGACTTGGCACGGAAAGTTTTCGTTTTCAATTTCTGTTCTGTTTCTATTTTATTTACGCTGTTCAGACCTGTTTCGAGCTTGTTTTAGTTTAGTTTTTATTTATTTAGTCTAAAAAAAAAAAAAACCCCGTGTTCCTTGGTTAATCGTCGAGGTTGGGTGATGGATTCTCGGTGAATCCCACTCTGCGGAAGCATAAGAATTAAAATCCCGAAACCTCGTGGTTAAGGTGTTGGTGTTCAAACGTGGTTTATGCAAACTCGAACTCACGAGGGACCACTTTCGTATAATCCGGAGATCGAGCGAACCATCGTTCGACCAAACAGACGTAGGGCTCGGATCACTAGACCTACGGACGAGGGAAC
This sequence comes from Gentiana straminea, assembly GCA_036785695.1. Lineage (NCBI taxonomy): Eukaryota > Viridiplantae > Streptophyta > Magnoliopsida > Gentianales > Gentianaceae > Gentiana > Gentiana straminea. The sequence goes on along the minus strand of JAVUPR010000407.1, from coordinate 2,737,952 downwards.
CACGGAAGGAAACAATCCTGAAGGATACGTTGAGGGAGAAGCTCAAGTAGGAGCCCAGGTTGAAGAAATGGCAGATCAACGGACATTGGCAGACTTTGCCATGCCATCTACTGTGAAAGTTAATCCTGCGGTCGTGATTCCTGAAATCACGGCTGATAATTTCGAACTCAAAACTTCTTTAATCAATTTGGTAAGAGGTTCCACATTTCATGGATTTTCCACGAGGACCCGCACGATCACATTCACTCATTTCTAGAATCGTGCGGGACTATTTTAATCAAAGGGGTCACCGAGGACGCCCGAAGATGAAACTTTTTCCCTTCTCACCGAAGGGAGAAGCGAAAGAATGGTATAAATCCTTACCGCCGAATCCATTACTTCGTGGGAGGAGTTGGAGAAAGAATTTCGAGCCGCACTTTCCACCCGCAAAGACGGCTCATCTTCTCGAATCGATATTCACTTTTGTGCAAACCGAGAAGGAATCTTTTTACAATGCGTGGAGACGATTTAAGACTCTCTTGAGAAAGTGCCCCCACCATGGGCCGGATAAACAAAGATTGGTCAACACTTTCTACAAGTGGTTTGACCGAATTGACTAAGGGAATGGTGAATAGTTCTCACGGAGGTGCATTTCGAGAAAGACACCGATGAGGGATGGACGTTGTTTGAAGATATTGCAAAGTATAATTATGCCCCTACCTATGCAGTGCATCCAATCGAAAAGCTCGACCGCAGGGAAGTATGAGGTAGATGAGACCACGTTTCTAAAAGCTCAGTTGGCCGCACTACAGAAGCAAGTGACGGCAATAAATGTTCCAAGTCTTGTGTGTGACAACCGCCATGGCCAAGGCCATCGCAAGATCGCGCGCCTTGACCCAACTCTCAGGTCAAAGCTGTTCAAAACAATGTTGTTTGCCAAAATTGCGATACCGTTGGGCACACATTCCATCAGTGTCATCTATTGTTGCATTCAGAGGAGGTGAATGCATTCAATTCTCAAAATTATCGACCTTCGGGTCAGAATCAAAACACTCAAGGATTCAATTACAACAGGAACCACCCTGGTTTCCGATGGAGTGACCCTTCTGGGGCAGCACACCCCCATCATTTTCAGGCCCCTAGGCCTAATCAAAGTAATTTTCAATTCAACTCTCGACCGGCATGGAACACCAATCCACCGGTCAATCAAGATCAAAATCAAAATCAGAATCGATCATTTCAGATCTTAGAACAAAAGTTGAGTGAGCAAATCACGGCCAACACTCAATTGGCAAATGCATTAAGTACTCTGACCAGTACAGTGAGAAATTTAGAAGTGCAAATGGGACGATTTCGGGCAAAGAAGCAAGTCGACCTCAAGGTCACCGCCGAGTTTTATCGAGAAGAACCCCCGAGGGGTTAATCTGGTCCAAAATGACCAGAATTCTTGCACCGATCTCGCTGCACCATGGAACTATGGTCAAGATGAGCTAAATGCAATAAATCTGAGGAGTGGGAAAGCGGTTGGCAGTCAGGCCAACCAGGGAAACGAGTAGCCCCTCCTGCAAGCAGAGACGCAGGAGGGGAAGATCTTTGTTCTCCTCAGAAAGATGTTGGGACTACTATTGATCCAAGTGAAAGAGAAAATTCTGAAGAAAATGTGGAAGTTGAGAATACTGATGATAAAGAGAAGAATGCTGAGAAGAAGTCAGATTCTAAGTTATGTTCTGGGAAGCATGTGAGGTGGAAGGATAGGGAAGACAAAGCAATCAATCATAAGACAGCAAAGAAGAACTTCACTGAGGAAGACTTTGCTGATCTCCCTTACCCACCGAGCAAAAACAAGCTCTCATTAGTAGTCGATAAAGAGTATAAGAAGGTTATCGACTTGCTCAAGAATACTGAGGCAAATATTCCATTAGTTGATCTTTTGGTAGGAATGCCAAAGTATACAAAGTTTATAAAGGACGCAGTAAGTTCGAAAAAGAAGCTTCAAGAGCTCGAACACATAGTGTTGAATGGAGAATGCTCCGCAATCGGCCAGACTAAACTTCCTGTGAAGTGTCCTGACCCTGGTAGATTTACGATTTCATGTACTATCGGGAACAGGGACTTCCACAATGTTCTATGCGATTCGGGAGCATCAATCAATCTGATGTCTACGTCAATCTTCCAATCTCTTGGATTGGATCAATCTATTACTCTTATACCTATTTCTCTTCAACTTGCAGATAGAAGTGTGAAATATGCAAGGGGAATTGTAGAAGATGTATTGGTCAAGGTTAAAAACTTCATATATCCACCGATTGGGTAATCATGGATATGACCAACGATGAGAAAACCCCTTGATCCTTGGAAGACCTTTTCTTGCAACCGCCCGTACCTTACTAGATTCCCACAAAGGGCGAAGTAACCTTACATTTGGAGGATGAGAGTATAAAGTTCAATGTGGGTAATGCGGTGAAGCACCCGTCCAAAGGACGCTTGTTTAGCTATTGAGGACGATTTCACTGATGAGTATGATAAACAAGTGTTCATGGGTAGTTGGGATGAGGAAGAATTCAATAAACTATCTGCAACGTGGACTAATGAGGAATGGATAAAATTTTTAGAAGAGATTGACAAGGAAAGTTCTGATTACTACGAGGTGGTAGGAAAGAAGATGAGGGAGAGGCATGGTGATATGCCCAGATTTGCAAAGGGAGATGAGGCCCCTGTCTGCTGGGAGGCCATGATGCTTCAGAGCCCTTATAATAAGCTTGGAGATCTAGAGATTAAGGGAGATAAATTAAGACCAAGTGTGGAGGAGCCACCGTCAGACTTAGTGTTGAAACCCTTGCCTCAACACTTGAAATACATTTTTCTGAGGGACGGTGATAAGCTTCCTTTGATCATTTCATCTAAGTTAGAACCAAAGGAGGAAGAAAAGGTTATCAAAGTGCTACAAGACAATATCCTCGCCTTTGGTTGGCAAGTGGGAGATATCAAGGGAATAAGCCCTGATATCTGTATGCACAAGATCAGGACTGTAGAGGGATCAAAGAAGGTTCGACAACCTCAGAGAAGGCTAAACCCTCATATGCAGGAAGTCGTTAAGAAGGAAATCATCAAATTGCTTGACATGGGTATCATTTACCCAATAGCCGATAGTGAATGGGTGAGCCCCACTCAGGTGGTGCCAAAGAAAGGAGGGATTACTATTGAAAAGAATGACAAGGGGGAAGAGATTGCCTTACGACAAGTTACTGGGTATAGAGTTTGCATCGACTACGAGAAGACTAAATGAGGTAACTCTAAAAGACCACTTCCCTTTGCCATTCATTGACCAGGCTCCTTGAGAGGCTTAGTGGCAAGCAATTTTATTGTTCTTTGGATGGCTATTCTGGATACTTTCAAATAGCCATCGACCCCACTGATCAAGAAAAGACTACCTTCACCTGCCCCTCTGGTACCTTCGCTTACCGAAGGATGCCATTTGGTCTCTGCAACGCACCGGCAACATTTCAAAGATGTATGCTGGCTATCTTTGATGGTTTAGTGGAGAAGGTGATGGAGATTTTTATGGATGACTTCTCTCGTGTTCGGGGACGGTTTCGACCACTTGTTTACACAATCTTGATAAAGTTCTATCCCGGTGCATAGAGAAGGACTTAGTCTTAAATTGGGAGAAGTGCCACCTGATGGTGGAAGAAGGAATTGTTCTGGGACACAAGGTGTCCAAAGAAGGTATTGAGGTCGACAAAGCAAAGGTAGAAGTTATTGAAAAAATGACATACCCCAAAACTGTAAGAGAAGTAAGAGGATTCTTGGGTCATGTCGGATTCTATAGGCGGTTCATCAAAGACTTTTCTAAGATAGCCAAGCCTTTGTCAACTCTCTTAAGACAAGATGTGAAATTTGTTTTCACCCCTGAGTGTGAAAGAGCTTTTAAAGAATTAAAGGACAAGTTGGTTACCTCGCCAATTCTTATAGCACCCGACTGGAAAGCTCCCTTCGAGCTTATGTGTGATGCCTCTAATTATGCAGTCGGCACGGTGCTAGGTCAGAGAGTGTATGGCAGGTTCAAACCCATCTACTACGCTAGTCACACTTTAAACCCAAAGACAAGTAAATTATGCAACAACCGAGAAGGAGTTGTTGGCGTAGTTTTTGCCATGAATAAATTTAGAAGCTACTTGCTTGGGTCGGAAGTTACGGTCTGGACAGACCATTCTGCATTGAAATATCTGTTAAACAAGGCTGATGCCAAGCCTCGTTTGTTGAGATGGATCTTAATTTTACAAGAGTTTGATGTTCATATCCGGGATAAGAAGGGTAGCGAGAATGTGGTAGCTGACCATATGTCTCGGTTGACCGATAATCCTCAAGTAGAGTCGGATGAGATTGGAATTGATTTTCCAACTGAGCAACTCATGACTATTGATGTGTGCGAGGTTACTCCTGCCCGTACTGGAAAAGGTTCTCCTTGGTTTGCACCTTTTGCAAACTTCTTGAGCGGCAGATATCTGGACCCTGACCTGACATATCAGCAAAAGAAGAAATTCTTTTCGGATTTGAACTATTATGTGTGGGACGATCCAATTCTCTTCAAGCGTTGCAAGGATGGATTACTCCGTAGGTGTGTCCCTGAGATCGAGCAGAGGGACATTATGGAGCAATGCCATGGCGGACCCGTGGGAGGTCATTATGGAGCTGGGAAGACTGCTGCGAAGATTTTTCAGTCCGGTTTCTACTGGCCAACAATCTTTAAGGATACAAAGAGTTTTGTAAAAGGGTGTGACCGGTGCCAGCGCACCGGTAAACTTTCTCGGCAAATGGACATGCCTCTCCACCCTATCCAAGAATGCGAGGTTTTCGACGTATGGGGTATTGACTTCATGGGACCGTTTCCATCCTCGTATGGAAACAAGTACATTCTGGTCTGCGTCGACTACGTGTCAAAGTGGGTGGAGGCGATAGCAACACCGCGGAACGACCACAAGGTGGTCAAGAACTTTCTGAGGAAAAATATTTTTACACGGTTTGGCTGTCCACGAGCTCTCATCAGTGACGAGGGAACTCACTTCTGCAATACTCCATTAGAAAAGATTTTAGAACGATATGGGGTAAAACACAAAATTGCTACCCCCTATCACCCTCAGACGAGTGGACAAGTTGAAGTAAGTAACCAAAGCTTGAAAAGCATTCTTGAGAAGACGGTAAATTCTCATAGGACGGACGGAGTCGAAACTGGATGATGTGCTCGGGCTTACGGACACTTTCAAAACTCCTATTGGCACGTCTCTCGTTTCGGATGGTTTATGGCAAGGCCTGCCACCTGCCAATCGAGCTTGAGCACAAAGCGTTCTGGGCTATTAAATTCTTAAACTTCGATAGCCAGTTATGTAGAGAAAAGCGATTGTTGCAGTTGCAGGAGCTTGATGAGTTCAGACTCCAGGCCTACGAGAGCTCGAGAATCAGTAAGGAGAGGACTAAATTGCTTCACGACAAGAAAATTAAGAATAGAGAATTCAAAGAGGACGAATGGGTTTTACTATATAATACCAGGTTACATCTGTTTCCTGGTAAGCTACGCAGCCGTTGGTCTAGCCCCTTTCAAATCTCTCAGGTTTTCCCCAGTGGAGCAGTCGAATTGAAAAATAAACAGGGCGAGTTATTCAGAGTGAATGGTCATCGGTTGAAACACTATATTGGTCAACAAAAGGAACGACCGGTGGTTTTCCATCTGAACGACATCCCTAGTCAAGCTAGCTCCGATTTTTCGGCACCCGATGATTTACGTCTCTGTGAATTCTTTGAAGATGTTGTGATTTATGATGATACACCTCGGCTTGTGGAACCGAAACCTAAAAAGAAAAAGAGAAGAACCATAGGAACAAAGTGGATACAGAAGTTTACTGATATGGCCAATACATTGGCGAGACTTTGTTTTTGTGGGATCCATACTATTAACCCCGAGGAAATCAAGAATGAGTCCGGAGAAAGGCTTCACTGGCCTGACCCGGGTTGAAAATTTTTGGGTTGTCGAGCCAACGACATAAAACAAAAGCGCTTTGGGGGAGGCAACCCCGCCTTAATAAAACTGTGTGAAATTAAATAGTTGCTTGTGTGTTTTTATTAGTCGAGCAAACGACGTTAACCAAAAGCGCTACCGGGAGGCAGCCCGTTAATAATAATAATAATAATTTGGATAAGACTAGTTTTAATGAAATGTAGAATCTGTATGGAAGATTAACACTAAGCACAACTAAGTCTCATGATGAATGTTTGAATATCATTTAAAGGAAACGATTAGGTGGTTATCCGAAAATCCCGAGGTAAAACAAAGATAAAATTCAAATGTTTCATTTCTTGGACTTATGTTGTTTAACCCTTGAGGATCTGGGTATAAAAGACTCACTTCATTTCATTATTTCTGTTTTTGTTCCATGATATTGCCTTGTCTATCATTTTTGTGCCCCTATCCCCGAGGTACGTCTTGTTTTCCATGGTGTGCGGATATTTGCGATAGCGATTGTGAACTTTTAGATAAATCGCCTTTACCGGTGGATGGTCCACGATCATCGTTTTCATCAAGCATTTCTGGATCTGATTCGCGACCACTTCCAGAATTGCCACCTTCGAATTACAACCAGCTAAGTTTTTCTTATTTTGCACATGCTGAGGACATCATGTAACTTAAGTGTGGGGGAAGGTTTTATATGTTGTCTTGTTTTTAAACGTTTATACTATAAACGTTTATACTATATATATATATATATATGATTATGTGCATATTTTCATTTTATAACTACTATATTCCACTCATTATTCATCGAGGTCGATGTCAATTCGTAAGTGGGGAGTAGAGTAAGTTATAAAATTTTGAAAATATTAAAAATTAACGCTATAATTAAAATAAATATATTGATTGCTTAACACTTAGTTTTATTTTTCCTAAGTAGAAATAAGATGATGGGTATAAATAATTCCACCACCTCAACAGTAAGAAACAACCCACTGCGGCCTCCCTCCGGCATGACAAGAGAGATCGCAAAAGGGGGCGGCCACTGTGTCTCACCTCGCCGCGACCAAAGCATTTGCGGTCCCAGGTAAGTGCAACAGATCCTGTGAATCTCATCCAGTCAAGCCGAGAAGGGTCGCCAAGGGGGCGAGGCCGGAGAAGGCTTGCTCCTTGCGACCTCAGAGAGATGGCCGCCGATTGATCCAGATCTTTTCCCCACTTGTATCTTAGATATTTCGTCTTGCTTAGTATCTAAGTTAAACCTAGCTATTAGTAAAATATCTAATAGATTACTTATTCCCTAAGTTACCCACCTCTATAAAAGGGGGTGGTCATTGTAAACTAAAAAAGGATGAGATATATGAAATACGCACTATACTTGCAAGCCAAGGCTCTCTCCATTCTCACTCCTCCATACCACCACCCGCCGGAGTAACACCACACCTTAAATACAGCCAGATATCCACCGTCCATACACCGCAAGGACACCCGTGACGATTTAAACATCTTCAGTTGGCTCCGTTACCGGGAAGAAAAAGCTTCATCAGTTCATAAAAGCTACACATAATCCGAAAACGGCGGTCCATCTGACCGACTCCATCATCTAAAGATCACATCAGGTTGCCAGGAAGTCCGACCCAAGGCGAAATCTAATCACAAATAGTCAACCTATGGCGGGAAGCAAAGGACAACTGGACCCCCAAACTCCTGCGAAAGGCGTTGTACAAACACATATACAGGCTGACGCCGCGATAGAGACACAAGAGATTACGCAGGCGGGTGGGGAAGGATCACAAAGGGGAGTTTTGGCCCCTAGCGATGCCCGAAACTTGATAAATCAGAAGGCTAAGTCAAGAGAGGTCGTAGCGGCTTTGGATAGGAAAATCGAGAGGATCATCTCGATCGCGGCAAAGCCGAGGTCAACTCCCGGCGAGCCGGATCTCCGGGAGGATCCGGAGGTTGTGGAAATAAGGGAATACGCGAGGTATGCGGAGACTATGTACCTAGCTAATTCCCGTCTAGTGGCTAAGGGCCAAACTCCAATGTCGGTACGACCCCCAAATCCTCCTAGAAATGAAATCGCTCCTGCGGCTGTGAATAGAGGTCGGCAAAGCCAGACTCGCGGGATCGAGATAGAGGAAAGCGTGCGTTCATCAGGTCGCAAAGGACCTAGGAAGGACGTTGTGCAGACCTCGGTTCTCCCAGATCGCAACCATCAGAGGGAAAAGTCACACGAAAAAGGTTCGGCCTTCAAAAGGTTAGGTGAGAAGGACAAGGCCTCGGCCCCAAGTCGTCTCAGCCTTCCCGAAGAGAGATTTCCTCCCCAAGATAGGGACCCACCGGACGCCCGCATAATCATACGTGAGAAAAGAGCTCGTCGGGAAGAGTCGCAAGACTGCCGGGAGTCAGAGCGCAGGCCGGAAAAGACGAATACACAGGCACTGTCGCGGCCCAGTTTTGACCCCGTCTTGCCAGAGCAAATGGAAATAATGAAAAATGAGCTCGCCGAATTGAAAAAGTAGAGGCCAGCCGGGAGGGCCGCCCCGATCTCAGGAATTGACGTACTCGCCAAGAGAATTACAGAAACATTGCCTGCCAGTCACGAAAAGGTTAGCTACCCCATCTATAATTACTACAATGGAAATTCTTGCCCAAACGACTGGCTCACCGCTTTCCAAGGTCGCATCACCCTGGCGACCCAAAATAAATCCGCCTGGTGCATCGCTTTAGTCGGAAGCATGCAGGATAGGGCCGCCTCTTGGATACGGGGACTTCCCCGTGGCTCGAAAAGGCCGGGAGGATCTCTCCGAGAAATTCGTCGTAGAATTTGAATCGGCGAGTAGGCCAAAGAAAACTATAGAGGACCCGTACGAAGTTCGCATGGGAGGACATGAATCCGGAAAAGATTATTACGAACGTTTCATCGAATATACGATCAAACAAGAAACATTCCGGATGATGCGGTTGTCACATGTTTCCTCACAGGGGATCGCCAAGGGTCCAATGAAAATCGAGTTCAACCTACGGCCCCCTAAAGCGGGTCTCGGGGGAAATGTTGGAAAGGGCTCGAATGATGGGAGTCAGCGAAGCGCCGTCCTTGGGCAGGGCAAAGCCAAAAGCAGAGCAGCCTTCACAAAAAGAGGAGCGCACTGAGGAGAAAAAGAAGGAAAAAGGGCGAGAGGCTAATCACGAACGCGAGGTAAAAAAGCCTTATAAATTCAGCGAGGACAATTTTACCCCGCTCAACACCAAAGCATCTCAAATATTGTTCGAAATCCGCGAGCACTTTTACAAGCCCAAACCTATGAGGGGCGATCCCGACAAGTCGCGACAAGTCCAAGTACCGTGACTATCACAAGGATCATGGTCACATCACGGATGAATGTTTCACGTTAAGGCGAGAAATAGAAAGGTTAATCCGCGAGGGACCGGCGACTAAGTATAAACGAGATGGGAATACCGGTACCGGTCAAGGTCGCCCCCGCGTCTATCGAAAGAGGTCCAAGTTATCCATGGGGATATCCCCAAAGAACGGTCGGGCCGAAATCTCGTATACACCGGATCAATGCGCGCGGCTTTGAAAAGCGAGGTGGTATTGGGGGAAAACGAGAAGGGAATCATGTTCACTAAAAGCGAATTGGCTACAAGCGAGGGCCCCATGGAGGTACCCCTTGTTCTCAAAATCGGAATAAACGACAAACATGGAGTCGGCGAGAGCGATGATCGACACGTGGGCCGGTCGCGACGTCATCTATTTCGACCGTTTAAAACAGATCGGATTTGGAGAAGCTAAGTTGAAACCTTACCTCGGGGTGCTCGAGGGCTTTACCAACGATACCGTGCGGGTCAAGGGAACGGTCGACCTCAACGTCACTTTGGGCGACTATGAGCCATGCGGCGAGATAATCACATTTTTAGTTATTGATCTTCCCTCATACTACAACATTATCTTGGGGATCCCGGCCATGAAAAAATTTCAAATGGTGGCGTCCGTTCCCCACCAACGGGTCAAATTTCACGTAGGGGAAGAAGTTGGGGTCGCCATCAGCCGACCTGGAGCTTTCCTCGACTATATGACCAAAAACAGGGTCGATTCTAAGCGACCCCGACTGGATGGTTTTAACACGGCTACGGATCGGATTGCTATGATGAAAGAAATCCCGGAAAAGGCAGGAGAGGTGGAAACATTGCAAGTTCGGGACGAGCCCGACTTCACCGCCGAGGACGAGTTGATCGAGGTTATAATAAACGACAAATATCCCGATCAAAAGATAAAAATAGGATCGAGGACCACCGAGGAAGAGAGGGAAGAATTGATCGGGCTTCTAAAAGCCAACTTGAGCGCCTTTGCACGGGAAGTAACGGATATGAGGGCGTTGGGTCGAGGTCGCTTTGCACTATCTAAATGCCGACCCCAACTTCGGACCAATACAAAGAAAGAGCACGCCGCTTCTCTCGGAAAAGAGATCGCAATAAAAGGCGAAGTCAAAAAGCTTCTAGCGCAGGCATTATCAAGGAGCTCCAATATCCCACATGGCCGGCAAACGTAGTAATGGTAAAGAAACACAACGGCAAGTGGCGGATGTGTGTCGACTTCACGACTTGAACAAAGCTTGCCCCAAAGACCCTTATGCGCGCCCCGGATTGACAAAATGGTCGACGGGATCGCCGGATTCGAAACACCGAGTTTTCGGACGCATATTCCGGTTATCACCAAGTCAAAATGGCAGATGAAGACAAGGAAATGACGGCCTTCGTGGCCGCAGTGGACTCTATTACTATGAGATGATGCCTTTCGGCCTAAAGAACGCAGGTTCGACATATCAGAGAATGGTAAACCGAGTTTTCAGCACACAAATAGGCAGAAACATGGAAGCCTATATTGATGATATGGTCGTAAAGTCAAGTCGCCAGGGTCACCTGGTGGACCTTCGCGAAACATTCGCCAATGTAAGGGGCCACTCAATGAAACTAAACCCTACGAAATGTACTTTTGGGGTCCAGGCAGGAAAATTTCTGGGCTTTATGGTAAGTCAAAGGGGGATCGAGGCAAATCCCGAGAAAATCGAGGCCCTGGTCAATATGAGCGAGCCCACCAGTGTTAAGGAAGTACAGCGGCTTAACGGCAGAATCACAGCTCTGGGTAGGTTTGTCTCGAAATCCGCAGAAAGAAGTCTGCCTTTCTTCAAAATTCTGAAAGGGGCTGGTACCTTCTCTTGGACAGCGGAATGCTCCCAGGCATTTAAAGACCTCAAAGAATACTTGTCAAGACCGCCGTTGTTAACCAGCCCGAGGCTCGGGGATATTTTGTTTTTGTATTTGGCAGCCTCAGATAGGGCCGTAGCCGCAGCACTTGTAAAAGAGGAGGAAGGCTCGCGAGAGCCGCTTTTTTTATGTTTCCAAAGCTCTAAGCCCCGTTGAAAGTCGTTATTTTAATATAGAAAAGTTGGCTTATTGTGTTGTTATAGCTGCCCGCAAATTAAGGGCTTACTTTTCATCGCACCATCGTAGTCTTATCAAATGCATCGCTAAGACAGGTTCTTCACAAACCAGACCTGTCCGGTCGACTGCTCCGATGGGCCATCGAGCTTACGAGTTCGATATCCGATATGAGCCTCGGAAGGCTATAAAGGCCCAGGCTCTCCCGCATTTCATAGCAGAAACAAGCTTCAATGAAGAGGTGAAAGAGGTCTGCTCCGAATGCGACCAGGATAAGGTCACCACAGAGGACGAGCCTTTCAGGCCAAGTCACTGTTGGCAGCTCTACGTCGATGGCGCCGCTAATCACAAAGGGTGTGGCGCGGGAATAATCCTGTTAGAACCGGGCACATCAGAAGAAATTGAGCAGGCTCTGAGATTCGATTTCACCGCCTCTAATAACCAGGCGTAATACGAGGCCGTCATTGCTTTGGGTTGAAACTCGCCAAAGCCATGAAAGTCGAAAATATACAAGTATTTTGCGACTCACAGTTGGTGGTGAATCAAATCAATGGGTCCTTTGGCATTCATTGCGAAATTTTACAGAGGTATATCAACCTCGTCAAAAAACTCGAAAGCAGCTTCGCGTATTGTCAATTCAAAAACATCCCTCGAGAGGACAATCATAGGGCAGACTACTTATCCAAATTAACCAGCAAAGACGCGTCGTGCGATCCCAGCATCATGGTCGAACACCTATCGGAGCCCGCCATCTCCCAGGTCGAGATCATGGATTTCCAACCCAATAACACTTGTTGGGTCGACATCATGAAGTCTTATATTGAGTTAGGGGAGCTTCCCAGCGATCCTTGCAAAGCTAAGGCCTTAGTAAAAAGGGCCGCAAGATATGTGATAATGGACGATGTGCTTTACCGTCATTCATTCTGGAAACCCCTTCTGCGATGCGTACGACCTGAGGAAGTAACGGGAATTCTAACGGAACTACATGAGGGAATGTGCGGCGGCCATCCCTCCAATCGAACACTAGCACAGAAGGTACTTCTAGCCGGATATTATTGGCCGAAATTAGCAGAAGACGCCAAATCTCATACCCAAGCATGTGATACTTGCCAGAGGTTCGCAAATATCCCCAGGCTACCCTCGGTCGAACAAAGCATAGTGGTAGGCCGCCCGGCCTTTCGACATGTGGGCGATCGACCTCATCGGACCTTTGAAGAAGGGTCGCTCAGGTTGCGAATACGTGGTCGTCGCGGTAGATTATTTTACTAAATGGGTCGAGGCTAAGGCCTTGGTAAAAACCAATACCAGGGACATAACATACTTTTTGCTCGATCAAATATGGACAAGATTTGGTGTTCTGAGGGTGATGGTTTCCGATCACGGACCTCAATTCAGAGACGAATTCGACAAATTTTGTGAAGAGAACAATGTTAAACATTGGCAATCATCCGTGTGCTACCCGCAAGGAAATGGGCAAGCCGAAAATGCCAACAAACAGGTCCTAAGTGTGTTAAAGAAGAGCCTGGGTGAGAAAGCAGGCCACTGGCCGGATCACCTTCCAGCGGCTCTATGGGCACTCAGGACGTCGCGAAAAATCACCATGAGGGAAACTCCTTTTGCTTTAACATATGGATCTGAGGCTATGGCGCCTGTGGAAATGGCCTTACCAAGCCCTAGGGTCGTTTTTTACAGCGAGGTCAATAATACAGCGGCGCGTAAACTCGAGCTTGATCTACTAGAGGAACGGCGCATCCAGGCATACAGTCGTCTAGTCAATTATAAACAGGCGGCAAAGCGTCATCACGACAAACGTATTCGCAATCATCACTTCGCCGTCGGGGATTACGTTCTACAAAAAAGACAAGCCACGGGCCACGAAGCGAAAAAAGGAAAGCTATCGGAAAACTGGGAGGGCCCCCTACGGATTTCGCGAGTTATCAAAAAGGGGACGTACATGCTAAGTGACAAGGAGGGTCGCGAGTATAATAGGCCATGGCATGCAGACAATCTGAAAAAATACTATATGTAACAAGCCAATTCAAATAAAGCTGTTTTTCCAAATTGTATTTACATTCTTGTCTTTTCGTCATCGTCAAAAAAAAAAAAAAAAAATGATGAGAAAAGTTTTTTCAAACATATCGATCAAGCCTGGACAAACTTCCATCAACTGCAGGATGGTTATCTTCCTCCGATCACATGTGTGGAGGTCCAAAAACGACACCACGCTTGCAAAGGGCTCCACCGGATAAGTTTTTTCAAACATATCGGTCGAGAGTATGGAAGGGAACCCTGGCGCCACCGCATAATTTGGTTATCGGCCGACGCGAAAGGCATGCGGCGACCAGTACCTCGGCGATCTTGACCCACCGAGCACGCATATCTTAGTGCCTCGCGATGGATCAACACTCCCCAGTCTATATCCACTCGATGGTCGCGAATGGCGTGCAGAAGGAGCGCTTCGCTCTCACTAACAACATCAGCATCGGCAAAGATAAGAGCGCGGGAATTTATAAACTTCTTCCACTCACGATCGCTGCGAGAGAGGTCGGACGCAGTCACTCCCAAAGACCAAAACCGCTGATTCTCGGGGAACAGCTCGCACATTGCAACACCTAGACGAATCTGCCTATTTTCCTCATCTGCAAGGTCCCAGGCGATCTCATAATGGGAGGAGGGATTTATAGCGGGTATGTTAAAAACTTGGTTAATCCTCTCCGGAGTAAAGATAACGGGGACACCCCGGAGAGAAATGCTACTCACTGACCCGCCAGAGGCTACCTCAGACAACACGGAATAAAATTCCCGTATCATGGTAACATTATCCGCTGCCCGAGGCTTAGCAATAAATTCCCACCAGCCAGAAAGCCGAACGCGCAGCATGGAGCCGTCTTCTATTCGTTGTTCATTTAAGCCCCTCTCCCTCATAGTATCACGCCACTTAAAATAATCCCAGAAATAATCCTTGGCTACGGGGAGGCGGTGGTGAAAAAGGGGGAAACATCCCGGATAGGACGAGCTTTCCATATCCGAACCCGGCTGCTTTCCCCTGGATGAGACATAGAGTCAGGGGATAAACGGTAAAGAGGATAATGAACGATTGAGGAAAAAAGAAAGCAAATTCAGTATGAGGCAAGAGGTAGAGTGAGTCCCAAAGTAACCCCTTTTTTATACCAAAAAAGGGACGTAATCAACGGTTGGGATTAACTGGATCCTAGGGCCAGATATGCAAACTGCCCCGAAAACCAAGGCAACAGGAGCGCCAGACCATGAAGAGACCGAAATTTATGGCTACAGTTACAACTGACGCCTAGTCATTAGGGGTCATAACTCTGCTTTAATGACAGTCAAAGGCTGCTCTGAGAGGCTCTGTTTTCTGGCAAAGCACTGCTCAATAAGGCCGCTGAAACTTTGAAAAATTAGCGTCGCATAGCGACTATGGTTAGAATAAGACGACGACGTATCATGACTGCTTGACGTCGCCAAATTATTGAACAACCTCGCACGAATCAAGAGGACAGCACACAGAAAATAAAATAACCTGTCACAGCCTCGCAAAAGGCCGCCAGATCGAATCAGGGACAGGAAAAACCAAAAGTTTTATAAATTGAAAAATGCAGAAAGTAAATTGTCAAGATATTATAGCTCCAGATTCAGTCAAATCACAAAAATAAATAGTCAAAGTTACAAATCAAATTTTCAAGGGGCTCGCAGAAAAATCCAAGAAATCTAGAGAGCATGAGGGGTAGGCGGGGTGCTGATAAACTCGTCGCCTTGCTCAGAGGGCGGCGGCTTCTTCAACATCTCAAAGTTTACGGATTAACGGGGAGCGGGATCCCAAACGGGCTCGCCACGTTTAAGCCGTTCGGTCCGTATCGAGGTAATAAGCTCGCTTGCATAAGGGATTTCCGGGTGAAAGACCACTAAATCGGGATGACCTTGGTGCATGTTCACCCACCGCAAAGATATCTTCCGGAGTAATGTGCTCCCCTGCCTCGATCGGCCCGGATACAGCGAGCTAGGTGACTAAAGCCCTGGTCAAAGCTAAGCTCCATAAGGTCAAAGAAGTCATCCGAATTCTTGTAGGCGGCGACGGCCCCAGACTTGGCCTCCTCGACAGCCTCAGCCGTTTTCTTCGCAGCTTCCTCAATAGCTTTCTCGGCGGCCTCTTTGGCGCCGTCTCCGCCTCGGCAAGCTTAACCCTCAACGTGGCGATCTCCTCCTGCGCCCCTGCATAATCCTTTGTCAAAGATGCAACTTTCTCATTGATCTCAGCATCCAATTTAGAGTGCTCCTCCATGATTGCTTTCATCTTCTCCACCTCGCCAGCCGCATGTTTAGCTTTCTTTTCGGCAGTAACCCTCGCCTTATCAGTCGCTCCCACCGCGCCGTCACTTTTCTCACCTCTCGCCTCGCGCCTCTCGGCGGCCTCAAGTACCCTATTTAAACGAGCGCCGAGCTGTGGAAAACAGAGGACAGTTAACCAAAAAAAAAAAAAAAAAAAAAAAAAAAAAAAAAAAAAACGGGTCTTACCGAGAAGCGACAAGCCCAAACGGCCACCGAGATCTCTAATTTCGCAATCTCATCTTGAGGCGGAGAGTTGTCTTGAGCCGCAAAGCGGGCTAATATGCCCCGGCCAATCTCCACTTGAACAGTATCAGGACAGTCAGAGGGAAGTGGCCCTAGAGGAATCACATCGGCGATTGCTTCGCCAATCTGGCGAGCTTTGGATAGGTCAAGATCCTGGGTAAAGCTCGGATCCAACCATAGGGCCTCTTTCCCAGAATAACCTCGAGGCAAAGTTTTTTGTGGCAGCGTCTCAGCGGGTGCGCTCTTCTCCACCGGAGTTTCAACCTCTTCAAGATGCACCGGACTGCGAGCGGACCGTTTGGGTGGGCGATCATCCTTCGCCTTCTCTGGTTGAGGTCGCTTCACGCCGTGCGACTCTTTAGTAGGGGGATGAGTCTTTTTTGAGGCACCGGCCGACTCCGGGCTCGCAACAAGGGCGAGGAGGAAGTCGCAACAAGGGCAGAAGAGGTCGCAGCCTCCGGGTTAGGTGTCTCTTCGACAATCGAGGCGTCCACAGATCGGGGCACTTTCCCTAGAGCTTTCTTCAGAGCCTCCTATCGAGCATTGGCTGCCTTGTCTGCCTCCGCATTAAGCTTGTTTCGGTAAGCCCTGCGAGCATTTGGATCCATACCTACAAAAAGAAAGCGGTTTAGAGCCCAACGAAACAAAATGAGCATTTACAAATAAATACAAGTGGACAAAGAAAGTTACAAAGCGGCCTAAGTATAGGATCGCCCCCACATTCCGGACACTCAGAGGGGAAACATTTGTTGATATGACAACCCCCAATCCAGTCCGGATCGCAGCCCTCAGGACCCATTCGTACCAAGGGCGCGGCATTCCCCCGCCCACTTGTAGGCCCGCCATACATACAAAAGGCTCGGCCGGATCAAGAAGTTCAACCCGGGAAACATTTCTCCGAGATGGCGCCGCCCCGTCCGACCGAATTAACGTCATCGGCCCCTTTACGTAGCGCCGCTCACTCACGGGGGGGGTCAAAGATTAAAAGCGTGGATTTGCCTCCGCGGACTCCCCGCCCTAGGAAAAGGCCAACCTACCTTCGACTCGACTTTCGGTACCCGCCGCCCCCATTTGTGAAACTTATTGGGAAGCGGGAATAGTAGGCGGGGGTCTCGCGACCTCGGAGAGACTTGTCCGGGAATAGACGTCCCACGAAGGAATAAAATTGCCCCAGTAAAGTTAACGTCGGCTCGATCTTCAGAATCCGGCACATAACGATGAAGGCCATCAACTGGATAATAGCCCCGACGGCAAAATCAAAGGGAAGCGCCTGCATCTCCTTGCAGATCTTCACAAAGAAAGGGTCGAAAGGCGGTCTCAGACCCGCATACAAATGATGGAAGTGGAGGATAAGGGTGTCCTCGGAGCGACGCGCACCTACATAATCCTTATGGTCCCCGGGTTTAAATTTATCGGACTCCTTCTTATAATCGAAAAAAGAAAACCGATACACACTGGTGTCGATTCCGAATATGCTATTAATGGTCCTGTTGAGATCATTGCTCTTGCACAGTCGGGACCATTTCTTATCAACGTCCTTCTCATACGCCGCCATGATCGCAAACTCTCGCATAGCTTCAGGATTGTTAGGACGAGAGCTCTTCGGCTGGGTATCGGCCGCGGCGGCCTCACCAACTGTCATGGTTTGGCTCGCAATTTTCCTCTTCTTCTGGCTTCTTTGCGGGCCTCCGATATCCTTCCGAGGCAATTCAGCATTTTCATCCTCACTGGACCCCATCAACTCATGAACTGCGGCGTCCTGAACATAAGCTTCGTCGTGGTCGGGAGCGCCGCTAGTACTCGGGACCGCAGCTTGTCCTTCGGCCGGGGACGCGATCTTTTCGGCCCCGTGAGCAGTTGGAGACTTTTGAGCCCGCGCCTTCTCCTTAAGGCTCACTCTACGCGGCGGATTTCTAGCAGAGACGAAGGCCTCCAACTCAAAAGGGTCGGCATCCATAGTAGCGACCTCATCAGCAGTAATCTCGCTAATATCTGCGCGAGCACTTTCCACTTCAACCTCGTCCAGTAGATCGCCAACTGAGGCCGCAGATAATATGGGGTCATCCTCAGCATAATCGTAAATCTCCCTCTCCGCGTAGAATCATCGCCAGAATGATCATTCCCCGACATCCCGCAAAAACAAGGGAGGACAAAGGTGGAGCTTTCGGACTGGTATAATAATAAATTAGCCCGGGAAGGTGATCGCACCCACTTCAATACCGCCTCCTCCGTTTTTGCAAGAGAGATCGCAAATAAAATTACGAGAGGATAGCGGGGAGCGGGTGAAACCCCAATTTTCCCAGGAAAGCTATAATCTCTCCCTAGGAAAAACCCCCGTTATTAATCGGAAACAAGGCAATGTTGCATCTCCGTAGCAAAAAGAATGACAAAATTGATATGCATGGAAAAACAAGGCAGGGGATGGATGAGTAAACAAGTTAACGAAAAGGATTTCTTACCCGATTTGCCGAGAAAGATTGGAAAACCGCGTAAAAGCGGGAAATACTCAAGGAGGTGGCCGGAATCTTCAAAAGAACCGCCGTGAAATCCTAGAGCCACCGCGAAACGCCGTTGAACCTTCAAAGCTCGCCAAAAAACTTGAGAATTCTAAAACAACAAACGACGGAGAAAATAAGAAGCGCTAAAAGTGTGAAGGGTGAGAAGCGAAAGCTTTATATAGGCAAGGGGGCCACGATCGTACGGTTGGGAACGCTTCATCCAACGGTTCAGATTAGGGCGGCAGTTATCAGTTTTGAAATACGAAAAGGCGTCCCATCAGTACCCACGTACAACTCCCTAGGCAGTTGCTGAAACGGCCGCATCATTCCGCAAAGGAAAACCTAGAGGACTGACGTCAGCCACGATCGACGGCCTCGCCCCACAAAACAGGCCCAGTTACTTTGAGGTCGCTTGCTTTGAAAGCACGGCCCTTAGTGAACAAGTCGCATCAGACGACAAGGTCGCAAAAACAGGCCCAGAGTTACTTTGAGGTCGCTTGCTTTGAAAGCACGGCCCTTAGTGAACAAGTCGCATCAGACGACAAGGTCGCAAAAACAGGCCCAGAGTTACTTTGAGGTCGCTTGCTTTGAAAGCACGGCCCTTAGTGAACAAGTCGCATCAGACGACAAGGTCGCAAAAACAGACCCAGAGTTACTTTGAGGTCGCTTGCTTTGAAAGCACGGCCCTTAGTGAACAAGTCGCATCAGACGACAAGGTCGCAAAAACAGCCCCAGAGTTACTTTGAGGTCGCTTGCTTTGAATGCACGGCACTTAGTGAACAAGTCGCATCAGACGACAAGGTCGCAAAAACAGGCCCAGAGTTACTTTGAGGTCGCTTGCTTTGACAACACGGCCCTAAGTGTACAAGTCGCATCCGACGATGAGGTCATAAAAAGAGTTGATAATTACTCCATCCTTTATATCCTCAGGGAATATCATTAAAGCACGGAGTAGGGGGCCATTGATGGGTATAAATAATTCCACCACCTCAACAGTAAGAAACAACCCACTGGCGGCCTCCTCCGGCATGACAAGAGAGATCGCAAAAGGGGGCGGCCACTGTGTCTCACCTCGCCGCGACCAAAGCATTTGCGGTCCCAGGTAAGTGCAACAGATCCTGTGAATCTCATCCAGTCAAGCCGAGAAGGGTCGCCAAGGGGGCGAGGCCGGAGAAGGCTTGCTCCTTGCGACCTCAGAGAGATGGCCGCCGATTGATCCAGATCTTTTCCCCACTTGTATCTTAGATATTTCGTCTTGCTTAGTATCTAAGTTAAACCTAGCTATTAGTAAAATATCTAATAGATTACTTATTCCCTAAGTTACCCACCTCTATAAAAGGGGGTGGTCATTGTAAACTAAAAAAGGATGAGATATATGAAATACGCACTATACTTGCAAGCCAAGGCTCTCTCCATTCTCACTCCTCCATACCACCACCCGCCGGAGTAACACCACACCTTAAATACAGCCAGATATCCACCGTCCATACACCGCAAGGACACCCGTGACGATTTAAACATCTTCATAAGATAGTATATAATTAATATAATAAATTTAATATATTTTGATAGAATAAGTTTTTGTAAGTAAAATAGATTAGATGTATTATGATTATATTATATATGTCAATTTTAGATTTTTATAAGATTTTAAGTATATGTAACTATACATAAGTATTATTGAGTATTGTTGATTCGAAATTTGACAGATATGCTTATATTTATAATGAAATGTTAGAATAATTTTCTTTTCGAAATAAGTATGAATATGGAATCAGACCAAGGATGACGATTTTTGGCATAATAAAGTTAGACAGGTGCTAATATATTTGACCTCACCTCATGACGCTTGCAAGATAGTCGATTCTGGCAATGAGTTCGGATATGTTAGTATTCTATGAAAAAAAAAAAAAAAAAAACAAATCACCTCGAGTCCATTTGGATACTGCCCCAATTGGGGAGTGTGGTTTACCTTGGACAGTATGGGTTTGAGTGATCTCAGGGTGACTGCCTCTAAAGTTTTGGGAGAGTGTTATACTTTTGAGACGCGACGATTGAAAAAATAATAAATAATATTGGGTTGTAATTTGATAAAAAAAGGTTTTTGAGAGTTAAGTACGTACGTACGACTTATCTTCTTCTTTTGATAATTCTTTATTTTTCCTTTTGATCAAACACCCAGATCCTGATCGTTATACTAAGTCCTTGATTCCAATTATTTCATACAAGTTAAGATTAGAAAATAATTTTAATTTTTATTATATTTACTAAGTACATTATGTAAAATTTCATTTAAATGATATTTGATAAATAATTTATCTATGTTATATACACTTTTTATCTTGTTTAATTCTAAGAAAGATATGTTTAATATATTTATAATATTGAAATGATATTTTGCTAACTTGAAAGTTAATCTCCCAAGTATATCATTTTTATTATAGTTTTTATATATTCGCTTATTTTGCTCGAGGACGACCAAAAGCTAAGTGGGGAGTAGTTGATGTATGACAAAAATATGATTATATTATATGACTTTTTATATCGTATTTACGATAATATCGTATAAATTTTATAAAAATATATCTAAAAACGTATAAAAATCGAAATCATTATAAATAGATATTATCGTTATTATTTTAGTAAAACTTATAGTTTTTATGATCAAAATTACGTGGCTCGTGTTTTTGATTTGTTTCGGGGTACGTGAAAATCGAAGAATAAAAACCGAAACGATGCGAAACGGAAGAAAGATATTTTTCAAGATCCGGCCCGAACCGGAAAAACCCGGCCCGAGCCGGAATCTCTCGCCACCAAAGCACACGGGGACCGTCGGGAGAGAATCTCCACGTAGCACCGGCCCGAGCCGGTACTACACCGGCCCGCGCCGGCCAAGTTATGCTCCTATAAATATGAGAGCACCCTGAACACAATGGAGGTGGAAAAAATGAAAAATCTCTCTTAGATAATCTTCTATCTCGTTTTTAGTTTGTTTTAGTTAAATAAACGCTGTAAACGGCACTCGTCGGAATACTTTGCGATGTAATGTTGTAATATAAGTTTCGTTATAATGCTAAAAAGATGTATCAAGGCTCGTTGTAGTTAGAAGAGTTGTTATTTCCGGAGAATACGACTACGAAGCTACAATTGTAATCTAAAGATGAGCGGCTAAAGTCTCGAGGCTAGAACCACCGTTGTGAAGCCACCATCACCGGAATAAACAAGGATTTCGTTTTCATTTGTTCTAGTGAGTTTCTTGTTCTTCCTTCATGTTTGAATTGTTTATGTGCAATTTGTATGATCTATACTTATGTTGCATGCTAATCGAATTTAGATACGATAGTTGATAAATTCGTAGATTACCGTGAAGGAGAATGATAATATTCTTCCAACATACGTAAGTTGAGGGTGAATGTTATTAGATTAGGATTTATATCCATATCTTTGATCCGTAAATGCTTTAGTTGTACCGAGAGTGGTGAACTAATTAAAAGGCGATGAACCGAAAGGGAAAATGCCTCCTTAGCAGATAATAATCCAAGAACTTACGAATGAATATGTGTCTTTCTTGTTATTTTCGGTGGGGTGGTGGATCATCGGTGTGTTCTAGTTGTTTTAATCTTTCTTTAAACAAATTTTCACGTATCGTCTTTCTTTTCACGTTTGCTACCTTAGTTTGTTAATTGAAAATCCGAGATCATAATCATCAACTTTATAAAAGAAATCGAAGGCAAAAACTCTTTTTCGTACAAGTCCCTGCGGATACGATCCGGTTTCACCACTAGCTGCGAGCCTTCGCACTTGGGGCTGACATCGGTTTTATTTTATTACTTGTTATCTTTTGCTTTGCATAAAACCGCGAACAGGAACCACCCACCTGTTATCTAGCATCACACCCCTAACCTTAACTATGTTATTATCACACCTTCTCATGTACATTGGATACGCATCCGATCCTATTACTGTTTCAGGGCAATATTGCTTAGGGTATAAATTTCTACAACCTCCATCTTTTTTCATACAAACATTAGTAGGATTTGCAGGACCAAAAGGTCCATGTAACATATGCTTAACTACCATTGCATACAAGTGAGGGTATTTTTGTCTATCGGGCAGCTCTGCCGAAACAATTTGATCAAAGTCTTATGGTCTGTAAAGCTTATATTTTGGCTTTAAAATAAGAAGAAAGTGGGCATGCAGCAAACCTCTTTTTTGAAATTCAATAAAGTACGTAAACGCAGCAACCTTCCCAAAGATATTATTCTTAAAAAGATCTAATTTAAGTTCTTCTAGACGAGAATGGAAAGCTCTAACAGCAAGATCTGGTCTATCTTGAGCCTGTTCATTTTTGCTTAGATGTTTTTAATATCAGGCCAATTTGGATTACATGTCATAGTTAAAAAAAATATCAAGCTTGCCAAATTTCTGTACTAAAGTCATAGCATCTAAATATTTTCTTTTCATATGCCTAGGACCACCAATAAATGCTGCAGTCAGGACAACACAATGTCCTACCTGGCCACAATCGTATTCGCCAGCTGCAACCGCGTCGGCTATGCCTTGTAAAAATTCACTACGTATGTTTTTCTGTTGGGAGCTATAATAGTCTAATCTCTGTGTTTCCATTTTAACAAACATATCTACACTAAACTGCTGGAACAACCTACCAAAGTGCAAGATATGCGACTCATCGTTAGCCCTCATCTGAAATTTTGTAAGCATAATATTCCCTAATATAAAAATTATTTGGATTATCATGTGTAGCTTCTAAATTTCGTCTTTCTTGTTCTAATAAATCATCAGAACTGCTACAGTTGTCGGGATTTAAGAACCCTAAACAAACTGAGTTGTGTTTTCTTTTATTTTTATTTATCCTAATTCCCTTCTTGGGAATCCCTTGGTGCCATCCAATGTCACCATACGAGAACATCAAAGGATATTGCAATGGGTAAAAGCATCCATAATAATATTGGATTACTAGTGACTGACCACAATGAGTATAGACATTAATACTTCTAACATTATTTTCACCATTCCTTTGCATTTCACCGACTATGGCCGATACCTAGGGAACAGTAGGTTTATTATAAACTCTTTGATCTAACGTTGGATTGCAATATAAAACAATTTCCCACTCCTCGAGATCTGTGTAGAACCTCAAACTCCTAAAGAACCGAGCATATGGATTTTCTGTTAAGACTAATAATAATTTGTTCAGGACTGTTTCTAAAAGTCTAGGACAATCTTTGATTCTATTATCAATATCATATGATGTGTCATGGAAGTAAAACTGCAGATTTTAGAACCCTTAACCTCACTTTCTAAGCTATTTATAAAATGATACATCTGACCTTGCACCCTAAAAGTGTATATACCTTTATTTTTTTTTGCCAAATCTTTGTCATACTTAACACCCAACGAAGTGAACGCTAGATGATTATTGTAAGTTCTTATACAGTCCTTAAATTGCGTACTCTCTTTATCGCCTCCATTAAGCAGCATTTTTAAATAAGGTGGAATTTTATTCGACACAAGCACAACCTCACCGTCAGAACATCAAAAATTGGCCGTTTCATGAACAAATTTTTTAGCATTATAGTGTGAGCATGGGGGCATTTTCTTTAATGTAATAGACTTTGCAGGTATATGTTTAAGCAAAGTTCTTCCCTTATAGTTAGAATCTTTTCTACCATCTACGGCTGAATCATTTTCTCTATTTAAACCTAGATCTGGACTAAGAAAACAAGCATTGCATGCAGTGACAGTCAAAAGGGTTCTATTTTTTTTTTTTTTTTTTTTGCTTCCATCTGATAATCTCCAAACAGCGATATTCTTTGCATTTATCAAACCTTGGGATTATCTCAGAACTACATAACACATCAGGTAGGTGAGAACTACACAACACAGCAGGCAGCAACTCCTCATGATCACAAACATACCTAGGTTTTGCCTTGGTTTTCGTCCTCATTACAACATGAAAACAAACTATCTAAGTATGATAATACAAGATCCCTTAAAAAGAAAGTATCATGTGCAAAGCCATCACGAAACAACAGAGGAACAACTTTTATAAAACCATCAACGAATTCTTTCCACAAGAAGCAGCGAACCAAACTGCAGGTCATTAACATAAATATATCAGCAATACTTATAGTGAACACCAGAATGTAGGTTTTCTTACCCTATACCATGCAACACCCAAGGAATGAATAAAAAACACATAAACACCAGAAACTAATCCAAAAACTCTTTAAAACACACATTTCTATTTTCAAATCTGTATATTTTTCTTACACTATACCATGCAACACCCAAGGAATGAATAAAAAACACACAAACGCCAGAAACTAATCCGAAAACTCTTTAAACCACACATTTTTATTTTCAAATTTGTATATTTTTCTTACCCTATACCATGAAACACACAAGGAATGAATAAAAAACACACATACACCAGAAACTAATCCGAAAACTCTTTAAAGCACACATTTTTATTTTCAAATCTGTATTAATTATACAAGAAAAGGCACAACACTACTCAAACTCCCTTGGAAAAAGGCAACCTCAAATCTATATATATATATATATATATATATATATATATATATATATTAGGAGAAAAAGCAAACAAGAGTACCCATTAGCACGAAGTAAAAGCATGCAGAGGTTGCTGGGGTAGCAAATACATTCTCTAAAACATACAGAATTATGTCTCTAAGAATCTAATAACGAAAGGCAAAAACCATACAGAAGGAGACGACAACCGATGAAAGCTATAACGAAGGGGCCAAATTTGCTTTTACAGACCAATAATCATAAACGGTAGAAAGAAGAACAAGAAGAAGACACAAAGAAAAATTAGACTGTTCACCTTAAGGATTATCAGTACAATTATGAGATAATAGAAGCTTGCATTTTTAAAATAACCAATATCTTTTCTCTTAATACTCAGATTTGGATCTGTGATTAAACCGCTAACATGGCAAATGCATCCTCCCTGTCTCAGCACGCCTCCCCGGACGAAATCCGGCCGTCGATCAATGTTTACCATCACCATAGCCTCCTGACTGAAAGGGAGAGAAGAGAATAGGAAGCCGATTCTATGAACCATCGGTGGTACAAAGAACATCTCAGCTGCTTAGATCTCTTGGGATACACAGCCGATAATCATTGCCTGAAAGACTAAAACAAATACCGACTACTTGCAATTTGTTTTTATTATTTTTATTATCCAAACCTTATATATATCACTTTAATATTAATATGCACATAATAAAAGTATTTAGCACAAAACAACCCCATCTTTTGGTCAACTTCGGGACTCGCCCATTATTTTTAAATCTACCACTTTTACCCTTTATCTTGCATAATATCCTGCAAAAATCATTTTTTTCGAATTTGACGTTAAACGTAAGGAAAATACTCGTTTGTCATTCACTCGTTAGCGACATTTTACGACTTAATTTATTCTTTCTTATTTTCAACCGAACCCTCGGGATATCGAGAGAGTTATTTCTATGTCGTAAAGCATCACTCTAATACACATCAGTCTAATATTATTCATATACACATAATAAGAGTATTTAGCACAAAACAACCCCATCTTTTGGTCAACTCCGGGACTTGGCCAGGATTTTTAAATCTACCACTCTTACCCTTTATCCTGTGTAATATCCTGCGAGAAACACCTTTTTCTGAATTTGACATTAAACGTAAGGAAATATACTCGTTTGTCATTAACTCGGTATCGAGATTTTTTGACTTAATTTAGTCGTTCTTATTTTCAAACGAACCCTTGACCAAACCCTCAGGACATCGAGAGAGTTCTTTCTATGTCGCCAAGCACCTCGACCGGATATAATAAGAGTAATTAGCGCAAAACAACCCCATCTTTTGGTCCACTTCGGTACCTACTCCCTAATCTTAAATTTACCTTTTTTTTTAACCTTTTAGCATGTGTAACATTTTTCAACAAACATCTTTTTCCGAATTTTCCGTTAAACGAAAGGGAAAATACTCATTTGTCATTCATTCGTTATCAACATTTTACGACACAACAACAAAAATAAAAACCAACCCTTATTGTTTCCCCAAAATCATTGTTCATCCCTAACCCAAATGTCGAACACCAACAATTCATATTAAAGGGTAAAAGTGATAAATTTAAAAATACGTGGCGAGCCCTAATGTTGACCCATAGATAGGGGTGTTTTACACGAATTTACTACATATACTGTTAAACGAAAGGGAATGTACTCGTTTGTCATTCATTCGTTATCAACATTTTACGACATAACAACAAAAATAAAAAACAATCCTTATTATTTCCCCAAAATCATTGTTCATCCCTAACCCAAATGTCGAACACCAACAATTCATATTAAAGGATAAAAGTGATAAATTTAAAAATACGTGGCGAGCCCTAATGTTGACCCATAGATAGGGGTGTTTTACGCAAATTTACTACATATACTAATACTTACTAATAATTATTATTATTATTTTTTATATATATATAAAATTCCACTATATAAAGCTAGTATATTTTGTTAAAGCTGGATTTGACCCACTTTGTAAACATGGAATGGGCCGGCCCTATTTGGAGCATGGGCCAAACCTTATGTAGAGGAAGGGAACATATTTTTCTCAAATAATTCCACAATGGAACACATCACCACTGCACCTTCCTTTCTTATATTAGAGTGAAATTGAGAAGGAAGTACGAGCAGCAAATTGCACGAGTTCGAATGGTACTGCAAAGAAAATAGCTAGTATTATTCAAGAACTTAATTCAACTATCAGTGTAAAATATAGTGAAAAGTGTGTATCAAATTGTTGTCCAACAGTGAGTGATATTTATCGGTACATGTTCTACACTTCTTCTACATCAATCTGGTCGGTTGGTTCGTATATCGGAGTGGCAGATTGTTCACGGTTCATCACAAATTGGGCTGCGGTTATTTTAGTGGCATCTTTCCACAACTCTTATACTCTTGTATTTTTTATTGGTACTTTGGAGTATTTTGAGTTGTTGTACGTGGAACACTTGTATCTCTTATTTACTGACTAGTGAAGATTTTTGTGGGCTCCGGCTTCGTGGTTTTTACTCTCTCACATTGAGAGGGGTTTTTTGCGTTAAAATTCTGGTGTTACTTTATTCCGCTTTATTTCACTGCGTGGATTTCTACTAGTATATTATTCCTTTGCGCTTACTAGTGGGAAAATATTTGTGGGTGTTTGCGATAATTTTCTTATTACCGCGGCATTTTTCCCAACAAGTGGTAGCAGATCCTGGTTAGTAGTGTCGTCGGATCATGTAATTTTTGGTGTATTTGATTTGTTTAAAATGGAAGAAAATCTAAACAGGATGATCACTTTAAATGGGTCCAATTA
Organism: Gentiana straminea; assembly: GCA_036785695.1. Lineage (NCBI taxonomy): Eukaryota > Viridiplantae > Streptophyta > Magnoliopsida > Gentianales > Gentianaceae > Gentiana > Gentiana straminea. The sequence continues at coordinate 2,710,052 of JAVUPR010000407.1, read as the reverse complement.
TGTTTTATGGAAAGATAAAATGGAGGACTAATTATATGTGAAAAATTACTACAAGCATGTGTTTGATGCGGAAAAATCCGAAGATAAAACTGATGTTGAATGGGATTTGATACATAGGCAAGTATGTTGTTATATAAGACAATGAGTCGATGATAATGTTTTGAACCATATAAGTGGCGATAAAAATACTAAAACTTTATGGCAAATACTGGAAGATTTATATGCCCGGAAAACTGGAAATAATAAGATGCTTTTGATTTATAAGTTGATGACTTTGAGATATCATGAAGGAACTGCTATGGCTGATCATTTGATTGTTGGTATTCAAAATCAACTTATTGCTATGGATATCAAGTTTGATATTGAAGTGCAGGGATGGATGTTTCTCGGCTCTTTACCGGAGTCGTGGGAAACTTTAAGAAGTTCTCTCTCTAACTCAACTCCAGATGGTATGATGACCATTGATCTTGCCAAGACGAAAGCTCTGGAAGAGGAAAGCACATGGTATTTCTGCACTGTCAGATGTTCTGGTTGCCGAGTTGAGGGAGAGAAGTCATAGTAGAGCACCCAAGCATAGAGGTTGGAGTAGAAGAAATCTAAAGGCAAATACAAAGACCTTGAATGCAATCATTGCGGAAAGAAAGGACACATCCAGAGATATTGTTGGAAATTGAAAAAGAAAAGAAAGAATAAAGACAACAGTGATAAGAAAAATGATGAAAAGCAAGAGGACACTATTAATACTGCTTCTGGTGATTTTCTTATTTTTCAGGAAGTTGATGATATCAATCTTGCAGATGATGTGACCAGTTGGGTCGTTGATAGTGGTGCGTCAGTCCATGCTACTTCGAGAAGAGAATTCTTTGCATCTTACACTGCAGGTGATTTTGGTGATGTGAGGATTTCACATGATTCTGTTATAAAGTGTGCAGGTGTTGGAGATATTAGTTTGGAGACATCTATAGGTGCCAGATTAATTCTCAGAAAAGTTAAGCATATTCAAGATATCCGGTTGAATCTGATTTCCGTTGGCACTGTGTGATGATGTTTTTGACAGTTTATTTTCACGTGATACATGGAAGCTCACAAAAGGGTCTTCTGTTGTTGCTAGAGGTATAAATTCATCTACAATTTTCTTGACTCAAGCAAAAGTTATTATTGATATGGCTAATGCAGTGGAGTCACCTGATGAGACCGACTTGTGGCATAAGAGGTTATGTCATATGAGCCTAAAAGGTATAATTGTCTTGTCCAAGAAAAACTTATTATCTTGTTCTAACAGTTTGCATTTGGAGAAGTGTGCACATTGTCTTGCAGGGAAGCAAAATAGAGTTTCTTTAAAAACTCATCCACCTTCAAGAAAGTCAGAAGTACTTGAGTTGGTACATTCTGATGTTTGTGGTCCTATGAAAAGAAAGACGCTTGGTGGTTCCCAGTATTTTGTGACTTTTATTGATGATCATTCGAGGAAAATTTGGGTCTACACTTTGAAGACAAGAGATCAAGTGTTGGACATTTTTAAGCAGTTTCAAATCTCGGTTGAGAGAGAAACAGGAAAGAAGTTGAAGTGTATTCGAACAGACAATGACGGTGAATACACTGGTCCATTTCATGTTTACTGCAAGCAGCAGGCTTTCAGACATGAAAGAACTCCGCCTAAAACTCAGCAGTTGAATGGCTTGGCTGAGAAAATGAACAGAACACTAATGGAGAGAGTCATATGTTTGCTTTCACAAGCTGGATTGCCTAAATCCTTTTGGGATGAAGCTTTGAGTACAGTGGTGCATGTACTTAATTTGTCTCCATATGTTCCTTTGAAGAATGGGTTCCTTAGAAGGTATAGTCAGGTAAAGATGTATCTTACCATTATTTGTGAGTTTTTGGTTGTAAAGCATATATTCATATTCCTATATATGAGAGGTCTAAGCTTGATGCTAAGACTAAGTAGTGCATTTTTCTGGGTTATGGTCAAGATGAGTTTGGCTACAAACTATATGATCCAATTGATAAGAAAGTAATCAGAAGTTGAGATGTTGTGTTTGCAGAGAATGAGACTTTGCAGGATATTGACAAGAAGAGTTCAACACCTCGAGCTAATGATGGTCCATCTAAATCAGAGATAGTTCCTCCTACACCACTAGAGGAACATGATGCAGTTGATGTACAGGATAATCATCAGGATGAGCCTGATGCAGTTGATCTTGATCATGTTGATGATGATATGGTTGAAGAACCACTACCAGAGGAGTTTCAACCAATTATTCCTAGAAGATCTGCTAGAGAGAGGCGTTCTTCCACTAAGATACTCTGAGAGTGAGTATGTGTTGCTCACAGATAGTGGTGAGCCTGAGAGCTTTGATGAAGCCTTGGATGATGAACATAAAGATAAGTGGCTTGATGCTATGAAAGACAAGATGAAATCTTTGCATGATAATCACACATTTGAGTTGGTGAGACTGCCGAAAGGAAAGAAAGCTTTGAAGAATATGTGGGTCTTCAAAATTAAGTACGAAGACAATAATTCTACACCTCGGTATAAAGCGAGATTAGTGGTCAAAGTTTTTGGTCAGAGAAAGGGCATTAATTTTGGTGAGATCTTCTCTCCGATTGTGAAGATGTCTTCTATCCGGACTGTTCTTGGCTTGGTAGCTAGTCTTAATTTGGAGGTTGAGCAGATGGATGTAAAAACAGCTTTTATTCATAGGGACCTTGAAGAAGATATCTACATGGAACAACTAGAGGGTTTTCAAGTAAAAGGAAAGGAGAATCTTGTCGGCAAGTTGAAGAAGAGTAATTATGGTCGAAGCAAGCGCCTAGACAGTGGTGCAAAAAGTTTGAGTCTGTCATGGGGGAGCAAGGCCACCGAAAGACTACTTCTGATCACTGCGTGTTTATTATAAGATTCTCAGATGATGATTTATCATTCTTTTACTCTATGTTGATGATATCTTGATTGTTGGCAGGAATGCTTCAAGGATTGACAGGTTGAAGCAGCAGTTAAGTAAGTCTTTTGCTATGAAAGACTTAGGCCATGCAAAGCAGATTTTGGGGATGCAGATTACTTGTGACAGAGCGGCCGGGAAAATTTATTTGTCACAGGAGAAGTACATCAAGAAGGTGCTTCAGAGATTTGGCATGAATGATGTCAAACCGGTCACTAGTCCACTTGCATCTCATTTGAAGTTAAGTATCAAGCAGTGTCCGTCAACAGATGACGACAAGAAGGGAATGAAAAAGGTTCCTTATGCTTCAGCAGTTGGAAATTTGATGTATGCCATTGTTTGTACTAGACCAGACATAGCTTATTCAGTTGGTAAGGTCAATCGTTTTCTCTCTAATCCTGACAGAGAGCATTGGAATGCTGTGAAATGGATTATGAGATACCTCAGGGGTACTACTGATTTATGCCTTACTTTTGGTGGTGAAAAACCTGTGTTGGTTAGGTTTGAAGCAAGATCAGTACGTATTGCTTTTTTTTTATAACCAGAGTGCTATTCATCTTGGCAAGAATGTAGACTTTCATTCGAGGTCCAAACCTATCGATGTTCGTTATCATTGGATTCGTGATGTATTGGACTGTAAGCTACTGAAACTTGAGAAAATTCATACAGATGATAATGGCACGGATATGTTGACTAAAGTTGACAAGGGAGAAGCTAGAGATTTGTCATTCTACTGCGGAAATGTCGAATTCCTCCACAAAACAGTGAGAGGAAGATTTGTTGGACCACATTCACTATTTTGTGGTATAAATAAGTTATCTTGCACAAATTCAAGAAAGTAGGCCGATGGAGTGAAGAAATGGAAAAAAGAAAAGTCAAAAAAGGTGTAATGATGATGTTTTTGTCATTATTGTTTTATTTCTTTTTCTTCTTATGTCATTTCCTTTCTATAAATTGAGAAGGAAGTACGAGCCGCAAATTGCACAAGTTCGAATGGTACTGCAAAGAAAATAGCTAGTAACATTCAAGAACTTAATTCAACAATCTGTGTAAAATAGAGTGAAAAGTATGTGTTAAATTATTGTCCAACAGTGAGTGATATTTATCGGTACTTGTTCTACACTTTTTCAACATCAATCTGGTCGGTTTGTTCGTAAATCGGAGTGGCAGATTGTTCACGGTTCTTCACAGATTGGGTTGCGGTTATTTTGGTGACATATTTCCACAACTCTTATACTCTTGTATTTTATATTGGTACTTTGGAGTAGTTTGAGTAGTTGTACGTGGAATACTTGTATCTCTTATTTACTGACTAGTGGAGATTTTTGTGGGCTCCGGCTTCGTGGTTTTTACTCTCTGTTAAAGCCACGTGTTAGTCTGTGTTTGTGCCACCTGTATGCTGTTATTAGTGTGGTCCCAACCTTAGATTCTCTATTAGATTTTGTGTACCATTTCTGTTATTTGGTGTAAGGATATAAGTCCAGCTGCTACTGTAAACTGTGATTATTATTATCTTATCCAATATATGAGAATGGTATCTTCTTAACTTGGTATCGGAGCCCATTATGGCCGAAACCGCCGCTTCTGCAAGTCCTCCGGTGACCGGAGTTACAAGCTCTCCGGTGACTAGAGTTACCGCTGCTCCAACGCTAAGTTTTTCCCTTGGATCCTTCTCTTCTTTCATACCACAATATGCATCCACCACCTCCGTTCTTCATACACCACCACCTGTTTACTCCACTTTACCACCAAATCTGGGTCAGTCTTCGTCATCTGGAGCTGTGCCTCTTTCAGCTCCCTCGTTTCCAACGTTCACTGGTAATCTCAATCAAGTTTGTAGTGTGAAACTTGATAGATCTAACTATCTGCTGTGGAAATCGGTGGTTGTTCCCTTTGCAAAGGGTCACCGGCTTGATGATTTTCTGTTTGGAACAAAAGCTGCACCCCCAAAATTTGTTCCATCAGCTACTGGTTTTGAGCTCAATCCTCTTTATGAATCCTGGAATGCAACAGATCAGCTTCTTCTTAGTTGGTTAAAAGGCTCTATGACAGAACCTGCACTTCTGGAAGTCATGAACTGCACATCTTCAAATGAGGTATGGAATACTTTAGAGGTTTTGTTTAATAACAGATCTAAGTCTAGGATGCTTGAATACAAAACCGCCCTCACTAAGACTGAGAAAGGGTCAAAATCGATGGTTGATTATTTAGCCTTAATGAAGGGATACTCTGATGGCCTTGCAGCAGCAGGCTATCCCATATCTGTTTCTGAGTTGATTTTGCCAGTTCTTGGTGGTCTTAATCGCGACTACGAATCTGTTATAGTTAATATCACCTCTAGGATCGGCTCCTTGTCCTGGCAGGAGGTTCAGTCCCAGTTAGTGACTCATGAACGATTGTTGGCACGTTTCACACCTTCGTCGACTCTTGACTTGAGTGGTCCCTCTGCTAATTTAGCAACTAATCGTTCTGGACAAGGTAGAGGCCAATCCAGACCTCAAGGCAATGGAAATTTTCAGCAAAATGGCAGAGGTCGTGGTGGTAATCGAGGTGGTAGAGGTGGCTACGAGGGCGGAAGGGGGTAGAGGATACCCAAATCAAGGAAATGCAAGGCCAACTTGTCAAGTTTGTGCTAGAGTTGGACATACTGCCGTTGAGTGCAATTACAGGTACAACTCCAACTACAATGGAAAAGCTAATAGTGGGAATTCAGGGCCTAATGTCAGGCCAAATGGTGGACAACAATACTCCAATTTTGTGGCTCAGCCATCTGCTTATTTTGCTTCCCCTGAGTCTGTTAGTGATGCAAATTGGTATGCAGATAGTGGTGCTACCAACCACATTACCTCTGATCTTAACAGCTTGCACCAGAGTCAAGGGTATGATGGTTCTGATGGTCTAACAATTGGCAATGGTAAGAGTCTATCTATTCAACACACTGGAAATTTCTCTGTCCCTACTGATAATTCTAACCTTGTTTTTAATCATGTTCTTCATGTTCCTAGAATCACTAAGAATCTCCTCAGTGTTTCCAAACTTACTTCAGATAATCATGTTGTTATGGAATTTCACTCCAATTGTTGTTTTGTGAAGGACAAGATCACAGGGAAGGTTTTATTGGAAGGAACTCTTAAAGATGGTCTCTACCAGATGCATTTTCCCATGAAAGCTCCTCAGAACTCTCTTCACTCCAAAGCCAATCAAAGTCCTAGCTGTCTTATGTCTGTCTGTAATAACTCAGTCAATCATAGAAGTGAGTCTGTTGTTGATCATTCTGATCCTAGTAGTACTGTTAATGTCTGGCATAGGAGATTGGGACATCCCTCTTCTAAGGTTTTGAATCTTGTTATGAGTCTGTATAACCTTTCTGCTATAAATAAACTTGATTTTTGTGATGCTTGAAAATTGGGAAAACATCATTCTTTACCTTATTCTGCTTCCATGTCTAAAAGTAATTCCTGTCTTGACCTTGTGCACTCTGATCTTTGGGGGCCTGCTCCAATGGTTTCCACAAAAGGATACCAATATTACATATCATTTGTAGATGATTTCAGCAGGTTTGTGTGGATATATCCACTGGTTCATAAATCAGATGCTCTTCAAGCCTTTATTCAGTTTAGAACTTTAGTTGAAAAACAGTTTGAAAGATCTATTAAATGCCTCCAAACTGATTGGGGAGGAGAGTTTAGTGTTAGATGTAATATCGTCGGATCAATCATGGATTGACCCGATTACGCAGCGGAAGGCATAAGATCTAGATCTAAACGAAACAAAGAACATAATTTAAGATCTAATTCTACAAGGGGGTTTAAGAGCCTACCTTTTTATGGTGCTTAACTCCAAGATCAAAAGGCTCCTTGAACACGTGATTGAGCAACCACCGTCTTCCAACGTGTGTCTCCCGGCAACACCAAGTGGATGGTGTTTCCCGCCGCCGGACCTCCTTGATATGCTACCGGAATAATCCCGAAGATTATCCCAACTCGAAACCCCAAGAAAACTGGCCGAAAATTCTAAGCCTTTTCCTTATGACAATGGCGTGTATTTTTGGTGTGTCAAAAGGTTTGGGAGTACTTAACCTCCAAGGATTAAATAATTAAGAGATAATTATTACATTAATCCTTTTTTTCCAAATAAAAGATAAATAAAATGATTATCCCAAACAAATTAAGATAAATAATATTATTATCTAATATTCCATGAATTATCATTTAACAAATAAAAGATAAATCACATATTAAATAATTATCCAAGAAAACAAATTCCTTAATAATTAAATAATATAACATGCGCACCTTTTCCTTCAAATTCAAAGTCCACGCATATTTGACCAATTTGGGTCAAAATTGGTCAACACACCAATTCGGGTCGAGTCCACGAAAAATGTCTTTTCCGTGTATTTAATTATTTAGTCCAACTAAACAATTAATCCACATATCAAATTAAATAGTCCAATCCAACTATTTAATTATAATTGAGGTGCAACGACGAGAAACCTATATGCTATATTAGGAGCCACGTCGGGGACCATGGACCCATATTCAGTAGCTACAATAAATTAGATAAAATTATTCGTCAGACAGAATAATTATATCCAACCTATTAATTCCGGGATTACACCACCATAAACCCGAAACTGAACTCTATCGAATATAGATAACTTACACTCAATTTATGAGTCGAAATCGTCCAACGATATAATCATTACATACGGATAAATCCTCCATGATCGTTCACTTCGATTCGGGATATTTCCGTAAACCCTTCTCGAAACATATTATCCTTATTTATCATTAACCCCCTAGTGATCAATTAGTTCATAACCAATATAATATGAACTTTGGGCCCATCGATCGGTTTCTAGGGTTAACAAATAAGGGAACGTGTCGTCTACTTCCCGAGGGAAGGAATGGATTCCATATTCGTGATAACACGGACCACTCACTCATTCCGAGAATAGAGCCAACGAGAAGTGTTGGACCACATACTTGCGAAGTGATCCTTACTAACACATCAAACTCTACCCCGGTCTAAGCGGTTGTCCGTGATCAACTCGGGATTCGATTAATCCATATATGATCATCTTGTGATTCGATAAGACTTCTCGATCACGGAATTATATCGAGAACTCAAATCAAATCGGTCCAGCCCTATATGATTATCATCATATATAAATGCCCCACCGGTACCCTATTACCGACAGTCCGGATAAAACCGTCACACCGTAAAGTGTTCTGGGCGCATTAATAGCAAATTAATCTAGAGACCCGTACTCCGATTAATAAACGCTACGGACTAAGTTAATTTTAAGCATATTTCACAAACTCAATCCTCGTGTGTATAGCCATACACTGAGTTGTGATTACATAATCAATATACTTAGGGTTTTCTGTAGTGTATACATATTGGCAATAAATGCGAATAAATAAGATGAAATAAATTCCGTCATTTATTTAAATAAAACAATTACAAATTGTCTTTCGGGCATAAAACCTAACAATCTCCCACTTGCACGAAAGGCAAGTGGATTAATTGTTTTAGAGCACACCCTATATCTATATTACAAGAATACAACTCCCACTTGCTCTAAAGCAAATAAGTCATGTCCCTAATACCAATAGTTTCCAAATGCCGGTTGAAGACTTCTAACGGCAATGTCTTGGTGAAAGGATCAGCAGGGTTGTCAGCAGAGGCGATTTTCTTGACGGAAATGTCACCTCTTTGGACTATCTCTCTAATTAAATGGTACTTTCACTCGATATGCTTCGACTTGCGGTGACTACGGGGTTCCTTCGAATTTGATACTGCCCCATTGTTGTCACAATAGAGAGTGATCGGATCGTTGTGATTTGGAGAGACCCCTAAACCACTCGGGAACTTTCGAGCCAAATCGCTTCCTTAGCCGCCTCGGAGGCCGCTATGTATTCGGCTTCCATAGTAGAATCGGCCGTCTTTGATTGCTTGACGCTTCTCCAAATGACGCACCACCACCAATGGTAAACACCGAGCCCGAGGTAGATTTGAAATCATCTCTATCCGACCGGAAGTCGAGTCGGTGTACCCACGTACATTCAGGTTTGCACCCGAATATACCAGCATATAATTCCTAGTCCTCTTCAAGTACTTTAAGAGGTTCTTTACTGCAATCCAATGCTCATTGCCTGGATTCGACTGATAACGACTGACTAGTCCAACGCCATAACAAATGTCAGGTCTAGTGCACAGCATAGCGTACATTAGACTACCTACAGCCGAAGCATAAGTCACTCTTTGCATAGCCTCTATTTCCTCAGGAGTCTGAGGACTCTGAGTCTGATGTATGAAAAATATATGATCAAATTATAAGACTTTTTATTATTATATTTATGATATTTTAGTATAATTTCATATAAATGCATTAAAAACTTATAAAAATCATAGTAGTTATAATTAGATGCATAAGTTATAGAAACGATAAAAATGATAGTTTTTTATCAGATTTACGTTTGGTGTTTTGTTAAGTTTGTTGCAGGATCAGATGTTTACCGAGATCCCAAAATATGACATACTTTGAAGTATAAATCATGAGTTTTTGTGGGATAAAAGATTATGCCAAAATCTAACAACTTTGAACAGATCAACTGTCTTTAATGTTTCTACCGTAACTCATCTTCAACGGACATTTGATCTAACTTAGAGGCATTTTCAGAGAAAAAGTCCTTGACGAAAGTTGTAGGCCTTCAAAAGAGCTTTCCAACGAATATCAAATCATGTCAATCTGAGGTCTACAGCTCGAGATAGGTTTTTACAAACATCAGATATGTTGTATGTCCGGCACGCGCCGAGAAGGCCGAATATTGCAGAAAAATCTCTGAAACTGGGCCCACAAATCTCTGACAAGGGAATATATACTGTGTAGCCGGCACGCGCCGGTGGTGGTCCGGCACGCGCCGGCCTTGTGGTACACTCTATAAATACCCCTCAAATGCAACCATTTTGAAGTGTACCAAGGCATATATCTTTCTTCTATATGTCTCTATAGTTTCGTTTTGTTGTTTTTAGTTAAATAAAAGCTGTAAACGGCACTCTGCCGGAATAATGCTGTAGTATAAAGTATCGTTATAATGCTTAGAGGATGTATCAAGGCTCATTGATGTCAAGGAGTTGCTATTTCCGGAGGATACAACTCTGAATGCTTCGATTGTAACCTGGTAACTTTTCTAATGTATTTATGTTTATGTAGTATTTGTAGTATCTATATATTACTTATAATGATATTAGGCTAACTTAGTATCTAGCCAAGATATGAAATTGGATTAGTATTATCTTTTTAGGGAAATGGATGATGACTATACTAAAAATTGGATAAAAATCGGTTATAATGAATCTCTTTCTATATTCGTATTGAATTAGCTACTTGATATGAAAGAATTCATAATCTAATTATGAATTGACGCCTCGTAGTTAGGTTATGAACTCGTTAATAGAAAGACCGGAGGGTAAAATTGGCCGAGTGAAAACGTGACAACGGAATCCGATTTCCTAAACCGGGGGTAGATTTGTTTCGGGAGAAACAAACTCTTATTGAAATATGTACTCGAGAGATTATTACGTTTAATTCATTTGTTTAATTGACATACCTTAAAATTGGCCGAATGACAAAACGGGAGTGACCCATGCTTGAGGATGACCTTGGACAAATGATTGGACATATGACAATTTCGTATGCTCGTGTGAGAATGAATTGTTTAGTTTAGGAGTGCACCGTTTCGTATAATTGATTTAACTTAAAATAAAGATCGAGCACATCCAATTCCACTAAAAAGATATAAGGATTCAATAACATATTCTTGGCTAGTCTATAATTATAATATCTATCTCCCTCCCTTAGATATTGTTTTGGTACCTATATATACTTATATCTATATATATATATGTATTGCTATATATCTATATATATATTTATATACTTATATATATCTCTGTTTTAGTTTTATGCTTTGTTAGTTTAGAGTTTGGTTGGATGATAAAATTGCGACTTAGATTGAGATAATAACAGTTTCTTGGTGTTTAATCACACGGTGAATTACCAAGTTTTCCCTGAGGATCGACACCTGACTCATCACTCTATCACTACAATTTGACCCGGTACACTGCCGGTAAGGATTGATAGCATAGAAAAGGTCCGTCAGCTTAATGGCGCCGTTGCCGGGGAACGACGCTAATTCATTGTGTTCGAATGATTTCTACTTATATTAACTCAAAAGTCTCGAGGATAAGTCAACACTCTTCTTACCCCATTTCTATTTTCTTTTTCGTTGGTACTTACCTAATAAGTAAGTTACCAATCTTTACTTTTATCAATTTCAACTATTTTCGGTTTTCGTTAGTTGATGACCGTAAAGAGTAAGGCCCCACTTACTCCTTATAAGCCCGACATAGATACTTACGAAAGGCGGTTAAGAGCGAAAGGAAACAAGGTCATACCGGTCGTGGAAATCCCGACGGAGGATCATCATCAAATCAAAATACGAAAATGGTCCGAAAACAAGGTGATGAAACACTGAACAAGGGCTAGATCATGCTCAAGGGCATGGCCAAAATCTTAATCAGGGATCTACCAATACCAAATAACCGAATAGAAATAATCAAAATCGGAACCGTAACAATCGTAATAATAACCCACCAAATCCGAGACCTATTTGTGATCGACCTTAAGAATAAACCGGACTAATAATCCGGTTCGTTTACCCAATGAAGGAGCAAATAATTTTGAAATAAAATCTCATCTTTTTGGTCTAATTGACGCAAGAGCCCAATTTCTAGGAGAGGATGATGAGGATCCACATCACCATCTCTATCTTTTCGAAGAATTGTGCAATACAGCCAAAAGTCAAGGTGCTCATCGTGAATTAACAAGGATGTCTATGTTTCCTTTTTCTTTAAAAGGAAGAGCACGAGATTGGTTTATGTCACTCCCACATCATTCATTGACTAGTTGGGAGGAAATTCAAACCGAGTTCTTAAAGCAGTATTTTACTCCGGGTAGAAATTTGGAATTAAAGGTCGAAATTGCCAACTTTAGACAAGGATCTGAAGAAACGCTTGGGAATGCGTGGGAGAGATTTAAAAAGTTGCTAAGATCTTGTCCCGATCATGGTTATTCCTTAGAAATGCAAATCCAACTTTTCTGTCGTAAATTAAGGAAAGATTCACGTGCAGATGTAGATCATGCATGTGGTGGATCGTTAATGATGAGTGAAGCTCAAATAGTTTACGATGCTATAGAAAAGATTTCCAAAAATAACAGAATGTGGGAAACCGGTTCTAGCACCAGGAAAGTAGCATTTGCAGGAGAATACACATCGAATACGGAAGTTCTAGCACACTTGGAGAATTTGAGTAGAAAGTTTGACAACCTACAGGCTAGTAGGACTGTAAAATCAGAAACTATCATACCAAATGACTACTCAAATCATGATAATGTGTCATTAGGGATAGAAGAACCAGAAGGATACTCAAGGGAAGAGGTGAGTTTTTTACAACAAGGATAGGAATTTGAACAACGCGTATTCAAACTCCTTTAATGCTATTAGAAGAGAGCACCCAACTTTAAGATGGTCTGAAAACCCTAATAAGCCAGGACAACCGCCATATCCAGTTCAGTATAAGAATCCATATAGTAATCAAGTTCATCAAGGAAATACATCAAATCAGAACCTACAATCGTTACCTAAATCTTATCCACAACATACTACTCAAACTATACCAAATACCCAAAGTTCAACCCAACCCGAAGGAGTTGATAAATGGGATAAATTAATGGAAAAAATGATGGGTGTAGTATCTACTCAAGCTCGAATATAGAAACTATGATAACTTCTATAGGTTCAGTCTCTAAGAATATGACTATGTTGAAAACTTCTGTGGGTGGACATGATACGAGAATGAGAACTATAGAAGCATCGTTAAGGAATATGGAAGATCATTTGAGTAGAGAAGGAGAACGTAACAACAATAGACCTCCAGGAGGATTACCAAGTAATACTGAAAGAAACCCGAGAGAGGTAAAAGCTGTGATTACGAGAAGTAGGAAATATTGTGAAGATACTGGAGCAGAAAACGCAGGAAACAATGAGGTAGAAAATGATTTAGATGGTAATATCATAAAGGAAAAGGACGAACTTGAAATTACTGATGAAGAGGAAGAAATTATCGAAGAATTCTTAAAACAGAATAATGTTGAACCTGAAATTGAAGGCGAAAAATGGGTAAAAGTCCATAGAATTCTGAAAGATCCTATGGATAAGGACCTGAGAACCCTATTTAAGGAACATGTCAGAGAAAATCAGGGAGAAAAACAGGAAGATTTAAAAGTAACTGAGAAGGATAAAGTTGATACAGGGGATGATTTAAAGGAAAAATCTCAAGATAATGAAACTTGGCGATCAAGTAATGATCAAGGATTCAAGGAAAAAGGAAAAGAGAAAATGACTTCAGAACCAAAGGTTATAGATTTAGAATCTTTGCCTTATCCACCGAAAGATCAAATTAAAAAGATAAAAACTGATAAGAAATATGCTCGTTTCCTTGACACTTTTCGTCATATTCATGTCAATATCCCCGTTATAGAAGCTTTAGTCAACATGCCCGCCTATGGAAAGTTTCTTAAAGATATCCTATCTAATAAAAAGCGATTAGAAGAATATGAGAATATATGCCTTAATGAAGAATGTTCTCGCAATACTTCAAGATCGACTACCTCCTAAACTTAAAGATCCCGGTAGTTTCACTATTCCATGTGAAATTGGAGGATTTCTCGTTTAAGAAAGTATTGTGTGATCTAGGAGCAAGTATCAATCTCATGTATTATGAGGATTATAAGAAACTAGGAATAGGAGAGTTTACGAATACCGAAATGACCCTTCGGATGGCGTATAGATCAATTAAACATCCTAAGGGAATAATCGAGGACGTGTTGGTTAAAATTGATAAATTTTACTTCCCGAAGAGACTTTGTAATAATGGAAATGGAAGAAGGATATTCAGCGCCAATTATTCTAGGTCGACCATTTCTAGCTACAGAAGAACTTTGATAGATGTTCAAAAAGGTGAACTAATACTGAGAGTTAATGAGGATAAAGTTTCATTCAATATCTTCAAAGCTATAAACCATCCATACAAAGAACCAGACTCATGTTCTTTTATAGATGAATATTCTACTATCTGGGATGCCAAATCTAAAGATTATGAAAATAAATTAGAAGAATGTTTGGCATTTTCTATCTATAAAGAAGATGAAAATGATACTGAAATGAAAGAAGTAATCCTTTATTTAGATAAAGGAGGGTTTGTTAAACATCCATGGCATCAAAATTTGAAATTGGAAATGGAAGGACCAGTTTTAAAACCATCAGTAGAAGATCCACCAAGGAATCTGGAGTTGAAACCACTCCCTTCGAATTTGAAATATGCTTTTCTTGAAAATGATAATGCGTTACCTATTATCATTTCATCAACCTTAACAAAAGAACAAGAGGATCAATTACTAAGAATGTTAAGACAACATAAGAAAGCTTTTGGATGGACAAAGTGGCGTATATCAAAGGAATTAGCCCTGAAATTTGTGTTCACAAGATTATTTTGAATGAAGAAGCTAAACCTTGTATTCAGCCACAACGCCGCCTCAACCCGAATTTGCAAACAATTGTTAAGAAAGAGGTCATTAAGCTATTAGAAATGGGAATAATCTTTCCCATATCAGATAGTGAATGGGTAAGTCCGACTCAAGTAGTTCCAAAGAAAGGAGGTTTCACGGTAAAAGAAAATGATAAAAATGAATGGATTCCGACAAGGGAAATTACAGGATATCGAATGTGTATTGACTTTCGGAAACTGAATGATCATACTAAAAAGGATCATCATCCACTTCCATTCATCGTGCAGATGTTGGAAAGATTGAGTGGACATAAGTATTACTGCTTTTTAGATGGTTATTCAGGATATTTACAGATATTCATTGCAGCAGGAGATAGAGAAAAAACTACTTTCACTTGTCCCTATGGAACTTTTGCTTATAAAAGAATGCCGTTTGGATTATGTAATGCACCTGCTACATTTCAGCGATGTATGATGGCAATATTTTCTGATATGGTTGAGAAATTCTTAGAAATCTTTTTGGATGACTTTAGTGTTTATGGAGATTCTTTTGATAAATGCTTATCACACTTAGAACGTGTTTTACAACGCTGTGAAGATACCAACTTGGTTCTAAACTCGGGAAAAATGTCATTTGATGGTATCTCGAAGGAATTGTACTAGGTCATAGAATCTCTCGAAGAAGGAATTGAAGTTGATAAAGCTAAAGTCGAAGTAATTGAAAAATTACCTCCACCAATTAATTTGAAACGTTAAGAGGATTTCTTGGACATGCAGGATTTTATAGAAGGTTTATTGCGTATTTCTCAAAAATAGCAAAACCCCGAGTCATTTGCTAGAAAAAGAAGTACCTTTTAACTTTGATGATAAATGTATGGAAGCCTTTAAGACCCTAAAAGCGAAATTAACTACCGCACCAAGCACTAGTAGCACCGATTGGGATTTGCCGTTTGAAATTATGTGTGATGCAAGTGATTTAGTCAGGAGCCGTTTTAGGTCAACGGTATAACAAAATTCTCAAAGCTATCTACTATGCATCTCACACATTAAACGCAAACTCACTTAATTATGCAACTACGAGAAAGAACCGTTGGCTGTAATATTTGCCTTAGATAAGTTTCGATCATATATTGTTGGTTCTAAGGTAATATTCTACACGTACCATTCAAATACGAAGTATCTTTTAAGTAAGAAAGATGCCAAACCGCGTCTTCTTAGGTGGATTCTCGTTACTTACTTCAGAATTCGACATTGAAATTAAGGATAAAAAAGGAAGTGAAAATGTAGTAGCGATCATCTAAGCAGGATGGATAATGATGAAGGAAAAGGAAAAGAAATTCGTGATTCGTTTCCGGATGAGAAACCGTTTAAGATAGATACTCCTTCAACCATGCGATTATTAAAAACTAGAATACCATCAAAGGAAGATTCGCCATGGTTTGGGGATATTGTTAACTACATTACCCGTAGGTACATCCCACCTCATTGGACTTGGCAACGAGAAAAGAAGTTCTTTTATGACTTAAAGTTTTATTATTGGGATAAACCGGATCTTTTCCGAAGATGCTCGTATGGAATAATTAGGAAATGTATTCCCGATAGTGAAATTTTAAGTGTATTATCATTTTGTCATGATCGTGAGGCAGAGGTCATCATGGAGGATGGAAAACTCGCTTTCAAAGTTTTACAATGTGGTTTCTATTGGCCTACACTATATAGAGATGCATATAAATATGCAAAATCTTGTGAATCATGTCAAAAATGGGGAAATATATCGAAAAAACATGAAATGCCTATGCAACCGATTTTAGAATGTGAACTATTTGATGTGTGGGGCATAGATTTCATGGGACCTTTCCCTATATCTTTTGGAAAAAGATTTATTCTAGTAATGGTTGATTATGTTTCTAAATGGGTAGAAGCCGAAGCTCTCCCTACTAATGATACCGAGTAGTGCTAAGGTTCCTTAAAAAGAATATATTCACACGATATGGCATTCCGAGGGCTATCATTAGTGATAGAGGTTCACATTTTTGTAACCGACCATTTACTAAGATAATTGAGAAATATGGTGTAACTCATAAACTTGGAACACCCTATCATCCACAAACTAGTGGACAGGTAGAGGTGTCTAATAGAGAAATTAAAAGAATCGTGGAGAAGACAGTGGACTCGAATCGTAAAAACTGCGTAAAGACTTGATGATGCATTATGGGCATACGAAATGTACCTTTAAAACACCGATTGGTCGTTCTCCTTACAAATTAGTATTTGGAAAATCTTGTCATCTCCCCGTTGAATTAGAACACCGAGCTTTATGGGCTATTAAATTTCTAAACTTTGATCCTAAAGTCGTCGGTGATCATAGATTACTTCGCTAACGTAACTAGAAGAATTTCGACTCGATTCTTATGAAAATGCTCGAATCTACAAGAACGCACAAAAGCTTTTCATGATAAGAAAATCTATAGTCGTGAGTTCCATATAGGTGATCGAGTACTTTTATATAATTCACGTTTGAAGTTGTTTCCGGAAAGCTTAAATCTAGATGGACAGGTCCATATGACGTAACAAAAATCTATAAGTCTGGAGCTGTTGAACTAACTGATGAAAAAACAACTTTTATAGCCAATGGACACAGGGTGAAATTGTTCGTAGAAGCTGAAGGGATACCTCAAACAAGAAGTATTATTACTTATCGACCCTCCAACGAATTGAGGAAGCGAGAATTTTAAACTCACCGATTACACAGTACTATCTTTCTAATTTACCTTTTAATATGCATTTTAAAGTAGTTTCGTCTTTTACCGGATAGACGTAAAAGAACCGGATGCCTTTCATAGATAGAATAAAAGTTTTTATTTTACTTTTAAGATTAGGTCTAAATAAGGATGTCGCCTTTAAGATAGAAGCCTTAGTTTCTAAATTAAATAAGGAATTATTAATCGAAGTCGAGAAAGAGAACTTTGTAATGGAAATTCAAGGAGTGCAATAAAAAGAAGAGCGAGGTTTTTAATGAAGTGTAGAATCATGGGAAAATGGAACATGCCGGGACGGTGTGGAAGAAATACAACCATATCCCGTGATGAGTGTTTGAATGTTATTAAGAAGGGAACGATTAGGTGGTTATCCGAAAATCCCGAGGGAATACAAAGAGATAATTCAAACGCATCACTCCTAGGAGAAAGGTTAAGGGACCATTATGATAACAATCTTGAGGATCTGAGATTGAGGGAGTTAGCAAAAAATCCTAAGAATTTCAAAGGTGTGTTTTTAATTTTTCAAATTTTAATTAAATTTCGTATTTTTAAAGTTATTTTTCTAAACTTAAAAAGAAAAATATTTTTATGAAAAATTTATAATAAACCTATTTTGTCATGTAAAGTAGGTATATTATATCAAAAATATGTGATTTCAATATTTTATTAGTTTTTATATTTTATCAAGTTTTATATAGAAAAATCGTATTAAACTTAGATTATATGACATAAATCATAAGATTAACATCAAATGATTTTTATGTGATATAATTAGAGCTTATTACACAAAAAATGACAAAAATTCCGTTTTTTGGGGGCCATGTGACCGGCACGCGCCGGTACACTACCGGCACGCGCCGGTGTGTACACACCTAAACCTAAAAAATGCGCCCCTTTCCTCATTTCTCATACCCTCAATTCGAATTGAAGAACAAACCCGACTTCTCCCTCTCTTCTCCTCAAAAATCAACAATTTTCCATCAATTTTCTTCACTCAAACATCACATAAGTGTTAATCTCTCTTCTTCTCTTCAACTTAATCATAAAGAGAAGATACCCATTGGAAAAAGTTGAAGCTTGGCAAGCTCAAGGCTCTCTTTTCTCTCATTCCGGCGACCCCATTAATTCCGGCGACCTAAGCTTTTCATTCTAGCTTCTTAAGGTAATAATTATATATATATTTCAAATATTTCAAATTTTAGTTAATTTTCTGAATTTATTTTGAATTTATTTTGATTTTATAGCCTAAGTAATTGTTTGTTCTTGTTGTTGGTGTTGTTTGTTTGTGTTGTTGTTTTGTCATACCACTATCGTAGATGGCCTCATCATCTAGAAGTAATCCTAAGAGGAAAAAGACTGAAGTACCAATCGTAGTACCGGTAGTTCAAACTAGACCTTTAACCAAAAGGGAGAAAAGTTTAACCTTTGAGAAAACCGCTAGTGCAGAAGCTAAGCGGGCACATGATGAGTACTTTAGTAAAAGTAAGGTTTGGTTAGAACGAGGGATTGATTTTTCGAAGATTGGGAAAGAAGTGAAAGAAATTTTCAAGGATAGAGGATGGTTGGATGTAGCTATGGATAGGAAAGATAAGATTAACGTTTCTATGGTATCGAGTTTTATTCAAAAGATTATCTACTTATGATGCCGATACGGTTGAGGAGATGACCTATATCCCTCTAAGAAGTGTTAATGTTACTTTTTACCCTCGCTATGATTAATGTATTCTATGGCTTAACCGATATACCGAAGAGGAGGATTATCATAATGTATGGGGTTTAGAACATCCTATGGCTCTACAAACCAAAGCTTATGAAGCCCAACAAGCCTTTGACCCCACTGCTGAATGGATAGAAAATAGGTTTGCTTATGGGAATTGTATTAGGGACATACGGGCAATAAAACAGTTCTTAGGCCATAATGTATGTCCTTCCACACATGTTTGTGCATTTGGTCGAGAGGAAGTAGTTATTGCTTGGGCCATGGTGAATGATATTCCTATAAATCTGGGGAAGTTGATCTTTTCTAAGGCATGTGAGTTTGCAAGGACTCGTTATCGAGGGGGACGTCTCCCGTTCCCTAGTCTCATTTCTGCCTTGTGTGAGCTTGCAGAAGTCCCCGTCTTACCCTCGGATAGAACCGTGTCTCCCTACATTCCTCCCATTGGTCTTAAACCGAGAGCCTTACCTACCGGAGTAATAAATTACAATAATCCTAATCGTCGCAACAACAACCTCCACCTCCTATTCACACTCAAGTACCTAGACCACCTGACAAATACATCGGCCACAACAGAGTCAAGTTGAGGCTATGTTTCGATTTAGTTCAAGCTCGGCTAGAACCGATGCTAATATAGCTTTAGCCTTGTGAGCGTAATAGACATTGGGCCGAGGACATTAGAGTTGGTCGAGAGGATTTCGAGATGCTATGAGTGAGTTTGATCCTAGATTTGCCGAGATATCCGCTAGACACCCCTATAGTCGCCCTTACCCGTATACTATGCCGCATTGGATTCCGCCGATTCCGCCACCTCGTTATTTATCGTGACTATACGCCGTCATCCATAGGACGGGTGGTATGTTTACGTACACCAGGAACATCCTTGGGCATGGGAGGAGTGACTTCGTAGCGTATGTGACAAAGCAGGATTTGGTTCATTTGGTCTTCGTGATCGGTTTCTATGTCGACGATGAGGACGGAGACATCATTTCGAACTTCGTATCGGATCCACAAGCAGTTCGCTTATGGTATTCATACGACACGCCGCAAGGAGCTGATTTTACTTCGTTTTTATCTACATTTGGATCATCATCATCTCAGTACGACCCTACTGGTGACATCGATCTTAACTATGATGAGGACGAGTGATTTCTTTTCTTTGTTGTTTAACTATCTACTTTTTGGTTTGACTTCGTTTTTGTTATGTTTGTTTTGTACGTTAAACGTTTGATGCACTCTCGGGGTAGTGCACATTGTTATTTTGTATCTTTTTCGTAGTTTTCGGATGTTTTTAGATCTTTTTCCTACATTTTAGAAATTTGCAGAATCATTTGTCAGAAAATAAATCCTGGATCAAGCTAGAAATTGAAATATCTCTGACTGAGCACTATTTGACCGGCACGCGCCGGTTGGTGTCCGGCACGCGCCGGTGTAGTAGGGCTGCGGGATCTTCTCGGATATTTCCATTTCGGTCCCGTATTTGCCTATAAAAGGAAACGATGCGCATTCCTAAAATGCTCATTTCCTTCCCGTACCTTTAATTTTCTTGCTATAAAGAGTTTAAAATGTCCGATCGTTCGTCGCTTAACAAGCTTATTCTCCTCCACATACACCAAATTCTCGTCATTCCAAATCCATTTTTTCATCAAGTCCCTTACGAGCCTATGTATGCTTCGGTTCACAACCCTTATATAAGTAATTTCAATCAATCACCGGTGTTGATTGAGAGAGGTTTAAATTTCGTAAAGGTTGACAACTCGGGCATTTACGAGGATGGATATAGATGGGTGGGACTATTTTTGTCGTATGCCGAGAGGTAGGATTAATGTTACTATGGTAAGAGAATTCTATTCAAGCATCGTCGAAGCTAATATCGTTTCGTTAACACGATCCGTTACGGAGAGGAGTTGTTGTTCCTTTCACCTCCGCCAACATAAATCAAATTTTCTTGATTCCACCAAATCCAAACTTCACCCAGCTCATTTTGAGTACCAATGGAGATTGGATACCGCTAACGGTTTTATTACAAAATATTCGGAAGCTTGTCCACTCTTGTTCTACAATTATGATATTGATCAAAATGTCTCTACGATCGCTTTACTTCCCCATCTTAGAACGTGGAAGCGATTCATCAATTCACGTGTTTATCCAACTCGTTAATTTCTCGGAAGTTAGTGATGATGAATTGATGCTTCTATATGCGATTACTACGGAGCCGTTATAGATTGGGGGTGCCGATTCGTAAATCACTGTGAGTTTTGCGTTCGGGAGAAGACCGAATTATCATCCTTTACCATTTGGATGGTTGATTTCTAGGTTATGTGTTCGTTTGGCAAGGGTTCCGGAAAGAGCGACGGATGAATATTTTCCGGCTCGTATTCCTCGTATTGGGCTTTTACCGCCGATATTCCGGGAGGATCGTCAAGTGGTGAAAATTAGATAACCGTGTTGGTAGTCAGGAAGGAATAAAAAATAATAAGAGTAGTACGGTACGTTAAGTAACAATAACTTAAAATAAGTTAGTTTAAAAATTTAGTTTAAATTAGTTTAACTTAATTTACGGTTTTCTAGTTTAACATTCCTAATAGTTTTAAGTTGTGTTTTAGTATTGTAATATATTTGCATGTTTTTAATTTATGTTTTTAAATGTTTTTCTTTTATATTATATAAACGCTCGTCTATTTGACACCTAAAATAATCTAACCATGATAGAATTCATTTTATTTTCTAATCCAAATTTTTACTACTCATTAGACATCGGGACGATGCCAATTCATAAGTGGGGAGTAGAGATTGGTTAGTAAATAAATTGAATTTAATACATCAAATACTTATACACTTAGTTTAATAAGCAATAATATATAATTATTTGATAAAAATGATATATTTGGATAGAATAAATTTTTAATTAAGTAAAGTAATCTTGATATATTATTCTTATATTAATTATGTCTATTTTAGATTTTTAATAAGATTTTAAGTATATATATCTTGATAAATATTATGAAATATTTTTTTATGAAATTAGACAAAAGTTACTTATAATTATAATGAAATTTTAGAATAATTTTCTTTTCAAGACAAAGTATGAAATTGGAATCGGATTAGGAATGATGAGATTTTTGGCATAACTTTGATAAACCAGAGCCAAATAAGCCTACCTGAACATAATTTTCAATTTTTGTCCCCACCTCAGCCTTGTAGAGTGATCAAGACCTCACTCGAAATAGCCATTATTATTAACTAGAAATTACAACCCTAACTTAATAATGGTCTACATTTCTTTGAAAATCCCGCAAGTTTGGTATGTATTTATGGATAGCGGTGATGACATCGAAATTTGGTATATGCTGAGATTGAAATGAATGTTATTCGGAAGGCAGTTTATTATCAAATATGGTTATTCTAGAAAAAAAAAAAAAAAAATCTAAGAACAGTAGTATTATAGGTATCTTTTCTCGTTTTTGATCGACAACCCAAAAATAAAATATCGATAAAGTTGCACGATGATAGTAGTCCAAATAGGGTATTATCACGAAATGTCCTATTGCTGGGAATGAAGGTATATGCTATAAATCTGATGAAAAAGAAAAAGTCGAATCAAAACTATCAAGAATTATCACGAGTTTAAGGAAACCGGATTCGTGATTTTCGATCGAAAGAGTAGTACTCCGATCAATCTTGATAAAGCAATGCCTATGTTCTTAAGTTCTTATTTATGTTGTTAAAAAATAAAAAAAATAAAAAAAAAAAAAAATAAAAATAAAAATAAAAATAACCATATTTTGGAAGTTATTAAAGTTAAAAATTGAAAACAGTGTCAGGAGTGTTACTGATTGAGAAATTTTTGATCAGAAGATGAAGGTGTAAGTACGTACGACTTGCTTCTATTTTCTTTTGATTTCCCTTTGTTATCCTTTTCGATTAGCCAACTACCCTGAGCCTGAACGTTACAAGCCAATTTGCCAACTACTTGACTTAGTCATTGATTCTGATAAATCATACAGTGGAGATTAAAAAGTTGTTCTAAAATATTTTATTTATACTTATAAAGTGATTCATGAAAAATTTCATTTAAATAATATTTTATAACTAGTTTATTAAATTATATACACTTTTTATCTTCTTAAATATCTTAGATAGATGAAATTAATATAATTATAATGTTGACAGCATACGTTACTAAGTTAGGAATTTATTCTAGAAAGATTATATTATCGCTTATTTTGCTCGAGGACGATCAAAAGCTAAGTGGGGAGTTGTGATGTATGAAAAATATATGATCAAATTATAAGACTTTTTATTATTATATTTATGATATTTTAGTATAATTTCATATAAATGCATTAAAAACTTATAAAAATCATAGTAGTTATAATTAGATGCATAAGTTATAGAAACGATAAAAATGATAGTTTTTTATCAGATTTACGTTTGGTGTTTTGTTAAGTTTGTTGCAGGATCAGATGTTTACCGAGATCCCAAAATATGACATACTTTGAAGTATAAATCATGAGTTTTTGTGGGATAAAAGATTATGCCAAAATCTAACAACTTTGAACGGATCAACTGTCTTTAATGTTTCTACCGTAACTCATCTTCAACGGACATTTGATCTAACTTAGAGGCATTTTCAGAGAAAAAGTCCTTGACGAAAGTTGTAGGCCTTCAAAAGAGCTTTCCAACGAATATCAAATCATGTCAATCTGAGGTCTACAGCTCGAGATAGGTTTTTACAAACATCAGATATGTTGTATGTCCGGCACGCGCCGGAGAAGGCCGAATATTGCAGAAAAATCTCTGAAACTGGGCCCACAAATCTCTGACAAGGGAATATATACTGTGTAGCCGGCACGCGCCGGTGGTGGTCCGGCACGCGCCGGCCTTGTGGTACACTCTATAAATACCCCTCAAATGCAACCATTTTGAAGTGTACCAAGGCATATATCTTTCTTCTATATGTCTCTATAGTTTCGTTTTGTTGTTTTTAGTTAAATAAAAGTCGTAAACGGCACTCGCCGGAATAATGCTCGTAGTATAAAGTATCGTTATAATGCTTAGAGGATGTATCAAGGCTCATTGATGTCAAGGAGTTGCTATTTCCGGAGGATACAACTCTGAATGCTTCGATTGTAACCTGGTAACTTTTCTAATGTATTTATGTTTATGTAGTATTTGTAGTATCTATATATTACTTATAATGATATTAGGCTAACTTAGTATCTAGCCAAGATATGAAATTGGATTAGTATTATCTTTTTAGGGAAATGGATGATGACTATACTAAAAATTGGATAAAAATCGGTTATAATGAATCTCTTTCTATATTCGTATTGAATTAGCTACTTGATATGAAAGAATTCATAATCTAATTATGAATTGACGCCTCGTAGTTAGGTTATGAACTCGTTAATAGAAAGACCGGAGGGTAAAATTGGCCGAGTGAAAACGTGACAACGGAATCCGATTTCCTAAACCGGGGGTAGATTTGTTTCGGGAGAAACAAACTCTTATTGAAATATGTACTCAAGAGATTATTACGTTTAATTCATTTGTTTAATTGACATACCTTAAAATTGGCCGAATGACAAAACGGGAGTGACCCATGCTTGAGGATGACCTTGGACAAATGATTGGACATATGACAATTTCAGATGCTCGTGTGAGAATGAATTGTTTAGTTTAGGAGTGCACCGTTTCGTATAATTGATTTAACTTAAAATAAAGATCGAGCACATCCAATTCCACTAAAAAGATATAAGGATTCAATAACATATTCTTGGCTAGTCTATAATTATAATATCTATCTCCCTCCCTTAGATATTGTTTTGGTACCTATATATACTTATATCTATATATATATATGTATTGCTATATATCTATATATATATTTATATACTTATATATATCTCGTTTTAGTTTTATGCTTTGTTAGTTTAGAGTTTGGTTGGATGATAAAATTGCGACTTAGATTGAGATAATAACAGTTTCTTGGTGTTTAATCACACGGTGAATTACCAAGTTTTCCCTGAGGATCGACACCTGACTCATCACTCTATCACTACAATTTGACCCGGTACACTGCCGGTAAGGATTGATAGCATAGAAAAGGTCCGTCAGAGTCTTAGAGAGATGGACGCCGTGACGGGTTGGTAGGTAACCCTTCTTTGCGTCCGTCATGCTATATCTAGCCATCACCTTATCAATGTAAGTGGCTTGTGAAAGAGCTAACATCTTGTTCTTACGATCCCGTATTAATTGGATCCCGAGAACATAATTCGCCTCTCCCAAATCTTTCATTTGGAATTGGTGGCCAACCAAATTTTAACGTCCGACAACATCCCCTTATCGTTTCCAATCGGAGAATGTCATCTACGTACAACACTAGAAACGCAACCTTATCCTTAATGACTTTCTTGTATACACAAGGTTCATCGGGATTTTGTTCGAAATCATATGACTTAATGGTGTCATCAAATCTATGATTCCAAGACCGAGATGCTTGTTTCAACCCATAAATGGATCTCGGAACTTGCACACTTTGTGCTCTTGGCCTTCCTCGATGTATCCTTCGGTTGCTTTGCATGTAGATTTCCTCGTCGAGAAAGCCGTTAAGAAACGCCGTCTTGACATCCATTTGCCGATTTCATAATCTAGGCATGCAAGCAATAGAAAGGAGGATCCGGATGGATTTAAGCATGGCCACGGGGAGAAGGTCTCTTCGTAGTCTATACCCTCTCTCTCGTGTGTAGCCCTTAGCTACAAGCCGTGCTTTAAAGGTTTGCACCTTACCATCAACTCCTCGCTTCCTCTTGTAGAGCCACTTGCTCCCTATGGGTTTTACCCCTTCGGGGCAATCTACAAGTTTCCGGACGAGTTAGAGTACATAGACTCTATCTCTTGATTCATCGCGTCAACCCATAGATCCTTGTCACGATCCTCCATTGCCTTGCGAAAGGACACTGGATCATCTTCCACACCATCAGAGACGGCTACGTTCGCCTCTGATTGTCCATACCGATTTGGTGGCCGAACCACTCTCTCAGTACGTCTGGGTGGATTTGGATTAGGGGTGACTGTTGCATTCGTAGTGTTGCCTACAGTGACACTAGGTGGCACTTGTGGTCTGACCTCGTCAGAAAGTAACTGCTCAAGTACGACTTTACTTCGAGGCTTGAAGTCTGTCATATACTGATCCTCCAAAAATGTGGCGTTAGTGGAAACTATTACCTTGTTATCTTCCGGATCGTAAAACAGACCTCCACGTGTTCCCTTGGGGTAACCCACAAACAGACATACTTTCGTACGCTTTTGTAGTTTTGTAGTCTTGTCCACTAGTAAATGTGCAGGACAACCCCAAATTCGAAAGTGACGTATGCTTTCGCCACGTCCCTTCCAAAGTTCCAAGGGTGTCTTACTGACAGACTTAGACGGAACCACATTCAATATGTGTACCGCCGCTTTTACTTCTAGAACATATCCCCAAAAGGATATCGGTAGCGAGGCGTAGCTCATCATTGATCTGACCATGTCAATCAATGTTCTATTTCTCCTTTCAGCAACTCCATTTTGCTGAGGTGTCCTAGGCGCAGAACGTTGGGAACAGATCCCATGTTCAAGTAGGTAGTCAGTGAACTCAGTATCTAAGTACTCTCCTCCGCGATCAGAGCGAAGGCATTTCAAAGACTTGCCCAACTGCCTTTCGGCTTCTGCTTGAAATTCCTTAAACTTACCAAAAGTCTCGGATTTTCGATGCAGCAGATAAACATATCCGAACCTCGAGTAGTCGTCGATGAAAGTAACAAAATACTCGAATCCGCCTCTAGCTTGTACATTCATCGGACCACAAAGGTCTGAATGTACTAACTCTAGAGGTTCTTTGGCCCTATTCCCTTTTGACGAGAAGGGACGCTTAGTCATTTTTCCTTCCAGGCAAGATTCGCGGACGGGCAACGAGTCAACAGATAACTCTTTTAAGGTATCACCCTTAGCCATTCGTTTGAGTCTTTCCAAGGAAATGTGACCTAGCCTAAGGTGCCAAAGATATGTACTATCTTCTTTATGAGAAATTTTCTGCCTTTTAGTAGATTTTTGATGTGCTACTTTAAACATTTCAGTATTTAACAGGGGAGCTTGCGTGGGTTTAATGAAATACAATCCGTTTTATAATACACATAACTTGAGCTCCTTCCTCTAGCTCCTCGTACGAACTAAGGATCTGCAAAGAAGAACATACATGGTTAGTAGCTCCAGTATCCAGTATCCAAATTGATACATCTTTAGCTACATTGAAAGATTCCAAGACAAGCAATTCAGGATTACCTTTCTTATCTTTCCCATTGCTAGCCTTAACCTTCCCATCCTTTACATCTTTGAGATATACGGGGCAAAGGACGACGCCAGTGCCCTATCTCATTGCAGTAATGACACTTGCCCTTGGGCTTGGATGGTTTACTTGGCTTAGCCTTCTTCTTCATAGGTTTAGGCGCCGGCGCGGTTGTTTCTTATTCTTTTGTTTACCCCGCCGGTTTGACTTAGACGCCTTGGCCGAGACCACATTGGCCTCGGCCTTCTTTTTTCTCGCTCTTGGGTTTTATCTTTCGAAGAAAGACCCTCATAGACTTGGAGTTCATTGATCAACTCCGTCATGGAAAGGTGAGCCTTAGACATGACGTAGCTGGTCCTGAACGTTAGGAAATCAGATGTCAGAGATTCGAGAATCACTGACACTTGGGTAGCATCGTCTATAATCGCACCATGAGTTGCTGCATCGGTAAAGTAACTAATCATGTTCATCACATGACCGCAACCGACTGACCCCGCCTCATCTTGGCATTGACAGCCTTCCTCACGGCCTCGTGTCTTGCTTGATCAGACGGTTTGCCAAACATGGTGGTTAAATGCTGCAAGATTTCTCGTGCAGTATTAAAACCCTCAATCTTGCTCCGAATGACATCCGACACGGAGGCTAAGAAGATGCCTCTTGCCTTATTATTCGCCTCTTGCCATTTTTGATGTTGATCGCAAATGCGTTTAGGCGGATTTTGAGGGGGTAGAACAGGGCACTCCTCAGTCAAAACAAACTGTGCATTCTCAAATACGAGCACCACGTTTACGTTACTTTTCCACTTAGTAAAATTGTCGCCATTAAGCTTATCATTCAGTAAAGTTTGAATTTGCGAAGACATGTTGCTGTAAATAAAATGACAGAAACTTAATCAAATATACACTACTATATTTTTATTTTAGGAATAATAAACTATATAAAGTCTATCCTACCATTCCAAGGATTTAATCTCACACCTCAGTGCCGCCGCAGGGTCAGTCAAAGAGGTGACGATTTAAACTGAGACAATGTCTCTCAGTGATTAATCATCGAGAATCAAACATCTCACGGGAATCAGACATCCCGGACCTTAATCACTGATTACCTTCCTTTTTCTAGCCTAGATATTTCGAAAATATCCATAAAGAGTGTGACCTACTATATCAGATCTCAAAGTACGCCCCGAGTGTGCCGCCGCAGGGTCGGTCAGTGACTTAACGAGTACCCGAAATCCTATCCTTTCGGAAACCAAGCCTTGAATTTTGATAGGGGTGAACACCACCCGCAGGGGGCCGGAATCAAAGCGGCTCGAGGTGTCACCCTTCTCTCACGTGCTTGCATTTATAGTAGAGGCCGTGGGGTTGGCTGTCGCCTTCCCCGCTCCCACTCAATATTTTGAAAAAGTGGTGGGTTTACTAATTACGGTTTTGGCATTGACAATAAGAAACAATAAATCAAAGTACTCCGAATAGGGTCGGTTATGTAGGCAAGCCTACGCCGTCTTATTCGTTGGAACATATGTGACGGTTCGGCCAATCCGGCAAGAGAAGCCCCGTTTAGCCCGAAGGCTTATCGGCTATGCTAAGTCCTGTCGAACTGCTGTAACGTACATCACACGTGGAGGGGAGTCGATTGAGCCGAAGATCGGTTGAACTCGCCCAACCATGGTTAGACCATTTCCGAACCCATGTACTAAGATTCTCCGATTTCTAAATTGTCACCCAAAGCGTAATCTCGTTTTAGTTTAAGGTGGGTTCACTGAGAAGCCATCACCGAAAAGCTCAACGATTTATCCAAGTGGGATTCACCGAGAATCCATCACTAAAATCGTAAACGATTGACAAAAACCCGGGTCCTCGGTTTTTATAATTAGCTACTTATTATTTAACTACCACATATTAAATTAATAAGCATTCATACTAATTATTCGAGTTATACATGCCTAATTTATTTGAAATAAACTAGCTACATGTATGCATTGGAGTGGAATCATGAAGATGCAAGTCATGGCAATTTTCCGGTTTTAAGCACGTAATCTTGATCAAACACAAAATTATACCGAAAAGTAAACACCGAGATGGACCGTTGGTACCCCCGACTAACTATTTTCTAAGGAAAAGTAAAACTTATACTATGTCTTCGAGTCTTGATCTTCGAATCTTGAACTCGAACCGCCGGATCACGAACCACGAACCCCCGAGAGGAGAAAGGCCTTTTTTAATTAAATAAAACCAATTTATTATAATTAATCAAATTTTTTTTTTTTTTTTTTTTTTTTTGTGTTATTACATGCGGCTGCCAAAAAAAACTTTTTTTTTTATTTTTTATTTTTCTTTCGGCTGTTACAAAAAAAAATCCCAGAAGAATGAATTTTTTTTTTTTTATTTTTTATTTTTGCCATACAGCAGCCTTTTATAAAAAAAAGTAGGTTACAAAAAATTTTTGTGACACAGCCGCAAGCTTTATACCCTAGCCGCATGCAATTTTATAAACAGGACTTATAGCGACGCTTTTCAGCGTCGCAGAAAGTCCTGTAGCATTTTTTAAAAAAAATTAAACCGTTTCTCCTCGTTCATACCTTGGGTTTCGCCTCGATCTTCATCTTTTCAGCAAGATCTTCATCTTTTCGAGCCCGGAATAACAAAATTACAATAAAAGATGCTACTTTTACATTGAATTTCGAAATTGACATAAAAAAAATACAATTCCTATGCTCAATTGTTACTAAACAAAGGAGCTACAAAATAGATCTACGGGTAAACAATACCAACCCCAATCCATCTCTTCAACCACAACATTCACAAGCATACAACATGAATAAATTTCGAATTTAACCAAAAAAAACGAAATAAAACACCTAAAACATGTTTTTCCACTCCTAGATCTAAAACTCATATTCTTTGATCGTTAGATCAAAGGCTCTGATACCACTTGTTAGATGTAATATCGTCGGATCAATCATGGATTGACCCGATTACGCAGCGGAAGGCATAAGATCTAGATCTAAACGAAACAAAGAACATAATTTAAGATCTAATTCTACAAGGGGGTTTAAGAGCCTACCTTTTTATGGTGCTTAACTCCAAGATCAAAAGGCTCCTTGAACACGTGATTGAGCAGCCACCGTCTTCCAACGTGTGTCTCCCAAAGAACACCAAGTGGATGGTGTTTCCCGCCGCCGGACCTCCTTGATATGCTACCGGAATAATCCCGAAGATTATCCCAACTCGAAACCCCAAGAAAACTGGCCGAAAATTCTAAGCCTTTTCCTTATGACAATGGCGTGTATTTTTGGTGTGTCAAAAGGTTTGGGAGAACTCTCTTTATATAGGAGAGTAAAACTTAACCTCCAAGGATTAAATAATTAAGAGATAATTATTACATTAATCCTTTTTTCCAAATAAAAGATAAATAAAATGATTATCCCAAACAAATTAAGATAAATCATATTATTATCTAATATTCCATGAATTATCATTTAACAAATAAAAGATAAATCACATATTAAATAATTATCCAAGAAAACAAATTCCTTAATAATTAAATAATATAACATGCGCACCTTTTCCTTCAAATTCAAAGTCCACGCATATTTGACCAATTTGGGTCAAAATTGGTCAACACACCAATTCGGGTCGAGTCCACGAAAAATGTCTTTTCCGTGTATTTAATTATTTAGTCCAACTAAACAATTAATCCACATATCAAATTAAATAGTCCAATCCAACTATTTAATTATAATTGAGGTGCAACGACGAGAAACCTATATGCTATATTAGGAGCCACGTCGGGGACCATGGACCCATATTCAGTAGCTACAATAAATTAGATAAAATTATGAGTCAGACAGAATAATTATATCCAACCTATTAATTCCGGGATTACACCACCATAAACCCGAAATTGAACTCTATCGAATATAGATAACTTACACTCAATTTATGAGTCGAAATCGTCCACTGATATAATCATTACATACGGATAAATCCTCCATAGACTGTTCACTTCGATTCGGGATATTTCCGTAAACCCTTCTCGAAACATATTATCCTTATTTATCATTAACCCCCTAGTGATCAATTAGTTCATAACCAATATGATATGAACTGGGCCCATCGATCAGTTTCTAGGGTTAACAAATAAGGGAACTGTCTGTCTACTTCCGAGGGAAGGAATGGATTCCATATTCGTGATAACACGGACCACTCACTCATTCCGGAATAGAGCCAACGAGAAGTGTTGGACCACATACCGCGAAGTGATCCTTACTAACACATCAAACTCTACCCCGGTCTAAGCGGTTGTCCGTGATCAACTCGGATTCGATTAATCCATATATGATCATCTTGTGATTCGATAAGACTTCTCGATCACGGAATTATATCGAGAACTCAAATCAAATCGGTCCAGCCCTATATGATTATCATCATATATAAATGCCCCACCAGGTACCCTATTACCGACAGTCCGGATAAGACCGTCACACCGTAAAGTGTTCTGGGCGCATTAATAGCAAATTAATCTAGAGACCCATACTCCGATTAATAAACGCTACGGACTAAGTTAATTTTAAGTATATTTCACAAACTCAATCCTCGTGTGTATAGCCATACACTGAGTTGTGATTACATAATCAATATACTTAGGGTTTTCTGTAGTGTATACATATTGGCAATAAATGCGAATAAATAAGATGAAATAAATTCTGTCATTTATTTAAATAAAACAATTACAAATTGTCTTTCGGGCATAAAACCTAACATTTAGATCCTTTGAGACATATCTAGCAGATTCAGGGATTTGTTTTAGGCATCCTTGTCCCTATGCCCATGGTCAAAATGGTAAATTTGAGAGAAAACATAGACACATAGTGGAGATGGGACTGACACTCTTAGCTCAAGCCCAAATGCCCCTAAAATTCTGGTGGGAAGCCTTCCAATACTCCACACATCTGATCAATAGACTAGCAACACATGTTCTTAGCTCAATCTCACCCTATGAAAAACTGTTGAATCTCAAGCCAGATTATAAACTCTTAAGAACCTTTGGATGTAAATGTTTTCCTTATTTGAGACCATTTCAGAAACAGAAGTTTCAGTTTCATACTACTAAGTGTGTCTTCATAGGGATTAGTCCTTCTCACAAAGGTTATCTATGTCTTGATGTCTCAGGTAGGGTCTATGTGTCTAAGGATGTGCTGTTTAATGAGCTTGAATTTCCCTATAAATCTCTCTTTCATCCCTCACTTTCTGTTCAGCCCTAAAACACTCAGATCTCAACCACTGTTCTTCAGTCAAACCCCTTCTTTGCTCTTCAATCTCTTGATGATGAGGGAAATGCATCTGGTCAACCAACTGTCTCAGTCTCCTCCTCCTTCCAGTCCAGCTCACTCATCTCAGCATTTCACTGGTGATACTAGTCACACACCTCACTCCTATCCTCCTAGTCCAAATCAGTCTCCTATTTCTGATGTTTCACCACATTCCACTACACAGTCCACTGTCTCACAGTCACCTTCTTCTTCTGGTCAGCACTCCACTAGTCCTAGCACCTCTCCTCCTAGTCCTCCTAAGTGCCACCTTATGCAAACCAGATCAAAGAGTGGCATTTTTAAACCTAAAACATATTCTTATCTTGCAACAAAAGACTTTGTCCAGTGCCAATTGGAACCAACAAGAGCATCAGAAGCACTTGCCTCACCTCTGTGGCATACTGCTATGAAGGAAGAATTTAAAGCTCTTATTTCTAACCACACCTGGGATTTAGTACCACCTAATCATCAACAGCATCTAGTTGGAAACAGGTGGATTTTCAAATTGAAGCTCAAACCAGATGGATCTGTTTTGAAGCATAAGGCCAGGCTGGTAGCTAAGGGGTTTCATCAGACTCCTGGTCTAGATTACAGTGAAACTTTTAGCCCTGTTGTTAAAGCCTCTACTATCAGAGTTGTCTTGGCCATAGCTGTGTCTCTAAACTGGAAGATTAATCAAATTGATATTAATAATGCTTTCCTCAATGGAACATTATATGAGGATGTTTTTATGCCACAGCCAGAAGGTTTTGTTGATGCTCAAAGACCTAATCATGTCTTTCATTTAAGGAAAGCTCTATATGGTCTAAAACAAGCACCTAGAGCTTGGTTTGATGAACTGAGGGTTCAGCTACTAAAATGGGGTTTTCATCAGTGCAGATCAGATACCTCATTGTTTATCTTTCATGCTCCTGGGGTACTAATGTATGTTCTTGTTTATGTAGATGATATCTTGATTACAGGCAACAACTCAGATTTGGTGCAAAAATTCATCAACACCCTGAATTCAAGGTTTGCCTTGAAAGATCTTGGACCCCTCTCACACTTCCTGGGCATGCAAGCACATAGGGATGAGACTGGCCTGTACTTGAAGCAACAACACTATGCTTCCCAACTTCTGCACAAGCTCAATCTGGATCACCTAAAGCCAGTTCCTACTCCTATGACTACTACAGCAGACTTAACATCCACTACATCTTCATTGCTGCCAAGTGCTACTCAATACAGACAAATTTTGGGAAGTTTACAGTATCTTACCTACACAAGACCTGATATAAGCTATGCTGTAAATCAGCTAAGTCAATATATGCATGCACCAAGAGAAGTTCACTGGTTTTCCCTTAAAAGATTGCTCAGATATGTGAAAGGTACCCTTGCTTATGGTTTGCACTTTCAACCCAGTCATGCCCTTACTATAACAGGTTTCAGCGATGCAGATTGGGCCTGCAACATTGTTGATAGGAAATCTATGGCTGGCTATTGTGTTTTTCTAGGAGGATCCCTTGTCTCCTGGAGCTCCAAAAAGCAGCAGGTCGTGGCTCGATCTAGTACGAATCTGAATACAGGGCCTTGGCAAATGTGGCTGCTGAAATCAAATGGCTGAAGTCCCTACTGACAGAATTGCATATCAGAGTTGACATCAAACCTATAACCTGGTGTGATAATTTAAGTGTTGCTGCCCTTGCTTACAATCCTGTCTTCCACTCTAGAACTGAACACATTGAAATCGATGTGCACTTTGTGAGAGATCAAGTTCTGAAGAATGAGCTTCAAGTAGCCTTTGTTCCTTCTTGTGATCAAGTTGCTGATTGTTTCACTAAAGCCCTCTCTATTACTCAGTTCAATTTAAACAGGCACAAACTGAATGTTGTTGACACCACCATCAGTTTGAGGGGGGATGTTAAAGCCACGTGTTAGTCAGTGTTTGTGCCACCTGTATGCTGTTATTAGTGTGGTCCCAACCTTAGATTCTCTATTAGATTTTGTGTACCATTTCTGTTATTTGGTGTAAGGATATAAGTCCAGCTGCTACTGTAAACTGAGATTATTATTATCTTATCTAATATATGAGAATGGTATCTTCTTAACTCTCTCTCACATTGAGAGGAGTTTTCCACGTTAAAATTCTAGTGTTACTTTATTCCGCTTTATTTCACTACGTGGCTTTCTACTAGATGCACTTGAGCACTATTTATTTCGTTGAACACGGCCTGCGTCATCTTTTTAATCCTGTTTTTTTCTATAGGTAAATGTTTGCTTCAGTCTCAGTTTAAAAGTTATTTATGACAGCTTAAGGTATGTAAAACTTGTACATTTTACTTTCAACCATAAATTTAATATGTTTTACGGATGTACCTGAGCTTAGTTTTGTGGTTTTCAAGTTGTGTTACTTTGTGGTAACTACTAGTGTTTTTTATTTGTGTATAGCTCACAAACTATATATTCTGTAACATAGTGAATGGTTATTTCAATAGGTGGGGATGTCATAGCTTAAGTAGTTAAGTAGATTAGTAAGTGCTCACTATTCTTGCTTCTCAACATACATGTCAAGATGTAGACATGTAAGGGCTTCTTAAACGACAAACATATGGAATTCCCTCAACGATCATGGATGGTTACAAAAATGAATGTGATTCCTTCATTGTTTGATTTATGGAGATTGCTCTCAAATCCGTTACCTTTTAAATTTCAATTCCTTCCTCGAATGTCAGTATGAAGGTTGCATTTCTATTTTGTTTTTTGTGCTTTCTATTTTGGAGACGAAACCATGCATAATAGTAGTTGGTATAATATCTGTTGCAACATAAGATCAGCAGGAGGATTCAGAGTTCAACATGATTGCAAGTTCAGCAGTGCTACCAAAGGTGGAGTAGCTCAAAGATCAGACCAAGCAAACAAAAAATGTAGCTAAAAGATTAAATACGATTCCTCTTTTGTTAATTTTCATAATGATTTTCCATTTACTAGCTGCATACAAAATTAGAAAAGAAGATTGAAGTTTAGCTTCATTGCCTCTTAAAGTTTATTGTTCCTTTAATAATTTATGCTATATCTTTCCTTTTACCATAATTTTCTTTAAACTACGTTTAGAAAAAAATGTTATACTTAACATACATACTAAAATAACACTTGTTAATAGAAAAGTAGTCGTAAAATAATGAATGGGCATCCCGTGAATCGCACGGGTGCTTCAACTAGTATTCTATGAATCATATAAAAAGCTCTGCATTTAATGTTTTATTTTTTTCCAAATAGGAACGTTGTGGGTTGGATTATAAACCCAATTTTGTTACTGTTTAACTATTATACTTCAAAAAAGTTTTTTATTCGTACAGTGTATAAGAGGTTTAATATGAAGCACGGATACAACGCATGGCGCATAACACGGACACGGAAACACGTGTAGTTCCAAATATAAGACACGAAAAATCGGCGATACGTGTTAATATATCTAATCTATCTCTAATCTTCTAATCTAATCTAACTACTAATAAAGGGGCAATTGAAAAGCCCCACAGGAAGACACGTGGTTTTTAATTTACCTACAAATTTTCTTCCAACGTGTAACCCTTTCATTAAACATTCTCTCCCCATAAAAAAAAGGTAAAAAAACCTTTTGCCCCATCGTGATTTGTTAAATGAATCTTTTTCTCCCCCGTAGTTTAAAAATATATGGTTCATCCCATGGGGTTTTCCACAAACCATCAAGTATAAATTCATGCAAATAAAAAAGAATATTCCTTTTTAAAATAATATACCACCTTTACCCTTAGTTTTCTATTTCTTTTTTTTTTTATTTAAATTTTTTAGACAACCCATCAGCTTATTACCCTATTTTCTTTCCCAAAAAATTAAATAGCAAGACTACGGGAGCAGGAACGACAACTAGGGTTCTCCATGGGCGACCATTGCTACGATTTCCGACGAAATTGACTATTCCGACCGCGATTTGCTGCTTTTTACAGCAAGGTAAATGATTTAGTTCGTTTTGCACGATTTGCTGCTGTTATCACCGATTTGCTTCGTTTTCACCGCGATTTGCTACTGTTATCACCGTAATTTGCTTCGTGTTCCATGATTTTCTGTTGTTATCACCGATTTTATGTGTTTTCTGGTGAGTTTCTGTTTTCGTAGAATCAGTGCTCAATGTGAATTGAATCCTTGAAGTGAATTGGCTGCTCAATGTGAATTTAATTGGCAAGTTTGAGGGGTTTGTTTTTTTTGGGGTTGAAGGTGGGGAGAGCATTGTGCATTCTGTACTCCTATAACTGATTTGCTTTTAAATTTTTTTTAACTTTACTACTAGAGTTTGTGAAATAGTTGAAAGGGGTTTTAATTGGGAGTTTGAAATCAATCTTATTGGCTTGGAATTCCTTTAAACCAAGTTTTGTTCAGTAGCCCAAAATCTTTGTATGAACTCTTAGACCTAAAATGGAACATATATATAAATATCATCTGTACTTCTGATTAAATTGAGTTGAATTTAGCTAAGTTAAGTATAAGTAATTTGTGTCTATATGCTTGTCTACAAGTTTTGGAGTAAACTAAAATTAGTTTTGCATTGGAACCGCGTCGGCAAATTTAACTGATATTGTGAGTGTTTCGTTCGATTGCTAATTATGTACTATATGGAACATGATCTGTGTTTACATGTGTAGTTGCTTCGTAGGATTTAGCCATCAAATCATGTAAAGATGAAGGAGAGACTTCTGGAATGGCGATGTCCAACTTTTCTTGCATAATAGAAGATGCATCCTTTCTTGCTATCGTTAGCCTATCCATAAGAAAGCTGTTTGCTTTTGCTTTTGCTTGAGCATAAAACTGTCATTGTCAGTCAGTTTCAGTTCCCTGAGCTTTTGCTTTTGCTTTTTCTCAAACTGCTAGAAATCCAAAAATCATTTTAAGGCATTAATTTTAAAATATTGCTTTCAATATTTTTTAGTGTTCTATTAGGATAATTACTATTGATCATTCTGAATATAATTTTTAATGTTATTGCACATTATTGTCATTATGGAAGGAAATATTTTCCTTATTTACTGGACATATTTTGCAGTCAGAATTTGAAGCTTAACAGAATTTACTCCATTTTCGTTGATTTGATTTGTTGAACTTTTTAATTGACAGATGTCTGGACTAGTGGAACTTAGGATGCATTTTGGGGGATATTTTGAGTATGATCCAAAAATTCAATATGTTGATGGTAGGCTTGCCATTATGGAAAACATGCTAAATGAATAAGTGTTAAAAATGAGTACTATCCGTAAGATTCATAACCAGCTACATGCAAGGAATAATGCTACATTCTATTATAGGGGTTCGGATGGTAAATTTGACAATGGTTTGGCTGAGGTCAAGGATGATCTCGACTTGCATGTTATGCATTTCATGTATGATGATATGCCTTTTCTGGAGTTGTTTGCCATTATAATTGATGAAATTGTAGACAAGGAGAACAATGACAATGATAGAGAACAAACAAATTAAGATGCGGGTAATAAAACCGACAATGAAGATGATGATGATGATGAACAACTGAATGACGAGGATGAACCGGTGGACTTGTTTGATGATGAGATTGATGTGGATATGGAGGATGTAGATGACATAGTCACAACCTTACAAACAACTGAACCACCGTTAAGGACTCAAAGGCCTGTGAATGTTGAATCAAAGTTAGGTGCAGCTGATCCAACAATAATTGAATGTGCATCAGAAATTTTATGTCCAAGTGAGACTTTGCAGGTGAATGAAGATAATTGGAATGACAAAGTTGATATGGAAGAGCAATTACTGGATAGCTATGGGAATCCGTTAGATGATAAAAATGAAGAGGAAGATTTTCAACATCCCAACTTTACTTTCAAAGTTGGACAGAAGTTTAGTACCCCACGGACATTTAGGGCTGCATTGAAGGAATGGAATGTTAGGTATGGATATGCAGTAAGATATATAAGAAATGAGAACCATAGAATCTCTGCTCATTGTGATCAGGGGTGCTAATGGAGGATTCATGCATCCCCAATGCAAGGTGGTAAGCTCTTTCAATAAAAAACCTTACACATCGAGCATACTTGTGGTAGGCAATATGTGAATAAGCATTTCAATTCAAGGTATATTGCACAGAGATATATGGAAAAAGTGAGGGACGACCCTACATGTTCTATGAAAACTTTGGTGAAAGGGGTGAAGAGGGATTTAAATGTGGATTGTAGTTACTCTCAAGGTTTCATGGCTAAGAGGAAAGCTAAAGAGAGGATTTATGAGAATGATGCTAACCAATATAAGAGATTGTCAGATTTTTGTGCCACCCTATCCAAGACAAATCCAGGAACTACATGCAAGATTATGTTTCAAGATATGGTCTTGCAAACAAACAATGGGGGGATTTAGTGAATAGTGATGGACACATTCTTGGTGAGACACCACTAAGGACCTTTGAGAGGTTGTATGTTTGTTTTTCCGCATGCAAAAGAGGATTTTTTTAAGCGGATGTAGGCCTGTCATTGGCTTGGATGGATGTTTTCTGAAAGGTAGTTACAAAGGTCCACCGTTAAGTGCTATTGGGAGGGATGGGAATGATAATATGTACTCTATAGCTATTGGTGTTGTTGAGGCAGAAAGGTATGAGTCATGGAAATGGTTCTTAGAACACTTACTAGATGACATAGGCGGGTTGGATGAAAGAAGGTGGGTTTTAATATCTGACAGACAAAAAGGGTTGTCTACTGCAATTCATGAGGTTTTTCCAGGGGTTGAGCATAGGTATTGCGTAAGGCACATGTATGAAAATCTTCAAGAAAAAATTCAAGGGAAAAATGTTGAGGGATTTGTTTTGTAAGGCTGCATCTATTGGGAATGAAGCTGAGTTTAATAAAGCAATGGAATTGATTGGGAAAGCTGATCCTGTAAAAGAGGGGAGTGAGAAAGAGAATGCAGCTGGTTGGTTGAAGAAAACCCCCCCCTGAGACGTGGAGCATGTCCCATTTTTCAGCCTATAGCAAGTGTCCGGTTCTTGCGAACAACATCAATGAGTCCTTTAATAGCTACATTCTTCTAGCTAGGGAGTTACCTATTGCTGATATGGTCAATTGGATAAGGAGGAAGTTGATGCATCGGATTAAAGTTAAAAAGAATTGAATGATGAAGTATGAAGGGGCCATATGTCCATCTATAATGGAACAACTGGAGAAAAACAAAGAAAGAAGTAGAAATTGTTTTGCCACCTATGCTGGGGATGGGACATATGAGGTTATATGTGGACAGCACGTTTGTGTTGTGAATTTGAGAATGAAGACATGTGCATGTAGAATGTTTGAATTGAGTGGAATACCTTGTCCTCATGCCATAGCTGCTATACAAATTGACAATGGTAGAGTTGACAGTTACGTTGATGAATACTTTAAGAAGGATATGTTCATTTTTGCATACTCCTTCATAATACATCCGGTGCCATCAATGTTGTTTTGGGAGAAAAGTGGCATGCCTGAGATAATACCACATAATTTGAGAAAACAGCCCGACAGGCCTAAGAAGTTAATGAGGAAGGATCCAAAGGAGCTCAGACAGAATCAACAACCAACTAGAAAAAAAAACACAGTTACATGCGCCAAATGCAAAAAACTTGGGCACAACAGCAGGACATGCAACAGAAGAAATGTAAGGATATTTTTGTTTTTATTCATTTTTTCTTGCAAATTAATGTACATTGACAGCTTACTAACCTTCATTATGCAGACTGCAAGGCATGCTTGTGGTTCAGACAGTCAACAACAACCGTTACGGGATTTTCCTTCTAAGTCCAATGCTTCAAGTACTTCAATTCATGTTGTATGTGATCATTAGTACTCTTTTTCCCTTAATAAACCGGTTAGGAATTTAAAAAATAACAAATGAATGTGTTCGTTTATGTGATATTACCGGTTTGTGTAAGGATATTTTTGTTCTTGTTTTTTTTCTTGCAAATTAATGTTCATTGAAAGCTTACTAACCTTCATTATGCAGACTGCAAGGCATGCCGGTGGTTCAGACAGTCAACAACAACCGTTACGGGATTTTCCTTCCAAGTCCAATGCTTTAAGCACTTCATTTCATGTTGTTTGTGACCATTAGTATTTTTCTCTTATTACAACACCATGCAAGGCACAAGCAAAATGGTAAGCTAACAACTCAAGTGACACCAAAAAGGACAAACATTGGAGAAGTTGCACAAAAATGGCAACATGTAAGTAGTTACTGCATTTATTTATTTTTTTAAAGAAAAATGGGGGACTAAAAGTATAATTTTCCCAAAAATAGAGAACTAAAAGTGTAATTTCCCTAATATATAATGAGGATTGTTGCTTGTCTTACCCATGAACATTTTAGTTTACATTCATACCACTTTGATCTCCTGTTAGGACCTTTTCACCCTCATCATCCAATGTAGCAAACTGTTTTTCCATATCAAATTGTTGTTGGAACTGTTATTTGCATTTCATTCAACCTATTTTGTTATCCTCTTTCATTTCAATTATGGAGTCCTCATTTCTTTCTCCTCATCGTTCACTATGATATGGGGGAAAAAGGGAAGAAAGGAATCATGAGTATGTTATATGGAAGATGAAATATGGCTAACAGATCAAAATCAAAGTACGCTTAACAAGTTTAGGCTTTCTCTCAATTTTGTGTCTTGGTTATAGTCCAATCTTCTCCAAGGTACTATCTATTCTGGGGAGAGGAACAAAAAGGAAGAGAATTTAAGTTTTCTCTCAGTTTCGTGTCTGGGTTATGGACGCACAATGCCGCATTTAAATTTTTAGTTTAGTTTATTATAAGTTTAGGAAATTAACGTTATCTTTTTCATTGACTTGTTATAAGACTTTCCTTCAAGAAGATCATCAAGG
Organism: Gentiana straminea; assembly: GCA_036785695.1. Classification (NCBI taxonomy): domain Eukaryota; kingdom Viridiplantae; phylum Streptophyta; class Magnoliopsida; order Gentianales; family Gentianaceae; genus Gentiana; species Gentiana straminea. Next base: position 2,668,475 of record JAVUPR010000407.1, on the reverse strand, counting down.
TTGCAAGAAACACAACGTACAAAACAAGGTGTACAAAAGTTGACAATAATATCAAAGGCAAAAGGTAAGCAACTTGGAGATTCCACAAGCAAATTTTGTGCCAAGACGGTCACCTAAAGGGTTAATTTCCGAAAGCACAAGTCAAGTACCTTTGAAGCCACACAAACCCGGGGTTGATGTGAACTTGTTTGGCATGCCTAAATCAAATGAAGTTCATGGTAGTATGACAAAGCAGCAATATGGAAAGAAGATGTAGATTGATGGTGTGAAAGTATAACAATTGTTTTGTGATCGTATGGATGTGTTGTTGGACTCAACTTCATTTTGTTACCAAAAGTTTATTGCTATTATTATAATATGTGAACTACGTTTTGAATACGATTGTGTGATATTGAAGTGCTCTTTGTGTTGATTTGTAATCGAAGAATGAAAGTTCAATTTGATGCATGTTTGGAGATCAAATGTGTGAATGATACACATAGTCTTCAATGTTTTCACCACTATGAATCACATCTACAGAAAGAAATGGCAGCTTTTCTGGAGGTTCTGGATTCCTATAAGCATATTGAATTTCTAGGTGATTCCTCTTCATGCCCGTGTTGCTTTCATGTCCATAGGTTCTATATTCTGGAATTTCTTCTTGTCATCAACCATGAGAAAATGAACTCGTGTTTTCTCATGTTTGATTAGTTGATTCGATAATCTTAACCGTTGGCATATTTATAGAAGACGGCCTTTGTTTCTGGAAAAAATGAAGTCAAGCTCATTTGTTCCCTAAGAGACAAGTTTCTTGAAGAAAATTCATTGATACTTGATAGTTTTTGTTTAAGCTTTTGTAATGGCCTGCTTAAATGGCAACTTTTCTAAATGAATACGTGTTTAACCAAAATATTTCATCTTTGGAGTGTATTTGTGGTATAAACGACTTTCTACATTCACATTAGTCAATTCACATGTTTATTATTAAAAAAAATATGTGAATGATAGTAGATGGTGTTGATGTTTATGTAATATAAACACTATTATTGTGTAAGCATCCTACAATTCAAGAGAAAAACATTACAATGCTTAATCATTACAATATAATAAAAGTAACACTATAGTATCATTACTTGAACAAAGAAACATCTGTCATAAAAGTAACACTATATAATATCATACTACTCATTCGATCAAGGTTGCAGTTGATGATGTGATCATTGTATCAGCTGCAACATATTCTCTGGGTAAAACATTACAATTCAACCATTGTGACAAAAAAAAAGTAACACTATAATATCATTACTTGAACAAAGAAACATTATAATACAACTAAAAAACATTACAAAATGTTAATGCCATGGAATCATTACAATATCAGCATTATGATATATGACTTTTATATGATTAAATTTACGTGATTTTATTACGTTTTATCAACAAATTCTATGTAAAATATATAATATTATGATATAATTGATATGAAATATTAATCTTTATAGTTTAGTATAGTTAGTAGTAAAAGTTAGTATTTATAGTAAAAAGTTGTAGTTTTTGTACCGGTTTTAGTAACCGGAGTGTTGTGTCTATTTTACACGGGTATTTTGTGTTTATTTCATTGCAGAATCCTAAGATGAACTGAAATCCCGAGTAGCAACACTTTTTGAAGTCAATACAAGTCGTTGGACGGAAGTTATAAAGCGTCACTCAATTTAAATGGTCAAGTGGGTAGTCGTATTTTAATAACGAAATCCCGAAAACGACACGTATTGGGAATGGCTCGTTAAAAAGACATTTTCTGGGAAAATGTTCTTCATGAAAGTTAAAGATCTTCATATAAGATTTCTAAAGCACTTTGAATTATGAAGATAAGAGGTCTACAACTCAAATGATGGTCAAGTGGCTAATTGACTTGTACTATTGAAAAATCTCGAAAAGGACGTGTAATACAAATGGCTCATCAAGAATACGTTTTCTGAAGAAATGGTCTTGATGGAAGATGTAGAGAATTCAACGAGCTTTTCAACGGAAGTTCGATTATGTCATTTTGATATCGAGAATTCAAGTTACGATTTTTAGAAGTTAACTGTGTAATTATATATAATTATATATATAAATACACAGCACAAGTAATGATTAAGGTAACATGGGGCACATGCTTATAACTAACTGTAATGATTGTCATCATTACACCGGACCGATCCGGCAGATTTTCAGGACCGGTCCGGGAAGGGAGTTTGCCTATATATATGGGAGCCTCAGCATTTGCAGAGAGTGTACCAATATATATACACCATATTCTATATATATTCTCTATCACCTCTTTTCTTTAGTTTGTAAATAGGCCTTATGCCAAGAATAAATTAGTAGTAGTATCGTAATAATGTTCGGGAAATTCTCGAAGGTTCGGTGTTGCTGAAGTCGTTGTAATACCTGGGAAAAGACGATTTCTGAGTCAACAGTTGTAATCGGGTAATTTCTATAATATTTATGTTTGTGTTTGTTATTTTCTTCTTTTTAGAATGTTATTAGGCTAGATCTAATAACTAGCCAAAGTTATGTAATCGTATTATTTCAATCTTTTCGGTAATGGAATGCTGTTAAAATAAAATTGATTAAAATTGAGTTAAAATGAATCTTTTTCTATTTCGCTACGTATTGATAACATATTCGGATTGACGTAATCAACCATGATGAATACCACATATAACCTGATGATGAACTGACCAGAGAAGTCAGGATATGAGTAAAAATAGAAAAACCGGAGGGTAAAAATGGCTGTCTGATTAACGGAATCCTATTTCCTACCCGGGGCAGATTTGTCCTGGAAAGATAAATCTTATTAAAATTTGTACTCGAGATCTTAATAATGTTAAAATCATAGTTTAATTGAAACTACACCGTTTGTATTAAATCGATCCGCTTGACAACCGGAGCCTCTTGAATAACATCGGCCGTCTGACGAACGGAATCACCTCTTTTATCCGGGGTAGATTTGTACTCGGTACCTGTTTTGACTAACTAAGTTTAGCATGGGGCAGTTGTGGACCTTGGACTGATGACTTTTGACATATGACAATTTCATACGCTCGTGTGAGGAGGAATTGTTAACTTTAGGAGTACACCGTTTCATTTACTCAATTGGACCTAAAAAAGGAAGATCGAACACATTCCATTAATCGAAAAGATCGTATAAATCGATTATATATACTTTGGCTAGTCTAGTTATCTACTATATATTGGTATCTATATATATATATATATATATATATATATATATATATATATATATATATATATATTGTGGAAATATTACTCGGCGGACTCGGCTCGCCGAGGCTTCACAGGTGCTCGGCGGATTGCGAGCCTTAGGATTTCGTGCATAATATTTTTGTACACTTTATTTAATTATAAAAGACATATTAATTGTGATACATATAAACAATTAATATGTCAAACTCTAGTTTACTTTATGTCATAGACACAATTAATATGTCATAGACATAGCTTTTACTTTTACTTTTACTTTTGCATGCTTGCCGCCCACATCTACATACTCAAGTGGCCGCCCAAGCTAGTGCTAGTCTCTCTCAATTGTATCTATTTATACACCTCTCATATCAATGAATAAACTAAGTTGAAGTTTACTCTTGTGTTTATCACATTCTCAAACTCTCTTCATGGTATCGGAGCCTTACTGAGTTCTAAAAATCCGCTGCAAAACTCAGTTCTTTTTCAGAAAAATGTCAACATTATCTCGATGTTTCATCTTCTTCGAGACTCACACCGCCTCGCCAGACCGGGATAATCGAACACTCTTCTTTTACAAATCATAAACTTGATGGTAACAATTACTTGCTATGGTCAAGGTCTATGAAAATGTATATCTCCGGCCGGGGCAAGATGGGATATCCGTCTCGGTTCCAAACCCGCCCTCGCTCGAAACCGACCCCAAGTTTGAAGCATGGGACACGAGAAAATAACCAAGTCATGACCATCCTCACGAGGTCTATGACAAAAGAGATCGTGAGAACTTCATGATGTATGACATCGCTAAGGAAATCTGGGACAATGCCGTAGACCTTTACTCAAAAAAGGACAATACATCCGAAGTCTATGAACTCGAAGCTCGTATTCAAAATTGCGTACAAGGGGATATGTCGTAACTCAATACTTTAATCAACTATCTAAGGCATGGCAACACCTAGATATGTTGGAAACTCACCCCTGGAATGATGTTAAAGATGCCGCACTCTTTAAAGACATCATCGAGAAAAAGAGAGTATTCAAATTCCTTACCGGACCGAATCCTACTTTGATGATGTCGAGGTAGAATTCTTGCTACTAAACCTCTTCCAAATCTCAAATCCATGTTTGCCGAGGTCAAACATGAGGAAAGCAGGAGGAAAGTGATGCCGCCGAACCCCCCGCCGACAACCCTACCGAAAGTGCCACCCCGCCGACCGTCGGAACCCCGCCGAGGCTACCGAGGCTTACGAAGCCCGCCGATAAACCGGAAGCCGTTCGTGACCACCGCAAACGCACTAATCACACCAAGGACACTTGCCGGAAGCTACATGGCAAGCCTAACTCCTCCAAGTCCTCCGGACCCTCGCCAAGGAAAGTCGTGCGACACATAAGTGAGGAAGAAGATGACAACAAAGGTTGAATGCTCGGCTTGCCGCATTCAAAGCCTTTCTAACTCAACAAAAGGGAGGTAGTCACTCTACCGACATAGCCTCTCATGCCGGTACAAAAATTCTACTCATCTATTAGTAATGAAACCTGGATTGTTGACTCGGGGCCTCTTCCCATATGACTGGTAATAAAAATCTCATTACTCAACTTAAGCCATGTCCCCAAATTCACAATATTAAGACTAACGATGGATCTATCTCTAGTGCAAAAGGTTTTGGTCGGGTGCGGCTTACTAATAAGATATGCCTGCGCGAATGTCCTATTTGTTCCAAAATTAGATTGCAATCTCATATCCGTCAAGAAAACTTACTAAAGATTTGAACTCGGATCGTTGTTTTTAATGAGAATCGGTGCACATTCCAGGATCATTCCTCAAAGGCGTGATTGGGACCGCTAAACCTTGCTCGTGTCCGTTTGTGGTCAACCCCGCCGAAGACAAGATCGAAGACCGAATCGCCGGCGGCCTGCACTCAAAACCTAGACAATATCATGTTATGGCATTATAGACTAGGACATCCCGCTTTAGTTATTTAAAGTCTATAGATCCTGAATTGTTTAAAGGTTGTAATTTGAATGATCTTCAATGTGATATTTGTCAGTTTGCTAAACTCACCAAATCTGTGTATGCAAAATTACCTTACTTACCATCCACACCATTCACCTTAATTCACAAAGTGACGTATGGGGACCCTCAAGAGTAAAAAGCATAACAGAAAGAGGTGGTTTGTTACCTTCATAGATGACCACACCGAACCACTTGGTTATTTTTAATGAAGGATAAGTCCGAAGTTGGACCCATCTTTCAAGAATTTTACAACATGGTCTCCACTCGCTTTGACACTAAGATCAAAATCTTGAAGACCGACAATGCTCTTGAATATTATGAGTCTCATCTCGGTAATTTCTTGATGGATAAAGGGATTGTCCATATCGTAGTTGTGTTGAAACCCCTCAAAGAAATGGGGTTGCCGAGAGAAAGAACAGTATCCGCTTGAAATGGCTAGGTCTATTATGTTTACCACAAATGTTCCAAAATATATGTGGGGTGAAGCCATATTGACTTCCACATACTTAATCAACGAGACTTCCCAAACAGGTACTAGGCTTCAAAACTCCTATCAAAACCCTACCGGACACACACTCCTGCCCCCATCTTATTTCCCGCTTACCTCCAAAATCTTTGGGTGTACTTGTGTTTGTCTATATCCATGCCCAACACGAAGCAAACTTGATCCCAAAGCTCACAAGTGCATATTCCTAGGATATGCAAAGGACAGAAAGGTTACAAGTGCTACTCTCCTTCGAAAAAAGATTTTACAATTCTATGGATGTAAAATTTTTTGAAAGGACTCCCTACTACAAAAAGTCCACCGAGGCGCCACGATGGAAACCCGATAGAAATTGACCTAAACCCCTTCCTTCAAAAAACTCTTAACCCTCAAAGAACCTACGATCATCGCCAGATCGAACCCCGCACCTACCGACTCACAAAGAGCCTCTACGATCCCCAAAAACCAACCGACTCGAGCCCGCCGACCCCGAGCCCGCCGACATTCAAGCAATCTGCAGATCCTCGCCAGCCTCCGACATTGATGACGTACCTATTGCTCTAAGGAAAGGAAAAGATCATGCACCGATCATTCTATTCATACTTATTTATCTTATGATCGCTTGTCTCCTGTCTTTGCCATGTTTACACAGACCCGGATTCTCACTCTATCCCTAGAAATATTCGGAGGCCCTTCAAAATGATAAGTGGAAGGTCGTCGTTAAAACCGAGATGATCGCTCTCCCGGATAATCATACTTGGGACCTCACAACTCTTCCCAAAGGCAAGAAGACAAGTTAGTGCAGATGGTTATTCACTATTAAATACAATGCCGATGGTACAATTGACAAGTACAAAGCCGACCGGTAGCAAGGGGTTTCACTCAAACTTATGGTATTGACTATAAGGAAACTTTTGCACCAAAGGGGCAAAACTCAACACCGTCGTGGTTCTCGCTCTCTCTAGCTGTCCAACTGACCGGCCTCTACACCAATTGGATATCAAAAATGCTTTTCTCAATGGTGATCTCACCGAGGAAGTCTATATGAATGTACCTCCCGGTTTTGTCAATCCCCACACTCGGGGCAAGGTATGCAAACTCGGAAATCTCTATATGGCCCGAAGCAATCCCCAAGAGCCTGGTTTGGAAAACTCACTACTGTGGTTAAAGCTGCTGGATATCATCAATGCAACTCTGATCACACCATGTTTGTCAAGACAACCAACCAGAGGAGGTCCATTCTAATTGTATATGTGGATGATATCATCCTTACTGGGGAAGACTCTACTGAAATCCAGAACTTGAAGACTCTACTGGCAAAGGTGTTCCAAGTTAAAGATCTGGGCTACCTCAAGTACTTTCTTGGTATGGAAGTAGCTAGAAACACCAATGGCATTTCGGCCTCCCAAAGGAAGTATGTCCCGGACCTCATCGAAGGAAACCGGCATGCCGGGATGCAAACCTCGCTCGTATCTCCAAGAGACCCCGGTCCATACCCTATCGCATGGTGACATTGCTTTGTCGGAAAGAACAATATCAAAGGCTAGTAGGCAAACTCATATACCTTTCTCACACAAGACCCGATATTGCATATGGGGTCGGGCCTGGTCGATCAATTCATGCATTGCCCTACCGAGCAACATTGGGATGCAAAGAATAGGATACCGAGGTATTTAAAATCCACTCCCCGGCCAAGGCCTCGCACTTCACCAAGTCTCCCGATAGATCAATCAAGGTCTACACCGATGCCGATTGGCCGGATGTCACATTGACAGAGGTCTACCACAGGCTATTGCTCATATATATGGGGGAACCCGGTTACTTGGAGGAGCAAGAAACAACCTATCGTGTCAAGAAGCAAGGTCTTTGAAGTTGAACTAAGGGCACTTGTACTTGGCATTTGTGAAGCTCTATGGCTAAAAAGTGGTACCGACCGAACTTCAAAGAACCGTATCGCAACCTATCACACTCTGTTGTGATAATAATTCAGCCTTATGCATGGCGAAGATCCACCCATCATGATAAAACCAAGCATGTGGACATTGACAGACACTTTCTCAAGGAGAAGATTGATGCCAAGATTATTCAACTCCGATGTTCCCTCACAGATCGTAATGTCGATATTCTTACCAAGGCTATTCCACCTCTTATGTTCGGCGAGCTAAGTAGCAAACTTGGCCGCATCAACATATACACCCCGCCTTGAGGGAGGGGGGTGTGGAAATATTACTCAAATAGACTCACCGCCGAGGCTTCACAGGTGCTCGCGATTGCCGAGCCTTAGGATTTCGTGCATAATATTTTTGTACACTTTATTTAATTATAAAAGACATATTAATTGTGATACATATAAACAATTAATATGTCAAACTCTAGTTTACTTTATGTCATAGACACAATTAATATGTCATAGACATAGCTTTTACTTTTACTTTTACTTTTGCATGCTTGCCGCCCACATCTACATACTCAAGTGGCCGCCCAAGCTAGTGCTAGTCTCTCTCAATTGTATCTATTTATACACCTCTCATATCAATGAATAAACTAAGTTGAAGTTTACTCTTGTGTTTATCACATTCTCAAACTCTCTTCATATATATATATATATATATTTTACTATTTATGTACATCTATATATATTTATATATCTATATATATTATATTAGAATAACTTTTAAATTATGCATTTATTTTATGTTGATTAGAATAATAGTAATCTGTGTTATAAAATTGCGGTTTAGATCGAGTTAATAGCAGCTCTTTGGTGTTTAACCACACTAAAAAGAATTACCATTTTTTCCCTGAGGATTCGACACCTGACTCACCACTTTATCTCTACAATTTGACCCGGTACACTGCCGGTTAGGATCCGTCTAACCTAGAATAGGTCTGTCCCTTTCTTGACGCCGTTTCTAAGGTCTGGTTTTGGTGACGTCAGCTTTCTGGCGCCGTTGCCGGGGAACAAGTCGCTAATTTCTTTTTTTTTTGTGTCTATGGTTACTACTTGTATTAGCTTAAAATTCTCGAGGATAAACCAACACTCTTCTTATCACTTTTCTTTTTTATTTTCTGTTGGTATCTACTTTCTTTTAGTACCAATTTTCTTCTTCTTTAAAAATCGAGCATTTTTCTATTTTCGTTAGTTGATGACCAGAAGCGGTAAAGCCTCACTTACTCCTTATAAGCCTGATATAAACGCTTACGAAAGGCAGTTGCGAATAGAGAGTAAACGTGGTCAAACCAGCTTAGGACTCCTTGGAAATTCTCCAACGGAATCATCTTCTAATCAAAATAAAAAAAAATGGCTGAAACTAGTGATGAAACAAATGAACAGAGGCTAGATCATGCTTTAGGGCATGGCCAAAACCCTGTTAACCCTAATAATAATCAGAATAATAATAATAGGAACAATCCAGATCGGAACCAGAATAATCGTAACAATCCGCCAAACCCGAGACCTATCTGTGATCAAACTGTTAGGAGAAACCAGACTAATAATCCCATACTTTTACCAAATGAAGGAGCGAATAATTTCGAAATTAAGTCTCATCTTTTTGGTTTAATTGACGCAAGAGCCCAATTTCTAGGAGAAGATGATGAAGATCCATATCATCATCTCTATCTGTTTGAAGAACTATGCAATACAGCCAAAAGTCAAGGAGCTCATAAGGAATTAACAAGGATGACTATGTTTCCTTTTTATTTAAAAGGAAGAGCCCGAGATTGGTTTATGTCTCTTCCACACCACTCACTAACTAGTTGGGAGGATATTCAAACTGAATTTCTGAAACAATATTTCACTCCTGGACGAAATTTGGAATTAAAGGTCGAGGTTGCCAATTTTAGACAAGGATCTGAAGAAACGCTTGGGAATGCGTGGGAAAGATTTAAAAAATTATTAAGAGCTTGTCCCGATCATGGTTATTCCCTAGATATGCAAATCCAGCTTTTCTGTCGCAAACTAAGAAAGGATTCACGTGCAGATGTAGATCATGCATGTGGTGGTTCGTTAATGATGAGTGAAGCTCAAACAGTTTACGACGCTATAGAAAAGATTTCCAAAAATAACAGAATGTGGGAAACCGGTTCTAGCACTAGAAAAGTAGCTTTTGCAGGAGAATGTACGTCCAATACGGAAGTTCTAGCACACTTGGAAAATTTGAGTAGGAAGTTTGATGGATTACAACAAGGTAAGAATCAAAATTCAGAAAATAGTACTCCAACTGAATACTCAAGTCATGATAATGTGTCAGTAGGGATAGAAGAACCAACAGGATATTCAAGAGAGGAGGTGAGTTTTCTTCAGCAGCATAGGAATTTGAACAACGCGTACTCAAACTCGTTTAATGCTATTAGAAGAGACCACCCAACTTTTAGATGGTCTGAAAACCCTAGTAAGCCAGGACAACCGCCGTATCCAGTTCAGTATAAAAATATGAATAATAATCAAGTTTATCAAGGAAATACATCTAATCAGAATTTACAATCATTACCAAGATCCTATCCTCAGCATACCACTCAAAGTATACCAATAACTCAGAGTTCAACTCCACCTGCAGAAGGAGTTGAAAAATGGGAAAAACGATGGAAAATATGATGGGTGTAGTATCTACTCAAGCTAAGAATATGGAAACAATGATGACTTCTATAGGTTCGCTTAGTAAGGACATGAGTACAATGAAAACATCTATGAGTGGACATGATACCGTAATGAGAACGATAGAAGCTTCATTAAGGAATATGGAAGATCATTTGAGTAGGGAAGGTGAACGTAACAACAGTAGACCTCCTGGAGGATTACCAAGTAATACTGAAAGAAACCCAAGAGAGGTAAATGTTGTAGTTACGAGAAGTAGGAAACTCTATGGTAGCAATGGAGTAGAAAACTTCGGAAATAATGAAGTAGAAAATGATTTAGATGGTAAAAATGAAGATACTAAAAATGAACTTGAATTCACTAACGAGGAAGAAGAAATCATAGAGAATTTCTTGAAAAGAAATAGAAGTTTGGAACCTGAGAATGAAGGTGAAAAATGGGTAAAAATCCCTAGGATTTTGAAAGACCCAATGGATAAAGATTTAAGGACTTTATTTAAGGAACATGTGAGAGTAGAAGATAAGAATGAGAAACAGGAAGAACTGAAGGAATCTGAAGTAGAGATTGATTCAGGGGATATTTTAAAAGAAATTCAAGAACCTGAAACATGGCGATCAAGTAATATTAAGGATAAAGGAAAAGAGAGAATGATGTCGGAGCCAAGGGTTAGAGATTTAGAATCTTTACCTTTTCCTTCTAAAGATCAAATTAAAAAGATTAAGACTGATCAGAAGTATGCTCGTTTCCTTGATACTTTTCGTCATATTCATGTTAACATCCCTGTTATCGAAGCTCTGATAAATATGCCCGCCTATGGAAAGTTTTTGAAAGATATACTATCAAATAAGAAAAAATTAGAGGAATATGAGAATATATGCCTAAATGAAGAATGTTCTGCAGTTTTGCAGCATAAGTTACCACTTAAACTGAAAGATCCTGGAAGTTTTACCATTCCATGTGAAATTGGGGGATTTCTGTTTAAAAAGGTCTTATGTGATCTGGGAGCTAGTATAAATCTCATGTCTTATGAGGATTATAAAAAGCTAGGCATAGGAAAGCTTACTAAAACTGAAATGACTCTGCAAATGGCAGATAGATCGATTAAGTACCCTAAAGGAATTATTGAGGACGTATTGGTTAAAGTAGACAAGTTCTATTTTCCAGTGGACTTTGTAGTTATGGAGATGGAAGAAGGATTTTCAGCACCCTTTATCTTAGGACGTCCATTTCTAGCTACAGGAAGAACTTTAATCGATGTTCAGAAAGGAGAATTAATTTTGAGAGTCAATGAAGATGAAGTTGCTTTCAATATTTTCAAAGCTATGAATCATCCATATACATCACCAGAATCATGTTCTTTTATAGAAGATATTCATTCGGTCTATGATAATCAGTTACCAATTTTTGAAGACAGATTAGACGAATGTTTAACTCTGTCTATCTATAAAGAAGATGAGGAAGACAATGAAATGAAAGAGATAATCCTATCTCTAGATAAAGGAAGCTTTACTTTTAAACCACCATGGCATAAGTATTTGGAGTTAGAACTAGAAGGACCAGTTCTTAAACCGTCAATAGAAGATCCGCCGAAGAATCTGGAATTGAAACCATTACCTTTAAATTTGAAATATGCTTTTCTTGAAACTGATAATCTTTTACCGGTTATTATTTCATCAACTTTAACTGAGCAACAAGAAGATCAATTAATAGGAATGTTGAGAAAGCATAAGAAAGCTTTTGGATGGACAGTTGCTGATATTCGAGGTATTAGCCCTGAGATTTGTGTTCATAAGATAATTCTAAAAGATGATGCTAAACCTTGTATTCAACCGCAACGCCGCCTCAACCCGAATTTACAGTTAATTGTTAAGAAAGAGGTAATTAAGCTATTAGAAATGGGAATAATCTTTCCTATATCAGATAGTGAATGGGTAAGTCCAACTCAAGTTGTACCAAAGAAAGGAGGTTTCACAGTGAAAGAGAATGAAAGGAATGAATGGATTCCAACAAGGGAAATTACAGGATATCGAATGTGCATTGATTTTAGAAAACTAAATGATCATACTAAGAAAGATCATCATCCACTTCCATTTATAGTACAAATGTTGGAACGTTTAAGTGGACATAAGTATTACTGTTTCTTAGATGGTTATTCAGGATATTTACAGATTTTCATTGCAACAGGAGATAGGGAAAAGACAACTTTCACTTGTCCTTATGGAACTTTTGCGTATAAAAGAATGCCGTTTGGTTTATGTAATGCTCCTGCTACGTTTCAAAGATGTATAATGTCTATATTTTCTGATATGGTTGAGAAATTCTTAGAGATTTTTATGGACGACTTTAGTGTTTACGGAGACTCTTTTAATGGCTGTTTGTTACACTTAGAACGAGTGTTACAACGCTGTGAGGATACCAATTTAGTGCTTAATTGGGAAAAATGTCATTTAATGGTATCAGAAGGAATTGTACTAGGTCATAGAATCTCTGAAGTAGGAATCGAAGTTGATAAAGCTAAAGTCGAGGTAATCGAAAAATTACCACCGCCAGTTAATCTAAGGACTCTAAGAGGATTTCTTGGACATGCAGGATTTTATAGGAGATTTATTGCAGATTTTTCGAAGATAGCAAAACCTCTAAGTCATTTGCTTGAAAAAGAAGTATCTTTTAATTTTGATAGTAAATGTATGGAAGCATTTAAGACCCTGAAAGTGAAGTTGATTACTGCACCAGTATTGGTAGCACCAAACTGGGATTTGCCTTTTGAGATTATGTGTGATGCAAGCGATTTAGCGGTTGGAGCTGTTCTAGGTCAAAGGTATAATAGAATTCTCAAAGCTATTTACTATGCATCTCACACGCTAAATGCAGCTCAAATCAACTATGCAACTACAGAAAAGGAACTGTTGGCTGTAATTTTTGCCTTAGATAAGTTTAGATCATATATTGTTGGTTCTAAGGTAATAATTTATACAGACCATTCAGCATTGAAATATTTACTGAGTAAGAAAGATGCGAAACCACGTCTTCTTAGATGGATTCTCCTACTTCAAGAGTTTGATATTGAAATTAAAGATAAAAAAGGAAGTGAGAATGTAGTAGCAGATCATCTAAGTAGAATGGAAACTGAGGAAGAGATAGGAAATGAAATAAAAGATTCATTTCCTGATGAACAACTATTTAGAATCGATACTCCTTCAACCATGCAGTTATTAAAGAAAAGAATTCCTTCTAAGGAAAATTCACCTTGGTTTGGAGATATCGTTAATTACTTAACTTGTGATTACATTCCGTCTCATTGGACTTGGCAGCAGAAAAAAAAGTTCTTTTACGACTTAAAATTTTATTACTGGGAGGAACCAGATCTTTTCCGTAAATGTTCGGATGGGATAATCAGAAAATGTGTACCTAATAATGAAATTTTAAGTGTGTTATCGTTTTGTCATGATCGTGAGGCAGGAGGTCATCATGGAGGATGGAAAACTGCTTTTAAAGTTTTACAATGTGGTTTTTATTGGCCTACACTTTATAGAGATGCGTATACATATGTTAAATCTTGTGAGTCTTGTCAAAAATGGGGAAATATTTCTAAAAAACATGAAATGCCTATGCAATCTATTTTAGAATGTGAATTATTTGATGTTTGGGGTATAGATTTCATGGGACCTTTCCCTATATCATTTGGAAAAAGATTTATTCTTGTAATGGTAGATTATGTTTCGAAATGGGTAGAAGCTGAAGCTCTTCCCACTAATGATACCAAGGTTGTCATACGATTTCTTAAAAAGAACATATTCACTAGATTTGGCATTCCAAGGGCAATCATTAGTGATAGAGGGTCACACTTTTGCAATCAACCATTTACTAAGTTAATTGAAAAATATGGTGTAACGCATAAATTAGGAACGCCTTATCATCCGCAAACCAGTGGTCAGGTAGAGGTGTCGAACAGAGAAATTAAGAGAATCATAGAAAAGACAGTGGACTCAAACCGTAAAAACTGGGCAGTTAGACTAGATGATGCGTTATGGGCATACAGAACAGCTTTTAAAACACCAATTGGTTGTTCTCCCTACAAATTAGTCTTTGGTAAATCTTGTCATCTCCCAGTAGAATTAGAACACCGAGCCTTCTGGGCTATTAAATTTCTGAATTTCGATCCTAAGGCTGTCGGTGATCATAGATTACTTCAGTTAACAGAATTAGAAGAATTTCGCCTTGATTCTTATGAAAATGCTCGAATCTACAAGGAACGCACGAAATCCTTCCATGATAAGAGAATCTATAGTCGTGAGTTCCATGTAGGTGATCGAGTGTTATTGTACAATTCACGTTTAAAGTTGTTTCCAGGAAAGCTTAATTCAAGATGGACAGGTCCATTTAAAGTAACACGAGTTTATAAGTCTGGAGCTGTTGAACTAACTGATGGGAATACAACTTTTATAGCCAATGGTCACAGGGTGAAACTATTTCTGGAAGGTGAAGAAGTCTCTCTGATAAATGAAGTGATGTTGCTGATTGACCCTCCGAAAGACTAAAAAGCAGTGCTCTGAAAAGTTGGAAGTATCACATTACCAGGTTTTATCTTTACTTTTATATGTCTAAACTAGTTTCGTCTTTTACCGGATAGACGTAAAAGAACTGGATGTCTTTTTTAGATAGATTAGGAATTTTTGTTTTGCTTTTGAAGTTTGGTCTCGATAGAGATGTCGCTTTTACTATAGAAGCTTTAGTTTTTGAACAAAACAAGCAATTGTTGAGAGAGAAAAAATTGAAAGAAGTTTGTAATGGTACTTCGAGAAGCTCGATAAAAAGAAGGGCTAAGTTTCTAAGAAAGTGTAGAATCTGTGGAAAAATTGAACACAGTGGGCGATGTGGGAAAAATATAACTCAATCTCAGAATGAGTGTTTGAATGTAATTAAGAAGGGAACGATTAGGTGGTTAACCGAAAATCCCGATGGACTTCCGAGACATAATTCAAACGCTACATTTCTAGGATATAGTTTGCTTGAAAGGTATGTTAGAAATCTGGAGTTTGTAGAAATTGAAGAATCAGAAACCCCGTAGGTTCAAGTCTTTTATTGTTTTTAGTTTTATAAAATTCTTGCATAACTTTGAAAATTTTATAAAATTGGATCTTTATAAAATTAAGGAGTTTTATAAAAAATTTATAAAAAGTTTTTTTTTAGAATTAATGGAAATTTGTTGAATTTTTATAAAACTTTTAAATAAGTTTTATAAAGATTTTATAAATTGTTATAAAATTTATAAAGTTTACTCTTAAGTTTTTATTAAGTTTTATGAAGTTTTATAAGTTTTTAAAAAATAAAAAAAATAAAAAAAAAATAAAATCCAAAAAAATGAAAAATTTTCGATACACACGGACCGATCCGGCCCTTATTCAGGACCGGTCCGGGTTCGAATTAACCTAAAAGGACGGGGACAATCCTTTCTTCTTCATTTCTTCTCTGTTCTTTTCTACAAACAGCCGCACCACCCCCTCCACCCCAAAAATTTTCTTTTTCTCCTCAAAAATACAAATTACACTATACCATTACATACATTCTTCCTCTTGTACTCTCCTCTCTTCACCACAAGTGAAAAATTTGAAAAAGATCGAACACAAGCTCCATTTCATCCCGGTGGCTTCTACGACTTTGCCGGCCACTTTTCACTGTTTTGTTCATTATAAGGTATAATTTGTTTACTCTAGTTATCAATTTCATGATTTTTGTAATTTTTAGATTTATTTTCAACTGTTTTGAATTTTACGTGTGTTGTGACATTTTATTTTGTTTTGTTTTTTTTGTTGTTTTTGTTTTGTCAATTCAATATCGTAGAATGGCCTCGTCTAGTCGCAAAATCTCTAAGAAAAGGAAGCCTAATATTCCAATAGAAGTACCGGTCGTAGAATTAAAAGAGTTAACACCGGAAGAAGAATCTGTTAGTTTTGCTGCTACAGCTTCACCTCAAGCTAAGAATGCTTATAGGAATATCTATAGTAAATGTGGAGTTGTTTTGGAAAGAGGCTTAGATTTTGATGATTTAGGAGAGGAAGTTAGGCGTATTTTTACGAGACGCCAATGGTTGGATTTTGCAGCTAGGAGGACAGGAGAGATCAATACTACCTTAGTGGCAGAATTTTATGCAGTTCTGTCTACTTTGACACCCACTGAGGATAGTATAATTGAGTCTATTCCCCTTAGGACTAGAAATGTTTCTTTTAGTCCAGAACTTATAAATGCTGTTTTAGGAGTAGAAGTTTTTCCAGATGAAAAAGATTATAGAGCTGTTTATAGATTAGATGATCCTGCTATGTATGAGCAGATTGCCTCTAGAGCTCAGAGGGAGTTTGATGCTACAGCAGAGTGGGTGGATAACAGATTTAATTATGGGAAGTGTTTTAGAGATCTGAGGGCGATCAAAAGGTTTCTGAGCCATACTCTCTATCCCACTACCAAACACACCGCCTTTGGTAAAGAAGATTTGTGCATTACTTGGGCGATGATTCATGATGTTAAGGTGGATGTGGGGAAGATCATGTATAGAAGGGTTTTCGAGTTTATTGTTACTGCCAAGGCAGGGAGTCACATGTACTTTCCTGGCTTTATTTCGGATTTATGTCGTAGATCGGGAGTTCCTTTCCGTCTAACGACAAGTTGACGATGGCGTATGAGTCCCTAATAGGCCCTAGTCCGAGGAGGTCTCCGCAGGGTTCGATAGACTCGATAGTTAGACGTAGTACCCCTCCACCGCTTCCACCCGCCGCATTTTCATCTTTTTCTCGATCAACAACAACGGACTTCTCTCCCAAACACCATTACATACGATATGTTTCAATCCTTAGTGTCGATGTAGCCCGAGGACAAAGCTAATATGGCTTTGTTTGCCGAGCGAGTAGGCGGTGGAGTGATGATTTGCGTAGAGGGATGCTCGAGACACGAGCGGATGCATCTTAATCCTTCTTTCGATAATACGCCTATCCGCCCGTCAATCCGACCCGTATACTTTACCGCATTGGATAGCACCTATTCCACCATCTCGTAGCTTTCATCATATGCCAAATCCTTTTGGAAGCCGCCTAGTGGTCGGGGTATCTTTTATACAGGTTCTCAGGGTGCTGTTACATCTAGCTGGGGAGGATTTTCGGATTTTGCAAGGATGACGACGAGTATGAGTTCGTTGGGTCTCGACAGTTCAGTTCGGACCACGACTACGTTTTCACAGCAAGTAATGTCATCGGTTCCGAGTTTGAATGATCCAGTTTACCCTGCTGACGATGATGATGTTGACATTGTTTGATTTTGAACAACTTTATTATTTTTAAACATTTTATGTCTGTTTATTTTATTTTCTGCATTTTAACTTTATTAGATGATAAGTTTGCTAGTTTAATAAGTTTTCGTTTTCATAATCTTTTTATGTCGTAGTAGTAAATTTAATCATTTTTAATAGTATTTAAATATTTCATCAAACATCTACAAAAATATTTATCATTCGCATGTCGTTTTTAAAATATAATTCATGTGTCGTTTTATCCGTATTGTTTAGATAAACTTTAAATTACTTTATAGCTTCTAAAATAGCCTTGAGTCTATTTTAGATAAACAAGCGAACTTGAATTTTACAACCTTTACACGGTAAAAATGTCTTAAAGCCGGACCGGTCCGGTCAGTTTCAGGACCGATCCGGGAGTTAAAAATTGCTGAGTCATGTTGAGAGTTTTAATATGCAGCCACATACACTCTCCATACTTGTCCATTTAAGGCAAGAGAGCTGAGAGTAAAAAAACTTGCTAATTCACTGAGTAACTTTCAACTTTCTATCTGTTAAATATTTTCATATGTTTCAACTAAAATGTCAAACCGGTCATCACCATCAGTCAATTCATACGATCCGGAGGCATTAGATGTTTTTATCCCGGAGTCTAGCGCTTCAAATGTTAATTTGTTGGTGAGTGCAAGGTTTGCAAATTCTCCAATTTTGGTAGAAAGAGGTATCAATTTTGAAAAAATTGATCAGTTTGGAAGGGATTTAATTCAGAATCAGGGGTGGAGAAAGTTTGTTAGGCACCCTCGAGGAAGAATTAATGTTTCTATCGTTAGGGAATTTTATTCCGCTCTTTCTACTGTTACTACGGTAGATCCGTCACAACTTATATCTGTTCGTGGTACACTTATTCATTTGTCACCTCATATTATCAATCATATTTACGAAATACCGATTTTCAATCAAATCCATAATCTTCATTTTGAATATCAATGGGCATTAGGGAACTCTTGTAACGTAGTCAACTATGTCACGGAAGCTTTTCCGTATTTGTTTCCAGAGTTCGATCAAAATTACGACTCTACCACTTCAGCTCTACCTGCTCATCTGAGAGCATGGAAACACTTCATTAACTCGCGAGTCTATCCGACTAGTGACTTTGCGTGGGTTAGTGACAATGAAATACTTCTGTTGTTTGCGTTGATAAGCGGAGCTCATGTGGATTGGGGGATTTTGATTTTTAAGACGGCAGTAAACTTTGCAGTGGAGCGATATAATAATGGAAGGCCGATGCCTTTTGCCTGGTTGATTTCAAGATTGTGTATTCATTTGAATGAAGTCCCTGAAATTGCCTCTGACGAGATATATCCATCTCGTGATTATCGTAGAGGATTGCTACCGGTAGAAAATCCGGGTTGTTCCTCAACTATTTGAGATAGTTGTTGTTGGTAGTTGTTTAAGTTTATTTAAGGTTGGTTTGCTTTAATAAGTTAGTAAGTTAGTAGTAAATTTGTTTTATTTTGAATCTTTTAGTTGTAATAGTTTCTTTTTGTTTAATATATATGATTGTGTGTTTTTAATATATGTGTGTTATCGATAATTATAACGATCATCTATAATTTTAATTTAATTTTCGAACCTACTTTTTCATACTTATTGAACATCGGGACGATGTCATTTCGTAAGTGGGGAGTAGAGTTAGGTTTGAAAATTTCATTAAAATTTTCGAAAAAATTAAAAAATATTTATAAAATATAACCTTTTTCATATAAATTAGTACTTTAATTACTTATTTCTTAGTTTTAATTTTTCTTGAATGATTTAAGTTAGTTAATATATGAATAAAAATAATAAAATTTGAAAAGATTAATTTTTGATTCGGTAAAATATATTAGATATATTATGAATATGTTTTATATGTTTTATAAATTTTATTAAGATTTTAAGTATGTATAACTAAATAAATTGTTGTCAAATATTTCTTTTATGGAATTATTCAAGTAATTTTTATATTTATAAATAAATTTTTTAGATAATTTTCTTTTCAAGATTAATTATGAATATGGAATCAAAATTAGGAATGATGATTTTTGGCACCACAAAAATATAACTATAGCCAAATAGCCTACCTAAATAAAATTTCAATTTTTGACCCCACCTCAGCTTTTTAAGAGTGATCAAGACCTCACTCGGAATTTAGCCATTTTCCGACCTTTAGCTTGTTTTGGTCTACATTTCTTTGACATCCTTCGAGTTTGTACGTACTTATGAGAGGAGATGATGGCAAAAGAGTTAAGAGTTGAGAAAAAAATGGTTTATGCTGAGATTGGAATAGGTAGATAGATTCTAATATAGATGTTCTCACCTCATGACGCTTGCAAGATAGCTAATTTTGGCAATGAGTTCAGATATATTAGTATCCTATGAAAAATTTATATTAGGAACGAAGCACCAATTTTTTTTACACAGAATTAATCAAATATCAGGTATCTTCCCTATCTTTGATTAACCACATCTGCCTGATGATAGTAGTCCAGCTAGGGTATTATCTCGAAATGTCCTATTGCTGAGAATGAAGGCATAAGTCGAATCAAAAGATCTCAAGAATGATTACGGGTTTAAGGAAACCGGACTCGTAATTTTAGATCGAAAGAGTAGTACTCCGATCAATCTTGATGAAGCAATGCTTGTAAAACTTGATTTTTCTGCACACACTCACACTTTAGTTCTTAATATCATTATTAAAAAAAAAAAGAGAGAAAATCTGAAAAATAGTTGGAATAAGAGGATGTTACTAGTCGAGATTGTTTTTGATCAGAAATGTGAAGACATAGGTACGTACGACTTATCTCTTTCTCTTTTGATTTCCTTTTCCATCTTTTCGATTAACCAATGTCATATCCTAATATATTATAAGCCATTGTGTCTTCTATCTGACTCAGTTAATGATTCCAGAAATTCGTAATAATCGAGACAGAAAGTAATTCTAAATATTTTATTTATATTTATGAATTATTGCATGCATGTTTCCATTAAATTCATATTTGATACTTAATTCATTTAAGTTAAATAAACTTTCTCTCTTATTAAATTTTTATAAAAGTTATAAATTATATGTTTGTAATATTGACGATATATATTACTTTTGAAATTTTAATCTGATCAATTATATTATCTGTTATTTATATATTACCGCTTATTTTTGCTCGAGGACGATCAAAAGCTAAGTGGGGAGTAGTTGATATATGACTTTTATATGATTAAATTTACGTGATTTTATTACGTTTTATCAACAAATTCTATGTAAAATATATAATATTATGATATAATTGATATGAAATATTAATCTTTATAGTTTAGTATAGTTAGTAGTAAAAGTTAGTATTTATAGTAAAAAGTTGTAGTTTTTGTACCGGTTTTAGTAACCGGAGTGTTGTGTCTATTTTACACGGGTATTTTGTGTTTATTTCATTGCGTAATCCTAAGATGAACTCGAAATCCCGAGTAGCAACACTTTTTGAAGTCAATACAAGTCGTTGGACGGAAGTTATAAAGCGTCACTCAATTTAAATGGTCAAGTGGGTAGTCGTATTTTAATAACGAAATCCCGAAAACGACACGTATTAGGAATGGCTCGTTAAAAAGACATTTTCTGGGAAAATGTTCTTCATGAAAGTTAAAGATCTTCATATAAGATTTCTAAAGCACTTTGAATTATGAAGATAAGAGGTCTACAACTCAAATGATGGTCAAGTGGCTAATTGACTTGTACTATTGAAAAATCTCGAAAAGGACGTGTAATACAAATGGCTCATCAAGAATACGTTTTCTGAAGAAATGGTCTTGATGGAAGATGTAGAGGATTCAACGAGCTTTTCAACGGAAGTTCGATTATGTCATTTTGATATCGAGAATTCAAGTTACGGTTTTTAGAAGTTAACTGTGTAATTATATATAATTATATATATAAATACACAGCACAAGTAATGATTAAGGTAACATGGGGCACATGCTTATAACTAACTGTAATGATTGTCATCATTACACCGGACCGATCCGGCGATTTTCGGACCGGTCCGGGAAGGGAGTTTGCCTATATATATGGGAGCCTCAGCATTTGCAGAGAGTGTACCAATATATATACACCATATTCTATATATATTCTCTATCCCCTCTTTTCTTTAGTTTGTAAATAGGCCTTATGCCAAGAATAAATTAGTAGTAGTATCGTAATAATGTTCGGGAAATTCTCGAAGGTTCGGTGTTGCTGAAGTCGTTGTAATACCTGGGAAAAGACGATTTCTGAGTCAACAGTTGTAATCGGGTAATTTCTATAATATTTATGTTTGTGTTTGTTATTTTTCTTCTTTTTATAATGTTATTAGGCTAGATCTAATAACTAGCCAAAGTTATGTAATCGTATTATTTCAATCTTTTCGGTAATGGAATGCTGTTAAAATAAAATTGATTAAAATTGAGTTAAAATGAATCTTTTTCTATTTCGCTACGTATTGATAACATATTCGGATTGACGTATCAACCATGATGAATACCACATATAACCTGATGATGAACTGACCAGAGAAGTCAGGCTATGAGTAAAAATAGAAAAACCGGAGGGTAAAAATGGCCGTCTGATTAACGGAATCCTATTTCCTACCCGGGGGCGATTTGTCCCGGAAAGATAAATCTTATTAAAATTTGTACTCGAGATCTTAATAATGTTAAAATCACGCTTTAATTGAAACTACACCGTTTGTATTAAATCGATCCGCTTGACAACCGGAGCCTCTTGAATAACATCGGCCGTCCGACGAACGGAATCACCTCTTTTATCCGGGGTAGATTTGTACTCGGTACTGTTTTGACTAACTAAGTTTAGCATGGGGCGGTTGTGGACCTTGGACCGATGACTTTTGACATATGACAATTTCATACGCTCGTGTGAGGAGGAATTGTTAACTTTAGGAGTGCACCGTTTCATTTACTCAATTGGACCTAAAAAAGGAAGATCGAACGCATTCCATTAACCGAAAAGATCATATAAATCGATTATATATACTTTGGCTAGTCTAGTTATCTACTATATATTGGTATCTATATATTTATATATATATATATATATATATATATATATATATATATATATATATATATATATTATTTTACTATTTATGTACATCTATATATATTTATATATCTATATATATTATATTAGAATAACTTTTAAATTATGCATTTATTTTATGTTGATTAGAATAATAGTAATCTGTGTTATAAAATTGCGGTTTAGATCGAGTTAATAGCAGTTCTTTGGTGTTTAACCACACTAAAAAGAATTACCATTTTTTCCCTGAGGATTCGACACCTGACTCACCACTTTATCTCTACAATTTGACCCGGTACACTGCCGGTTAGGATCCGTCTAACCTAGAATAGGTCTGTCCCTTTCTTGACGCCGTTTCTAAGGTCTGGTTTTGGTGACGTCACATTACAAGTTGACGATACGGGATTTCACCCCTCCATGTGGAATTATCTGATCGGTCCAGCTGGCGTTTTAGAGAATCCAAGCCTATAATGATCGCCTCGGGTCGAACAAGACAAGTGTCAAGGAGGACCACAACAGCCAGCAGCTTATACAAGTGTCATATCTCGAACACCCATGTCGGAGATATTCGAGTCGAGACCAGAAGTCCGGCCCAACTTCACAAGCCCAGTATCCATGGGATTACTTGGGAAAGGGGCTAGGCCCAATAAGGGTTATTAACGTCAATAGACATCACCGCCTTATACTTCAGGGCTTAACGCAGATTTATGACTATAAATACACAACTCCAGGAACTACGTAAGGCTTGATTCCTGGACAAGGCACATGATACGTAGGCAACCCGAGATACATTCTTGGGCTCGGCCCGCAAAACCCTAAAGAACCCTATCTCTACTATTATTTCAAATTCCGTCCTTATTCTTATTAGTTCATCCTTAGATTATATTTGGCCCCGTTAAATCGGTGGTGCTTAATTTAGCATCGTCACAAGTCAACTAAAAACATTAGGAAATACAAATATCCACAACCATTGTGACACAACGAATGACACGACATGTTTTTTTTATCCTTGATCATGATGTAAAACCTATTAATCATGAAGTAGACCACTTTGATCAAGAGTAAAAAGTGTGTTGTGTCACAACCATTGTCAATAGCATCACCCAAAAACAGTACAATAGATAAACAAACATAAAATACCTAGAAAATGGAAGTTCAACTAGCAATAAAAAAGCAATACAACTCACTTAAACACTAGAATTGACACAACCAACACAAGAATAAAAATTAATAACACATCAACCACCCATTGCATCAATTTCTTCCAAATGAAGTCGATGTATTTCTTCATCTCTACCACCATTTCTAATTGAGGAAACTTCATCATAGGCACCTGTACCCATCGGGTTGCACCATTCAAAAAAGTCACAAACAGAGCACTTGAAATACAACATTCCCTTGTTTGGCTTACTCAATTCAACGATTTTCAAAGTTTCATTCTTGTCACACTTACACTTTCTATACACATACAGAATGTCGTGAGTTCCTCCGGTTCGCCCACGCCTACTGTTGGTGGTGGACATTGCAACTGAAATATAAAAATGATAAACGATCGGACACTTAGTAACAATATAGTACCGTATATCTTCAGTAACCAAAACTCTTTACATATGCTTGAATGACAAATCTAAATGTGCAGACTTAATCAAATAAACTCAACAAATCACCACAATGATATTCAAATGTAAAATCATTGTAACAAACAATCGGCTTAGTTGAGAGTAACAAACTAATTTAATACTTACATTTTCAAATTCAAAGGTGCTTTATCATTTTTGTTAGATCATCTCATCATCAAGAAAGCCTCAACAACCAAGTAAATCATCAACCTTATACTACACATTACACTAACACAAAACAAATCAAACGGATGTCCCATACCAACCAAAGCACACACTAATTAACTCACTCTCTTCAGTCGTCATTATTCTAATTTCGAAAATTTAAAAGAGAAGCCCACCGGAAAACGGAAAATCGGAGGTGCAAAGCTCATCGGAAAACGAAGCGCACCGGAAAAAGCAGCAAATCGCGGTCTGGTGGGTCGTCAAACCACCAAACATAAATCACCTACAACCTCTATAGCTAGTATAGTAGAAGTAGGGGTCGAACCCACAAGGAACGGTGGATTTATTTCTCCTAAATTTTGTAAAACAAAATATATTTGATTTTTTATATCTAATTTCCTAAGAAGAAAAGGAAAATAAAATAAAGAAAAATAAACGAAATAAAGTTCCAGCTAATTAATTATTTCCCCCTCAATTCCTACGATTGATCATCGATTCAATGATGTCTCATTAAATTATTAATAAATCGGTTATAGTTGACCACAACCGTAAATCAACCAATCTCGTCTACATTCGTTAATTAGGACAACCGCCACTAATTACACCCTAATTATGGCACTCCCGCAACGACCGCTCGGAGTTTGGTTACATAACAGTCTTAAAGATTAGAGAGACCCAATTACTAGGTATTAATCCAACCGGCTTAATTTTAACCATAGTATTATCTATTTTCACAACAGTAAATCCTACGGGCTGCGAACCGGTAGACAATGTGTTGTTTACGACTAAAAATCCAA
This sequence comes from Gentiana straminea, assembly GCA_036785695.1. Classification (NCBI taxonomy): domain Eukaryota; kingdom Viridiplantae; phylum Streptophyta; class Magnoliopsida; order Gentianales; family Gentianaceae; genus Gentiana; species Gentiana straminea. The sequence continues at coordinate 2,643,194 of JAVUPR010000407.1, read as the reverse complement.
TCTTTTATGGTAACCGCCTAAGATGGATTTTTGTACTAGATCAAAATATTCGCTTCATTATCGCACGCCAACAACTAAACGAATAATTCTAATCCTATATCCGTGAAATCAGAAAATAGACAAATACTAACAATCAAACGAGGAGAAAAACATTTAGGCTCCGTTTGTTTTGGGGTGGGGTTTTTTTTTGGAGTTTTTTTGGGAGTTTTTTTTAGATAAAGTGATTGAAGTAATGATTAGAAAGTTGATGAGGTAAAATAAAGTAGAATAATGATTAGTGTAGATTATGAAATGATTGGTAAAATAAAGTAGAATAATGAATAAAATAATGGTAAAAAATGTAATAAAGTTAATAAAGTGAAATAATGAGAGATGATTTAATATTTTTTTATTTGTAGTTGAAGATTTGATTAGTGGGAGAATTGTAAGAAATAATTGGTGATGTGATGTTAAAAAAACTCCCAAAAAAACACATTGCAAAACAAACACAAGCTTAGATCTCACAATCACATTAAATCGACGGTTCAATAATCAATTAACCGGAAAGGAAAAATTAATGGATATTTGTTTATAAGGACTGATTTGGAGATTTAATTAGGCACTTAGGACACACCTAAAAGTTAATTGGTTATAAGGACAAAATATCAGTTCTTGGACTAAATCACACCTTTATACATAATCCGACCCAGCAATCCAAAAATTTCAACTATTTTCTCGACCTCAGATCTCTCTATGGCTCCTGCACCATCAACCGCCTCCGCCGCCGTGAAACTAAGAAGGCAACTGCTAATTAACTTAGGACACACCAAGTCAGCTGCTGTCGCAAAGCCTAGATCTCATCCTAATTACTACGAGATGATTAAGGAAGCAGTGGTGGCGTTGAAGGAGAGAACAGGTTCAAGCCAGCCAGCAAATCCCGAAATTCATTGAAGAAAAGCATAAAGATCTACCTTCAAACTAAAAGAAGCTTCTCTCTGTTCAATTGAAGAAACTCGTCGCATCTGGAAAGCTGACAAAGGTTAAGAACTCCTACAATCTCTCCGTCACTGAAAAGGCGGTCTCTGATAAGCCGAAGAAAGCCTTAGGTTAAGTGAAGAAGAAGAGGACTATTGCTGCAAAGGAGAAAAGCGTGAAAAACATAGATCTCTAGAAGTTCACAGTGAAAAGTTTGCAATTGCATTTGGACTTACTAGTACTAAACCAGGAACAACAATTAGGATAGTAAAGAACTTGAGAATATGCATAGATTGTCACCCAGTTGCTAAGTTTGATTCTTGTTTAGTTTAAATAATTTGATTAAAAGTCTAAGATACTTCTACGTTCATACAGGTATCAAATTTCTTTTTGGGAACTACAAGTATCAAATTTCATATTGATTCTTATTCATTAGACTTGCCTTAAGATGCACCAAATGGATTTCTAATATTTTGGGCTGTTGTGTAAAGATGAAACTATATGTAATGGAAATGGTTTATATGTTGATCAGGATGGTTATTATTTGAAACAGCTTAATGAACATGCTTCATCGAACCCGATAGAAATATTAGGAAAGGATCCGAGGTGTGATTTTTTGTCATTTTGTGAGCAAAAGTATGAGCAATTGATCCATCCAATAATGGAATCCTCATTTTTTAGCAGTTTTGATCAGAAAGAAGCGGTGTTGAATTCATGGAAATCGATCAGTGTGCTCTATGAATCATCACTTCATATTCACATGTCACTGCATCGTCAAATGTCACTTCAATTTCGATTTTCAGAAATTAATTCAGAAAATTATCAAATGAGATATAAGAATAAAGAGAACAAAAAATATGAATTGACATGAAAAAATTATGTTGATCGGAGTTTTATATCAAAAGATATAAATGTGCCACTTCATAAAATGTTGGTGTCACATCATCAAATGTCAATGCATCCCGATGGTCACTGCATCCCGGTGGTCAATGCATCGCGGTGTCACTACATTGCGGTGTCTCTGCATCAGGGTGGCCACTGCATCGCGGTGGTCAATAGATTGAGGGTGGTCAATGTATCGCGATGGTCTCTGCATTGGAGGTGTCTCTGCATTGAGGTGTCTCTGCATCGAAGGTGGTCACTGCATCACGGTGTCTGCATCGGGGTGGTCACTGCATCGCGCTGTCTCTGCATCGCGGTGGTCAATAGATTGAGGGTGGTCAATGCATCGCGATGGTCACTGCATTGGAGGTGTATCTGCATCGCGACGTTTCTGTATCAGGGCTGGTCACTGCATTGCGGTGTCTCTGCATCGGGGGTGGTCACTGCATCGCGGTGTCTCTGCAACGGGGTGGCCACTGCATCGCGGTGGTCAATAGATTGGGGGTGATCAATGAATCGCGATGGTCACTGCATTGGAGGTGTCTCTGCATCGAGATGTCTTTGCATCATGGCGCCTCTGCATCGCGACGTCTCTATATCAGGGCTGGTCACTGCATTGTGGTGTCTCTGCATCGTGGGTGGTCACTGCATCGCGGTGTCTCTGCATCGAGGGTGGTCACTGCATCGCGGTGTCAAGGCATCAGGGGTGGTCACTGCATCGGTGTGGTGAATGCATTGCGATGGTCATTGCGTCGGGGTGATCAATGCATCGGGGTGGTCAATACATAGCGGTGGTATCATCGCGGTGATCAATGCATCAGGATGGTCAATGTATCGCGGTGGTCATTGTATTGCGGTGGGCAATGAATCGAGATGGTAAAAAAAAAAACTTTCACGTCCAGAAAAAAAAAAAAAAAAAAAAAAAAAAAAAAAACCCTCACAGTCCAGAATAACAATAATTATAATAAAAACAGAAAGAAAAAAAAAAAAACCAACAACAACAGGTGCGTCCTTTCAAAAAAAAAAAAAAAAAAAAAAAAAAAAAAAAAAAACCAAACTTCCAGGAAAAAAGGCCAAAAAATGAAACTAAAAATCAAATACATCAACTACAATAACAAACAGCGCCTTTCTTTTCCATTTTTTTATATATGAACACATTATTTGGATAGTTTGGTCCGTGTATTAAAAAAATATCCTTATAACCAAATAAGATTTCTTAATTTCCTATTTGTCTAATTAAGTCTAATATGTGTCATTTTGGATATTTACCCCTAAAATTAACTACTCATATAATAAAAATAACTTGAAGTAAAATATGAAAATTATTATACCAAAAGAAGAAGAATCGCCGGCTCCTGTGAGATAATACGCAGCTTTTCTTTTTTATTTATGTTCTGTCCCTTTCTTTTTTCATTATAAAACCTATTCCCATATCTAATTTATTTCCCTGCTAATTCACGCCTCAAGGGCGCTGAATTGCTAACTGGGCCAAGCCCACTTATTATTTCTTAAAAATCCTATATAATAATAATAATAAAAATAATAATAATATATTTTTGTTTAGAAAGACAAAATTATCAAAAAAATTAGGATAGAAGGACACTATAATTTAATAAGGATAAAAGAATAATTATGTAAGAATAAATATGAAGAACAAATGTGGAATAAAGTAAATATGAAGTATAACTCATAAACACAAAGTAACATTAACACGCCAAGAATAACAATTTTAAAGTAACAATTATGATTTTTGTCCTTTATAATCATGAAAATGTTACTTTTGTCCTTCCAGAGCAATTTATTAATTTTTTTGTCCTTATCACCCCTTCCCCCTAATAATAATAATAATCAAGGGTCTATAATAGTAAAAGCCCAAAAATCCACGATTGGCTTTGACCGATTTTGTCTTCGCTTCATTAATCGGGATCCCGATACAAGCGAAAAATGAAATTAACAATTCTAGAAATCTCTATTTTTCCAGTATTCCACAAAACTTCCCAAAATCACTCTATAAGTTCCAAAATCTTCCAGCATCTGTTTCGAGTTTCCAAAACCTGAAAATTATCCAAAACATATCCGGAACAAAGCATCTCCCGACAAAATAGATATAAAATAAGCACGTAAAAATCCCATAAAATACGCTCTCATCACTCCCCACACTTAGATCAGTGTTTGTCCTCAAGCAATGCATTCTCAATCCCCAAAAATAAGAAAATAAAAAAAATGCATGAACCTTATTCTCATATGAATGGCCTAATACTACATGAATGAAAAGCACCACAAGAAATCTATCAATGACGCATGTCCAACTGTCTCATCAACCTCATGCTCCATAATGCAACCCAAATGGTAATCAAGCAATATACTCACACACTAGTGCTCACACAACTAACTTTAACTCACTCGATCATAAAATTTTAAAGTGGCAAAATAAAAGAGTCTCAACTTGTCCTCACAGGTAAAACTCTAAATATAATGAATAGGGACAATTCACTCTCTCTCAAAAATAAACACACAACCAAGCATTATCATAGGTTTGCATATCAATCAAATCTCCACCACTATAAATTCAAAATACAGTGCACATATCATGAGGTCTTTATAAAGGTTGTAAGGAGTGAAAACAAGGTAGGAAAAATAGAATATATGGGGCTAAAATGTCAAGGAGAATGCATGAATAATCACATTTATTATCATGTAGTCGCAAAAAATGATTCCAACTGAAATGCACAACATGGCTCATAGCTAAGAATAGAAGTGCAAACAATACTTTCCAAAGAAGTTTTCAAAAATTGAGCTCGGAAACAAACTTCTTCTTTAATATATAAAACACTTCTTCATTGAAACTCTAGATTATTATTTTTTTTCTTTTTTTCTCTTCAACCTTTCATCTTTTGATTTTTTTTCTTTTTTTTTTAAACTCTAGATCTTGCAATCCACTTCATAACATAGCCTCAAGCCATACTTCTCCAGATAATCACTTCTTGGTACTTCCTCAAAATTCCATGCAACTATTCATACATTCTCTTGAAAAATAGGGTCAACAAACGATGAGATATCGTAAGAAAAGGCCATGGGTTTAATTTCTGGAGTTTGTCAAAAGAAGGGTCAGGCTAGAAGGGGCTCACTAGGGGTATAAAATATGGGTAGGCGGCCAAAAAAGTGGGTCTGTAAGGGGTTAAATCCTAGGTGCCTCAATCATTTAAGTGCAACAAACCTGAAAAATGTGGTCTCAAAATGCATGTCAATGCAAATTCTAGAATTACATTGGAAGTGTGGATACCACTCAAAGGAATATAATGAGCGAGTGCGCTCTTTGGCTAAGTGAAATCCTCACTTTTAAGTGGTCTTTCGTTAGGGCTCAATGATTTTACCTCTCAAGTTCACAAACAAGTGACCTAAGGTGAGTGTGTATCAACAAAAGTGTCTGCTTACATTGATTAATTAAGATTTGATTATCATTACTTCACACAAGATTTACATGAAAACATTGGTAAAATGTCATCAAAGGCATACTCGGTGCTATGAGGTCCTAAAATGTCCTAAATATGCAATTCTAATAGGCAAATGCATGAAAATATCCCCCACACTTAAATCATACATCGTCCTCAATGTATGGTAAAAGTGGAAGGAAAAATGCAATATATGCAATGATATACAACTAACATGGTATGCATGACATGCAAAAAATACTAATCTAATATGAAAGAAAATAAAATAAAATAAAAAGACAAGGGAGGAGAATACATTAAAATTTAGACCGTGGGGGGAAAGTATATTGCGCCATGGGTGGTGTGGGAGGGAAATAGAGTAGGAATGATTCCGGACTCGATGAGGACGCTTATTTTACCTTCTTCCAAATTTCAAGCTTGCTGTTTTTCTCAAATTTAGAACGGTAGGATCCTACCATTCTGTTTTTGAGCTTTCCAGAATCACCTTTTAAATCCCCTTTGATATAACTTTTTGTAAGTAGGATCCTACCATTATCTCCCTTAGCAAAACAGTGCTCCTCACCTACAAAACTAGACAAAAATTCTCCACCAAAAGTGCAAATCTTTTTTTTTTTCACTTCTTAATTTTTTAAAAAAAAACAAAATTACCAAATTTATTTTAATTGGATTGCCTCCCAACAAGCGCCTTTCTTTAATGTCTTTGGATAGACATACTTACCTCGGCTATCCATTGTCAAATGGAATTGTTTTTCTTTCATGATTCTTCCTTGCATACTCAGTAAGCGAGCCATCCATCTCATCTTCAGGAAGAATCAGCCGTGCCTTGGCACTAGGCAATTTTATGAAGTATCTTCCCAATAAAATAAAAACGGGATTAGGGGCCTCCACCTCCCAGTTCATGATATAGTGATCAAGTGGGAAGATCACTTCCTTCTTGCTCACTTGCATGTCCACAATCACCTCAACACTTTTTGGCTCTAATGGTTTCCTAGTGACTTCCTTCGGGTGACTTAGCTCTAATTTAGGCACATTATCCTCTAAATTCTCCAACACTGGGTGCATTTCTTTACCCTTGGGTTGATCAACATCTTCAACTATCTCAAGTGTTGGATAAATATTGGGACAATCGTCTTCATCGTCATACCATATAGGAGGAGATGATGCTTTTAATTTTTGTTCCTTAAGCCAATCCACTTCGCTTTTCACTTTCATGAATTTTCCCTTGCATATTCTCGAACCCATGCGCTTTGCTCTTCTCTGAACTGTGAAAGCTCTTGCCCAATTTCTTGTAGAAATTCTACATTAGCTTTTTGGAGCATTTGCGTTAGATTGTTAGTAAGAGACTGCATCATGGCTTCAAGAGATTCATTTGAATAAGGTATCGGACTTTCAAGTTCACTAGACTGCTGAGAAAGTGATTCACCATAGCTCCAATCTGGATAACTCGGCTCACTAGGATAACATCTCTTCTCAGATGAATTATTCATCCGGCAGCCATACACGTCACGATTCGCCATAGGAGTTGCGTAGTGGTAACCTAACATGCTTGCAAACAAGGAAAACACAAAAGAACACAAAAAGAAACAATAGACAAAATTCTAAAAGAAATAAATCACTTAGCACCGTTCCCTAGAAACGTCGCCAAAATTTGGTGGGTCGTCAAACCACCAAAGATAAATCACCTACAACCTCTATAGCTAGTATAGTAGAAGTAGGGGTCGAACCCACCGGGAACGGTGGATTTATTTCTCCTAAATTTTGTAAAACAAAATATATTTGATTTTTTATATCTAATTTCCTAAGAAGAAAAGGAAAATAAAATAAAGAAAAATAAATGAAAGAAAGTGTTGGTCCCTTGGAAAGGTTAACACAAGTTTAGAGGGGGGTGAATAAACTTGTCACCAAAAACTAAAAGTACCCCAGGAACTGAGTTTCTTCTGAACTATCAAACTGATGTACAATGTAACTCAGCTCAGTTTTGTTCCTACCCTTTAAACTTGTATTGGAGTTGAGCTAACACGACTGAGTGTAAGTCAATGCTGACTTATCCTTAGTCTAGTTAACTAGCAGCGGATTAAATTAAGCCTTTAAAAGATATGAATTATCAAATATTGTGTTGAGTCAATTTCTTATATATGAGCTAGATGATTATGACTGTAATGCAGTAAGTAAATGCGTAAAGTAAATAAACAATAGTTATAGAGGTTCCAGGTGGTGTAATCCTGTTAGTCCTCTATTCCCCTGTGATGCGGAGGAAAATTCCACTAGAACTTCTTTGAGATGGCCCGGTTACAAAAAGTTCTAAACTGATAGTCCTTGACTAATCCCTAGCTTCACTATCTAAACACTTGTAGAACAGGTAGAATGGCTTGCTCTTCAATTGTTTGAAACATTGGTCCTTGAAGGGTTGAATTGCCTCTTCACCAGCTCATCACAATCACAGTCTTCCTGACTGCACTCAACTGTCCTTCACACCTTCTTGGTGTTTCACAGTCTAGAACCTTTAATGGAATCAAAGTTGAGACTTGAATCAATGACTATGATTCAATTGTGATATGAGATTTTCTTCTAGATAAAGACGGTTTATGAACAGCTCTGATTTCTTCAAATGATTGATCTTGATATGCTTGAATGCTAATGAACACTTGAAGAAATTTCTTGATCTTGCAATTAAGTATTTAGTAGGAATTCTTTTAAATTACTTTCCCCCTTAGATATTAATCTTTCTTGACCAAAATGATTCTTAGAATTCCTCCCCCCTTTTTGTTTCTAAAGAAACAGCCTATTTATAGGGGTTTATCTAACGGTCAGAATAATTGAATTCGAATCTTTGTAGCCGTTAGTGGTCCTGTTTTCTTGCATGTACGTTACTGTCATAACGGATAGATTATCCTCCAATCATGATCCTTGTACTGTAACGGTTGGATTCTTCTTCAGTTTTACTTAAGCATCAGTTCCAAAACTGATTTACTGAGAACATTGTCAGTTCTCAGTTCCTAAGAGCTTTAACTGAGTCTTTACTCTTCTTCAACAACTCAGTACTCTTCCTTTCATCTGATTATTATTGATCTAACCGTAGTACATTTTAAACGAAATTAGCAAAGACATCATTGTCCTTATGTGTCTTAGCTCAAGATCTACATAGTCGGTTCGAGTTATCACAATCTTGCCCGAAGCCTAACTTATATAGTCTCGATTTAGTCTTCATAAGCCGAGTTTGAACCCTCGCCTTCTTGTCTTCAATAACGAGCTCGTGACCCTCGCCTCTTCATCAACCGAGTTTGAACCCTCGCTTCTTCGTCTTCTAGATGAGTCAACCGAGTTTGTGTCCTTCGGCGAACTTATCTTTTTCAGTTTCATATTGGTGTGCTCGGTTTTCCAGTTTAACTAATTTCCAGTTTCTCGTTATCTCAGTTTCTTGTTATCTCAGTTCTCAACCTAGAATATTACAGTGCTTGTATGATTAACTTATACAAATATCAGACTCTATTAAATCCTATACATTGATATCTAGACATCTTTTTGCTTTGCACTATAACAGCTAGTTATGACACTTCATCAATGGGGTCTAAAACAATGACTGAATAAGTGATGAATCATCATCAAAACATAAATTTTATTTCCAACAATTTCCATCTTTTTGATGATGTCAATACCCTCCTTAAAAGGAATGCAAAAAGATAAAACAAAATAATGAATAACATGATGAACTGAGAAACTGAGAATCTATTGATAACTGAGTTACAAAGCTGGGTGATAAAATATAACATAATAAAAAGAGCTAAAGAGCAGCTTCTTTTTACTTTACAGTTAAGCTAAATTGACTGTCATAAGCTTCAGCAATATTCCTCATAGCATCATTTGTTGTAGTGCTTTCGATTCCATGGATGCTTGCCCAAATGTTCCATGATTCAGACAAATTGTGCTTGCCGAAAAATTTGCTCTTGAAAAGAATTGAGAAAGTAAAAACAGATGTCCTCAGTCTTTCACTGGTGGCTATTTTTAGTAGATTCTGAACAAATTCAGGTTCAGTCTTTTCAACCTTATCTGATTCTATGTCTAGAATACCATCCTTTTCCCATTTCTTAAGTTTGTTCCAGTAATGCATGAGAATCTTTTGCATATGTAGGAATATTTCTAGAGATTCTTGTCTTGATTCTCCTTCTCTGGCTGGTAGATTTTTGAATAAGCTGTAGAGACGAGAATCCAAGCCAATTCTTTTGTCAGTTGGCTCTGAGTATTTAGCAATTAGCTCCATCTCCTCATCAGTGAATTCTCCTCTAGCTTTCTTCAGTCCAGTCAGCTTATCATCAATGTTTGCAAGGACTTGAGGCATCTCAGTTGCATGGCCTTTTAAGATATCCAAACTTTCCCCCTTATTGACATCATCTTTATCAATCAGCCTTTTGATGTAATTGTTCAGGTTCTGCTGAGTTGATGTCAAAATGGTTTGAGCTACAACTGCGTCCTTCATGCCATTTTTCATTAGAGTCATTCTGTCAACCAGATTATTGAGAATTCCTTCCCATCTGTCTTGGGTTTCTTCTCTTCTTGCATCATTTTCAATGGTTGTTTTTCGAAGCTCAATCAGAGTGTCTTGGCAGTTGCTAGTGACGATATCCATCTTCTTTTCCAGTTCGCTTCTTTCATTTTTGCTAGCCTCTAAGGACTTTAGAACTTTTCCAAACAAACTGTTATCGTCCTTCTGAATTCTTATTATCTCATTATGATAGAACTTAATGAGATCAACTTGAGTTGGTATGTCTTTTGAGGTTCCAGCTTGTTGTTCATTGTCTTTGCTTGTCTCAGCCTCAGTTGATTTAGCATGCTTCAGAGGTGAGAGATCAACTTGCTTTAGTTTTTCTTTGTATTTTACAGATCTTCTCCTTTCTTCAGATTGTTTTGGTTGGTCCCTTAGTAAGGCTAACCCAAGTTTAGAGGGGGGGGGGGGGTGAATAAACTTGTCACCAAAAACTTTCCTAAACTGGATTTAAAACAAATTAAGGTTCAGTTAAAACTTGTGTGGAGTTAAGCTGACTGAGCTGAGATTAAAACTGATTTAAGCAAAAGCTGAGTCAACCGGCAGCGGATATATTTCTAGCCTTTTTCTTGATCTTGTTATTCTTTTATGAAAGCTGAGTGTGGTAAACTGAATTCTGATGAATGTCAGTTTGTGAACTGTGAAGTGTATAACAATCAATTATCAAAATGTTAAAAGTAAATGCTGAATAAATAAATAAATGCGTAAAGTAAATAAGGCGAATATTATAGAGGTTCTAGGTGGTGTAATCATGTACGTCCTCTCTTCCCCTATGGTGCGGAGGAAAATTCCACTAGAACTTCTTAAGGTGAACTGTTACAAAAAGTCCTAAACAATAGTCCTTGGCTAATCCTTAGCTTCACTATCTAAACAGTTGTAGAACAGGTAGAATTGCTGCTCTTCAATTGCTTGAACACTGATCCTTGGAGGGTTGAATTGGCTCTTCACCAGCTACCACCACAAACACAGTCTGCCCGACTGCTTGTAACAACTGTCCTTGACAAAACCCTCCCGGTTTGCTTCACAGTCTAAACCTTTGATATAGAATAAAATTTGGGTTGAGAATCAATGAATTGATTCTTGTTTGTGGTTCTTCAAGGTGTCTGATTCTTGATAAATTCTTTGTAGCTTGAACACTTGAAGAAATTGTAGTTGTGATCTTGTTATAGCGCAGAGATGATTGCAATTCGAATAGAAAGACTAATGCACAAATATGCTTGTAAATCTGTTAAATCTTCGTATGTAACCCTTGGTGCAAAGTACTCTATTTATAGTGTGAGGTCCAATGTTTTGTATCAACGTCTATCTTGTAACGGATATATTTTCTGACCGTTCTGCTGTGTCAGTAACTTATCCAATAAACTTGCTTCCTTTATAACGTTCGACTGTACTATCAGTTTATTGGATGACTGACATATAAAACTGAGTTTCCTTATCAGCTTTATACGAGATTATCACTTGTCGCTTTCTTGACCGACTTGGAGCGTTAACCGAGATTTAACTCTTCTTCAAATATCGGTACTCAGCTTTTCATCCGATTATAATTGACTTAATCGAGTACACCATGACTCATTATCATCTAAGAATTCATTGTCCTTATGATTCTTAGGTCTTCATACAAGATCCATAAAGTCGGTTCGAGTCACCACAATCTTGCCCGAAGTGCTAACTTTACAAGCCTCGACATAGTCTTCATAACCGAGTTTGAACCCTCGCTTCTTCAATCTTCTATAACCGAGTCCGTGACCCTCGCTTCTTCATCTTCTAGATAAGCCAACCGAGACTCGTGTCCCTCGGCGAACTTATCTTCTTCGGTTTTCATATTGGTGTATCCCGAGTCGGTTTGTTTGTCTTGATGATTTCCGCTTTTCTAAATGACTTCCAGTTTTCAGTTCTACGACACACTAACTATTACAGTGCTTGTCTGATGTAACCTATACAAATATCAGACTTTAGTAAAACATAAACATTCAGTTCTAGACATCTTTTAGCTTTTCACTATAACAGCTAGCTTCGGTACTTCATCAATGAGGTTAAGATAATACTTTGAATAATTATGATGAATTATCATCAAAACATAAATTTTATTTCCAACAATTTCCCCCTTTTTGATGATGCCAAAACTCTCCCTAAAAGAAAAGCTTAAAGATCAAAATAATGTAAAACAATGTAAAATCGGAAAACTGGATTTCATTAGAATGAACAAAAACTGGAATAGTTACATTTTGTCCAAATAATTGTGATTAAAGACTAAGCTTTTTCTTAACTGAAATAAACGTCTTCTCCTTGTCATATAGACGATAGTCATTTTCTAACTTGGAGTCTTCCTTTGAAAAAGTCTTGTTGTAGTCAACTTGACTTCCTTCTTTCCATCTTCTCCATAGAAATAGCTTCGGTAAGTCTGATTCTTTCAAGTAGTATTTTTCAAATTCTACTACATCAGCTTTCATTTGTTCGGTCTTGTCTTTAATCTTCGCTTTATCATCAATCCTCTCGATTCTTCTTATATTGTGCCATTTTCTCGTTTTGAGAATACATCGGATAAAAAGTAGTTCAAGGATTCTTCAATTGTCCTCGTCCTTGTACTTGGCTTTGATAGGATTGTGATCGTTGATAAACTTCATCCACAGATCCTTTGTAAGAGTAGCTCTCTTTTCTCCAGGTTGACTGTATTTCACAATGAGCTGCTCGTCAGTTAGCTCTTTCCTTAGGAACTTAGGATCTGATTTGTATCTTTCCAATTCTTCTTCAAGTCGCTTCATCTCTTTAAGTAACTTCAGCTTTTCTTCTTCAGATTCCCCCTTTTTGGCATCATACAACTGATTTACCAAGGCATGGGTTGCCTGTTGGTCGGCTGATATACGTTGCTGAGAAGCAATTACTTCCTTAAGCTGAGTTTCTAACCCGTAGATGTGATGATTCATATGCCAGTGAGCCTGAGCATGTGTTTCCCTATCTACTGCGGTTTAGTCTTCTAGTTTCTGTTTAAGTAACAGAATTTCTAAAGCAGAACTTGAATTGGATGTGTGGATCATCTCTAGTCTTGCATGAACTGAGACATCTGTTCTAGTTCTGTAATCGAGATATCCAGAAATATTTGATAGAAGGCCATTTTGTGCATCCTTGTGACTGAGGACAATCTTCAAGTTTTCATGAACTTTGGCCAACTCATCCTTTGTTAGGATGTCAGAAGGATCATATGTCATTTCAGGTTGATCCTTGGGTTGAGTGATATCTTCAATAATCATCAGTTGTCGATTATCAGTTCCATCAGTTGCTTGCTGAATGTCAGTTGTCTGATTTCCAACTGGCAACTCTTTTTACTGACTTACAGTTTGCGTAGCTAAAGGTTGAGGTTGAATTTCTGAATGCAAAACTGTAGTCACATTAGCTTCTTTCCTTGTATGATCATCTTCATCATCATCCTTTTTCCTTGAACTTTCTTTGGGAACAGATGATGTGACTAATTCTCTCATTTGAGCTAGTTCAGTAACCTTTTGAAACAGTTTTCAAGAAACTCTGATATAGGAAATAAAGTATATAAATCTCCGATTTCCAATTTCTCTAAGAGTAATTATTCTTCAGACTGGAGACTAGCATCACGAGAATCTTCTGGTTTAAGCTTCATCTTCATTAGTCTGACAATTTTATCAGCTTCACTGGGGCTGATTGCTGAACTGATTGATGTTGTAATTGAGAAGTGTTATCAGCAAGAGTGTTTTTCCTTGTATCTTCAGTTGTCAGTTGTTGTTGTTGTTCCCCCTTAGTTGGTGCTGTCTTACTTGAGGTTGCTGGGTATAAACATCTTACAACTGATCTTTCTTGTGCTGAGTCTGCTTTGCGCTTAATTCCTCTGTGTTTAGCTTCCTGCTGAGACACAGTTTTCTGACCTGCTTCAGGTTGGGAAGTTGTTCCTATTTTTGCTGTGATTTCCTTTGTAGCTGCATCTAGTCTTGCTTTCTTCCCTTCCTTGAGTCTTTCCAGATAGAATTGAATGATTCCACTGAGTGTTTTCTTCAGTCGAAATTTACCAACAGTTGCCTGACCTTCAGCTTGAGCTCTTTGTACACTTTCTAATTCGGCAAAATGCTGCTTCTTTATCTGATTGACTATATAACCTGCCCAATTGAATTCTATTTCATCCCAAATTATGTTCATCAGATAAATATTCTCTTCGGATAGTGTACTGACTTCTTTGGATTTTCCAATGACATGTTTGCTGAGCCATCTGCTGAGGTGCGCAAATTCTGGCTTGAGTTTGTCAACATGACTATCAATTTGTACTGGTTCCTTAGAGAAAGTAAGTTGCTTCAGAAAAGCTTCTTTTTGCTATGGTAGAGTAGCCAAATCTATTGATGTTGCGAGATGAATCCGTGAAGCCGAATAATGACTTCATAACTCTTTCATTTTTAGCAATACGATCTTCATGAACCGTAGTGATCGAGAGTTTCGTACCAAACGCATATTCTCCCAAAATTGCAAATTCCTTCCACATCACGTGGTTCGTTGAATTTGATTTCTAGAAGATTTCTCAGACCAGGTTGTTTCTGGATTTTATTACAAATCCAACTTACTAACAGAGTATTGTTGCACATTGCTTCATAGATATCGAGTGAAAATTCATCCAACTCTGTGATCAATCTTTCTTGTTTTGATTGGTCTGAAGTGGCCATATCTAGGTGTGAACACAACAATTGATTTTTGAGAGGAAAGGATTGCGAAGAGTCTGATTCTGTTTTTAGGAAAGAGACGAAGAATTTGAAATTTGATTGAAAATAATGTGAACGGGGCTTGAATAAATAGGTAGGATATACTGGCGGTTTGAGTAGTACAACTTTTCAAATTCCATGATGGTTTGGGTAGCCGATGTGTGCACTGTTTTGACAGTCGTGGGGTGTACACGCAATATTCTGACAAAAAGAAACTGCAGTAATTAAAAGCGATATAACCGCTGTCGCTTTTATCTTGTCAACCTTTGATTTAAGTTGACTGAGATAGAAACTGAGACTGAAGTCAGTTTTTAGAAGTAAATTTCAGTTTTCGTCAAATTAGTCTGTTTCAGTTTGAAATTGTTGATGTCAATGACTAATCAGTTAAGTGAGTGCACCCAGCATAACAATGATTAATCCCCTTGACGAATTTCTGGCTTAACTGATTTCAACTGACTTTTATTATCCCTAATTTAGTTCTTAGTTTGGCAAATCTGTCTTTGTCCAATGGCTTTGTAAAGATATCTGCCAACTGATCTTCAGTAGGTACATAAAGAACTGTGATATCCTTTTTCTCTGCATGATCTCTTATGAAGTGGTGACGCACATCAATGTGCTTTGTCCTTGAGTGTAAAACTGGATTATCAGTGATTGCAATTGCACTTGTGTTATCACACATTATGGGAATCATTCCTTCTTCTATCCCATAATCTCTTAATTGCTGTCTAATCCATAAAACTTGAGCACAACAACTTCCAGCTGCTATGTATTCAGCTTCAGCTGTAGATGTTGAGATTGAGTTTTGCTTTTTGCTAAACCATGACACAAGTCTATTTCCTAGTAACTGACATGTGCCTGATGTGCTTTTTCTCGTCCACTTTGCATCCAAAGATAATCCGAGTCCGAATAAGATATTAGCTTGAATTCTCCTTCTTTCGAATACCAAATTCCAACTCCATCTGTATCTTTCAGATATTTTAATGTTCTTTTCACAACTGTGAGATGGCTTTCCTTTGGTTTTGACTGAAATCTTGCACATACACCAACAGTAAATGATATATCTGGCCTACTTGCTGTAAGATAGAGTAAGCTTCCAATCATCCTTCTGTAAAATCCTTCTGTAAAAAGTGTTTGATCAACATCCTTGCCTTCTTTGTCTTCATCTAATCTGATGTTGGTCCCCATTGGTGTAGGAATTCCAGTTGATTTTTCCATACCAAACTTTTTGATAAGTTCTCTTGTATACTTGGTTTGGTGAATGAAAATTCCATCATCTAATTGTTTAACTTGTAATCCAAGAAAGTAATTCAATTCTCCCATCATACTCATTTGGAATTTGCTTTTCATCAAACTTGAAAATTTCTCACATAATTGTTCATCTTCCGATCCAAAAATAATGTCATCAACATAAATTTGGACAAGTAGAGTATTTTCACCATTTTTCATTCTGAACAATATTTTGTCTATAGTCCCTTTGATGAATCCATTATCTACTAGAAACTGAGATAGAGTTTCATACCAAGCTCTTGGTGCTTGTTTTAGTCCATAAAGAGCTTTCCTTAGTCTGAAGACTTTATCAGCTTGATATTTGATTTCAAATCCAGGTGGTTGTTGAACATATACTTCTTCTTCAAGAATTCCATTCAATACTGCGCTTTTAACATCCATCTGGTAAACTTTGAATTTCTTATGAGCAGCAAAGGCAAGAAATAGTCTGATTGCTTCTAATCTTGCAACTGGTCCGTAGGTTTAATCAAAGTCTATGCCTTCTGCTTGAGAGTATCCTTTAGCTACAAGTCTAGCAATGTTTCTGATGATATTCACATCTTCATCAAGTGTGTTTCTGAAAACCCATTTGGTTCCAATGATATTTGCATGAGCTGGTCTTTCTACCAATTCCCATACTTGATTTCTTTCAAACTCATTCAGTTCTTCTTGCATAGCTAATATCCAATCTGGATCTTTCAAAGCTTCTTCTATTTCCTTAGGTTCAGATTGCGATAGAAAACATGCAATCATTGCACCTAGTTGATGTCTTGTCCGAACGCCAGTTTGAGTATCACCAATAACTTGTTCTTCAGGGTGATATCTCATCCATTGATACGTGGGTGTTTGCATCAAAGGATCTATATTTTGTTCGACTGATTCTTCAAGATCTGGTTCTTGAATTTCTTCAGTTGGATCTGAAACATGTAGTTCAGGAGTGGTTTGTTGAGTAGTTGGAAACTGAGACTGATCTGGATCTGAACATTCTGAAATTTTTAGTCTTCCAATGTCAACAACAACTGATTCTGGTGAGACTAGTAACTAAGACTTAGAAACTGGTTCTGGTCTTTCTTCAGTTGTTTCACCAGGGAAGTTTGGTTCATCAAATACCACGTGAATTGATTCTTCATGCTTGAGTGTCCTTTTATTTAGTACTCTAAAAGCTTTGCTGACACTTGAGTATCCTAAAAAAATTCCTTCATCAGCTTTGGGCTGAAAAACATGAAGTTGATCCTTCCCATTGTTGTGCATGAAACATTTGCTTCCAAAAGCATGAAAGTAGGAAACATTTGGTTTTCTTCCATTCCAAATTTCATAAGGAGTCTTCTCGTGCCTTTTGTTCATGAGAGCTCTGTTCTGTGTGTAACAAGCTGTGTTAACTGCTTCTGCCCAATATCTTTCAGGTAGTTTTGCCTCACAGATCATAGTCCTTCCTGCTTCTTTGAGTGTTCTGTTTCTTCTTTCAGCTACACCATTCTGTTGAGGTGTTCCTGTGGCAGCAAGTTGGTGTAAAACACCATTTTCTTCACAATATTCAATAATCACACTATTGAGGAATTCAGTTCCCTTATCTGATCTTATCTTCACAACTGATACTCCTTTCTGATTTTGAAGTCTCTTGAGTAATTCTGTAAGTCTTTGCTTGGTTTCACTTTTCTTGGTTATGAAGATTACCCAAGTGTACCTTGAAAAATCATCTACTACCACCAATGTATACTTCTTTCCACTGATATTAATTGGTGTAATAGGTCCAAATAAATCCATGTGTAGTAGTTCCAGATGTATGGTTGTTGAATGCTGAGACTTGGTCTTGAAACTTGCTTTTGTTTGCTTTCCTTGTTGGCAAGCATCACATAAGCTGTCCTTCTTATATGAGATTTCTGGTAGTCCAATGACTAACCGTTTCTTAACAAGTGTGTTGATGTCATCAAAGTTAATATGACTCAGTTTCTTGTGCCATAGCCAACTGATTTCTGATTTGGTATGCACAAGCAAACAAGTTTCAGCAACGGCTGTTGTCCAGTCTACTACATACATATTCTCTTTTCTTCTTCCGGCTAAAACAACTTGATAAGCTGATTCGCTAGCGACAACGCAGAATTCTTTGTCAAAAGGAACTTTGTATCCCATATCACAGAATTGACTGGTGCTGAGTAGATTGTAGTGTAATCCTTCTACATAAGATACATTCTTGATTGTAAGTCCATTCCTGATTAAGGTCCCATAACCTTTGGTGTATCCAGGTTTGTCTTTACTTCCAAAATTAACCTTTGGTCCGTCTTTTGCAATAAAATTACTGAGATATTCTTTACTCTTTGTCATGTGCCTAGAGCAACCACTGTCAAAGTACCATATATCCTGCAATAAAATTAACAATTTTAGGTACCCAACTCAGTTTGGGTCCATGGGGGTCAGTTGTCAGTACAACTCTGGGGATATATCCTTTAGGTATTCTTCGGATATTGTTGCACTTATCTTCATATATGTAAGCCACACTCTCATAGTGTCTATGTTTGGACTGTGTCTTATTTATATGTTCTCTCAGATCTTTTGACTGAAACTTATTTCCATCATGCTTTCTATTAGAACTTGAATAATAACCATCATTCCTTTTGTACTGAGGTCCGGACCGACCTTGGTGCGGGGCTTTTGCCGAGAACTCGAGATTAGCTCTCGAGTTTTGGACCGAAACTTGTGATAAGTTTTCTCGTCCGGAATGTTTGTCATTATCGCTTTTATTAGTAGATGCGAAAAATTCCAATCATCATCGGTGGGGTATAGTCTTCCTTTCCCCCTGAATGTGTGAATCTTTGAATGATTGACATTCTTGGATTTACTTTGATTGAAACTTTTCTGGTTCTTGACTTGATTGGTTTTTGTGGACCTGATAGTTGATTTCCCATTTCGGTTTTCTTGAGATACAGCTGATCTACCATTTTGTTTACCCTTGTTGGTAGATCCAGTTGTTTTCTTGGAAAACTGATTTATACTATGTGATACTGGCTTTACTGGTTCAACAATTTTCTCAGTTTGTGGAAGTTGCTCAGCTACAAACTTAATACCAGTTTTGGTACTAGGTTCAGCAGCTCTACTGGTTTTATTCTTGGAAGATTGATGTGTATCAAATCCTAAACCCGTATTGTCTCCATACGGTTTTCCTGATTTGAATCCAGTAACTGAACTTGATTGAGCAAATGATTCGATTCTTTTCGCCGATGCGATGGTCGATACTGAATCTTTTCTTTATCAATTTTAGTCAGTTTCCATATTTTTAGTTCAGACTTCAATCTTTCAACTTCAAGAATTAGATTCTCTTTTTCAGCTTTAATTGATTCATAACCAGCTTGAATAGTCACTAGCTGATTCATCAATTCGTCAAGAGTTTCTTCTAATTCTAGATTTTTTGGATTGGAGTCAGCAGTCGAAGAACATGCATTTTGCATGGAAATTTGAGCTGAAGAGTATTTAGTATTTGATTCACATACCTCATTTGGGTCTTCCATGTGTGCCATTAAAGCTGTGTCATCTGATAGTCTTTCAGTACCAGCTTTTTAATCTGACTCATCTCCAGCAAGGAGTGCTCTTCTACCAATTCTTCTTGGTGGGGTCTTCTTGGTCAGTTCTGGACACTCAGCTTTATATTGTCCAGGTTTCTTCCAGTTGAAACAGAGATATTCATCATCTTTTCTTTTCTCTGGAGTCCTCTTGATGAACTTCTAAGTGACTGGGTGTCCACTCTTCATTCTTCGAATTCTGTTCATCATTAGAGCCATCTGTTCTTCCATTTCATCCAATTCATAAAGATTGCTTGATGAATTTTCTTGATTGTCATTTGATGCTGCTGCAAGTGCTGTGGTTTTTGGTTCTTCCGGATCTTTGATTATTGCAGCTGTACTGGTAAGATCTTCACTGAATTTATAAGCTTTCAAATCTGAGAAGATTTTGAATGAATCCTCTATGTCAAGTCTTCTAGATTCTTCCATAGCAGTGACCTTCATTTTCCAGCACATTGGTAATGCCTTCAAGATTCTTGTATTGATAACTTTCTTTGAGTATTCAATCTTAAGTAGATCTAATTCATCCATGATAGCACTGAATCTTGTTTCCATTTGGTCAATAGTCTCTCCTGATTTCATCTTGAAATTCTCAAACTTTTGTTTTGCAACAGAAATTTTGTTTTCCTTGATTGAATCTGTTCCGTCACAAACAAGTTGTAGTTTGTCCCACATTGCCTTGGCAGTTGTGCATTCTTTCACCTTTAAGTACATGTTGCTGTCAAGAGTTCTGAGGATAAAATCCATAGCAACATTGTTGAGATTGTTTCGCTTGCGATCATCACTAGTCCATTCGGATTTGGGTTTTGCAACTCGAACTTGCTCTCCACCAACAGTTTGCATGTGAGTGATCTGAATTGGTCCATCAGTGAGTGCATCCATCATTTCATCATGAGTAGCTGCTAGAAAAGCCTGCATTTGACGTTTATATTCATCAAATCTGTCCATGTTGCACATAAGCATCTATCTCGCATATTGATTGTTATCCATTGTGAGTGAGTGAAGACTGATAGTAAATTCAATTGGTGTTAGTAAATGTGCTACTTTATTTCCTTATACCACACCTTCACAGCGCCATGGGTCGAATGCACACAGGCGGGCAGAGTGCTGTATACCCAACAATCTCCCACCCAGCACCTACTACCCACTCAACCGTGGTTTAACACAGAATGCTGTTACTGGGATTCGAACCCATGACCTGCTCTGCTACCAGTTTTTAGGATCAAGTGCTTACCGTTGTACTAAAACCAATTGGTGTTAGTAAAGGTGCTACTTTATTTCCTTATACCACACCTTCACAAATGCCATGGGTCGAATGCACACAGGCGGGCAGAGTGCTGTATACCCAACAGTTTTCTAATTTCTTCCAGATTTGATTGATCAGCATTTCTTGCATGTGACATTTGCACGTTGAATTCATCATCTGATCCTTCTCCAGCCATGTTTGCTACAGTTCTTGCTATTTCTAGCATAGATCTATCAGTAGGAGATTGATAACCTTCTTCTTCTTCTTCTTGTTCATCAGATATAGTTCTAGAGCTAGAACTTCCATTGCTTTCTTCAGAATTACTCGAATCATCATCAGTATTCTGATCAGTTTCATTTTTCTTTTTGTAAAGAAGCGAGAATCCCTTTCGGCAAATTGGGATCTCCCTGTGAATCATTATCATCATCATCCCTTCTGGAACTTCCACCAGCTGTGGCTTTATTCCAGTAACTGTTTCTGATTAACGCATATCCATGATTTAAGAATTCATCGGTATTGATCATTTCTGATAGATTGGTAATGTTGCAGAGATCAAATACCCATTTCTCAGTGACTTCCATTTCTACTAGCTGATTTCTTTGATTTGCGATAGAACTAAATTTCCGGATTTGATATTTGCTCAATCGCTCATAACCACCGTCATCGCTCTCCATGATCGGTGAGGACTTAGATTGAGTGACAATCTTCTCGGATCCTCTTGAGATCTCCCCCGGTCAACTTCCGCAGTATCTCCGCTCTTACATCTTTAGTTTGCATTGGTTCGGTTTTTGGTTTCTCTTTCAAAGATGGCGGGATGACTAATGATTCTTTTTCAATAGCGGAAACTGAGATTATCGGCTCAGTTCTCAAATCTTTGTTATTAACAAGTTCTTCAGCAACTTGTTCTCCAGCAGGCTCAAGTTCCAATTCAGTAACTAGAACTTCTTTCATCGTGGATTCAGTGAGTTCTTCTTCATTGACCAGCTTATCCAAGTGGATGACTTTAGTCGATCTTGATTCTACTTCAGCTCTTTTTTCCTCAGAAGAGAAGCTGAAAATTCTTTGACTGATTCTTCAAATTCTAATCTAGAAGCAGACTTTTGAGGTGTGGATCTAGATTTTGAAAGTAACAACAGCATGTCCATAGTTGCTTTGTCAATTAATCTTTCTTCACTGTCAGATCCTTCATCGTCGTGCTCAACTCTCGGGTCTGTTCCCTCTGAGTGTCAGCTTCCTTCTGTAAGTCAGCTTCAACATCTTGTTCTCTGTTGACAACTTCAGTTTCCTTTGACATTTCAATTTCTTGTGAATATGTAACGGGTTCTTGAATTGGTAAAGCTTCGATGCTGAAACAGATTCGGTGATAGCAACTTCAGTTCTGACTTTTTGTGCTGATCCTTCATCAACTGAAGTAATGACTTTTGTTGGTGAACCTTCTACTGATTTCTCAGTAACAAGATCAGATTTGTCTTTTTCTGAATCTTCTAACTTTTTCCTTCTTTTCCTTTATTCTTCAACTTGTTCCAAGGCTTCATCTCCAGTTAAAACTTTCTTCGACTTCCTGCTTTTCTTCTTTTTAGGTTCACTCACAGAACCTTCAGTTTTTCTTTTTCCAGATCTTTCTTCTTTAACAACAATCTTCCCATCAGCAACTGATGTTTCTTTTCTCTTTGCAATTCCAAAGTGATCGAGAATTCTTTGGACCAATAATGCAGGCGTCTTCTTGTGATAGAATCGTCCTTTCTTGACATCAGTCTTCTTTTTGGGTGTGTCAATCGATTGTGCCACTAATTGATCAAAAATATATCTTTGCCAATTGAAACTTTCTCCAAACCAAATCACATATAATAAATCCAATTTTGCTCCAGAGAGATTGCTAAAATTGCCTGCATTTCCAATTATGCAATTTGCTAACATCTTGGTGAGAAAATTGAATTCCGGTTTGAGTAAACTTGTGCTCCCAGTCTGTGAAACTGTAGAGTCTGCATCAATTGCTATATCTTTCCATAATTTCTCTTTATGTTCTTTAGTCAATTTGATGGCTGACATTCCTCCAGATTTGTCGAACCCAAAAATCTTTGCAATTAGGTCTTCAGTGACTTTGATTTGTTTACCATTGACAGATGTGGTATAAGTGTGTGTGCTCTCTCTTTCTAGAACTGTACTTCCAAATTCATAGAAGTCACCAATGCTCTCCAGACAGACACTCTTCAGATTGATGTTAAACACAGCATCCAAACCTTTGATTTTCTGTATTTTTGTTGCAATTTTCTTGGCTAGAGTTTGATCGGCATACTTGGCAATGAATTGATCAAGTGAGATGATCATTCCAGGTTCAATATGAGTAAAAGTCGTTGTTTTCAGGATTTAATTGAAAATTGAAAAACTTGGGGATTATAGAGAATAAAGAAACGATTCAAAATTCCAAATGACGAATTATAGAGATAAATTCTAGGTTATTTATAAATGGTAGAAAAGGTAGTTGAGAATTGAGTGGGACTCAAAACGTCTTGTCATAAATGTTTGAGATTGCGAAAATGAAGATGAGTGGAAAAGATGGATGGTTGAGATAGGAAAAGGTCATGTCTTTTCCGACATCCGTAGCTAGAGAATAGTAAATAGAGTAGGTGCGGTGTATCTCCACCGTACATGTTCGATCTTTTTTCTTATAGTGTATTCAAAAACTCAGTTGTGAATACAACTCAGTTTTGTGAATCACACTTTCCCAGTTCTCAGTTAGTGATTTTTTTTCTGCAAAACAAAATGAGGGATTTTCGGTACCCATATCTGTTTGGGTCCTAACTGATTAGTTTTAGATGATATAATTTTATTACTGACTTTATACCTCTCTTGATATTTTGATCGAGTAAAGTCGGTTTTCACAAACTTTTGTTGTTTTGTCCTAACGGTTTTTGGTTTGTTCGGTTGTGAAACCGATGTGATGGTTCACTCAGGTCTTCATCGATGGGAAACGATCTCCATTTCCCTCTCGAGTGTATTAATCCATGAATGATCTTCATTCTTAGATGGATATGACTTGAAGATTTTTCTTACTGATCTCTGATCAGTTTTGCCTTTTTCACCTTTCTGAGCATTCCTGTAAAATATGTTGGTTGGTGCTTTTTACCAACTGATTTTTCACTTCTGTCAGTTTGTGTATTTGGCTGTGCTGAGTTTTTGTCAGTTCTAATAACTTTATCAGTTTTCTGAGTTCCTAATTGTTGTGCAGTCACAAATTTCATTGCAACTGAACTTGGTCTGAACTTAGAATTAACAAACCCTAAACCAAATCTGTCTCCATAGTAATTGGATCAACTGATGATTCTGTGATGTTCAATACTTTTGTCAGTTCATCAGTTTGTCGGATTACCTTGGTTCCATTATTAGTCTTGATTAGATTGATCTCAGCATTCAATCTCGAAACTTCAGCTTTCAATAAATTTTTCTCCTTTTTGACATTCTCATAATTCTTCTGAATTACCTCCAATTCCTTTATGAGTATGCCCAAGGTTTCATTGAAATCTTCATTTCTCTGATTGTTTTTAGCAATATGAGTGCTAGATGTAGATGCAATTACCTCCTGGTGTTTGATAGTTAAATCCACATCTGAGGAATCTTCATCACTTAGAACTTGTTTCCTTTTATCATTGATATTTGCTTGTGCTGCTCCTAGAAGTATGATTTCCTCATCACTTTCTCCTCCATATCTCATAGGTAGAATCTTAACAATATCTTTGGATTTTGCGATGGATGGATCTTCAATGAAGGTTTCAGTCAGTTTTTCTTCTATGCAATCAGCTACTCGTTGCAACTCCTTTTCTGCTTCTTTTGAGAGATCACTTAGGGATGGAAATCCTCTGGATTCATCATCATACGTGTTGAAGTCAACATCCACGTTACTAAAATGAGGTTCTGGATTTGTATGTGAGCTTGTAGTGCTGAGTCTTTCAAATACTTGATCCTGAATGTCAGAAACAACATTTTGCAAATAGTCAGTTGTTCTCGGTCAAATTATACGGTTTTTAACGATATATTTTATATCAATTTCCCCCCATATTCTTATGTTTTTCATAGAAATCGAGCTTTATATTCAAATATTGAGTAAACGATATTTTTAATGAGTTAATTTCAAAATGTAATGAATTTTGTGCTTAATTGATGATTTATTGTTAATTTGGAATTGTGTTACATTTTGGTGTTATTCATTGATTAATTAGGAGCCTACAAGTGTTTAAAGATTGGAGTGACAAGTGGCAAGGGATAAGATCAAGGAGAGCAAGTCATGAATCATCTAGAATATCCAAGAGATAAGGTTTGTTACAAAAGGATAAGCATGGGTTGTTAGAGATAATGACAATGATCAATTTCGTCCAGCTCAGCACAGGTGAAACTGGCGTTTGAAGTTTCAACTGGCGTTCAAAGCTTGAAAATGGCGTTCAGAATTTCAAACCAGCATTCAGGGAGCAGAAATCAGGGCTGAGAGTTCAGGAACTTTTCAAACTGGAGTTCAAATATTTGAACTGGCGTTCTAAATTCTGAACTGGAGTTCAAAAAAAGAAACTGGCGTCCATAACTGATTTCCTATATATATCAGTTGTCCCCAATTCAGAGAATCATCAATTATTCATTCAGAAATTCAGAAATTCATAATTTCTCTCAAAACACAGAGCAGCCTCTCCTTCTTGGCTTCCAAGGCCGATCACCCAAGCCTTGTGCTTGGGTGATCCGGGTTAGATTAGGTTTTATTTCTTTGGTTTTCCTTTCTTGTTCGACCACCATGATGATCTCTCGAAGCTTTGAACTTGGAGCAGTCATGTAATACTTTTCAGCAGCTTCTATTTCTTGTCCATGGATGATCTTGTGAGTTTAATTTTAAAGTTGTTTTCTTTCCTTTGATTATGTGTTATGCAATCGATAACGAAAGTTGTATTGCTTTTGATGTTTACCGTATGATGAAAATCGGTGTAAACCTTAGATCACCATAGGAAAGATGAGATTTTTAACCTTGACATAACGAAAGTTGATAGGTTGAATCTCTAGGTTGTTAGATTGAGAGATCTTGCACCTCGTTTTATGTTGTGTTAATCTTTAAAATCGAGAGATAGAAGATTACTTAAGAGAGGTGAACCACAACTTGAATTAAATCATCATAAGACAATCTAGGGAAGAAATTAAGGGTTGCAGGACGGTAGATCATCGTTTGTTCTATGTTTTATTGCTTTAGTCGTTATCATGGGTTCGTTAGTTTTACTGTTCTTTCGTAGTTGTAGTTTTATTCATTTTGGTTCGCGATTATTGTTTCCTGGATTTGGATTAATAATCCTCTGTCCAGTTTCACTTTTCCGCTTTAGTTTAGGTTTAGTAATAACTAGTAGTAACAATTGGAAAGATTAATGAAATTAGATTCAACATCCCAATTCCCTGTGGATCGACCCCTTACTTATCTCGCTATACTATCAACTACCCGGTGTTTGGCCGGTTAGGAGTTAGTTTTGCATTTAAGTTAGGGTTTATAAATTTTCTTTTGTTTTAAATGATGCAAAATCCTCTCAACAAAAGTGGCGCCGTTGCCGGGGAATTGGTGTTTTGTTGAATCTACTTGAGTTAATTTCTCGATTTTGTTACGTTTTCTTTCTTTCAATCAAAGTAGCGTTAATTGAATTGAGAGTTTTTATTTTTGCCGTGTTTCGATGACCGTTTGGTTAAGAATGTGCAAAAAGTTTTTTTACTCAATTTATGAAACGTGAATTATATGTTTAGGGTTTTTTTTTTTTTCTTTTCTTGTTCCTACATTGATTTGGGGGCATCTAGGGTTGATTTATCTGACTCCAAGTTTTTAACAATAAAATTTTTGGAAAAAGGGACCGTTTTAGCATTTGGTAGTATTTTGGCCATAACTTTCGGCTCGAGTGTCGGATTGGCGCGTAGGACCCCAATTCGGAAAGCTCGTTTCGACGCCGACGAGTCTGCAAACTACCCAAGGTCGTTTGCCTCCGTTTTCGAGGTCAAAATCCACTGTTTTCCCTTCCATTTTAGGGTCAGAAGATTTCAACACATGTTTTCCCCCTTTTTAGTGTTTTCTAGTTTTCTAATCTAACCCCCTGTGCTTTATTCATCTGTGGCTGCTGTATGTGTGATTTGTATATGTGATTTGTATGATCTGATCTGTTTTGAGTTGATAATCTTTGGAGCTATTTGGGGGTGTGCTGTATTTTTCCTACTGTTTCTGTGCAAATTCGATGCTTGGACGAGCGTTCAAGGTAAGTGAACGCCCGTCCAGTTCATAATCTGCAGGGGAACGAGCGTCTGGTTTGTTGAACGCCTGTCCAGTGCTGAAATTCCATCTGAACGCCCGTTTGGAACTTTGAACGCACGTCCAGGTTCTAGACTTCTCTTGACTTGATTTTTAACGCTCTATTTGACTTGGATGTTTTTAATATGAGCTTCTGTGGCTGTTTATTTTTACGTAGATGTTCTGAACTTGTATGTTTACACCTTTCCATCTACGGATCCATGTTAAATAATTGATTTACTTTAATATACTTGATTCATCTATGCAAGTTATAGTGACTGTCGGTTCTCGTAAGCTATAACTGGTCTTATTGTTAGTTAGTAGCTAATGTCGGTTTCCGTATGCTACACACCGCTGTGATGAATCTTGTGAGCTTTGAGACTTATGTGCTTTCTTGTTGTTTTTGTAACTCATATGGGTAGCTACTGTCGGTTTTCCGTATGTACGTCCTTTTCCATATGAGTTATATCTGTTTAGTATAGTTAACTGTTGGTTTCCATAATGCTATCACCTTTGATGAGTCTTAAGGCGCGTCTACACTACATTGTAATGAACAGAACTGTCGTTTATCGTAACCTGTCATTATTTGGTAGACGTTTATTTTATACATGTCATGTTGCAAATGAGTGGGCTAGTTTTCTTTCTTTTATTTTCTTTTATTTTTGCATATCACTTAGATGCATATCATTTAGTTGCATGTCATCTAGTTGCATTGTTTTTCTATTCTCTTTTATTTTTCTTGAGTGTAGTTAACTGTCGGTTTCCGTAATACTACCTCGTTTTTTATTTTCTGATTCTGCACGGGCCGTAGACACTGTAGAGTTGTCGTCCCAACTTGCTCAGCCTGAGCCTGTCAGAATTTCTTTTTATTTATTTTATTTTTAGAATTGCATATCATGTAGATTGCATTATAGTATAATTTCATCTAGTTCACCTAGCCCTACTATTTTGTAATGTTCCATGTATCATTATTCCTGTATGCACATGTTGGGCCTTATTTGTATTATAAGCTTCTGTGGCTTATTTGACGCTTAGATGTCCTGTGCGTTAACTGTGCGGTGATTTTTCCATCTGAGCAATTATACCATGTGCTTGTATTATTATTGTTGCTTGTGATTTTCCCCGTGTCCCCCGAGATATTGCCATGTTTTTCAAGTGGTGCAGGTACATTTATCGCTGGTTTGTCAAGCTATCTTTGGAAGTGAATCTGGAGAGGAGTACCTAGGACATCTCGTGCCTCGGAAACGCGGGTCGATTATCTACCCTTCTTCAGCCAATCTTCGGATCATCACGAAATCAGCTAAGTTCTTTAACCGTTCTGTTTACTTCTGTACAACTTGAGGACAAGTTGCAATCTAAGTGTGGGGGAGGGAATAGATGGAATATGTGTACCTACTATTTGCCATATTTTTATATTTCTATGAACAAGTGCTAAATTTTCAAATTTTTGTTTTGTCCCAAGTGAACAAATGCATATCTTTATTTGAGTTTGTATATCATTGGTGCATTATTTTGCATATTTAGTAACTTTAGATGTTTCACCCAACACTATTTCACGTGCCATAGTAGATGATGAGCTATATTTTTAAAGCTATGCCCATTTGATTAGGGATTTTTGATGATTATTGCATGATTCTTTGCTTTCATACGAATTTTGAAAATTTTAATAGTTTGTATTTAGAATTAAAGTATGTCATACTGTGAATATCTTGAAGTTTGAATGTGATAAGTAACACGTAACTATAGTCATCTGAAAAGTTAAGTTGAATTAATGGATTATTATGAGTATGTCGAAAGCTGGTTTATGATTTGGGTGAGATAGGGTATACCACGTATGTCCTATACCACTATGATGACCAAAAGCTCACGACAGTTAGGAAAAGCTGCCTTATGATTGGAGTAGGTAGGGGATTATCTCGAAATGTCCTATTCTACTATGAGGGCATTAGCTCATTCTGATGTGCGCTTTAAAGAAAGAAAAATCAATTAAATCAACTTTGATGAGAAGTGTTATGAATTGAATAAAGATAAGACTTAGTTATCGTCTATCTTATCCCCAGTATAAACTGAAAGATATGTTGTAGGGATTATCCTCTAAGTATGTCGGAAATATTTTAAATACCTCCTATTATTGTTTTTCGAATATGTATGTTTTGTGAGGTGCATGTTATAATCGTTTTTATATTTCTAATTTAAATGGGATGTTAGCTAGTTTTGCTTGAATCAATTTCAAGTGTGGTTTTAGTGGAAATTTATTATGGCTATGCACACACACACTTGGGTGAACCTCTGAACTATTGAATATGTTTTATATTTGCATAAATGTTTATATGTCTCAAATCTTGGTTATGTTTTGTTTTGTTCGGGACGAACAAAAGTCTAAGTGTGGGGGAGTTGTTCTCGGTCAAATTATACGGTTTTTAACGATATATTTTATATCAATTTCCCCCCATATTCTTATGTTTTTCATAGAAATCGAGCTTTATATTCAAATATTGAGTAAACGATATTTTTAATGAGTTAATTTCAAAATGTAATGAATTTTGTGCTTAATTGATGATTTATTGTTAATTTGGAATTGTGTTACATTTTGGTGTTATTCATTGATTAATTAGGAGCCTACAAGTGTTTAAAGATTGGAGTGACAAGTGGCAAGGGATAAGATCAAGGAGAGCAAGTCATGAATCATCTAGAATATCCAAGAGATAAGGTTTGTTACAAAAGGATAAGCATGGGTTGTTAGAGATAATGACAATGATCAATTTCGTCCAGCTCAGCACAGGTGAAACTGGCGTTTGAAGTTTCAAACTGGCGTTCAAAGCTTGAAAATGGCGTTCAGAATTTCAAACCGGCATTCAGGGAGCAGAAATCAGGACTGAGAGTTCAGGAACTTTTCAAACTCGGAGTTCAAATATTTGAACTGGCGATCTAAATTCGAATCGGAGTTCAAAAAAGAAACCGGCGTCCGTAATCGATTTCCTATATATATCACCTGTCCCTAATTCGAGAATCATCAATTATTCATTCGAAATTCGAAATTCATAATTTCTCTCAAAACACAGAGCAGCCTCTCCTTCTTGGCTTCCAAGGCCGATCACCCAAGCCTTGTGCTTGGGTGATCCGGGTTAGATTAGGTTTTATTTCTTTGGTTTTCCTTTCTTGTTCGACCACCATGATGATCTCTCGAAGCTTTGAACTTGGAGCAGTCATGTAATACTTTTCAGCAGCTTCTATTTCTTGTCCATGGATGATCTTGTGAGTTTAATTTTAAAGTTGTTTTCTTTCCTTTGATTATGTGTTATGCAATCGATAACTAAAGTTGTATTGCTTTTGATGTTTACCGTATGATGAAAATCGGTGTAAACCTTAGATCACCATAGGAAAGATGAGATTTTTAACCTTGACATAACGAAAGTTGATAGGTTGAATCTCTAGGTTGTTAGATTGAGAGATCTTGCACCTCGTTTTATGTTGTGTTAATCTTTAAAATCGAGAGATAGAAGATTACTTAAGAGAGGTGAACCACAACTTGAATTAAATCATCATAGGACAATCTAGGGAAGAAATTAAGGGTTGCAGGACGGTAGATCATCGTTTGTTCTATGTTTTATTGCTTTAGTCGTTATCATGGGTTCGTTAGTTTTACTGTTCTTTCGTAGTTGTAGTTTTATTCATTTTGGTTCGCGATTATTGTTTCCTGGCTTTGGATTAATAATCCTCTGTCCAGTTTCACTTTTCCGCTTTAGTTTAGGTTTAGTAATAACTAGTAGTAACAATTGGAAAGATTAATGAAATTAGATTCAACATCCCAATTCCCTGTGGATCGACCCCTTACTTATCTCGCTATACTATCAACTTCCCGGTGTTTGGCCGGTTAGGAGTTAGTTTTGCATCTAAGTTAAGGTTTATAAATTTTCTTTTGTTTTAAATGATGCAAAATCCTCTCAACATCAGTCAGGGGGTTATTCAGCCAACTACTAATTCTAGATGTATCCATTAAGTTTCAATAAAATGCTTTTACAACTGATACAGTAAGGGGTTTTCATCAACTGGTTTATAAGATATCTTTGGATCACTTCCCAAAGGAAGAACTGCTCCGATACCAATTGTTGGTCCCTTGGAAAGGCTAACACAAGTTTAGAGGGGGGGCGAATAAACTTGTCACCAAAAACTGAAAGTACCCAAGGAACTGAGTTTCTTCTAAACTCAAACTGAACTATCAAACTAATGTACAATGTGACTCAGCTCAGTTTTGTTCCTACCCTTTAAACTCCGTATTGGAGTTGAGCTAACACGACCGAGTGTAAGTCAATGCCGACTTATCCTTAGTCTAGTTAATCGGCAATGGATTAAATTAAGCCTTTAAAAGATATGAATTATCAGTTACTGTGTTGAGTCAGTTTCTTATATATGAGCTAGATGATTATTACTGTAATGCAGTAAGTAAATGCGTAAACTAAATAAACAATAGTTATAGAGGTTCCAGGTGGTGTAATCCTGTCAGTCCTCTCTTCCCCTGTGATGCGGAGGAAAATTTCACTAGAACTTCTTTGAGATAGCCCGGTTACAAATTGTTCTAAACTGATAGTCATTGACTAATCCCTAGCTTCACTATCTAAACACTTGTAGAACAGGTAGAATGGCTGCTCTTCAATTGTTTGAAACACCGGTCCTTGAAGGGTTGAATTGCCTCTTCACCACTCATCACAATCACGGTCTTCTGTTCGCACTCAACTCGTCCTTCACACCTTCTTGTTGTTTAACGATCTAGAACCTTTGATAGAATCAAAGTTGAGACTTGTATCAATGACTATGATTCAATTGTGATATGAGCTTTTCTTCTAGATAAAGACGGTTTATGAACAGCTCTGATTTCTTCAAGTGATAGATCTTGATATGCTTGAATGCTAATGAACACTTGAAGAAATTTCTTGATCTTGCAATTAAGTATTTAGCAGGAATTCTTTTAAATTACTTTCCCCCTTAGATATTAATCTTTCTTGACCAAAAAGATTTTTGGAATTCCTCCCCCTTTTTTTGTTTCTAAAGAAACAGCCTATTTATAGGGATTTATCTAACGGTCAGAATAATTGAATTCGAATCCTTGTAGCCGTTAGTGGTCATGCTTTCTTGCTTGTACGTTACTGTCAGAACGGATAGATTATCCTCCAATCATGATCCTTGTACTGTAATGGTTGGATTCTTCTTCAGTTTTACTTAAGCATCAGTTCCAAAATTGATTTACTGAGAACATTGTCAGTTCTCAGTTCCTAAGAGCTTTAACTGAGTCTTTACTCTTCTTCAACAACTCAGTACTCTTCCTTTCATCTGATTATTATTGATCTAACCAAAGTACACCATTTTAAACGAAATTAGCAAATACATCATTATCCTTATGTGTCTTACCTCAAGATCTATGTAGTCAGTTCAGGTTATCACAATCTTGCCTGAAGCCTAACTTATATAGTCTCGATTTAGTCTTCATAAGCTGAGTTTGAACCCTCAGTTCTTCTGTCTTCTAGATGAGTCAACCGAGTTTGTGTCCCTCAGCGAACTTATCTTTTTCAGTTTCATATTGGTGTGCTCGGTTTTCCAGTTTAACTAATTTCCAGCTTCTCGTTTTCTCAGTTTCTCGTTATCTCAGTTCTCAACCTAGAAATATTACAGTGCTTGTCTGATTTAACTTATACAAATATCCGACTCTATTAAATCCTATACATTGATATCTAGACATTTTTTTGTTTTGCACTATAACAGCTAGTTATGACACTTCATCAATGGGGTCTAAAACAATGACTGAATAAGTGATGAATCATCATCAAAACATAAATTTTATTTCCAATAGAAAGTTCCAGCTAATTAATTATTTCCCCCTCAATTCCTACGATTGATCATCGATTCAATGATGTCTCATTAAATTATTAATAAATCGGTTATAGTTGACCACAACCGTAAATCAACCAATCTCGTCTAAATTCGTTACTTAGGACAACCGCCACTAATTACACCCTAATTATGGCACACCCCGCAATGACCGCCCGGAGTTTGGTGACATAACAGCCTTAAGGATTAGAGAGACTCAATTACTAGGTATTAATCTAACCGGCTTAATTTTAACCATAGTATTATTTATTTTCACAACAGGTAATCCTACGGGCTGCGAACCAGTAGACAATGTGTTGTTTACCACTAAAAATCCAATCTTTTATGACAACCGCCTAAGATGGATTTTTGTACTAGATCAAAATATTTGCTTGATTATCGCGCTCCAACAACTAAACGCATAATTCTAATCCTATATCCGTGAAATCAGAAAATAGATAAATACTAACAATCAAACGAGGAGAAAAATATTTAGATCTCACAATCACATAAAATCGACGGTTCAATAATCAATTAACCGGAAAGGAAAAATTAACGACTCATATAATAAAAATAATTTGAAGTAAAATAAGAAAATTATTAAACGAAAAGAAGAAGAATCGCCGGCTCCTGTGAGATGATGCGCAGCTTTTCTTTTTTATTTATGTTCTGTCCCTTTCTTTTTTCATTGTAAGACCTGCTGAATTGGTAACTGGGCCAAGCCCACTTATTATTTCTTAAAAATCCTATATGATAATAATAATAATAATAATCGAGGGTCTTTAATAGTAAAAACCCAAAAATCCATGATTGGCTTTGATCGATTTTGTCTTCTTTTCATTAATTGGGATCCCGGTACAAACGAAAACTGAAATTGACAATTCTTGAAATCTCTATTTTTCCAGTCTTCCACAAAACTTCCCAAAATCACTGTATAAGTTCCAAAATCTTTCAGCATCTGTCTCGAGTTTCCAAAACCTGAAAATTATCCAAAACATATCTGTAACAAAGCATCTCCCAACAAAATATATATAAAATAAGCACAGAAAATCCCATAAAATACGCTCTCATCACGGTCGGAAAGAAACTCACCGGAAATCGTAGCAAATCGGTGATAACAGCAGCAAATCGTGCTAAACGAAGCAAATCATTTACCTTGCCGGAAAAAGCAGCAAATCGCGGTCGGAATGGTCAATTTTACCGGAAATCGCAGCAATGGTTGCCAATGGAGAACCCTAGTCGTCTTTCCCGTTCCCGTAGTCTTGCTATTTAAATTTTTGGGAAAGAAAAATAGGATTTGCTTGTAAGGATAAACAAATGCCTTTTCTGATGATTCCGGTGGCCTCAAATCCTCCCCCTTCTTTCTTCTTTTGAACATTTCTCTGCCCCAAGCATCCTTGACACCGGCGGTAATCCGAGTTTCTTCTAATAATTGTTGGATCGATAGCACAAGAAACTTAAGTTTGATTAAAAACAGATTTGTCGGAAGATCAACTTGATTAAATGTAACAACTTAAGGTTATTGTTGAAATGTTTTAGATTGGTCAGGCCTTACCTCTGAGTAAGAGTCAGACTCTGCAGACACGATCCGGACCGAACTCCGGATTAGTCGGGCCAATAAGATTCCGGATACCGGAGGGCTTTTA
Source organism: Gentiana straminea (assembly GCA_036785695.1). Classification (NCBI taxonomy): domain Eukaryota; kingdom Viridiplantae; phylum Streptophyta; class Magnoliopsida; order Gentianales; family Gentianaceae; genus Gentiana; species Gentiana straminea. The sequence goes on along the minus strand of JAVUPR010000407.1, from coordinate 2,608,791 downwards.
AGCAACAAAAAAAAAAAATTTGTTTTAGATTGACGTGTTTTAGGTCAAACAAGATATCAAGATAGACAATCAGATTTTTATCTTTGTAAACTATATGCAAGATCCTAAGTGATCAAAATACAATTAAGTTAGATATGATGACAAAACAACACAGTGAACTGACACAAAGTTCACAGCAAAGCCACAAACACACGAATCAAATTCAATTAAAAAAAAAATACACAAAGCTTATATAATCACAATTGATTCCGACTTACTCTATAATCACTCAAACTTAGTGTCAGTCCAGAGCATACACTAGACTACACAGGTTTAAGTCAAACCACTATCCTCTCGGATTTGATGTGATATCCCACATTGAAAGTATAAGTGTGAGACATAAATGTCTTCATCGATTCGGGTTTGTCATTTTAGACCAAACGAGGACGGCGGTCTAAGCAGCTGACCGGACCATTTATGACTCATTTAACGTTGCGAGGCCCGGCAGCCTGCAGTAGCCTTTGATTTAAGATAGAGATAAACTTATTCAAACCGATCCGAAAGGATAATGACATCTCAGCTCGGATCAGACATTTCAGCTGATATTTACAATACAAGCTTGGACTCGAATGAAGTTGAATTATGTAAACACCATAAATCTAAAATTTAATGCAGAGACAACCTAATAACGACTAAGCAATCGAAAAACATATGATGTTAAGCTATTAATCAGCAACACATCAATCATATAAAAACCAATTAATGAATCATAATCTAAAGATATATTGGGTATGGCAAATATTTAAACTAATTTAGATCCATTCAAATTCACAGATGATCATGAATTACCAAGGAGAATTCGCCTCTTCTTGGAACATTACCTCGTAGCTCTTTGCCTTCGGTTTCAGTACGTCGATCTCAACACCATACGTCTTAGATGCTTCTTTTAGTTCCGCGAGCTTTTTTTTCAAGATCTTCAATCTCATGTTCTATTTGAGCCCTTTTTTATTCAACCTCCCAATACTTCTTTGCTTCAATGCCTTCTTCAGAATCAAAGGCAAGACTTAAGAGCCAACGTAGACGATCACGTAAAAATACAACATTCATACCTAACAGCTCAAAAGATCTAAGAGATTTCCCCCATTTCTCAAATTCCTCCTTTGAGGTGGTGAATTTGCAACTTCTTATGGAATCTGCAATGTTAACAGCTTCAATTATCATACTAGCAGCTAACTTAGAGTGTACGCCTGGTACCAATCGTTCGTGAAGGAACGACTTCTTGCTGCAACATAGATCATAATACTTTCGCCGTACATGTTCAGAAAGCAGAGGATCTATGGATACACCGTTTACATGGATGTGGAAGTTTTCAAAGGTTTTCAGAGCATCCTCTGAAGTTATTTTCTCGTACCCGACGGAAGGTGGATAAGGTGAACAAGACCGCCGACAAACCGAAGTCGTCTCGCGTTGTGAAAATTACAAGGTGCTTGAATGCTCCAATCTTGATGACTAACTAAATCAGTCAATTCAAGAAAGTCTTCGTAGCTATCGTAGGAGATGAGTATTCTCTTACGATTATCCTCTAAAATAGCCAGGGGTGTTAACTAACACCCGGGATATGACTTATTAATAGTTATCCTCATCCATGAATCATTTAAGACGTTATCCTTCATCACCCACTAATCATATATATCACCACCAGATTCATCTTCGCTTAAAACCAGGGAACCATTCAACACAGTCAACTTCAAACGATAAATTCCCTCTGGAACCTCAGGCAATGGCAAAATCTTGGGTTTATATGTTCTAAGATCAAGTGCTAGAATGAAATTTGGTATCCATTGATCGTCCCAAATTATCCACCGCAAAGCACAATTAACTAAGACTCCATCAAACATATAATCGAACTTTGAACTCATCGTAATCGTTAGAATTTATGGCCTTATTTATAATCTCTTAGTTAAGTCCTTAATTAGAGTTATTTATAAGATAATTAATCCTAAGTTTAATGTTTAATATTGTTGTAAAGAGGGCCTTTTTTCTCCCTCTCTTTCCTACTTTTTCTCCAAGTGTCCCACCGTCCAACTAGCCGTTGGAATGCGTGCTTTCTCGGACACTTTATAGCCGTTGCAAGGCTTCTCCTATTTCTATAAAGGGGAAGTCTCTTTGTATTATTAACTAATGAGCTTTCTATTCTAATAAACAAGAATACTTTCCTCATTGCTTTAAATCTTACATGGTATCGGAGCTTTAGGCTCTTTTCTGTTTTTTTTCAAAAAAAATTCATCTCTCTAAATGACTGAATCCTCTGCCACTAGTATGGCCTCTGATCCTATCACTTCTGAAAACTCCATACCTTCTGGAGAGCTTCAAAACATTCAAATTTGCATATAAGCCGAATGGAAAAAATTATCTTAAGTGGTCTCAATTTGTCGAACCTTCTTGAAAGGTAAAGGCAACCGAGCCATCCGCTAGTGGACCGGTCCCGCTTGTGGATGATCCCAAATTTGCTAACTGGGACGAGAAGGACTCTATGGTGATGTCTTGGCTCTGGAGCTCAATGGTTCCAGAAATCAGTGATACTTGTATGTTCTTGGAATCTGCTAAGGCAATCTGGGATCATGTCAGGCAAACTCACTCTAAGATGAATGATGCTGCTCAAATCTATGAGATAAGGGCAAGGATTCAAAACACAAAACAAGGTAACAAATCTATCACTGAATATTCTGGACTTCTCCAAAGCATGTGGCAAGAGCTTGATCACTATCAATGCATCAAAATGAAAGATAGTGAAGATGCTGCCATTTTGAGAAGGATGATGGAAAAAGAGAGGATTTTTGCCTTTCTTACTGGTTTGAACCAGGACTTTGACCCTGTCAGAGTTCAAATTCTGGGAAAAGATGATCTCCCCACTTTGAATGAAACAATGTCTATTGTTAGGGCTGAGGAAGGCAGAAGAGGTGTCATGCTTGACACTATCCCTGTTGAAGGCTCAGCCCTAGCCACTGGTTTTAATAAGTCTGGGTATCCAAAGGCCAATGAGTCTAAGGGGTATCAATAAAAGAAACCACCTACTTATAAGAACAATGCTAAAACTGACAAAGATGAACTCTTTTGCACTCACTGCAAGAAGATTAGGCATACCAAAGAGTTCTGTTGGAAACTGAATGGTAGGCCTGGCAAGGGCAAAAATGAGACTCTGGCTCATGCGCCAAACTAACAAAAACGATGAGCAACAGGGCCAATCACACTCCCTTGAATCAAAATCCAATCTTAGAGATCGTCTAAAATTGAGAAGTTAAGGAAGTTTTTGGATACCTTGGAGAACCCCTCTACTTCTATGGTGTTTTCGTGTATGGCTTCACTTAATCTTCTTAATCGAAAGTTACCAAAGATTGGGTAGTTGATTCTGGGCCACCGACCATATGTCATATAACATGGACCTTTTCCCTTCTTATGTCCCCTCGCCTAACCTATAAGAGCATTACGATTGCTAATGGCTCTTCTATTAAGGTTGCGGGCATTGGGAATATTATTATAAATGACAGTTTGACTCTTAAAGAGGTCTTACATGTTCCCGATCTTTCGCTAATCTGGTCTCTATCGAAAAATTGACTAGGGATTGTAATCGTTATGTTATTTTCTCTACTAATTTCGTGTTATCCAGGACCTAACCACAATGAAGAAGATTGGTCTTGCTAGAGCTAAAGAAGGACTCTATTTTTTGAAGCTTAAAGAGATTGACAAGAAAGATTCAAATTGTCAAAATTCTTCTTTTTTAACTAAGAATGAAAGTAGTGAAAAATTTATTTTGTATCATAGGAGGTTGGGACACCCCTCATTTCAAATTTTGAAACATTTGTTTCCTGTGTTATGTAAGGATTCAGATGTGAAAATTTTTAAATGCAATGAATGTGAATTTGCTAAACACAAGAGAGTTTCTTATCCTGATCATTCTAACAAATCTGTGATTCCTTTTAATCTTATTCATAGTGATATATGGGGTCCATCTACTATCTCTAATGTGAATGGTGCTCATTGGTTTGTATCTTTTATAGATGACTGTACTAGGACTACTTGGATTTATCTCATGAAGCATAAATCTGATCTTGGTCATATTTTTCCTTTATTCTACAACATGATTCTAACCCAGTTCGAGGTTAAAATAGAAAGGTTTAGAACAGATAATGCAAGGGATTACTTCAATAAAGTCCTTAATCCTTTCCTGGATGAAAAGGGGATTATTCATGAATCCTCTTGTACCTATACACCCCAACAAAATGGGGTGGCAGAAAGGAAAAACAGACACCTACTTGATACTGCTAGGGCTCTCCTTTTCCAGATGAACCTACCTAAAAGCTATTGAGGAGAGGCAGTTCTTACTGCTGCCCATCTCATCAATAGGCTTCCTACCAGGGTTCGGAAAGAGGAGTCCTATGGAAACGTTAACAAAGTTCTTTCCTTCCTTCTTAACATCCGAAGGATTACCTCCTAAAGTGTTTGGTTGTGAGGCTTTTGCTCACATTTATCAACCTAACGAGGGTAAACTAGACCCAAGGGCAATCAGATGTGTGTTTATTGGGTATTCCAATACCCAAAAGGGCTACAAATGCTATCACCCTCCAACAAGGAAAGTTATCATCTCAAAAGATGTAACTTTCTATGAATCTAATCCTTATTTTCTGGGCAAATCAGTCAGTGGGAGCTTCCATCATCTGATGTTGAAAGAGACATGTTTCTCTTAGATTTACCTGTTGAAAATACATGTGAAGGAAAAGATTCACAGATCAATTTTCCCACTAATGAGGTTAGTGAGGACCTGTCAGATGTTGGCAAGTCTAAGGGACCATCTCCCATTATTTACACCAGAAAAAACTGGAGAAAACTTGGAGATGTTGTTCCTACTATGGAGAATACTGACACTGGAAATGTGGATTCCCAGAATCTCATATCTGATCAAGAACATTCTACTAGTCCTCCCGGTGAAAATCAGGGAATTGACTCCCCTGAATCACAGGAATTACCAATTGCAAAAAGGAAGAGTGTGAGAGCTTGCACTCTGCAACCTCTTTATCCTATGAAAAACTTTCTCTCATACAATAGAGTTTCTCAAAAACAAAGGAAATTTATGAAGAAGCTCCTAGATGACTCTGTACCAAAAGGGTTATCTGAGGCCCTATTGGATACAAGATGGGTAAATGCAATGAAAGATGAAATGGAGGCCCTAGAAAGGAACAAGACATGGGATCTTGTCAACCTTCCTAAAGGGGCTAAAACAGTGGGGTGTAGATGGGTTTTTACCATCAAGTACATGTCTGATGGAACTGTGGAAAGGTATAAGGCAAGACTTGTAGCCAAAGGTTATACCCAAACCTATGGGATTGACTTCTTTGACACATTTGCCCATGTGGCTAAAATGAATACTGTCAAGATTCTCCTGTCCCTGGCAGCAATTCTTGACTGGAATCTTTACCAATATGATGTTAAGAATGCTTTTCTTCAAGGGGATCTGGAAGAGATCATCTTTATGGATGCTCCTCCAGGATTCCAAGCTGAGAAAGGAAAGGTCTGCAGACTGAAAAAGGCCTTATATGGCCTAAAACAGTCACCTAGGGCCTGGTTTGGGAGGTTCACCAATGCCATGACATCTCTTGGCTATAAACAAAGCCAAGGGGACCACACTCTGTTCATCAAACTTAACAATTCTGGAAAAAGATCTATACTACTTGTTTATGTTGATGATATTATCATCACTGGGATGATGTTGAAGGAAATCTGAACTTGAAAGACTTCTTATGCAAAGAATTTGACATAAAGAAGCTTGGCAAGCTAAAGTATTTCCTTGGTATTGAGGTTATGTACTCAAAACAGGGAATCTTTATCTCCCAACAGAAATACATCTTGGATCTATTAAAGGATTGTGGGAAAACAGGGTGCAAAACTATGGATACTCCCATTGAACTTAATCATGGCATTAGTCTTGCCCCAGATGATGAAACTGTGGACAAACAAACTTATCAAAGATTGGTAGGGAGGTTGATCTATCTGTCCCATACAAGACCAGATATTGCCTTTGCTGTCAATATAGTGAGCAGATATATGCATGATCCAAGAAGGTGTCATCAAAGGGCTGCAGAGAGGATAGTCTACTACCTAAAGAGTTGTCCAGGCAAAGGGATTCTCTTTAAAAAAGGGAACCACTTGACTCTTGAAAAAAGCTTACACTGACTCTGACTATGCAGGCTGCATTGATGACAGAAGATCAACTTCTGGCCACTGTGTGTTCCTCTTTGGGAATCCTATAGCATGGAGAAGCAAGAAACAGGGTGTTGTATCAAGATCTAGTGCTGAGGCAGAGTTTAGAGCTTTGGCTATCGGTGTCTGTGAACTACTGTGGCTTAAGATTGTCCTAGATGATCTCAAGATAGAAAGGATCTCTCCTATGATCCTACATTGTGACAATCAATCTGCCATTGATATCTCTCACAATCCAGTTCAACATGATAGAACAAAGCATGTGGAAGTTGACAGATACTTCATCAAAGAAAAACTAGACTCAAACCTAATCAAGATCTCCTTCATCAATTCTCAAGAACAGGTTGCTGATTGTTTAACCAAGGGATTACCTAAAAAGGCCTTTAATTATCTCCTCAGCAAGTTGGGAATGATAGATATCCACTCACCAACTTGAGGGGGAGTGTTAGAATTTATGGCCTTATTTATAATCTCTTAGTTAAGTCCTTAATTAGAGTTATTTATATGATAATTAATCCTAAGTTTAATGTTTAATATTGTTGTAAAGAGGGCCTTTTTTTCTCCCTCTCTTTCCTGCTTTTTCTCCAAGTGTCCCACTGTCCAACTAGCCGTTGGAACAAGTGCTTTCGGACACTTTATAGCCGTTGCAAGGCTTCTCCTATTTCTATAAAGGGGAATGTTAGGTCCTATATGGATCCTTAGCTAGGTGTAAAGGCACGAGAAGGGGGGGGGGGGGGGGGGGTTGAATGTGCTTTAAAACTTTTTAAAATCAATTTCAAACACCCTATCCCAGTTTCACTGTTTTTCATACACACCTAGTTGTATCACCTTATTCAAGTGACTACAAAGCTTTAAACACTAATTCTTCGATTCAGCTCTCTTCCTCTCATGTCAAGCTACCACTTTCATGTTTTAAGTTTGTTCATCAAACGAGTTTAACTTATTCAAATCATGCAATCAAAGTTAACATCCAAAACTGCAGTCTGTGTGTGTAAGTGTAAATTAAAAGCAAGGAACACCATAATGATTACCCAGTTCGGCCAAACTAATTGCCAATGCAATTAGCCCTACGTCTGGGGGGTTTTCTTATTAAGTGTATGCTACCAAAGACCCTACACACAACAAGCAATAACCCACACACAACCTTAACAGCCCTACCTAAGAAACTGTTAAGTATCCCACTGTTTTAACCCTTTAAAACAGTCCTAATCCACTTGATCCTACCCCTACACAAGTAAGTAAGATACACCACACTACTGAGAGTAGCTACACAAGACTCACCTCTCAAAAACACTCACCAACCTGTCCACAACAGGCCACAACACAAGCACAGCAGCATAGACAGGGATTCTGTCTTTTACAGACTCAATTCAGCAATTACAAGCACATGGAAGCTATATAAACTTGATAAAACATATAACAACTGTAAATTAACTTCCCAACAGAGTTGTTTTACGATCTTCAATGAGAAACATGCAGCAAAACAGCCTGATCATGCATCAGCAACTTGACAGCACCATAAACAGCATCTTCGATGAATTTCAACTTTGTTGATCAGTTTTGCTTCGATTCAGCCATTGATCCCTCTTGTAAATTTGTTTCTCACACTCTCTAACATGTATATGAACACTTTGGAGTCGATTTGTGAGAGGATCAATCGAGTTTTTCTGCTGCACACTGAATTCTAAAACAGACTGCTCTATTTATAGCAATATTTAGGGTTGCAGCCGATTTACATCATATTTCCTCTTGTACCCCTGTCAATCTTGAGTAGAACGTGTAATATATAGATAATAGCATTATTTCCAATCAATTCAAATTGATACAACCGGATTTATCTCAATTAATTAACCCAATCAAATCAATTATCTATTTTTGGAAACAGTTTAAATAAATACAAGTTTATCTTGAAATTTTCTATATGATCACGTGCCCAAATCAAGATGATCAAAGAATGAAATATTCTCATAATATGTTCAACTATAATCCCTCAAATTTTCAGCTAATTTGGAGTTGAACCCGTCACTCAAAAAGACACTACAAGTCAACTATCTCACAGACAGACAGTTTTACTGAAGCATTGTGTAGTCAACTTTTAGCTATGATAAAGACCTTAAATCACAAAAGTTTCTTGAGGAAAAATGTACCTCTATATGCAATCTATAACATATCAAAAATTCAGATCATTCCAAGTAGTGTAGGTTACTCAAAAGTGTGAAACATCAGCACCATAAAAAGCTGTAACATATGCTTTGTCCATGTCTGATGCATCTTTGTTTGACATGGTGTGTGCTGTGTGATGCATGAAAGTGAGATCTTAGATATGCATTTTTTAGCTTGTATTCTGAGCTTTCCAACCATATAAAGATCATGCAATTTGGTTCAATATTGAGCAAGATATGGGGATTTAAACATGGGTGAAAAACAGTCCAACACTTAGAAAAATTCAGCAGATTTTTATCACATGAACCCTAATTTTGACCTAATTCAATTTTGATCAAATTGAACAACTTAAAGCATGATTAGGGTCAATTATAAGTGTATTAATATAATTAAACATGTTTCACATCATTCAGGTGAGTTTGGACCATTTCCCCCAAAATTCCCAAAATGTCCTAAGTTGACCTAATTACCCTTTTTCCAACTTGAATCAATTCTAAGCATGATTAGGGTAATCTCAAATGTAATTTATGAAATTGAATTTAATCCAAGGGTTTTGGATAGGTTTGACCACTTATCTGTGTTGTGAATCTACCAGATACAACTCATACCCTATCACAATGTCAGTTTAGGCTTGTGGTGTGTGATATGCATTTAGATTGAGATTCACATCATTTAAATGACATATATGACCTTCCAATGACATTTCTAGCCTCATGTGATGTTTAACATGGAATCATGCCTTTTCACACATACACACAATTGATCCAATGTGATCATGTGTTGTTATCATCAAAACCAATATACTCACAGGGAAGTCTCTTTGTATTATTAACAAATGAGCTTTCTATTATAATAAACAAGAATACTTTCCTCATTGCTTTAAATCTTACAGTAACTAAAATCCAGTGAAGATGTTACCTTACTCCATGAATTGGACCTTAGACAGTAAACTACACATTCATACTCATGGATACCCTCCTTGTCAAAAACATGGTTCAGTATCACAACCTTGTAGTCGTCATTAACATCATCATACCAAAAGCCATACAGAGATTCATCACTGAAGAGCCTTTTCCATTGATTCCCTGGCAAATCCCATGTTGACTTAGTCAACGGATTGCACAAAGCAAAGACATAATCTTCAAAGAAACAACATGAGTAATGTTCATCTAATGAGCAAATTGTATCATGTTTAGGCGAGAGTAGTAGACAAAGCAAACCATTGGAAGAGCCTACAATTTGTATTATGGTCCACTCATCTAGCAATTCAGGGAGGCAGTGGAGCCGCTCAAATTTGCAGTCGAAAGCCTCGTATAAATCCATGTTTTCTCCGGTGACGGAAAATTCAACCATTTGTATCTGTTCAAATTCAGGGACTAATACGTTGGGATTTTTGACGATACGAGATTGATTTAGATGGGATTTGGTGAATTTCTGCCTTGAAATCAGAGCATTCCATGATTTTGATACGCACTTCAATTGACCAAGACATTCCGGTGGCAATCTCACCAGGACAAAAATGAACAGATCATCGATAAATCAGAAATCCTCATTGATGGAAGAAATTCCTTGTTTTTTCAATTGGACAGTTAAGGCGTTGCAGGCAAAGAGAAAGAAATAGGGGGAAAAGAACCCTGGTTGTTTTACAATTTTCCCTACATATATTTCGGATTAGTTGTTGGTGATGACCGTCTTAGGATTCATGATAAAAAAAACCACTATGTAGATGTATTCGGTTCGGTTCGGTTCGGTTAATAAGTGCAACGGTTCGGTTTTCGGTTTTCAAAATGGAAAAACAGAAATTTTCGGTTCGGTTACGGTTAGTGCTGTAAATTATCCGAACCGAACCGAATTAAAAAATCCGAACCGAAAATCAAACCGTTTATATCCGAACCGGAACCGAACCAAAACCAAATAGGAAAAGCCAAACCGTTTATAACCATATAGTAAATCAAACTTTTGTAATTGCATAATTTGGTTATTTCGGTTTGGTTTTTCGGTTAATCAACCGGTTATTTCGGTTCCGTTTCTTTTACAAACGGTTCGGTGCGGTTCGGATTTTCAATTAACCAAAAATTTCGGTTTCGGTTCGGTTCGGTTCGGTTAGGTTTTCTTTCACAAACGGTTCGGTTTCGGTTTGGATTTTCAATTAACCGAAAATTTCGGTTCGGTTTCGGTTTGGATTTTCAATTAACCGAAAATTTCGGTTCGGTTTCGGTTACGGCCATTAACCGATCCGAACCGAACCGTGTACACCCCTACCACTATATACCGAATCGCATCTACCAATTACCATACAAATTCATATAAAGGTAATGACACAATGCCGATTTATAAATTCACATAAAGGTAATGATACAGACACAACCGTTGTGACCAACGTGTATCTGCACCGTTGATTTTTAATGTAAACCATTGATCATTATTATTTTCATCATGAACAATGGTGCATATATACGTTGTGGCACTCGCCATGGTTCAAAGTCTCGGCCGAGTCTACTCCGATTCGGAGCTTACCGGTACAAAGTTACGGATTCATCTCGATTTAGACATAAATTGGGTACGTATCGGCCTGACTCGGCAAAACTCGGTCTGACTCGGCCTTACTCGGCCGAGTCAATCCGATAACTACAGTGATTTCGACTGGAACATGAAAAATGATAAAGCAAAAGCAATCTTACACAAATTTCAGCCAATCTTAACAATAAACTACACTCCAAAAACAAAGCAACAGAGAATCTTACTATTAGAAACCGAGAATCATTACTTCATTTCATAAGAAGGAAAATGATACTGTCACCGACATTTTGCACATCACATCCCCCGAATGTGATGGCTTGTGGTGTAGATTTGTTTTTAATTTTTTGTCTTTTCTAATTAAGAAATGTATGGCTTCAGAATTTTCAGCGGACAAAATCGGGGGATGTTGCCGGTGCCTACATCATCCTCCTTCATAAGAAATAGACAAATAGTTGTAATATTCCGATTTTCGGGAAAGAGCAGACGTGTCATTTTGCGAAAACGAAATATTAGTTTTTCTTTTCTTTTATGAGAGTTATGTATTTAATTGAGTGTGTGTGTATATATATATATATATATATATATATATATATATATATATATATTCGGAATATGTATATAATTTAAAGGAAATTTTCGATTTATTTTGGTAATTAAGGGCAATTAAGGAAAAAGGGGATTAATTTGGGAATTTGGTATTTAAGGAAAATTTCACTAATTAATTCCCATAACCTAGTTAATCAGAAAACTCTCATCTCTACGCAACTTGGAGAAGAGAAAAGGGCTAGAAGAGTTCTTCAATTATCTTAAGAGGTGTTGAACCGTTTTCAGATCAGACTCGAGAATTGGAACCGTTGTGAGGAGCACATCGTTTGGATATCGGTGGGAAGGAAGTGCGACGGACTTTCAAGGTCATTTGAATCGGTTTGTGGATGCAATTAGGTAAGAAACTCTTCCTATGATCTCGGTTATGATTCGTAAAGTTTAGATTATGTTTTTGAGACGTGTAGATGCTAGTAAAAGATGTGTTTTCCGTTGATCAAGGATCATAGGTAATCTTGGGATGATTAGATATGTTTTCTACGTTTTGCTACCGTGTTGAAAACGAGGTTAATTAGGTTAGAAACGATTCAGAAATCGAGTTGTGAAGATTTTAGCGTTTTGGGAAAAACCCAGGCGGACGGGCGTCTGCATTAGGCAGACGGGCGTCTGAGACCCTAGTAGCTCAAACGGGCGTTTGCACAAGGCAGACGGGCGTTTGAGGTTAGATTTTTGATTCAGGATGTAGCTGTTTTTGGCAGATGGGCGTTTGGGGTTTAGTGGACGGGCGTTTGGGTACAGACGGGCGTCCATAGGATGTCGGACGGGCGTTTGGCCTGTTTTACCTTGTTTTTACTGTTGTAGCATTTCAGATTGGTTTTTGGCCTCATAAACGTGTTCTCTCTATTTTAAATCCCTTATTCATGATATGTTAACATTGTTTAAAGTTAAACAAGCCTGAATTGAACTTCTGATTCGTTCAGTTAAAACACCGAGTGTACTCTTAAAGGGAGTTGAAGTTCGGATCCGTCGGAAGAGCATGATAGGCTTGTGCTTTGATGAATTAGTATTCATCAAAGTCTGTGTAATTGCTAGGCCTTGTTAGTGTCTAGTGGTCTAGGAAAGAGAGTAGTAAATGTGAGGGAGATTAATTGAAAACACATAGGTGGTTAGTTAATCATTCTAATAAAATTACGTACTTGACTAGTAAAAGATTAAACAACATGTCTCTCTTGGATAGGCACCAGTCTATATCGCGATGTGTGTGCTACCTCTGAAGGTGGAAGAACTCCGTAGGTCAAAAAAACCCTAAGTACGGAAGGACTCCACTGAGGTGTGCGTACTATCGGAGCCTACCTATTCTAGCCTCCGTGGATATTTGTGTGATCCACTAATATGTTGCCAAGAGTGTCCCAAAAGTGGATACGCGTAGTGCCCTTGAGTGCGGTTGTAACATAGATAAGTTAAGTAGAAACGTTTAGTCAATTCGTGTTGATGGACATGAGATGAACCCTAGATTGAGTCGGTCTTACGTAAATAACTAAACTTTTAGTTATCTTTTCTTTATAAATTGTGATTGTTATCATAGCTTCTCTTTCTTATTAAGTACGTTGTACTTACCTCAAATGCATGTTTTCTATGTGTTTGGGGGTGAGAAGACGAACGGAGTTGATATTGTGTACGAGGATGAGTTCGATGATGACGTTTGATGACGCCTCATTGAAGACTTTACGATTATTCTTTTATTATTCTTAATTAGACTGTTTTAGACTTTTGGTCTTTCGAGACTTGTAGCACTTTTACGTTTCCTTTGGATATCGTATTTTCCTTGAATGTAATAAGTTACATTTCCACCTTTAGATGTTGTTTCTATTCTTAGATGTTTGGAAATTTTATACCCAAGTCTTTTGCTTCCATTTGCTTATTTTTGATACGACGTAGTAGAGGCTTACGTATAAAGTGAATTTATTTTTATTTTATACGTGACGAACGTTCCTTTTCTGGATAAGGACTCGGTGTCCGGGAACGGGGCGTTACAGTTGGTATCAGAGAGAAGCGTCTTTTAGGCTTCCTTTCTTTTAAGATAAGTTTCTCTAGATCTTTTAGTAACGTTCTGGTTTTCCTTGATCTTCAGGATGGTGTTCACGAGAACTGGAGCGGGTGTAGAGACTTCCAGAGTTCGACGGGAAAGTCCAACACCGGTCGTAGGAGGCGGTGTTGTGAGGCAGATTCCACCACCTCAGCGGAGTTTGTCACCACCACCTCGTACCGCGACACCTACACCAAGATCACAACAGGGTTAGTCACCACGACCTACATCAGGAGAAACCTCCACGATGGCACGTGGGGAGTTCGGTTCAGTTTTCGTTGGTGAGTGATGTTCCAGCAGGAATTGTACTGCCACCGGTAAGTTACCCTCAACACCAGCAAACCGTTTATCCTCCACCAGTAAGCCATCCCTCACCGCTAGTGTTTCACCAGCAGCATCAGACTTTCTACCCACCTCCTGCAGGTCATACCCCTCGACCTACCGTACCACCTTCACCTCGGTTCGACCATCAGCAAGGTTTCGGTTATCCACCCTTTGGTTTCCAACAAGCTCAGCCAACCCCACAACATCACCAGAATCATCATCAGGGGTACTACCCTTTCCAGCCGTAACCACAAGTAAATCCAACTTACCCTCAGCAACAACAGTACCAGCAGCAAGTACCTTTTGGTTACCCTCCGGTTTATGATTGAGCGTTTTTTCACCAAACAAATTTATAATACTCAAGACAACAGTGAGTAAACAAGCTCTCTAACCGGCAGTGTACTGGGTCGATTGCTAGAATAGCTACAGGAGTCCGAGGTCGAACCCAAAGGAATTGTTCTTGCAAGTACCAAAGTAAACGTAATGCTTAGTCTAGGTGATCAATCTTTTTAAAGTGCTTGTTTACTACAACGACACTAAGTGATTCCACTAACGAGTCAAAAGATAAAAAGAAAGAAAGAAGATTAAACTACGAGTTTTAAAGATAGTTAAAGAGACATAGCCGAACCATGATCAAAATAGCTAGTTTCATCCAAAGGAAAGACGAAACCGGGAGTGTGTAATAACGACGAACTCTTACATTCAATTTCACGGGTACAAACTCCTAATCCCGGTGCTAGGTTCTGAACAACTCTTCCCCAACACCTTATGCCTAGTCAACTAACCTTCCTTAAGAAAGATTCATTCACATGACAAGTTATGCACAAGAGCCGTTAAACGTTAAAACGAGTAACCTCACACTAGAATGCGATCCTAGAACCCTTTTCCCACACCCCTCTCTCTGAACAACTCTCAAGAGTGATGTGTGTGATTTTTGACCTAGGTGATCAATCTAGCCCAAATCCGTTATAACAAGTTCTAAGACGTGAAATATGCAAGATACAACAATAAAAAGCACTACCCACTCCCAATTTCATCACCCAAAGGGTGATTTCACCAAATTTCACATGATTCGACTATGTAGATGTTTAGCTACTCATTATACTAATCAAAACATGCATAAAACAGTAAATAAGAGCCATAACAAGTAAAAGAGAAGAGAGATATACCATAAAATTGCAGAAATTTGAGTTGAGATCCAAAAAGTACAAAATAAAGAAGTAATTAAAAGGTGGTCTCTTAGTGTTTGAAATGAAAATCTAAGCTAAGAAATGGAAAGATTAAGCTAAGATGTTGTTGATTTACACTAAGAGAGAGTATTCTAAGCTATTACAAAATTCGAGCTATGAAGGGGGTAGAGTTTGGCTAAGAAGATGAATAATAATCCCAAAATGGACTAAGGGGGGTATTTATAGGTGGAGGGAAAATCCTGCAGATTTTGGTTCGAACGCCAGTTTCAGATGGGTGGAACGTGCGTTCTGCTTGAAATTCTGGGCAGCTTAGGGCTTTTGTCTTGCAGAACGCTGGTTTGAAGGTAGGGAACGTGCGTTTAAGAGGCCTGGAACGCACGTTTAAAGGTAGGGAACATGCGTTTGAATGGCCTGGAACGCACGTTTGGGGTAGTTGCTAAACCAGCGTTTGAAGGAGCTGAACTCTGTTTGACTCTGGCAACTCTGGAACGCTGGTTTGAGCTTGGAACGCCGGTTGGAGACTCGGAACGTCGGTTTGAGGGTTCCAAACGTGCGTTTGGACCCTGTGCCACCAATTCTTCACTTTTTCTCCCTTTTCCACCTCTTTTCTCGCCTCGGTCATGTTTCTCATTGTAAACCATTGCCTTTCGGGTCCTCGAGACACCAATACCCTACATCATCACAATAACCAAAAACAACCAAAACATTCCAAAGGGTAAACGTGCTCGGGAATGGGGTCAATATCATCAAAAAAAGGGGTGGTAAACTATCAAAATGACGGAATTACCCCCCGTGCTAGGAACTCACAATATTACCCCGAAAGTGGTCTAAATTATCCAAAAATGTGCTGAAAATGTGGTAAACGGAGGCCAAACAATGTAGCGGAGTCACGTAAAGTTGACTCCTATCAGTTTACCCACCAGTTAGGCCAGTTTTTGAGCAAGCACCGACTGTGGATTGGTATACAAGATTGAGAAGGAATCGGGTTGAGAACTTCTATGGAAATGTAGAACATTCAAGGGCTGAGGAATGGATAAGGAGCTTCGAGAAGGCATGCGGGAACATTCATGTGCACGAGACCGAGATGGCACAACTGGCAGTTAGTTTTCTTTTGGGCGCATCAGAAGCTTGGATAGATGCTATATAGAGTAGCAATGGCAAAGTAACAGACTGGGAAGCTTTCAAAGCTATGTTCTATAATGAGTACTTCCCGGAAACAGTACAAGCGGACAAGGCAAGTCAGTTTTTGAAACTCAAGCAGGGTAATCATTTGACGGTATCTCAGTATACCAATAGGTTTAATGAGTTGGGACGGTTCTATCCCGAGCTTATGAAAGTGGAAGAAAGGAAGATGGCCCTTTACAAGGAAGGATTGGCTTATGAGATTCAATCTGGCATGTTGGGATTTACAGCAAAGAACATGGTGGAATTGCTGAATAAAGCCTTAGAGGTTGAGACCTTCAGGAAGAAGGCCACAGTTGTCATTGGAAACAAGTGGAACTTTGGGACTAGTCAGGGAAATTATCGGGGAGCGCCGCAGCAGAACGTCAAGAAGACAACAGCTCCCACGGCAGCTAAGGCCCCAAACAGTGCACCCCTTTGTCCTAAGTGCAATAGAAATCATTCGGGGGAGTGCAAGCAAAATACTAATGGTTGCTACGTTTGTGGAGAGCCAGGGCACTTTTCTAGAGCATGTCCAAACAGAGGAAACAAGGGAAATTCGGGCCAGGGAAACGGTAGAAGCGGCCCAAGCCGACCAGTCCGAGTTTTTGCAGCTGATGCTAGAGATGCGGAACCAGAAGATTATGTTATCTCAGGTACCTCGTTGTTATTTTATTTTATTAAGATATTTTATAGCACGTTTATTCATGCTGTAACTTTATTTAAATGAATGAATACGCATCCTAGGTACGATAATGTTAGATAATCTAGTGGTCAGAGCTTTGTTCGATACGGGAGCGTCTAACACTTTTGTGTCGACCAAGGTAGCTAAGAAGTTGAGTTTACCCTCGGAACCTTTGAGAAACACTTTGGAGATAACTACACCGTTAGGGAAGGTAACAAAGGTAACTAGGATGATAACTCAAGTGGAAGTTCGAGTTGGATCTTATCGATGCAAGAGCGACTTCACAGTTTTAGACTTTTCAGATTTTGATGTAATTCTTGGAATAGATTGGCTATCCGAGAATTTTGTTCATCTAGATTGCCGAGAAAAGAGAGTGACTTTTAAGATACCCGGGAAATCAGATAAGATGTATCAAAGGAATGTGTACAAGCCAAGTAAGAAGCGACATCCGATAATTTCAGCGGTTAAGGCAATTAGGGCTTGTCTCAGAAGGGTTGTGAAGGCTACTTGTTGTACGCAGTGGATGTGGAACAAGTGAAGCCTAAGATAGAAGAAACTCCTGTAGTGAGAGAGTATCCCGAGGTGTTTCCGGAAGAGTTACCGGGAAACATGCCGGATAGGGAGGTCGAATTTGAGATCAAGTTGATACCGGGAGCGGCACCAGTTGCCAAGGCACCCTATAGAATGGCACCGGCTGAATTAAAGGAGTTGAAAGCTCAACTTAAGGATATGCTTGAGAGGAACATAATTCAGCCTAGTACTTCGCCTTGGGGAGCCCCTGTTTTGTTCGTGAAGAAGAAAGATGGTAGCATGAGGATGTGTATCGACTACAGGGCGTTGAACAATCTTACCATCAAGAATAAGTATCCCTTGCCGAGGATTGATGACCTATTTAATCAGTTGCAAGGCAAGAAAGTGTTCTCTAAGATTGATCTTAGGTCCGGTTATCATCAGTTGAAGATCAAGGTGGCAGATATACCGAAGACGGCTTTTAGTACGAGGTATGGACATTATGAGTTCTTAGTTATGCCTTTTGGACTCACTAATGCTCCATCTGCATTCATGGATTTGATGCAGCGAGTCTTCATGCCATACTTGGATAAGTTTGTGATAGTGTTCATAGACGACATCCTAGTATACTCTAAGGATGAGAAAGAACATGAGGAACACTTAAGGATAGTGTTGAATACCTTGAAGAAGAACCGCTTGTTTGCTAAGTTCTCTAAGTGTGACTTTTGGTTGAAGCAAGTCGGCTTCTTGGGACATGTCATTTACGGAGATGGTATACAAGTTGATCCAAAGAAAGATTGAGGCGGTTGAGAATTGGCCTAAACCTACTACGGTTTCGAGAGGTAAGGAGCTTTACGGGTTTGGTGGCTACTTATAGGAAGTTTGTGCAAGACTTTTCGAAGATAGCTACTCCACTCACTAAGCTTACACGAAGAATGTGAAGTTCGAATGGACCGGCAAGTGTGATGCGGCTTTTCATACCTTGAAGGATAGGTTGACTACGGCCCCGCTTTTGCGGTTCCGGAGATTTTTGATAACTACGATGTCTACACGGATGCTTCGAGACGGGGTTTAGGTTGTGTGTTAATGCAAGGAGGGAAAGTGATTGCTTATGCATCTAGGCAGTTAAAGGTGCATGAGAAGAATTACCCGACACATGACTTAGAGTTGGCAGCAGTAGTGTTTGCCCTAAAGACTTGGAGGCACTACTTGTATGGAGTTAAGGCCAAGATCTTCACCGATCATAAGAGTTTGAAGTATTTCTTTACACAGGAGAATATGAATATGAGACAGAGAAGATGGTTAGAATTCGTGAAGGACTACGATTTGGATATTCAGTACCATCCAGGCAAAGCCAATGTTGTGGCAGATGCTTTAAGCAGAAAACCAGTATTTGTAGTTTTAAGCGTCGAAGATGTGGCAGAAAGGTTAGATGGGTTGGAAATCAGCAGGTTTGATCAGATTAAGGAACGACAGTTTATGGCGCCGTTGTTAGCCAGGTCAGAGTTGATGGATGATATTCGGGAGAAGCAAGATGAAGATCCGGTTCTAGTCGATTTGAAGCGAGTTGCTAGAGAAAAGCCTCGCCGTGGGTTATGTCTTGGACAAGAATGGAAACCTTTGGTACCGGATCGTCGTGTGTGTGCCTAATGTTGGCGACTTAAGACGAGAGAGTTATGGAAGAGGCACATAGGATTGCCTTTGCGGTTCATCCAAGTGCTACTAAGATGTATCGGGACTTGAAAGAAAGGTTTTGGTGGCCCTCGATGAAGTTGGAAATAGCCAAGTTCGTAGCGAGTGTGACATTTGTCAGAAGGTGAAGGCGGAGCATAGAAGACCAGGAGGAATGCTTAAGCCGTTGGATATCCCTGAATGGAAGTGGGATAGGATTACGATAGACTTCATCACCGGTTTACCAAGGACAAGAGGTGGACATGATGCGATTTGGGTAATTGTGGACAGGTTGACCAAATCTGCCCATTTCTTACCGTATAAGGTTGATATGCCTTTGAAGAAGATGACGACACTATACTTGGATAATATAGTGAAGTTACACGGAGTTCCCATCTCGATAGTTTCGGATCGTGACTCGAGGTTCGTCAGTCGGTTTTGGAAGAGTCTACAAGAAGCCTTTGGAACCAAGTTAGATTTGAGCACGGATTTTCATCCTCAGACAGATGGACAGTCAGAGAGGACCATCCAGACACTCGAGGACATGCTAAGAGCTTGTGTTTTGGAAGTAGGTGGATCATGGGATGACTACTTACCGGTAGCAGAGTTTGCCTACAACAATAGTTATCATGCAAGTAAAGGCATGCCGCCGTTTGAAGCATTGTATGGAAGAAGATGTAGAACGCCGTTGTTTTGGGATGAAGTCGGGGAAAGACAGATCACAGGGCCGGAAATGGTTGAACAAGCTAAGGAAAGGGTTCAGTTGGTTAAGAAGAATCTGAAGGCAGCACAAAACAGGCAGAAAAGTTGGGCAGACGTTAGAAGAAGACCGCTTGAGTTTGAAGTCGGTGATAGAATGTATCTGCGAGCTTCACCAATGAAGGGAGTGAAACGCTTTGGACAAAAGTGAAAGCTAAGTCCAAGTTATGTTGGACCATTTGAAATTCTGGAAAGGATTGGACCGTTGGCTTACAAGCTTAAGTTGCCAGAATCGATTTCAAGGGTCCATAGTGTGTTTCACGTTTCAATGTTGAAGAAGTGTCTGACGAAGAATGATGTGGAAACTACGGTTGATCCGGAAGTTCTCCAAGACAATCTTGCTTATGATGAGAGACCAATCAAGATTTTGGTCCGGAAGGAAAAGATGATTAAGAGACGAATGATTCCTTTGGTTCTGGTTCAGTGGAGCAATCATTCACCCGATGAGGCAACTTGGGAAGTTGAGGATGATATGATCAGTGAATTCCAAGAGTTCGTGGATTTACCAGGTATGTTCTAGTTTCGAGGACGAAACTCCTTTTAAGGGGGGAGGAATGTAATATTCCGATTTTCAGGAAAGGGCAGACGTGTCATTTTGTGAAAACGAAATATTACTTTTTCTTTTCTTTTATGGGAGTTAAGTATTTAATTGAGTATATATATATATTTTCGGAATATGTATATAATTTAAAGGAAATTTTCTGATTTTTTTTGGTAATTAAGGGCAATTAAGGAAAAAGGGGATTAATTTGGGAATTTGGTATTTAAGGAAAATTTCACTAATTAATTCCCATAACCTAGTTAATCAGAAAATCAGTTTCACGCTCTCATCTCTGCGCAACTTGGAGAAGAGAAAAGGGCTAGAAGAGTTCTTCAATTATCTTAAGAGGTGTTGAACCGTTTTCAGATCAGACTCGAGAATTGGAACCGTTGTGAGGAGCACATCGTTTGGATATCAGTGGGAAGGAAGTGCAACAGACTTTCAAGGCTGTTTGAATCTGGTTTGTGGCTTTGCAATTAGGTAAGAAACTCTTCCTATGATCTCGGTTATGATTCGTAAAGTTTAGATTATGTTTTTGAGACGTGTAGATGCTAGTAAAAGATGTGTTTTTCGTTGATCAAGGATCATAGGTAATCTTGGGATGATTAGATATGTTTTCTACGTTTTACTGTGTTGAAAACGAGGTTAATTAGGTTAGAAACGATTCAGAAATTGAGTTGTGAAGATTTTAGCGTTTTGGGAAAAACCCAGGCGAACGGGCGTCTGCATTAGGCAGACGGGCGTCTGAGACCCTAGTAGCTCAAACGGGCGTTTGCACAAGGCAGACGGGCGTTTGAGGTTAGATTTTTTGATTCAGGATGTAGCTGTTTTTGGCAGACGGGCGTTTGGGGTTTAGTGGACGGGCGTTTGGATACAGACGGGCGTCCATAGGATGTCGGATGGGCGTTTGGCCTGTCTTACCTTGTTTTTACTGTTGTAGCATTTCAGATTGGTTTTTGGCCTCATAAACGTGTTCTCTCTATTTTAAATCCCTTATTCATGATATGTTAACATTGTTTAAACTTAAACAAGCCTGAATTGAACTTCTGATTCATTCAGTTAAAACACCGAGTGTACTCTTAAAAGGAGTTGAAGTTCGGATCCGTCGGAAGAGCATGATAGACTTGTGCTTTGATGATAGTCAATTCGTGTTGATGGACATGAGACGAACCCTAGATTGAGTCGGTCTTACGTAAATAACTAAACTTTTAATTATCTTTTCTTTATAAATTGTGATTGTTATCATAGCTTCTCTTTCTTATTAAGTACGTTGTACTTACCTCAAATGCATGTTTTCTATGTGTTTGTGGGTGAGAAGACGAACATGTTGATATTGTGTACGAGGATGAGTTCGATGACGACGTTTGAAGTCGCCTCATTGAAGACTTTACGAATATTCTTTTATTACTCTTAATTAGACTTTTTTTAGACTTTTGGTCTTTCGAGACTTGTAGAAGATTTTTCGTTTCTTTTGAGAATATCGTACGTTTCCTTTGGATATCGTATTTTCATTGAATGTAATAAGTTACATTTCCACCTTTAGATGTTGTTTCTATTCTTGGATGTTTGGAAATTTTATACCCGAGTCTTTTGCTTCCGTTTGCTTATTTTTGATACGACGTAGTAGAGGCTTACGTATAAAGTGAATTTATTTTTATTTTATACGTGCCGAACGTTCCTTTTCCGGATAAGGACTCGGTGTCCGGGAACGGGGCGTTACAATAGTACACCCGTGAATCCTCTTGCCCTCTTTATAAAAAAAAGTACAGAGCAAAAGCACAAACCCACAACTCCACAAGCCACAAGACAACTTTGATTCACCACAACTCCTACATTTTTAGTTAAAATTTCTCAATTTCTGATTAAATTTCCTTAATTTCTGACAAAGAAACAAAACCAAAGAAAAGAAAACAAAAGCAAAAAAAAAAAAAAAAAAAAAAAAAAAACTGCTCTGAGGATTAGTCTCAATTTCTGACAAAGAAACAAAACCAATGAATAGAAAAGAAAGAGTACCAAGGATTAGTCTTTGGGGCCCGACAGTGCTTCGAAGGATTAATCTCAAACAATTGTCTAAGGATACCTTACGAAAGTAAAAAAAACATATACACAAGGATACAAGACCAAAGAATAAAAAACAAAAGCAACGATACAAGTCTAATACTAGAAAAGATACAACTACAGCTTACCATTTGAAACCACTAGGAACGATTCTCAACTGAAATCGCTAATTAAGGGTTATTAAACACGAACCCTTCACAGAAATTTTTGGGGTGCATAGATATTTTTACCAGTTTCTTATATAGGTAAGAAAAATGCAAATAAATAACCGACTAGGGCTATGTGAACCGACCTACTCATGGACTTACTCGTCCTCAACTCGAACAAGAGTCTGACCCGTTTAATTTTTTCAAGTTCGAGCTCGAGTCGAGCTACTCTAACAATTAATCGAGCCGATCTCAAGGTTCAAAATAAAAAAATCGAGTAGCTTGCGAGTTGATCGTGCTATATTAAATAATACTTTGATTAGTTATATATATATATATATATATATATATATATATATATATAAATTTATTATTAAATAATATTAAATATAAACCATTAATTATTAGTCGAGTCCTGCTCAATCTTATATTTTATAAAGAAATAAAGAATTATAAAAAATAATCAAGCTCACGAACCGAGTCAAATTATATTGAGCATTTGACGAGTTGAATTCAATTCGCTCTTTTAATAGCCCGATCGAAGCCGAGTTTCGAGCCCGAACTCTTTTAATCATGTCGTGCTCGAACCCTGAACAGTATCAACTCAGCTTGACTCGGTTCGATTACACCCCTACTTGATTGCCAACAAGTACCAAAAGCAGTAATGAATACATATTTTTTTTTAAGTCAATGTGCACCTACTAATAAACAACCTATATCCCTTGCTGGAATATACACTAATGCTGATGATGCTATTCAACTATTACATAGAAATACATTACAAACAAACAGCAAATGAAGTAGACTGAATCACTGCAGTGAACAACTGCAAAATGATCAACTTAACAAATAAAAATGCTACAGATCAGTATGAACAAACTACCGACGGCAACAAAAGCCCCATCACCACATGTGAGATGATGAAGAACACAACTGGTCAATTTGGAGCAGGAGATGAACTCTTCAATTTCGGAACTTTAAATGACGATGTGAACAATATCGGGGTCTCTTCGGAGATGTTAACAATATCAACAGCTTTCCTTTTCTTAGAACTCCTTCGTCCCTTTTAAGTAGAACAAAAAGTAGCAACAAATTAGACAAAGTTCTTTAAAGTCCAACCCCAATCATCAAAGCACGCGATTTGAGAATGTTACCTTTACATCATGGCCATCTGAAGGACCCCCCGACGACGACGACAACTCTGTTTTGAAAGTTACTGTCCTCCCATCTCTGACACCTGCTGTCTTTCCATTCACATGTGAACTTGCAGCAGAGCCGCCTTTGATGCATCGCTTCAGTAGAGGTGTCCTGGAGCCATTTTTAGACTTCCTCAAAATCTCAGCTTCCTTGGAAAGATTTAAGATTTCTTCATCTTTTTTTCCTGATTCAGATTCTAACTTTTCCATGTCTGTTTTTAGAGTTGCAATCATGGCATCCTTCACAGTATTACAAGATTCCAGTTCCTCCAATCTAGAGAAAAGTATCTGGATCTTATCATTCAAGGATTTAACTTCATCCTTCTTTGCCATGAGTTGTTTATTCAGATCTTTTTCCATTTCATTATACTGGTTCCATACAAATGTTTTCTCTGACAGGAGAACAGAAACTTCTGATTCTTTTTCAGCTCTTAGTTTCTCGTTTTCATATTTCAACCTCATCAATTCACCACCATTTGCAGAAGTGGATACATTCTGTACATATAAGAAAAGACGACGTACAAACGTGATGAAAGGAGGCTTAACATTAAATATAACGGTGTATCTCACAAGACACAAAAAACACACCTGTTCTGCAGGGCATAGATATGATATGCAGTCAAAGCAGTCTCTGAAATCAGACAAATCATCGTCAGCATCTTCTGCATATTCCACAAATAGAATGGGAGAAAAAAATGAATCTGTAAATGATAATGGCAGAACTTATAGCTCAACATTTTGAAAGAGACACAGTAAGAAAGATCAAAAACCAAGAAAAATATGTTAGAAAGATGAATTCAAGAGTATGTACTGAATTCATCAACTTTGCTCGATGGCTCGTAAGCATACAAATCTACGATATGTACTTTAAGCCCCCCCCCCCCCCCCCCCCCCCCCCCCAAACAAAAAAAATAAAGAGGGTTTTAACCTTTAAGTGCTGCTCGATGACTCGTTGAGCACACAAATCTACAGGCAAAGATTGGAAATCCAACATCAGCCAATACTTTCTAAGTTGCTTAACCTTCTAAGTCCGAACGGTAATTCAAA
Source organism: Gentiana straminea (assembly GCA_036785695.1). Classification (NCBI taxonomy): domain Eukaryota; kingdom Viridiplantae; phylum Streptophyta; class Magnoliopsida; order Gentianales; family Gentianaceae; genus Gentiana; species Gentiana straminea. Next base: position 2,583,957 of record JAVUPR010000407.1, on the reverse strand, counting down.
ATGAGATTCGAAGGGAAATTTAAATCAAACTCGTAATAACACTACACAAGTGAACATGCACATATGAAGGGTCCCACCATATGAAATTTTGCAAGCTACTAAGTACAGGGAACATGCACATATGAAAGGCTACACCTATTTGAAATATAGAAATCTACTGAGCACAAGTACAAGTATTTAGGAGCACAAAAAGACAGTAACAATTCATTATTGCCCAATTTAATAGCAATTACCCACTTTTCCTTTATAAAGCTATCCTATAAAGTCATAAATTGCCGGAAATAGACTCCGATTACTTTTCATACCCAACCTTCAAGCCCAATGACTAAAAACTGAGGGGAAATGAGTACAAAAATCTAAACAAACTGTGGCGCATTTAGTTTTCTATAATTCTTGAGGAAAGGCTGTATTCCACTTAACAGTTAACACCCCTCCTTTCCATAACCAAAATCTCCATGTAATTTTTTTAAAACGAAGAATCTCCATGTATGAGCATTGTAGGAGAAAAGTTCCTTTTGGTATCAAACGAATAAATAAGAGAAAAAAAAACTAACCAAACTTCTTCTTATAAACAAATGCCTCTTTGTGCTTCAAACCCATTAACCAATCGGCTTTAGCCGCCTGAACAATGTGTTCTATTTCTTGCACAGCGAAATCCCTCTTCATCTGCATTCCAATTTGAGAATTACCAACTTGTAAACCAAAAATAATTGAATACTATAATTTCCAACTTTACCCACACACAAAAAAAACCCTAATTTCAACAGGTCAAGGACATTCGACAGAGAAAATCTTACCTGAGAAATTTGACCTTGAAATAGATTTACATCAGATGCCCAACGGTCATACTGCAACTTAATTCTATCTTGAAGAAGCTTCCTGTCTTTCGCAAGAGATTCAATCTGAGTCTGCTGTTTTTTCAACATGAGTACCATGGAATTAAAATTCTTTTTCCATTTTTCTCTGTCCGAAGAATTGCTTTTGGATACTTTTGATTTCGCCATTTACAAGCAGATAACGCGGCAGGCTAGTAAGTTGCAGCAGTGTTGGTCTTTTTGCGTTTTTTGCTTTTACGCCTGTTGATAATGGGAAACGCGCCCGTTAGAATTGGTGAAGTATCACAACGGTCGAAAGAATTGTTGTTTTTATTTTTTTTACTCTTTTTTATCATGAAGAAGCATCCAATTTTTTTTAGCATCGTTAATGGCACAACACCCAATATATTCAGCATCACACCTGTGTAAAATTTAATTTTTTAAAAGTCGAAATGTGTTATTTCAACTCCCGAAAAGTCGAAATGAGTTATTTCAACATTTAAAAAATTGAATTTTACTGCAAAAGTGCATGCGCCTGCGAAAGATATATTGAAATGTGAGTGCCATTAACATTACCCATTTTTTTTTATACTATCGTCGTCTCAAAATAAAATTCACTATATCTCTTTTTGTTTATACTCAAAATATAAGTCGTTGTACATTATCAATAAAGTATTTATTACTCTTATCTATCTTATCCTAGTTTATTAACAATTTATTTTACAATACTTTATAAGCATTGTATTAATGATAGTCGAATGATATTTTAGTCATTTCTCCTTAAAATTTATGTCATTTAACCACTTTTTTAATCCCGTGAAAAATCCAAAATGACTTATGACGGAGGTCGGATCCGTACCTCGCCACGTGTCATCCCCACAACACTTCAACAATAAGTGAAGGCAAAAGAAGTCATGATCTTAAGGGCCAAGGGCCCCAACCCGAGCCGAATCCGGCTCGGTACGTCCTCCCCGACCTCGGTAGGTTGGCCAAAGTATAGAAGGGTTCGGCCTAGTTCGGCTCGGGCAACCCGAATCGCCTGTAGAGTTAATCCTCAACCGTATTTCCCACATGTATAATTAACAGATAAACAAGGAAAGAATCTCAAGTCATAGAGACTCTGATCGTGACATTTAAACATATCCATAATTATCTTCTAAAAACAAGGGGATTGATTCATCATTATCTATTTATTAGGGAACACGAAATTAGAGTCTACAAAGGACACGACACATGCAAGATTAAGGTATAACGATAAACAATCCCTAAGGAATTACGAAGACTTGATTCCTAAACAATTACAGGATACGTATGCAGCTTGAGGTTCAATCTTTCAAGTCCAGTCTAAACCACCACAAAACCGCCTCTCGTTTCACATCTTTTTAGGGTTCCACCTTGAACAGATTCTCACTAGGACATATCCCTCCCCGATTTTATACCCGACGATTTCCAGCGTTGTCACTTGGCGCTAGAATGAGGGCCTCTTACTGACAGGCTCGTTCAAAGTTCCAAAATCAACATGGTGGCCACACGGCTGCTGGATATTCAGGAACCCGAATCAGGATCCGAAATGCGGGAAAAACCGAATCCAAAAATTTTCCGGATCTCAATGCATTGAGAGTGGGTCTCGATGAATCGAGCAAATTTTTCTGCTCTTTTTCGGATCGTCAGATCTGATTTACAGCACCGATCAAGACGCTCGATCATGCACAGCGGAAGCAACAAATCGAAATTCGTTTACGAACCACGATATGATTCGTATATTTAATTAATATAAACTACAAGAAGGTTTGTAGATTTATCGAACCGAAGAGAAGCCGTGACCTTCCGAGTTGTATCTCCAAGCGACGACTGGTGGACGTCTATCCCGCATTCGAACCTCCTCGAATATGCTCCAAGAAAAACTCCAGTTTTTCTTCTTACCAATGGCTAAGGCAAGAAACTAGTTTTTCTTCCTTTTTTTGCTCTAATGAGGCACAAAAAATTGTATGTCTAATTTGTTGGGAGGAACTCTATTTATATAGGAAAATAATCGAGCAACTGAGAGTTATTCTTTTCACAAGACAATTATCTTTTTCCCAATTAAAAAAGTATTTTCCATAAATAAGACATAAATACCATAAATGAGATAATCTTCATTAAATGATAAAATCAATCTCTTATTTTATCCTTTAATTATTTAACAAATAAATAATTAAATACAATGTGATATAATTCATGAAAATTTCTTTTCCCTTTTGCACATATGGTGCCATTTACTGTGCCACGGAATAATAGAAAATGTCTTTTATATTTTACATATTATTATCGAATAAATAATATTTCGCATATTCATTAAATAGACCAACTATTTAATTTATTATCGAGGTTCCATAATACGAGAATTCACTCGCGTGTTAGGAGCCAACCCGGGGACCATGCACCTATAACACATAGCTCCAATAAACTAAATAAAACATTCATCGAACAGAACATTTCTATTCAACTTATTAATTCCGGAATCACGCCACCAAATATCCGAAACTGAACTCTATCGATTATAGATATAACTTATTCTCAAAGTGTCGAGTCAACAAGTCTCCATTGATATAATCATTACATATAGACTAACCCTCCATAGACTATCCGTAATGAAGCGGGAATGTTTCCGTAAACCTTCTTCATTACATCTTATCCTTATTTGCCATTAACCCTACTAGTGATCAATTATTTCATAACCAATATGAACTCTGCGGATCGATCATTTTCTAGGATTAACAAATAAGGGGATTGTCTTTCTACTTCCCGCAAGAAGGAATGAATTCCATATCTGTGAGACACATTCCGAGCTACTTATTCCCGATAGTGCCAACGTGAAAGTGATTCGGACTGCGCCTCTTAGCAATCCTTTAATTAATTTATATCTTCTATTTTATATTAAATAAAAACTAAATATTGCCAATATCTTATATTGAATATATTTATCTTATTACCATAAATCTATTTTCCAAAAAATCAATTAATATCCAATATTAATATTATGGTAATCTTATTAATTAAATTGCACAATCCAAGTGTATCTTATACACCTACTGTCTGCGCCCCATATTGCCAATAATTGTCTTCCGGATATTCTTTAATTAATATAATTAATATCTTGTATTATATTATTTATTCATAATAAATAAATACCATCATATTAATTTACCACTATAACCTTTATAGTCTTGAGATAAACTTTCCTTATTTGGTTATCAACTATAACCGCATTTTAATCCAAATTCGATGTTCTTATGTGTGTGACACGATAGGCTTTTGAATATGTTGGCCGTAGACACAAAGTGCAAATTACGAAAATACCCCTCATACCTAACGATTATGGGATAGCGTCTAGCAACACACCGTGACCCCCAATCATCAAAGAATCAAATACAATGACTGCTACCTTTCATGTGAAACAGTTACCGCGCAATAGAATCCTATCATTGTAATAATATCCATACGATCGTATCTCGAGTATCAGTACATTAACGATCGTATCTTATAATCTGGATATCATGCCCTCTCAGAATAACACATTTACTCCCACTTTGCAATGATTCTCGAGAGCTAGACATTCCTTATAAGAAGGCCATTTTGGATATTCACTCCCAATCATAGGATACGTGATTCCCGGATGAACAAACATGTATACTCCGCAAGCTTCAATATCACGCTCAATCACTACCACATGATCGCCTCGTGGCTAAGGGAGATCTCAATAGTGTCCAAGCATGACAATCCACACCGTGATGCCATGGTGACTCCGGTCTTAAGGATAATTACACAAGCGCCACATAGTGCGACACTTAATGTAAGTGGGTCGATCTAACATACGCATTCTTTAATACATGTCCACGTACGGTCCAAGTGTCTCTACACTTCGATAGATGAGATCTATCCGTATACGTAATAAGATAGAAGACATCCAATACGTGCTAGTCTAATCATACTATCAATGACAGTACATACGACTAGAGACATTTAAGCATCAAACTTATTAAAGTGATTAGAGACCTCATCAACCATAATCACTATTATGGTTTCTCTATCACAGTTTGACACTAGGGACATTACTATATATATATATTCAATAACACGAAGATTAACAATATGTAATAACAAAAGTGCTTTTATTAATCATAATAAAGTTATTACATGAACTAAAACAGTAAATGACCCGACCCGGTCGGATCCGGTCCAACCCGATTGGGTTTAGGACAGCATTTCAACACTTGGTTCTCAGATCCCTTTTTATCATTGATCTCTACATCTAACTCTTGTAAGAGTAGAATCCATCTAAAAAAATCTCGGCTTGGAGTCTTGCTTGGTTAGAAGGTATTTCAGAGCTGCATGGTCAATGAATACAATGACTTTCGATCCTATCAGGTATGGCCGAAACTTGTCAAATGCGAATATAACAGCTAAGTGTTCCTTCTCTGAAGTTGCATAATTCCTCTGGGCACTGTTGAAGGTACGATTGGCGTAATAGATAGGGTTAAAGATTTTATCCTCACTTTGTCCCAGGACTGCTCCAATTGCTGTGTCGCTTGCATCACACATAAGCTCAAAAGGTTTGTTCCAATCTGGTGCTACCAGAATTGGGGCGGTTATAAGCATTTACTTTAATGTGTTGAATGGTTGCTTGCACACCTCTCCAAATATGAAAGGCACATCCTTTGCAAGTAATTCCTCCAAAGGCCTAGAAACTTTAGAGAAATCCTTAATAAACCTCCTATAAAAGCCTGCGTGGACAAGGAAGGCTCACAATGTCTTTAAGTTTGTTGGAGGGGGTAACTTCTCTATTACTTCTATCTTTGCCTTATCAACATCCATTCCTTTCTTTGAAATCTTATGTCCGAACACTATTCCTTCTGTTACCATGAAATGGCATTTCTCTCAGTTAAGTACAAGGTTGGTCTCTTCACATCTCTTCAGCACTCTACTCAAGTTGTGCAAGCATTTATCAAAGCTATCTCCAAATACAGAAAAATCATCCATGAAAATCTCCAGAAAGTCCTCCACCATGTCCACAAATAATGACATCATGCACCTTTGGAATGTTGCTGTGCATTACAAAGTCCAAAATGCATGCGATTGTATGCAAAAGTTCCATAGGGACATGTGAAAGTTGTTTTCTCTCGGTCCTCGAGGGCAATGTGGATCTGATAGTAACCAGAATATCCATCCAGAAAACAATAAAAAGCATGACCGCTTAATCTTTCTAACATCTGGTCAATGGATGGTAGGGGAAAATGATCTTTTCGAGTTGCGTCATTCGGTTTCACGAAATCAATGCAAACTCGGTGTCCGATAATTAGCCTCACAGAATTAACTCATCGAACTCATTAGGTTGGATAGTGAATCCTCATTTCTTGAGCACCACGTGTATCGGGTTCACCCATTCACTATCTGCAATCGGGAAAATGATTCCCATTTCCAACATCTTTATAATCTCTTCCTTAAAAACATCATTCAGTTGTGGTGTTAGCCTCCTTTGAGGTTGTGCTACCACTTTCTTCTCAGGGTCTACATAGATTTTATGCATGCATACCCATGGGCTTATTCCTTTAATATCTGCAATGGTCCACCCGAATGCTCCCTTATGCTCTCTCAGTACTTTTAAAAGTTTCTCCTCCTCTAAGGGTGATAGTGATGATGAAATTATGAGGGCAAAAGTATCATCTTGTAAGTATACGTACTTCAGGTGAGATGGCAAAGGTTTCAACGTTAAGTTCCTTGGTGGCTCTTCCAGCGATGATCTTAACAGCTTACCAGTCAATTGTCAAAGAACTTGTGCCACGAAGGTCTATGAATTGTTCCTCCTACATCCGCAGAAGATATAGGCTCTACTTCTCCCACTTGACCTTCGCTACACCCAGGCCAGGTTTCCTCATTACTTTCTTCATCCTCTTTTAGGAGCAAAGTCTCTGCTACTTCAGGGTGTAGTGCCACTTGCTGATATAATTCCAAAACAAGTTCGTCTATGGCATCTAGCATGTAACATGCTTCTCCCTCGTCTTGTGCATGCTTCATTGTTTTCATCACATTTAATACCACTCTGTCCTCATTTACTCTGAGAATCAACTCACCCTTATGAACATCTATCAATGTCTTACTTGTTGCTTGGAAATGTCTTCCTAAGATCAATAGAACATCGTGGTTAGCTTCCATATCTAGCACTACAAAGTCTATGGGGAATACAAACTTATCAACTTTCACCAGAACATCCTCCACCACTCCAGAAGGTTGCTTCATAGACCTATCGGCCAATTGAAGGGTTATGGATGTTTCGTTCAACTCCTTCATGCCTAAATTATGAAAGACGGAGAGTGGCATTAAATTGACAATGGCTCCCAAATCACACAATGCTTTATTTAGGCACACTCCTCCAATTGTGCAAGGTATGAGGAAGCTCCCAGGATCTTTACACTTAGGAGGCAGTTTGTTTTGCAAAACTGCTGAGCATTCCTCGTTAAGGCAAATAGTCTCAAGGTCTAAAAATTTCCTTTTGGTAGAGATTGCTTCTTTCAAGAATTTCGTGTACTCTGGCATACCGGCCAGAGCTTCTACCAAACGTATATTCACTTGCAATTTCTTAAACATCTCTATGAACTTTTTATAACGAGCATCATCATGATTCGGTTTATATTTCCCAGGGGGATAGAGTAAATTAGCAGGATTAATAGTTACAGTTTGTGAAGACTTACTGCCGCCGCCCGCCTGGCTTTTTCTCTCGCCCTCGCTCGTCGTTGAATTTTCAGATGCCCGGTTAATCGGCGTGGTGCCCCGATTTACCGGCCCATCTTTTTCTCCTGATTCTGCTGCGTTCTTTTCTTGATCGCTTTCTAATTCTTCTTGGACGGTTGGTATAAGCGGCCCCGGAAGTTCCTTTCCGCTTCTAGTCATAATTGCATTCACGTCCTTTGGATTCTTTTATGTGTTACATGGTAATCCTCCCGGAGTACGGGCCGACACTTGTTCGGCGATCTTCCCCACTTGGTGCGACAGTTACGCACTAAGGCTTCCCGATTGGTTAGTCTTGTATCGTTCTTCGACAATAGGTGGTGAAGTTTGTATTCGACTCACTCATGGATTTTATGAGTTGATGACCGTGTCGGTCATAGTTGAGCTCATTTTATCCATGGCTACTTCCCAACCACGACTTATTGAATTGATGCATGAATCCCCCAGTCTGTCTTGGTCTATCTCCACCTGTAGGATCACTTAGTCGAAAACCAGGGTGGTCGTGATAACCTGGGCGACATCCGCCCCCTTAGGGATTTCCTTGCCTCTCTAGATAGTTCACATCTTCGGTGTTGGTTGCTTCGATTTCTTGAACTTTTTCTACCTTGGCAATGCGATCTTGAATTCCATCTATCTTCTCGTTCATCGCCATTAGCTGGTATAAGATCTTTTGAGATGTATCTTCTCCAAATACGCCTTCAACTACTTTTGCAGTCTCAATTTGATGCGTTCCCAATTGGCTTGTGAGTGCTATTTCCTCCAAATTTTCTTCAGCTTCTTCAGGTGATAGCAACACAAAACATCCGTTGCTCGATGCATCAACTCTCATTTGTTCACTCGGCCGCACTCCGTGATAGAAACTATGCATTCGTACGGGCAGAGTGATATCGTGGCGAGGGCATCTCCTTTGTGCTTCCTTAAATATTTCCCATGCTTCTTCAAAAGTTTCTGTGGGTTTTTGCTTGAAATTCATGATGTCTTGTCTCATCTGTAGTGACTTCCCAGGCAGGCAATATTTGTTCATAAATTTCTGTAGTAGATCGGTCTAAGTTTGGATCGATCATGGTGCTAGAGACAATAACCATATCTTCGCGTTGTCTTTCTAAGAGAATGGAAACAACTTCATCTTGATGTTAACTTCAGGTACTCCTGCTGGTTTGTCTGTGCTGACTATCTCCAAGAAGTTAGTGACGTGTACACTAGGATCTTTGCTCGGTACTCCATGGAAGGTAGTGTAATTAGTCACCATCTGTATCACATTTAGCTCTGGGTGAAAGACCTCAGCCGCATTCTGATGAGAGATAAATTTATGATCATTATTATGACATTTCGCCCCACTTTTGATACCATTTTGAGCATTATTGTACCAATTCAAGTCAATTATCCCTTATATTTATCTAATTATGTTAGTAGTAGTTATTATGTAAAATATCGTGTTTTTATAAGTTTTTACTAAGTTTTGTACCGGTTTAGTAACCGGAGTATTGTGTCGGATTTACGTTTGGTGTTTTGGTACTTTATTGCAGGATTATACGTTTACCAAGATCCCAAGTGACGACATTTTTTTGAGCCTAAAAACATATCTTTTGAGGAATAGAAGATTATGCCATAAGCTAACAAGTTCGAACGGATCAATTGTCCTTAGTACTTCTACCATAACCTATCATTGACGGACATTTGACCGACTTAGAGGCATTTTCAGAGAAAAAGTCCTTAATGAAAGTTGTAGATCTTCGGAAGAGCTTTCCAACGAATATCAAATCATGTCAATGCGAGGTCTACTGCTCGAGATAGGTTTTTACAAACATCGATATGTTGCATGGCCGGCACGCGCCGGAGAAGGCCGAATATGGCGGGAAAATCTCGAATGCGGGCCCACAAGATCCTAATGATTAAAAATGCACTTAGTAGCCGGCACATGCCGGTGAGGCTCCGGCACGCGCCGGTAATGTGGTCTATAAATACTCCTCTCAAGCTCATTTGATCGGTACATACTGGAATTTATGTATATATCTATATATATACTTTCCTCTATCGTTTTCTTTCTATTTCTTTTATGTTTGGGCCCATGTATACATATATATGTCTATGTATGTATGTATATATGCTTATATGTATGAATAAACGTAGTAATGTTGTAATCTTTGGAGAAGATTATCGAGGATTGTTGTCTATGAAGCTGTTGTTACTTTCACGAGGATTAGGCTCCAATTCAGCAGTTGTAATCGGTAATTTTCTAATGTTATTATGTTTTTTTGTTTTTATATCTATATATTAGGTATATGATATTAGGCTAACTTAATATCTAGCCAAGATATGAAATTGGATTAGTTTTATCTTTTTAGGGAAATAGATAACGACTATGTTAAAATTGATTAAAATCAGTTATAATGAATCTCTTTCTATGTTTGTATTGACGTAGCTAATCGATTTGAAAGAATTCATAATCTAATTATGAATTGACACCTCGTAGTTAGGTTATGAACTCATTAATAGAAAGACCGGAGGGTAAAATTGGCCGAGTGAAAACGTGACAACGGAATCCGATTTCTAAACCGGGGGTAGATTTGTTTCGGGAGAAACAAACTCTTATTGAAATTTATACTCGAGATATTATCACGTTGAAATCACTGTTTAATTGACATACCTTAAAATTGGCCGAATGACAAAACGGGAGTGACCCATGCTTGAGGATGACATTGGACGAGAGGACAAGACATATGACAATTTCATACGCTCGTGTGAGGAGAAATTGCCTAGCTTAGGAGTATACCGTTTCGTATAATTGATTGGACCTTGAATAAAGGAAGATCTGTCTCATTTATTTCTACTAAAAAGATATTGATTCAGTAAAGTATTCTTGGCTAGATCCAAAAATATATATTATATTAGTATTTATTTGTTTTATTTTACGTTTTACTAACATCTAACTCTAACATTACTAACTAATCTAAGCGATCTAACTATCTAACCCCGGAAAAAGTAAAAGCTGCGACTTAGATCGAGTTAATAATAGTATCTTGGTGTTTAACCCCACTTAAAAGAATTACCATGTTTTCCACGAGGAATACGACGACTCACCGGACTAGAGCTACAATTTGACCCGGTACACGCCGGTTAGGATCTGTATAGCCTAGGTAATGTCCGTCGGCTTTTCGGCGCCAAAATGCGACGGACCTAAACCTAACCTTGGAAATGGCGCCGAAAGGCGACGGACATTACCTAGGCTATACTGATCCTAACCGGCGGTGTACCGGGTCAAATTGTAGCTCTAGTCCGGTGAGTCGTGTCGTATTCCTCGGGAAAACATGGTAATTCTTTTAAGTGGGGTTAAACACCAAGAAGCTATTATTAACTCGATCTATGTCGCATGCTTTTACTTTTTCCCGGGTTAGATAGTTAGATCGATTAGATTAGTTAGTAATGTTAGAGTTAGATGTTAGTAAAACAGAAAATAAAACAAATAAATACTAATATAATATATATTTTTGGATCTAGCCAAGAATACTTTACTGAATCAATATCTTTTTAGTAGAAATAAATGAGACAGATCTTCCTTTATTCAAGGTCCAATCAATTATACGAAACGGTATACTCCTAAGCTAGGCAATTTCTCCTCACACGAGCGTATGAAATTGTCATATGTCTTGTCCTCTGTCCAATGTCATCCTCAAGCATGGGTCACTCCCGTTTTGTCATTCGGCCAATTTTAAGGTATGTCAATTAAACAGGTGATTTCAACGTGATAATATCTCGAGTATAAATTTCAATAAGAGTTTGTTTCTCCCGAAACAAATCTACCCCCGGTTTAGGAAATCGGATTCCGTTGTCACGTTTTCACTCGGCCAATTTTACCCTCCGGTCTTTCTATTAATGAGTTCATAACCTAACTACGAGGTGTCAATTCATAATTAGATTATGAATTCTTTCAAATCGATTAGCTACGTCAATACAAACATAGAAAGAGATTCATTATAACTGATTTTAATCAATTTTAACATAGTCGTTATCTATTTCCCTAAAAAGATAAAACTAATCCAATTTCATATCTTGGCTAGATATTAAGTTAGCCTAATATCATTATACCTAATATATAGATATAAAAACAAAAAAACATAATAACATTAGAAAATTACCGATTACAACTGCTGAATTGGAGCCTAATCCTCGTGAAAGTAACAACAGCTTCATAGACAACAATCCTCGATAATCTTCTCCAGCATTACAACATTACTACGTTTATTCATACATATAAGCATATATACATACATACATAGACATATATATGTATACATGGGCCCAAACATAAAAGAAATAGAAAGAAAACGATAGAGGAAAGTATATATATAGATATATACATAAATTCCAGGGCAGCTGATCAAATGAGCTTGAGAGGAGTATTTATAGACCACATTACCGGCGCGTGCCGGAGCCTCACCGGCACGTGCCGGCTACACAGTGCATTTTTAATCATTAGGATCTTGTGGGCCCAGATTCAGAGATTTTCCTGCCATATTCGGCCTTCTCCGGCGCGTGCCGGCCATGCAACATATCAGATGTTTGTAAAAACCTATCTCGAGCTGTAGACCTCAGATTGACATGATTTGATATTCGTTGGAAAGCTCTTCCGAAGATCTACAACTTTCATTAAGGACTTTTTCTCTGAAAATGCCTCTAAGTCAGGTCAAATGTCCGTCAATGATAGGTTATGGTAGAAGTACTAAGGACAATTGATCTGTTCGAACTTGTTAGCTTATGGCATAATCTTCTATTCCTCAAAAGATATGTTTTTAGGCTCAAAAAAATGTCGTCACTTGGGATCTTGGTAAACGTATAATCCTGCAATAAAGTACCAAAACACCAAACGTAAATCCGACACAATACTCCGGTTACTAAACCGGTACAAAACTTAGTAAAAACTTATAAAAACACGATATTTTACATAATAACTACTACTAACATAATTAGATAAATATAAGGGATAATTGACTTGAATTGGTACAATAATGCTCAAAATGGTATCAAAAGTGGGGCGAAATGTCATAATAATGATCATAAATTTATCTCTCATCACATTCTCTGGCTAAACAATCATTGGCACAAACTGCTCAATCGTTAGTATCACATAACTCTGTAGAGTTCTTCTATCTCCTTATACAACTCCTCCGTTTCCTCTTCCATTGACACCGTTTTGTCCATTCTGCACCATTGTGTTATCTGTATTTTCCAAAGATGGGATTTCTTCCTCCTTCTCGCTATGATCTCCTTCGTGCGAACTCACGTCATCCGCCAGCCTAACAGTCTTCTCTCGAGCTTTCTTTCTCTTTTTTCTAGCAAACTTTTTGATCTCAGCTGTGAATCTCTCGAGTTTGGCTGCTGAACTTCGTGTAGCATACTACAAGACACAAAAAAAGTTAGTGACTTTCCTCGGAAGCTGTTACACTCGCCGGACAGGCTCAAAAATATAGACTCTGACTACTAACTCGACGCTGAACTTACAGAACCGATTCTGCCGAATCTGGGAGCCTCGACTTACCGCGGTTAACCCCCGATAAACCGGATGCAATTTTTTTCCAGATTTAAACAGAACTGACTCTGTACGACTCCAGTATAAACAGACTATAAAACACACTCAATAAAACATACTCGAATATATACAGACACTCAATCTCAAATAAAATGTATTCTTGACACGAGTCACAGGCAACGGCGCCACAAAATCTTGATCGCGTGCAAAGCACTTACTAGCAATAGGACTAGGGTCTATCGTAGTAGAGTACTGGTGAGTCAAGGTCGATCCCACAGAGACTCGTAAGAACGCAAATTCTCTAGATTGAGCTTGTCACAAATACGGTCTACGTCCAACTATAATATAGACAGAAGAAAATTTGGTGCCACAAACTAACAATACTACGCTAGTTCACACGGAGTATCATTGGCTTATCAAATTATCTATCGAGCCGTGAAAAAGATTCAACAAAAGACAGAAACAAATCCACTATCTGTTTTACGTCCTTCCTTGTGTGTCGGAGATATAAAGAACAAGAGTTTCTAAATGATTAGTCTAATTATGAGTGATTAGTTATTCCCCCACACATGCAATATTCCTCCCTGTTGGTAAATTTTAATTCATTGTCAGCTACGGGTGCAACTCCTAACCCTATCCTCTCCGACTATGGTCAGACAATCTATACGCAAGCTACCCTCCTTAATTGGTCCGTAATAGCCCAAACGCAATAAGTTCAAGAGTTTCCGGTATTAAGCGTTAACCCATACCGCTAACCCACCTAGGCAGCTATCGACTATGACTAGCACATTCCTAGTGTCCATCAAGACAATGTCTAAATTAACACTTCACTAACAGTCCTTCATGCTAATTTACGATGACATGCAAATAGTTGATCAGGCTAAAAACATGTAAATTAAATCTATCGATCAACGTAGCTGGCGCCGATTATCATGAACTAGTAATTTACTAGGTATTCAGATCTAGCGATATAGACCGCCGGAGGTCTGAAGAACGCAACCACTATTTCATGATTTCTTCACCAACGAATTAGATCTATACATACATGGGGTAAATTAAACTAACTACTACATAATTAAACTAAATAAACAATTAGCACATACTAGTCAAATAGAACAACGATAGATCTACATCTTGGAAAAGAAAGAAAACCATACCCTCGAAGATGAGTATAGATCTCTCTTGGATCTCTTCCTAGGCGGCGAATCCGTCGCCTCTCCGACCAGAACTCATAAAATAAAGAAATAAAGAACAAAGAACTTTTATTGCATAATAATTGTAAGTTTTGTGGTACAATGAACTCAAAAGTGGACACACTGAATTCTGAGGCGATGCCTCTTATTTATAGCTACATAAACCGACTTAGAAACACCTAGATCTACCTCTCATCCAAGACAATGCATTTCGGAAGATTTTGGAGCCTCGGTAAACCGGCGGCATACCCCGATTAATCGAGGGTATTTTCATCTTTTTCTTTCTACCGACTTAGCTTGGAAGGTTCTGGAATACCCTAGGCCCAATCCTTTCATTCAATCCACTCGTGATTCGTCCACAATGCTCACCCCATATTTCGTTTCCACGAAAATAATCAAATAACGCACGAAATAATATCGAAATAAGGAAAATAAACGTTAAGTGCAGATTACTCGACTCACGAACCCGACATATGATATTCAACTAAAATGTTCATATTTATAGGTCGAAACAACTATTTTTAGCTCGTAATGGACATAATGTTGATGCCATAGGATAGACTATTTTAAGCGTCATCATAAATGTACTTCACTCCTTAACCACAAATTCATAAGCATCTTCTAGGTAGACTTCTCGTATTACACAATAATGTAAACCGTTATTTTGCAACCAATATCTTAATTGAGTTAAGCAGTGTATTGTAGCATATCAATAATTATACAAGTCAATACATGGTTTATCCTTTCTGTGAAACGTTTCACTCTGAAGGAGGCCAAGCATTATGCCAAAAACTATGCTATAGCCTATATCTGAGCATGGAATACTCGTTTCTCTCATCATATTAGAGATTCCTCTAGATATTCAGATAAACTAATTGGCGCTTTGAGTACTTATCAGACAAAATGTCTACCACTCAAAAGCTCCCACTAGCTTTTATCCTTCATAAGACCCCAAAGGTCAATATTAACAAGCTATGATACTTCTTCAACTCTATTACCCTTTCCAAATTGAAAGGTGACCTAGTCAGTTTTTCCTTTGAGATAGTGTTCTTAGACTGGGAGACAGGAATCACCCTTAGCCATCCTTCAGATCTTATATTTAAGATATATGCACTAATTAATAGATGATGAAGAATCGTTTATCACAATATGGAAACCATTTGTCTTAATAGTTTATGATGTGTTACATATACATTTTCAGCATTACTTAGTGGTTCTGACTTTATTAGACAAAAGTCCGAGTCTCGGATTCGTACTACAAATGTCATATTCACTTTCTTTGAGGCAACTATATTATCGAGGTGAAAGTGAATCCATTTGTTCCAACGAATCTGAAAACAGAAATTAAATTTCTGTGATATTCAAGGATTAAAATCTGAAATTTGTTTCCTTATATCACTCCCACTATGTTAGCTGAAATAACTACCCGTTGTCTACTCTTTAATCATGAATGCCCTGCTACATTGTTCTTACAAAAGAACTTTAGCTTCTGAGTCATATTACTCGGTTAAGAAAGTCTCTAAGGATTCCTAGGTCAGTGATCTGAAATCACTTTCCTTATCCTATACTTTCATTTATAAATATTTCGGTTTAGCCTTTAACTTATTTCGGATTTCTCTTAAAGGAAATGGCCTTGAACTAGCAGTTCATTTGAGTAGACACTACTCGTGAACTGTGGGATGTCTGTTGAGATTGATACCAAATCATTCTCGTCATCTTTGAACTAATTTTGTTTGTCTCTCGTTCAACACGAGTGACAGCAGTGACAATTCTTGTCAACGTCACTCAAGTTTGAAGGCTCAAGAGGAGAATCCTCTACCGAAAATTAATTGCATTCTAGATTAATGAGCTCAACGTGCTTGTTACTTTTCCACATTTATGAAGTCATTTCCAGTCAATTCTAATCATTTTAGCAGTTCAGTCATCTTGAGACGATATGTAGTTGTAAAATTATTGGTCCCTTGAAAAGGCTTTGGTATAGAGGGGGGTGAATAAACTTAACACTTAAAACTTTTTGGAGTTAACAAACTCAGCAAGGTCAGTAGCCTGCTGACTGCTCAGTAGTCTGCTGACAATAGATATTACTAAATTTGTTGCAGCGGAATATATTCAAATTAAGCCTTATTACTTGTTGTTTAAATATGATACTAAGTATTAGATACTCAGTAGTGTAAGTGTGTGATTCAGTTGCTAGTTTCAGTAAGTTGATGTGATCAGTATACTAAATGCAGAAAGTAAATGCAGAAAGTAAGTAGGCAATTTTATAGTGGTTCCAGGTGGTGTAATCCTGTCAGTTCACTCTTCTCCTGTGATGTTGGAGGAAATTCACTAGAGATCTTTGAGGTTGCCGTTACAAAAATCCCTAAGCTGTCTGTCCTTCACCAATAGCTATGGCTTCACAAACTGAATGTTTGAAACAGGTAGGATTGCTGCTCCAAAGTATTCCACTGGTCTTTGAAGGGTAGGAATTGCCTCTTCACTAGCTCCACCACAACAACAGTTCTTGACACCTAAGTGATTCTCTGTCTTCAGCAGGTTTCTTGTAGAAGAAAGTTTGAATCAAATGAATGATTCAACAGTCAGCAGCTTGATTAGGATGAAATGATCAGCAGCTTGATATCTTCAAGTGTGTGAACTTGATGTAACTTGATAGCTAGTTACACTTGAAGAGTTTTCTGGATCAGTAGCTTTAAGTTCTGTGTATGTCAGCAGGGTGATTTTCTTGATCAAAACTTGATAGCTTTGAGTTGATTATTTGTTTTTCATCACTTGTATCTAAATCAGGAGTCTTTTATTTATAGGTGAGAATCCTGTGACTTATGTTTGAAATTCAAACATAGCCGTTTCAGATTTGTCTTCATCTTGACTTGCTTTCTGTCCCTGTTCATAGTACTGACACTGTCAGTTTGCTTTCTGTCAGTTTCCAGTCTATCCACCATTTGACTTGTGTCCCTTGGTTAATCCTCTGTATCTTTCCAATGTTCTTTTAATCTAGACCATTGATTTGTTGACAATATCAAGGCTTGTAATCCATCCTTATCCTTGTAATCTTCCAATGTAACCTTTGATTAAATCGAGATTTGTACTCGAGGATGCTGTGTATATTGGTCTCCGTTGATGTTCATGTCGACCAAATTGTGTTTATGAAACACTTTCAGCTGACTGTCTTTTCATCTAACTTTTTATTATTAAGTTAGAGTACACCATTTTAAACATAACTAAGTTCCAATCACCACTTAACATATGGAACTTAGACCTTGTACACAAGGTATATGTAATCAGTTTAGGTCATCACTGACTTCCCTAAATTATGATTCCATATCCTTGACTTTAATTTCTAAGTTTGATCCCTTAGCCTTCAATAACTGAGTTTGAACCCTCAGCCTTCAATCTTCAGCAGGTTCCTAACTAGTCTCCTGACCTAGTTACCTTACTGACCTAGACATGTCTGCTGATAAAGTCAGCTGACC
This sequence comes from Gentiana straminea, assembly GCA_036785695.1. Lineage (NCBI taxonomy): Eukaryota > Viridiplantae > Streptophyta > Magnoliopsida > Gentianales > Gentianaceae > Gentiana > Gentiana straminea. The sequence goes on along the minus strand of JAVUPR010000407.1, from coordinate 2,566,187 downwards.
TAATTACATTGCTTGTTTGATCAAACCTATACAAAGATCAAACTTTAATAAACCTATACATTTAATCTCGACATCTTTTTGCCTTTGCTCTATAACAGCTAGTCTGGCACTCATCATTAAAACTCAAAATAAGTCCAACAATTTTCCCATTTTTAGTGATGATGCCAATACCCTCCTTATAGCAAAGCAAAAAGATAAAAACAAAAATAGAACAAATTCATTCAATTCTCATTATAATCAATTTGTTCAAACTTATTACAAACTAGGATCAGCAGAATGAAGTAAATGATGTAAGTGTGCTGATCTAGCTTCTGTCTTTGTCTTGTTCCTTCTTCTCATAAAACTCCTTGATTTCTTTGACTACATCCACCATCCATTGATTTTCAATTGGGGAGAAGTCAACCCAAGTATTCAGCTCTTTCCACCACTTCCAGGCTTCAGGTAAAGTTAACCTTATGTTGTGAACATCAAAGCCTTGTCTCATGTAAAAATGTTTAAATTCATCCAGTTATTCCCTTGTTGATTGGGCAGATCCCACTCTTCCTCTTCCACCTCTTCCTCTTCTTCCACCTCTGTAAGAAGCTCTCAGTGCCTTGACCCTTGTTTCCCAAAGTTTCAATCCCAAAAAGGAATTTAGTCCCTCATGAAATCCCATGTGATGATAGGGTCTCTTCCTTCCATAGTATAGCTTCTTATACTCTTTCAGGAGGTCATCAGTTAACTGAATCCTGCTAGGTGCAGGTTTCCTGTACTCATTTGTCTCATCCTCCCACCTCTTTTTAGCGAAATTCTTGCAGCCACTTTTGCTTCTGCTGTAAGGCCCTCTTCTCCCTTATTGAAATCATCAACAAACCGGGACAGGAGGCCATGAACACTCTCTTGTGTGATCACTAAGTTCGCAAGTTGACCTTCCATTATCTCTGTCCTTGTGTCATCTACATTGATCCTTCCTTCTAAAGTTTGCTCCAGCAGATTGATCCTCTCAGTAACCTTAGGATCCAATGCAGCAGGTTGAGGTGTTCCAGCAGGGTGAGCCACAGCAGACTTGGGTGAGGCAAGCTTGTCAAGCTTTTTGTGTAATGAGGCAAACCGTTCATCCAAATGTTTATCTCTCCTTGTTGTGCTCTGCTTTATATTTCTCACATCAAGAGTTAGGTCAGCAAGTGCATATTGAGTATATGTGATGTTGGAAGCAACTGTTTCAGTAGTTCTTCCTCTATTTTCAACCAAATTCATTAAATCTTTGCTCCCGCCTATTGATTTGAGTCCTTAAGTGTGTAATATCATCTCTCGATCGCCTTCAACTCATCCAAGACATGTGGCTTGGTACCGCACCGCCCATACCTCCACCCATATGTCCAAGCGATCATCGGCGGGTTCTTCAACATTGTAGTTTGCCCCGTGTGTGCCGACAACCAAGGCACCCGTCCTATCCCATCCAAGCAGATCGGGACCTTCTTCAATAATATCTCTAAAAATATCTTCTAAGATGGGGTCTTGTGCAGGTTGAGGTTCGAAGATATGTTCTTCTTCAAAAATTGGTACATGTTCCTGTTGAGGTTCACCAGCATCTTTTTCTACCTCAAGCAGTTGGAATTCCTCATCACTGAAGTCATAGTCCAACAGCTGTTCTTCATCATCAACAACAGTCAGCTGACTATCTTTACCTTCAGTAACCTTAGCTTCATTAGACTGTACTACATCCGTCTTTTCCATAATATTTGCAGGGGATTCCTCCAATCCCATCAAAGGTTCCAACCTTTGTCCAGGTGCTATCTGATCCTCAGCAGCCTGAACCTCCTGTTCCAACCTGTATTCAGGTGCTTTGTTTGTAACTCAGCAACCTGAACCACTTCTTCAACAAAAGCTTGAGGGAATATAGCATCATTTTCCTCTAATACTCCTCTAGCATCAGCAACCTTTTGCAACTGATCTACAACTTTTGACAAGGTTTCTTGAGTGTCAAACCACTCCTTATACTAAGCTGAATCTTCTGAACTTTCAGCAGCTTCTAAATCAGCACAACATCATCAAGAGTAAATATGATGGCCTCTTCCATGGATGTTGCTACAGCAAGCTGTTCTTCTAAATCTTTATTGAAAATAGCTCCCGAACTCTTCATTTAATAAGTCGACCGTCGAATCTCAGGATTTACATCGGACTTCACAAACGGTATGGTGTCGACATACCGATCGACTGTTATCCTCCGCAGAAGCCCCATCATTGATTAGAGCTTCCAGATCATCCATGGTCATATCCTCCATATCTTCATCTGTATGATCAGTTTGCTGACCCTCAGCAGGCTTTCCAGCATCAGCAGATTGATCTACTGTATTGTCTTTAGAATCCTGTCTTACATCCTCAGTAGGTCTTTCCAATGCAGTGCCACTGGGTTGGCCGGGAAAGGAAGGGTGATCATCATCAGAATCAGATGATGAGGAATCATCACTGTCAGGTGTATACTTGGGATCCTTGAACATGATTTTTGCATTTTTCTTCCCTTCTTCCAGTTGATCCATTAGCCTTGTCTGCAACATGGTTGTATCCACCAATGCCAGTAGGCTTTCCACACCCAACTGATCAAAAGCCCATTCTTCAAATCCACTCATTGGATCAGCAGCTAGTTTTTGTCTCTTGTAGAATCCAAACTTCTATTGAAAATATTTTTGCACTTTTTTAAAGTTGGGATCTACCTTCTCTTTCTTTGATTTCTGTTCCCTCCTTTCATATCGCATTGAGGGTTTATTTGGAGCAGATTGATCAGCTTGTTGTCCTCCAAAGACATTAACAAGGTGAGCCAATGTATCTATAGCAGATACAAACAGGTCAATAGGTTCTTCAGGTTGTACATTTGTACCTACCACCTCCAACTGTTCCACACCAGGTTCCTCCTGACTTATATGTGTATCAGTAGGGTCTGCAGCAGTGTGCTCTTCCCCCTGAGTTGTAGCATCCACAGCAGGGTCAGGAACAGGTTCAACAATTTCCACAGCAGGGTCAGGTATAACAGTCTGCTGTGATTCTGCAGTTTGTTGCTCAACAACAACCTCTCTAGCCTCAGTAGGCTCATCACCTTGTACATGTGCTTCCTCAACAACACTTTCAGCTTCCTTTTGTGCCTCCAAAACCCTTAATTCTTTTCCCTTTCCATGCATTTTCTTTTTCACAACCTCCTTCATTCTCTTTGCAGGTTGTTCAGTTTCAAGATCCCTAACAACTTTCCTCTTTCTTGAATCTTCTTTTAACTGCTCTTTCAAAGCCTCAACAGCAGTTCTCTTTGTAATTCCAGCAGGCTCAGCAGCCTTATCTTCAACTGGAACCTCAGTAGATTCAGCATGGTCTACTGATTGCTTTGCCTTGTCTTCTTAGGCTTTAAGATCTCAGTAATCTTTCTTGTGTCAGCAGCCTTTCTTTTCTGTGTAATTTTCTTTGATGCAGTAGGTTGTGCAATTTGTTTAACCTGCTCACCACCAGCATCATCATCTCCATCATTGTCACTCTCTGTCCTTTTAGTATCCAAATCCTCATCATCATCCAAACCAGGGATGAGATAGCTGATTTCCGGCTTATATCTGGACTTGTTGATTTTTGTAGGTGCAACATCAACAACCTTCAAATGATTCAGTAGGGCCTGCACCATCAATCCCAAAGGCAGTGTCTTGGACTTCCTGGTCCCCTCTCTGTCCTCTGTTATCACCTTCTTCATGTATTGGACAAAGAATCCGGCCCAATCAAACTTCATACTCTTGTAAATGATTATCAACATGTCAATCTTGGGTCCAGACAATGTGTCAAGGCTTCCACTGAATCCAAGGATGTTTTTAGCAATAATCTTGGTCAGCAGATTATACTCCATTTTGATATGCTTCACATTGATGCTCAGTGAAGATTTTATGGATTTGTTAGTCTTTATTGCATCAACAAACTCCAATCTAGACAGCTCCATTGATTCGGGATTGGTAGGAGCACCATTTCCAGGCCCAAATCCAAATACCTCCCTCAGCATGTTTGAAGTGATTTGAAGCTCCTGACCATTTACAGTGGTAGTAAATGCCTCTCTATCCTCTCTAATCACTATATTTCTCCAGAAATTCATAACATTTGTATAAGAGATGCTCTCCAATCTCAGATTTAGAACATCCTCTAATCCTTCATATCATCTGATTTTTCTACCAATATTGATAGCTAGTTCAGTAGAGTTAGCATCAACAACGAATCCTCTAACACTTTGACTCGTTCCAATATGAACATCACCTTTAACCGCCATTAGAACTTTGAGAAATATGAAGAAGCTTTGTAAATCTGTGTTCACACGGTGTATATTCAGAGAAAATCAATCTGAAGGTTATAAGCAGCTTCTGTGTGTGTATGTTCGTATATAAAGAGAAAGAAAGTGGGTGGTAACTATCAGTCAAGTATTGTACACGTACTGTAGCATTAACCACGATTAAAGTTGGAGTAAATGTGATGTTGCCACGTGTCCCACTGACTTATTCCATAAGAGTTGTAACCGTTGGATATTTGTAACCGCAGTTATAAAGATAAGAATAATATCCAATTACTGTTGACTTTCAGTTAAGTTTGACTGTCTTGTAACGTATAATTCAGTAGGCTGGTTCTTCAGTAGACTTGGGTCGCAGCCTGCTGATAAAGATGGCTCAGCAGCCTGCTGACATGGTCACTCTGCTGATCTTCTTACACACTTGGTTTGTCCAACTGATAATACAAGATGAAGTTTAATACCAATGAGCTCACCCAACAGGACAAAGACCAATCCCTTGGCAACTTCATTTGCTCAATTGTCCAAACTATTCAAGTACATGGAATAGTTGATACCAATGACTAATCTTCTAAGTGAGCTCACCCAACATAGCAAAGACTAATCCCCTTGGTGAATTCCGGTACACTGCTGATTATTAGTATCTCAGTCAACTTTTATGATGCCAAGTTCAGTTCTTAACTTAGCAAATCTTTCACTATCCAATGGTTTTATGAATATATCAGCAAGTTGATCTTCAGTAGGAATGTAAAGAACCACCACATCTTTTTTTCTCAACATGATCTCTTATAAAATGATGTCTCACATCAATGAGTGCAAAACAGGATTTTCTTTGATAGAAATTGCACTTGTGTTGTCACATATTATAGGAATTTCTCTTTCTTCAATTCCATAATCCCTTAATTGTTGTTTTAACCATAGTAATTGTGCACGCAGCTTCCAGCAGCTATATATTCAGCTTCAGTAGTGGAAGTTGATATTGAATTCTGTTTCTTACTGAACTAGGAAACCAGTCTATTTCACATCAACTGACAGGTTCTTGTGGTGTTTTTTTCTATCAATCTTGCAACCAGCATAATCAGAATCTGAGTAGGATATGACTTTGAAACTTCCATCTTTTGAATACCATATCCCCACTCCCAAAGTCTCTTTTAGATACTTAAGAATCCTTTTGACTGCAGCGAAGTGACTTTCCTTTGGTTTTGATTGAAATCTTGCACAAACACCTACAGCCAAGGATATATCGAGTCTGGGCGATTGAGGTACATCGGTACGCCTATCATCCTTCTCGTATAAAGTCGATCAACATCTTTGCCTTCTTTATCTTCATCCAATCTATTGTTTGTACTCATAGGAGTTGATACTTTGGTGCTATTTACCATGCCAAACTTCTTCAGTAACTCCTTGGTATATTTAGTTTGATGAATGAAGATTCCATCTTTCATTTGTTTGACTTGTAATCCCAAGAAGTAGTTCATTTGTCCCGTCATACTCATTTGGAACTTGCTTTCCATGAGATTAGCAAACTTTTCACATAGCAATTCATTTTCAGAACCAAAAATCATGTCATCAACATAAATATGTACCAGCAGGGTGCTGTCCCCTTCATTGTTTCTGAAAAGAGTATTGTCAATGGTACCTTTGGTAAAACCATTGTCCATCAAGAATTGAGATAAGGTTTCATACCATTCTCTTGGTGTTTGTTTCAAACCATAAAGTTCTTTGTTAAGTCTGTACACTTTATCTTCTTGATCTTTAACTTCAAAACCATGAGGTTGCTGAACATAAACTTCCTCCTCTAGAATTCCATTCAAGAATGCACTCTTGACATCCATCTGGTATACTTTGAAGTTTTTGTAAGCAACATATGCCAAGAATAATCTTATAGCTTCCAATCTTGCAACCGGGGCATATGTCTCATCAAAATCTATTCCTTCAGCTTGAGAATAGCTTTTTGCCACTAGTCTGGCCTTATTCCTTACAATAGTACCAGATTCATCCAATTTGTTTCTGTATACCTATTTAGTTCGTGCGCATTGTCATCAATGCGTGCGCATTCCCTGACCAGAACACAAGCTGAAAGACACTGCCCAACCAATGCGTGCGCATTGATCATGCTGGGAGCATCCTGAACCATGAATGCGTGCGCATTCAACCTGCTACTAATAAGCCAAACAATCCTGTAACAGGAATGTGTGCGCATTGATAGCCAATGCGTGCGCATTCACCGTTGTTAAGCCCTAAAAACATGATTTTCTGCACTTAACGATTTCTAACCCAAACCAAACATATTTACCATCAAAAACTCAGAAAAACAAGAGGGAAACATGCTCAAAGTATTTCATAGCTTAACATAGACAACAAGTAAACATAAACGTGATTTCTAATCACCAATCTATACCAAAACACAACCTAAACATAATAAAACTATAATTATTCATTAGGAAGAGCCTCTTACCTTAATTTCCAGCAAAACCGAAAGCAAAACGCTAAGCAACTGCAGCAACTGTTGATCCTCAACCCCAAAACCTATTTGATCAACAAGAAACCCTAAAATCCTATGTTCTGGCAAAAACCGAAACTGAAAAGGTGAATAAAACTGAAGATTACCTGGATTATTTGCTGTCAAACTAATTTTAGAATAATCTACGCTCCAAGACAATCGTTTCGACTACTCATGGCTACGAAACAGAGCTACGGATTAAAAGATACGAATTTTTGAAGAATCGAACTCTACGTATACCAAAAACTAGGGCTAACTGAAAACTTACGAAATTACGAGATGTTATTTTCCAAAGTTGCGTCTCATCGCGCTGATCATTTTTCTCTAGTGCGGCATCTTGAAACGATGAATGGATTGACCACACGGTTGAAGATTACGTTTCCAGGCATCGTGGGTTCGCCAAATCTTGTTCAGTTCCATCCAAACTATGTTTTGTCTTAATCTTCGTGGAAGAAGAAGAAGTGGTTGTTTGTGCCGCCGTTCTACCTCTTTTTTTTTTTTAGAAATTGCGTGACAAATAATAATAGAAGACTTTGGAGATTATTTCCTTTTATAGATATTAATAAAATAAATTTTAAATAATAACTAAATCCCTTAATTAAAAAAGAATAGGATGAATAATAATTAGGTCGTAGTGGGTATGTCCAATTACTATTTTATCATTTCTGAAAAGTCGGGATGTTACAGTAGATATCTATACAAAAATCCACGCTTCATAGATAATATGTACTACCTCCGTCCCATAAAAAATATCCATTTTTTGTGATGCACGCAGATTAAGAAAATAATTAATTAATGTGTTGTATTATAAATAAAGGATGAAAATATATGCCCATATACATAATAAATGCTCTTTTGGAATATGAAATGAATATATAAATATTAAATATTATGATAGGAGTATGTTTGGAAAAAATACATTAAATAATATATTGATTTTTTAAATAAACACTTTTAATGGAACAATTCATTTTAAAAAGATGACACTTTTTTTTTGTGGGAAGGAGGTAGTATTTGAACTATTTACATGCCGAAGTATCATCCCGTAGATATACCTACAGGTTAAACCTACATTTACATGCTGAAGTATCATCCCGTAGATATACCTACGAGTTAAACCTACACGTAGATAATTTCTACTGGTGGAGACTACACTCGATAATAAGATATGCTTTTCAATAACCACACTGGGCATATTTACCCGTAGATATATATACGGATAGAAATATTTCCTATTGATAATTTCTACGCAGGTCTGACATGCCCGATTTTTCAATTTCCCCAATGCTCATCACAGCTTCCTCCATGTCATGGTTTGATTGGCCATTTTTCCCAGAGAATAACCAATAATATATAAACAAAAACAAAAAGAAAAAAAATAATGATACATGCACAACATTTGATACACCGGAAATGATGTGATCCAGTAACACATTTACATAGTTAAAAAAAAAACACACACACAAATTCGGTGCCGTTTGATAAGAATAAAACTCAAACAGCAATCTTTGCTGAGTTGTGTTATCCACCATTTTTGATACATATAGCTATACATACATGCAAGCACAACTTAAACTGTAAAACACCAGATAGATAAGATACAAGCCGAAAACAAATCCATGATATGCAATCTTTGAATCTAGAAAAGAAAAAAAAAAAAAAAAAAAAAAAAAAAAAAAAAGGCCCTTACTATGTATCCTCTCAGAATGGAAACATAGGACATTAAATGCTGCACTCATCAAATGTCTTTATCCACACTTGGTTCTCTTCACTTGTGTAGAATGCGTTTATCGCCTCCACTTCCTCTCTGAATCCAAACAAAAATCTCGATTTCAGCAACCGAATTCATACACCATATATACTTACCATATGGAACAGAAACGAAGAACAGTAGGGGATTCTTCTTTCCTCTATTTTAACATCCTCTTAGGATAATTAATACTAATAATGTTTTGCCAGCATTTAGGATGTTCCAAGTTACACCTTGAAAGTACGGTATAATTATTCCTACTGGACCTTAATTATGCATAAATCATTTAAGATTGCGTTTACAGAAAAAAAAATAAAAAAAATAGTTAAAATCAGCACAAGATATCGAAAGTACCTTGGGGAGAATAAACTCCATTTGCCTTTGCATCCTGCAGTGTCTGAGACGTCGACTGCTCAGCTTGAGCTTGAGGTGATACATGTTTAGTATTTACACCTGGTAGAGAGTGTCTCTTCTTAATGTGAAAGTCTTTGCCAAGCGTATCAGGAATTGACCTCGGGAATTATTTGCAATTGCTTTGGCTCTTGCTGATTCTGTTGCTTGCATATAACTTGGAATAGAGTTACTACTACTCTCTCTTTGTTCTTGATTGCCATGATCAGTACTGGCTGATCCAAAAGAGTTGCGTCGCTTTCCAGTCTTTTTATCCATTGATGATAACTGCTCTAAATCATTCCTTGCACTAGAATCATGGTTAGAGTCTGACTTGTAACCATTGCCAGAAGATTGAGACTTTTGCTTACGGTCAGGTGTACTTTTTCGACTAGTTTTCTTGGACTTCACTGATACGTGACTAGAGGGCGTTTCCTGGGAATCTGGACCTGTAACATGGCTTCTTGGAGATGCTTGAGGAGATAATGGGCTTAGTGGATGGCTCGACTCAGTTTGTTCATTTCTTCGACTACTTTTTTTAGGCTTCACCGATACCGGACCAGAGGGTGTTTCATGGGAATCTGGACCTGTAATATGGCTTCTTCTTGGTGATGCTTGCGGTGAAAATGTGATTGGTGGATGGCTTATCTCAGTTTCCACATGTATCTTTACTCCTCGGCTTCCATCAGACTCGGTTTGTTCAACAGCCCTTCCAGAACCATCGTCATTACTTCCATCACTAGCAATGTTTTCATGTTTATCTTCTTGAACAGAAATTCCCTCCATAATCAGTGAATCAACTTCAGTATCTACTGTTGAGTTCATATGATTCTTTTGATAGTCATCGTCTTTATCTTTTGAGACTGATGTATTCTTCACAGCATCAGGAGCACCATCAATCACATCTCCATGTGGCGAATCAGAAGAAACCGATAGTTCAGTAACAGATTCAGAGCCAATAACAACATCAACCTCAGGAGCTGGAGTAAGAGAAGCTTTAGCAGGAATAGTTTTCCTCTTCCTGATGTCTGGGACCAAAGAGACTCCCTTAAACGGCAACTGTAAGCTAGCATCTTGTTTCGATAAACCAACTGGTTTTGCTGAATTAGCAGCTAAACTCAGTTCTTCAAATTTTGACTGGGCAGCAATAAATGCAGAATTGCTCGATCTTCTAGATCCCAACACAACTCTCCTTCCAGTAGTTTCTGATGAATCAGACTGATTTGTGAGAGAATCAGGTTCCATAATAGAAGCACCACAGCATGATTCTATATGTTCTTTGTATTCTCTCTCCGACGGATTTGTAAAGGAAACAGGTTCCTTATTTGATTCTGTTGCTTGATCAGGAAGGGAATCTGACACGTCGTCATAATGGTTTTCTAGGCAGGTGGTCAGCGGGTGAGGTTTTCCCATGTCAGACTGATTTTTGAGAGAATCAGGTTCAGTAATAGAAGAAAATTTTGATTCTATTTGTTGTTTAAAGGAATCAGGTTTCCTATGAGAAGAAGTAAAACCTGATTCTGTTGCCTGATAAGGAAAAGAATCAGACACATCATCATAACGATCTTCTGAGCAGGTGGTCACTGAGCAAAGCCTCCTTATGTCATTGTTTGACTCAAAATTAAGCATTCTATGTATGATAGCATTTTCATCACTTTCAGAAGGTACTACTGATTCTTCATCGCTCGATTTCGTTTCTCTTGATTGGCAGTTATCCATTTGTGAAATGCCGCTATTCAATAGGCAATCTGACTTGTCAAGGCTTTTTTCATCCGGATTCTCCGTAGTATATTCAAGACCAGGAGAGTTATTGCTGCTTCCATTTGAGTAGATAGACATCCATCTTTCCATCCATTTCCAGGCTGAGTCAGACTTTAGTGGCTCACACTTGATGTTAATTGCTTTGCCCCTTGGATCGGATTCCAGAAGCTGAGATGAAAAAGAGGAATATCGCGAATGAATAAAAGCATTGTGAATCAATGTTTGAACCAAGTACTACATACAGCTGAAAACCCATCAAACAAACTGAAAATCTTATCTTCATATACCTGGCGAGCAAAGCTATTGCATAGCAGTTCCTCGATTGGAGTATAGGCTACAAGCTTGCTTCTCCGCTTTTCCATTCCCTAAAAGCAAGAAACCAAGGGAAACATGTAATGCTTTTACGTATCTGTTTATGCTGGTTTAATCTTAGTCCTTTTCTTTATTCTGTTTTTCTTTTTCCTTTTGAAAGCAGGGGAAAATTGGCAGAGATGACAATAGAGGGGCACACAGGGATCTGTAGTGAAATGAAATTTCTCAATACACGAGGACCTACGCTTTCTGATGAACAATAGTACTGATAAATTACCAACTCACCTAAATCTTAATTTTATTAGATGAAAGTGAATTATCATTAATACACTTCAATACACTCACTCACACGTATGGAACATGTGCGGAACAGTTTTTATGAGCAGTAGTAGTAGGCAATACTAATGCGAATTTTCTTTCAAGAAAACAGGACAGAAGAGAAACTCAATCTCTCGATCTCCTGTTCTAGTACAATCATATATTATCAACTCACCAAATGGCTTAAATTGCTAGATGTGTAGTTTAACATTTATACCCTTAACAAGTATCACTAACATTAAATATCCACAGACAAAGAAACTTTTTCCTTAATACACCAGCTTAACATACCAGAATGGAACACTGAATGCCTCTTGCAAAAACACAGACACTGTTGAATTTAGATCAAACAATGAGATGAGAACTCCCCGGGGAAGGAAACAACATAATTATTAGAGGCACACAGTAACAGGAGTGAGGCCGTTGAGCAAAAAATTACCTTTGAATCTTGTTTGTCTAGCTTTCCATCCTTTTCATCAAACCTTGAATCCTCTAGGAGTGAGCAAGCACGGCGCTTTCTAATAAGAACCTGCATTTTCACAATGGCTTGAACACATCGGAGGCTTCCTACAGCTGCCCTCCGGACAATAAATCCACGTATAGCAGATTGTAACATAATCATTGCATTGTTCTTCGTTAGGTCCTTTTGGGCCTGGTAAAGATACATGGATGTTATCTAACATATCTATTTTGATAACTTAAAAACCATTAAAATAGTGAGAAATCTTCTTACAAGGAATCCCCTCACAGCAGTTTGAATGATAATTACACTTGACTCGTCTGGGGTGACAGCTGCTGCACCTTTCTCCACTGCACTTGACTCGTCGGGGTTGACCACTGATGCACTTTTCTCCACGACGCTAAACTCATCTGGGGTGACGTCTGCTGCAGTATTCTCATCTGGGGTGACGTCTGCTGCAGTATTCTCATCTGGGGTGACATCTGCTGCATTTTTCTCATCTGGGGTGACATCTGCTGCAGTATTCTCATCCGAGGTGACATCTGCTGCATAGTTCTCATGTGGGGTGACATTTGCTGCAGTTTTGTCCACGCCACTAAACTCATATGGGGAGACATGTGCTGCATTTTTCTCATCTGGGGTGACGTCTGCTGCATTTTTCTCATCTGGGATGACATCTGCTGCAGTTTTGTCCACACCACTAAACTCATCTGGGGAGACATGTGCTGCATTTTTCTCATCTGGGGTGACATCTGATGCCGTATTCTCATCTGGGGTGACATTTGCTGCATTTTTCTCATCTGGGGTGACATCTGCTGCAGTTTTGTCCACGCCACTAAACTCATCTAGGACGACATCTGCTGCGCTTTTCTCCTTGGCTGGGGAGATCTTCTCAGCCAATTTTGAGTTTGTATTAGTGCAGGTAGCTTGTTTTTGGAAGCCAATCGCAGCAGTATCAAGGCTTGACTTGTTGCCTAAAGATGTTTCTGAGATAACAGAGTTGCTCAGCACCCTATGCGTTGCCGATCTCTTCCTGAAGCTCCACTTGCGTTTATCATTTGAATCCTTTATCTGTTAAAAATATAAACAAACACGAAACAGGCTTAACAAAAGGAAGAGAGAAAGAAACACAACCATAATTGTAGCTGCTTCATTGGTTTTCACATATTATATCTTTAATTTTTTTTCCCCTTTTCCCCTCCTTATGGAATTCAAAAAGTAGACGTTAAGTAATGCATTTGAAAGAAAGAAGGGGGGGGGGGGGGGGGGGGGGGGGCAGAATTTCATCAAATATCCTTGCTTTGGACAAATCCTGTGGATCGTTCCACATTCATAGATGTGAATCACTTCTTCTCCCACTCTTGTACACTATCGTAATTCAGCGGCAGCCCCACAAGGATTCACGTTTAAAACCAGAAAGGCAAATACGTAAAGATGTCACATAAAAATGTATAACTGAGACATGGTAAAAGAAGAACAGAAAACGAAAAGCTCTGTAAAACATGATCACTAATCTACATATAAACTTGACAGCTAAATGGTGCATCCAAAGGCACAGAAGAAACATGTGTAACCTATGACAGATCCAGAAAAGGCCAAGCATTTAGATCTACCGTACACTATCATCTTAGCTGTTTCAGCTAAATCTGAGAGTTATATAAAAAGGGGATATGGAAAGCAATTTAACATTGTCAACTTAAAAATAGTACTTCTACTTCAGCAGTTGGAAGATCGTCTTTATTGACCGAATCGGGGTCGCCGCATCCGACGAACTTGAAGCACGAAGTTGTGCCGGATTTTCCCATTCGGAATAATTCCACCTTCCCTACACACTCCCTAAATGTCTCTTCAGTTCTTCGTTTGCATACAATTTGTAGGTGATGCAGTGATGCTTTGCCAAATTAATGGCTGGGGAAATTATTGGGGAACTGAAGTGGGAGAGGTTGAGCGTTGAGAATAGGGAAATCTACAGAAACTAGCTTTTGCTTTTGAAATCTTATTAGTACCTTTATCAGAGGTGACTTGTTAATTGTTCCTATCCGTTGAGAGTTGAAAATGATGACAAAACTGAAGATCGGTAGATCGTAATTATCCAAACGGATATATATGTCATGTATATACATCGGGAAACTTGAGGCTCCGTTTGTTTTGGATTGTAGTTTTTTTTAGAGTTTTTTTGGGAGTTTTTTTTAGATAAAGTGATTGAAGTAATGATTAGAAAGTTGATGTGATAAAATAAAGTAGAATAATGATTGGTGTAGATTATGAAATGATTGGTGAAATAAAATAGAATAATGAATAAAATAATGGTAAAAAAGTAATAAAGTTGATAAAGTGAAATGATGAGAGATGATTTAATATTTTTTTATTTGTAGTTGAAGATTTGATTGGTGTAAGAATTGTAAGAAATGATTGATGACGTGATGGAAAAAAAACTCCCAAAAAAACGTCTTGCAAAACAAACACAACCTCAATTTATATGCCTCTAAAGTTAAATACAGGGGATAAGTTTATATAGTACAGCGAAAGTTTTTTGCTTATATAGTACAAATCGGCGATCATTTGCGATCAATTTGACGATGAATTGGCGATGTATTGGCGATCATTTGCGATCCTTAGCGATGAATTGGTGATCTTTGGCGATCCTTAGCAATGAATTGACGATCATTTGCGATCAAATTGGCGATGAATTAACGATCCATCGATTGGATAGTTATTTAGGCAAAAAAAACTTTGAGATCGTACTATATAAACAATTTTCCCTTAAAAAAAATATATCAATACTATTTCCCGTATGAATTGTTTTGGGAAATATGCTTCCTGCTCATTTGCGTGAGACATGCTCAAAATATCTTCTTCTTATTTTTTATTCTTTTTGTGTTTTGTTTTGTTTTTGTTGTTGTTGTGTTTTAGGATAAAATAACAACAAATTAAATAAATAATAAAATGATAATAAGATTATATAGGTTTTTATCCAAAAGGATAAAATAATACATTTATCAGGCTACAAGGATATGGATGATTAGAAAGGACAAAACTTAATTAAAGTTACCAAAATACCATTTTCTAATTTAACCTAATTAAATTAATTAATACATCCCTCGTCCATTCTGATTTCGACTCTGAATGATGGACGCTTTTTTTTGACAGCCACGCCTGAAAATTTTGGGGTTGTCCGCCGGCTGAGGGGGAGGCGTTGATTTCATCGCCGGCTGAGTGATGGTGTGGTAGCAGTGGCGCATCAGCAACAGCGGCGCACCAGATTGAACGATTTGGGGAGGTGAAGGAGGGGTGACGACGGCGATTTGGGGAGGAGCGGCGGCTGCCTGATTTTCGCCGGCTGAGCTTTCTTTGTAATTTTTTTTTGTTGATGCTGCGAATATGGAGAAGAAGAAGGTAAGAAGAGGAGAAGGAGGGAGGTTTGCTGTTTGTTGTACGTATTTCCAACTCCGGTGCGTTGTTGCCGGATTTTGGCCTCCGGTGGCTGCTTTGAAAGCCATATTTCCTTCGTTCTTTCTCTTTCGATTCGAGTGTCTACTGAATCGGAGCATATTCGCCGATTATTGAGTGCTTTGGCGTTGATTCAAAATTTAAAGACAAAGATTTGCATCATTAAATGATGATTCTTGAAGGCATATGCCCAATCTCGTTCGTCACGACAAGTTGAAGAAGAAGCTCTGAAAGATTTTCAATTCTCAATCTTTGAAAGACACTTTTAATCTTTGAAAGAAGAAGAAAGCGAATTGAGAATGAAAGACACTTTTGTGGCAATATTCGACATCTTGATAAGTCTGTCGAGGTTCGACGAGGTGTCTTGAACCCGTGCCGGATTTTCTCGTGTACACTTTATTTATTTATAAAGAGACATATTAATTGTAGTACATATAAACAATTAATATGTCAAACTCTAGTCATAGACATAGCTTTTACTCTAGTTCACTTTATGTCATAGACATTTATTATGTAAGAGACTAGAAAGCATCTAGCCTCGTTTATAGCTTTTACTTTTTCTATGAAAGGTCACTATCTTGTCTAGGACCTTTCAAACTCCTCAATTGTATCTACATATACTCCACATTATCAATGAATAAAAAATAAGTTGAAGTTTACTCTTGTGTTAACACATTCTCAAACTCTCTTCATGGTATCGGAGCGCCATTTGTGTTCTAACTTTTTCCGCTGCAAAACTCATATTTCTGAAGAATGTCTTCCACATCCGACATTACTTCAACCTCAGCAGACTCTCAGCAGCCTCAGCTGACTGGGAGTACTGACAACTCCTCTTCTTATACAAACCATAGACTTGATGGTAACAACTATCCGTTATGGTCAAGGTCTATGAAAATGTACATTTCGGACAAAGTAAGATGGGATACTTGTCCGGAACAAAACCTCGCACCTCGCTCGAAACCGACCCCGCTTTTGAAGCATGGGACACAACAAATAATCAACTCATGACCATCCTCACGAGGTCAATGACAAAAGAGATAAGTGAAAACTTTATGATGTATGATACGCCAAAGAAATGCGGGATAATGCCGGAGATCTTTACTCCAAGAAGGATAATACATCCGAGGTATATGAACTAGAAGCTCGGATTCAAACTTGCGGGCAAGGGGATATGTACGTAACTCAATATTTCAATCAACTATCTAAAGCTTGGCAACACTTAGATATGTTAGAAACTCACTCTTGGAATGATGTCAAGGATGCTGCTCTTTATAAAGACATCATAGAAAAGAAGAGAGTATTCAGGTTCCTCACCGGACCGAATCCTACTCTTGATGATGTTAGAGGAAGAATTCTTGCCACCAAACCTCTTCCAAATCTCAAATCCATGTTTGCTTTGGGTCAAACATGAAGAAAGTAGGAGAAAAGTCATGCTTCGGAATCCCCTGCGACAACCCTGCGAAGGTGCCGCCTGGCGACCGTCGGGAAGGCTGCCGAGGTTGCTTCGAGACATACAAGAAGCCTGCCGAGAAAACCGGAAAACGTTACGTGATCACCGCAAACGCACAAATCACACCAAGGACAACCGCCGGAAGCTCCATGGCAAGCCTAACTCCTCAAAAACCTCAAAACCTATCGGGGAAAGTCAAGGCGGACACATCGGTGAGGAGGAGAATGACAACCGGATGAATGCTCGGTTGTCGCATTCAAAGCCTTCTGAATCAACAAAAGGAAGGTAGTCACTCTACCGATGTTGCTACTCATACTCATACAGTAAATTCTACTCTTCCCTTAGCAATGAAACATGGATTGTTGATTCGGGGCATCCTCCCATATGACCGGTAATAAAAACTTTATAACCAACTATATGCCTTGTCACCAAATTCATAACATTAAAACTGCCGATGGATCTATCTCTCGTGCAAAAGGTGTTGGCAATGTTAAACTCACTAATAAGATATGCCTACGGGATGTCCTATTTGTTCCAAACTTAGACCGCAATCTTATATCCGTCGGTAGACTCACTAAAGATTTGAATTGGACTTTTGTTTTTAAGGAAAATCGGTGCACATTCCAGGATCCTACTTCACGGAAGTGATTGGGAAGGCTAAACCTTGCGCTTTGGATTGTTTCGGTCAACCTGCTCGAAGACGAAGGCGAAGACGAATCCGCCTCGGCGGCTTTGCTCCCGGACTTTAGACAATATCATGTTATGGCATTATAGATTAGGACATCCAAGTTTTGGTTACTTAAAATCTTTAACTCTGAATTGTTTAAAGGATGTAATCCGAATGACCTTCAATGTGATATTTGTCAATTTGCTAAACTTACAAAATCTCGTGTATGCTAAGTTACCTCATTTGCATTCCTCACCCTTCACCTTAATACACGGTGATGTGTGGGGACCTTCTAGGGTGAAAAGTATAACGGGGAAAAGGTGGTTTGTCACCTTTATTGATGATCATACCGGGAACACTTGGGTTTTTTTAATGAAAGACAAATCGAAGTTGGCCCTATCTTTCAAGAATTTTATCATATGGTCTCCACTCAATTTGATACTAAGGTCAAGATCTTAAAGACTGATAATGCTCTAGAATACTATGAGTCTAATCTCGGTACCTTCTTGACGGATAGAGAGAATTGTTCATATCGGTAGTTGTGTGGAAACACCTCGGCGAAATGGGGTTGCTTTGAGAGAAAGAACGAGCACCTCTTTGGAAATGGCCGGATCAATCATGTTCACCACACATGTTCCTAAATATATGTGGGGTGAAGCTATCTTGACGCAACTTATTTACTCAACGGACTTCCCGGCGAGTGTTAGGTTTCAAAACTCCACTCCAAACCCTACGACCACACACTCCCCGCCATCATCTTATTTCCCAGTTGCCTCCAAAGATCTTTGGTTGTACTTGTGTTTGTGTATATCCATGCTCAACACGAAGTAAACTTGATCCTAAAGCTCACAAGTGCATTTTCCTAGGTTATGCAAAGGACGAAAAAGGTTACAAATGTTATTCCCCTACGAAAAGAAATTTTACAATTCTATGGATGTAAAATTCTTTGAAAGGACCCTTATTACGACAAACCTACCGAGCCATTCACCGATGGAAACCCGATTGAAAGTGACCTAAACCCCTTCCCTCGGCAAACTCTTAACCCTCGGCAACCTGCGATCCTCGGCGGGCGAACTTCGGTACCCTGCCGACCCTCTACACCTAATACTCCTCGGCAACCTCCCCGAACAAGAGTCTATCGACCCCGAGCCCGCCGATCCCGAGCCTATCGACACTCGGCAATCTACGGATCCTCGGCGGCCTGGCGACATTGATGATAGGCCTATTGCTCTTAGGAAGGGAAAGAGATCATGCACCGATCACTCTATTCATTCTTATTTATCTTATGATAAGTTATCTCCTGCCTTTGCCATGTTTTCACAGGACCTGGACTCTCACTCTATTCCTAAAAATATTCAGGAGGCCCTTCAAAATGATAAATGGAAGGTTGCTGTTAAAACAGAGATGACAGCACTTCTAGGTAATCATACTTGGGACTTGACACCTCTCCCACAGGGCAAGAAGACAGTCAGTTGCAGATGGTTATTCACTATCAAATACAATGCTGATGGCACTATTGACAAGTACAAAGCCGGATTGGTAGCCGGGGGATTCACTCAAACTTATGGCATTGACTATAAGGAAACTTTTGCACCAAAGTGGCAAAACTCAACACCGTCGGGGTTCGATCTTCTCTAATTTGTCCAACTTGACCGGCCTCTTCACCAATTGGACATCAAAAATGCTTTTCTAAATGGGGACCTTGCGAGGAGGTTTATATGAATGTACCTCCCGGTTTTATCAATCCTCATACTCAAGGCAAGGTGTGCAAGCGAGGAAATCTCTATATGGCTGAAGCAATCACCAAGGGCATGGTTTGGAAAGTTAACAACTGTGGTCAAAGGCTATTGGATATCACCAATGCAATTCGATCACACTATGTTCATCAAGACAACCAACCGAAGAGGTCTATTATTATTGTCTATGTGGATGATATCATCCTCACTGGAGATGACTCTACGAGATCCAACATCGAAGACTCTGCCGGCAAAGGTGTTTCGGGTGAAAGACTTGGGTTTTCTCAAATATTTTCTTGGCATGGAAGTAGCAAGAAACATCAAAGGCATTTACGTCTCCCAAAGGAAATATGTCTTGGATCTCGCGAAGGAAACCGGCATCTTTGGGGTGCAAACTCGCTATATCCCCCGTAGACCCCGGTCATACCTGCTACATGGTGACATTGCTTGTCGGGGAAAGAACAATATCAAAGGCTTGTAGGGAAACTCATCTACCTCTCCCATACAAGACCCGATATTGCATATGGTGTCGATCTGGTTAGTCGGTTCATGCATTGCCCTGCCGAGCAACATTGGGATGCGGTAAATAGAATGCGAGGTATTTGAAGTCCACTCTCGGCCAAGGGTTACACTTCACCAAGTCTGCGATAGATCCATCAAGGTCTACACGCGATGCGATTGGGGTGGATGCCACATAGATAGAAGGTCGACCACGGAGCTCTTGTTCCTATGTATGGGGCAATCTTGTTACTTGGAGGAGCAAGAAACAACCTACGTGTCTAGAAGCGATCTTGCGGGTGAACTCGGGGCACTTGTCTTAGGCATTTGTGAAGCTCTTTGGCTCAAAAGAGTACTTGCGAACTTCGGCGGCCTCTTCAAAGCAACCTATCACACTCTGTTTGTGATAATCACTCGGCACTATGCATGGCGAGAGGATCCGAGTCCATCATGACAAAACAAAACATGTGGACATTGACGGACACTTCCTAAAGGAAAAGATTGATGCCAAGATTATCCAGCTCCGGTATGTTCCCTCGACGGACCAAAATGCGAGATATTCTCACCAAAGCTATTCCACCTCTCATGTTCGGCGGACTAAGTAGCAAACTTGGTCGCATCAACATATACATCCCGGTTGAGGGGGTGTGGCAATATTCGACATCTTGATAAGTCTGTGAGGTTCAAGCAGGTGCTTGAACTTTTTGTGCCGGATTTTCGTGTACACTTTATTTATTTATAAAGAGACATATTAATTGTAGTACATATAAACAATTAATATGTCAAACTCTAGTCATAGACATAGCTTTTACTCTAGTTCACTTTATGTCATAGACATTTATTATGTAAGAGACTAGAAAGCATCTAGCCTCGTTTATAGCTTTTACTTTTTCTATGAAAGGTCACTATCTTGTCTAGGACCTTTCAAACTCCTCAATTGTATCTACATATACTCCACATTATCAATGAATAAAAAATAAGTTGAAGTTTACTCTTGTGTTAACACATTCTCAAACTCTCTTCAACTTTTAATGATGAATTGTAGTCCTTTTTTATTTTTTATTTTGAAAAAGTTTGGAGTTGGGTCCGTTACTATATTTTACGGGCTGTTACTACTTGTTTTTAGGCAGTTACTACTTGTTTTTAGACTGTTACTACATTTTTGGGATGGTACGACTTGTTTTTTTTTTCTGTTACGACTTGTTTATGGGATGTTACTACTTGTTTATTGGCCGTTACTGTATTCTACAGGCTGTTACTATTTGTTTTTAGGTTGTTACTACTTGTTTATGGGATGTTACTATTTGTTTCTTGGCTATTACGATATTTTATGGGCTGTTACTACTTGTTTTTAGGCTATTACGACATTTTATGGGCTGTTACTACTTGTTTTTAGGCTGTTACTATTTTTTCATTGGATTTTACGACATTTTATGGGTTGTTACTACTTGTTCCTTGACTGTTACTATTAAAATTATAAAGGGGCATTTTTGTCACTATATTAGTAATTTGTCCTTACTAATCTCTGATTTTGAAATTTGTCCTTCTGGACCCATTTATCAATATTTTTGTCCTTGTAGCCCCTTCCCCCAAGATTATATTTGTTTTTGTTGTTGTTATTTTATTAATCACTTTTATTAATAATTTTATTTTATTTGTTGATGGTGAAATAAATTATAATAAAATAATATAATTAATAAAATAATGATAATAACATAGTGAAGTGAATAAAATATTGAATTGAATCCTGAACCCAAACCCCAAACCAAATAAATGCGTGGGGTTCGGGGCCCTAGGCCAGTTTTACATACCTGTCCTTATTAATTTTGAATACATTTTTCTCTCTAAAAAATAGTTAAATGGTATAGAAATTAGGGGGAATGAGGGAGAAGGACAGAAATATTTCATCAATTGAGTAGAAGGACAGTTTTTTGAAACTTTTGCATAAAGGACAAAACTATTTATTCACTGGCGAAATTCACTTGTGTTCGAAATTCACTGTTTAAATTCACTGCCGAAATTTACTGTCGAAATTCACTAATTTTCAAAATTCATTGTCGAAATTCACTGATTTTCGGGATTCACTATCGAAATTCACTGTCGAAATTCACTTATTCCGGGATTCACTGAGGAGATTCACTGATTTTCGGGATTCACTGTTTGTCCTTCTCGCTATAAAAATTATGTAGTTGTCCTTCTCCCTATAAAAAATATGTAGTTGTCCTGTTATTTAAAAATATTCCAAATTGTGTCCTTATCCCTAATTTTCCATAGAAATTAACACATTCATTATAAATTTACAAACAACCATAACAAATTTTACACATTATTTTTAAACATATTTATTCAAGTATATTTAGAAAAAAATCACTAATCAAAGTAAATATCAATTGGAAATCGGTATATGTAATAGTGATGTTAAACGAACAGAGCCGCTCATGAACAATCTCGTGTTCGGCTCGTTAGTGTTCGTGATCGTTTGTTCGTTTAGCTTAACGAGCCGAGCTCGGACATGATTGTAGGCTCGTTTGCTTGATGAACGAACACGAGCTTGGTTCGCGAACGTTCGATTATGTTCGCGAACATGCTCATATAAATACATCAATTTACGAATATCGACTCAAAAGAGAATAATTCATTCATTCATCTAATAGAGCTTATAGATTGAATTTATATAATATTTAGATATTCTTATAGTAATTTTTGTTGTGTAATATATGTAATTTTAATGTATAACTTGTTATTTTTACATTTGCGCTTTATGTTTTATATCTTAACGAACAGAACTCGAGCCGAATTCGAACCAAACTCGAGCCAAAATACCAAAAATATGTTTAACGAGCCGAGCTCGAACACGAGCTCGAACATTTCATCCTTTAAACGAGTCGAGCTCGAACATAAATTTTTTGTTCGTTAAACAAACGAACGAGCTCGAGTTCGAACCACCAATACTCGGCTCGGCTCGTTTACAGCTCTACATATAATCCAAAATCTATAACTAAAAAAAAATCTATAACCAATATCAACTCTGATTACACCACTGGAACAAATTCTTGAATCCGCCCGGTTTATGTTTCTCAATAAAAAAAATGTTGTGTGATGTTATGAACAATAATCAAAAAATAAAAATATAAGCGAATGTTGTATGATGTTATAAACAATCATCAAGCGAATGTTTAATATTTTCTGCCCCTCCTACAAAAAAAAAACAACAATAACAAACACAAAACAAAACACACAAACACACACACACAAAAAAAAAAAACATTTTGAGCATGTCTCACGCAAATGGGCAGGAAGCATATTTCCCGAACCATTTCATACGGGGAATAGTATTGATATATTTAACTTTACAGGCATATAAATTCAAGTTTCCCTATACATTTTATACATGCCATGTCATGATAATGGGGTACGAGTTTGACTATATGCATGTTCTACCCATTACAAATTTTCTTAACGATACCTACTATGTATCGCAACTTTCAAGTGTGATTTTTTTTTAAAGAAACGGTTTGTTTTATTTCATACTCATAAAAGCCAAACAACATTTATAGGAAATTCATCAAAAAAAGCAACAAATAAAGTCTAAACAATCACCGATCATCTAAGCCACCCAGACTAATCGAATATTCCTAGCTCTGTCACCTCCCTATGGGACCACCAAGTGGAGTTACATTTGGAAGGAAATGATCTATGGTATATTATATTTACGTAATAGTTTTATCTTTGGAGATAGAGGAACCCGACCACCACCTCATATGTCAAATTTACCACTATGAATGAAAACCATGAATATATGATTCCATTTATGATTATGTATCGTAATGTCATATAATGAAGAAAATCAAATTGTAAATCGAAATAATTGCCAATGATAAATAACTCAAAGTGTGATTTTTTAATGTAAAAATAATTGTTCAATTAACTTGGTTATATATATCAAAAAAAAAAAAATTTAACTTGGTTATTCCTACAAAGCACATTATTATTTATTCAAAAGGAAAATGATTTAGGCACACCTACCCATCCCCACCCATCCCCTGAACATGTATTTGTGAGGTCCAGTTTTTTGCTTTTTTTTTTTTTTTCTTTTTTCCTACAAGTATTTGTGTGGTCTAAATTCATTTTCGGTACAAATTTATGTGGAAGAGTTGTACATAAATCATCCTCCTATTCAAAATTAGCTGCAAAAAGTTAATAGAGCAAACATCTTGTCAACACACGAATGAAAACATAAATTAAATGCGGTAACGGCTGACCAACCGTATAAAAGGCCAACATGATTGTAATGACCCAAACCTACCTGAAGGGTTGAATAGGAAAATGTAGTTCAAAGACGTGCATAATTCGTGACAATCGCACATGTCGGCCTTAAATTACGGTGATATCATTCTAAATTATGAGGAACCATTCAAGAAGCAATGGATAGTAATTCAAACAATATACGAAAAAGGAAATGAACAATAAGGTTTGTCTAAAACTCGGGAAAATGTCTCGCAACAAGCGGTATTGGTCCGGAAAAGTAGTAACCGTACCATCCGAGACAACTTCATTGTTATTGATATATCTATGATCCACACATGGCAACTACCAGAAATAGCAAAGGCAAGATCTCAAACACAAGACAATGCAATATTCATTAATACAAAATATCGAATGCTATTATCAAACATAATCCTTACACTACTCACACATACTAAAAAGGAAAGATACAAACACTAAGAACAACACTTGTCTAACAATGTGGTACCACCCTTATATATCAACCAAAGGAAAGAACTTGAACGAATGTCCTAAACATGATATCTAGCTGGCACAAACAATATCTCTAATTGGATTCTCTTACACATCATCACCGGCATCAACATTCTCTGAAATTGTTAAATAAGGAGTGAGTTTGCATCTCAGTAAGAAAAACCATAATCAAAAGGGAACCATGAGAATATTTTCACAGTTCTCTATTGATTAATGAATATGATACTGAAATAAGGATAATAATAATAATAATAATAATAATAATAATAATAATAATAACAATAATAATATTCACATTCATATTATTATTATTATTATTATTATTATTATTATTATTATTATTATTATTATTATTATTGTTATCTATATTAAGTAAATAGTAAAGTGTGACGCTAATTGAAAATGGGCAAGCAAATCATGAATGACAATGATATTGGAGTGATTGATTATTTTGCAATGATAAATTCTTGTGTTAGTATATTGACTGACTAAATATTGAAATTTAATAATCATTGTTACTGAAGTGAAGTGATATTAAAGATATCCATATTCAACGGACTGAATAACTAAAATGAAATGATTACAGATTATTCTATAGCTAAGTACAATGCCTTCAAAATGCCCAAGCCCCTCAGAAAATGATCTCTAAAGGGATAGGCTCCTCAAAATGTAAGTCATGGAGGAATATACTCATTTCTTGTAAATCGTGGAAAGTGAGGTAATGGATAATAAGAACTAAAAATTGGCATCATGATGTCCTCTTAGAATGTGATCCCTGAAGGATTAGGCACCCTACAATGTAAGCCTTTGTGGTAAATGCACCCAACAACATAGGCCCTTGAGGTATATGCATTGAATAATAATTGAAATAAAGTATCGAGCACGCAACTAAGGACTAATCAATGTTCAAGCACAACTAAAAATGTCGTGATATTTACTTCACTACTTCACTTTACAAAAATAAATAAATCTACTTAATATCAAAATTTCCAGAATATCATTGATTTTATATAACCCTAAAATGCTGACTAGACTACTGGAGATTCTGGAATATGAGCCACCAGTGCTCCGGTGACATGGCTGCCACTAAGCCGGCAATCGAAGTGATCCAGAATCAACCAACAGATCATTCTGCAAACCCAGAAGCAAACAAATTCCCCGAATTCTCAGAAAATTGTAGTTATGACAGAAACAACAATGCATAATTTTGTAAAAACATGAAAAACCTATAAAATCATTTATGTTCTTGCCTTTTAAGGCTTGGATATTCCACAATGCAGAATTCCGTAAAATCATGAAAAACCTATATAAACAACTCAATTATGTTCTTACCTTCTAAGGCTTGGATTTGCAACAATGATCGGCATTTTGGGGATGGGAAATATAAATCTCCAAGGGGTTGAGCTCCTATAGCAAGAAAAAAATCTTGAAAATGTAAGAGTTTGTCTCTATTTTATAGAAGCGTAAAAGCTATCGACGGATCCATACCATTGTGTGTATCATGGTGGTGACTAACTATGGTGGTGACTTCATGAGTGAGGGCTTGATTCTCTTCTAATTGAGTTTGTCTTGTGGTTGTGTATGATTATTTAGACCGTCTCAAGTATATTTCTTGTCCGATATATGTGTAGTTGTTTAGCAAATCGAGCATATTGTGCTTTTTTCGAGGTCCAATGATGCTTAGAATCGTGTTCTATGTCGTATAATTGTGCATATTGTGTGATGATGATGAACCTTAATAGTTAACAATGTTTGATTCTCCAAGACCCCAACTGTTAATTTAAGCTCAAATGTGTATCCTCTCCTTAGTTGTGATGTTTAATTTGGTGCTACTCAAGAAATTTCGCTTGTTTTGAGGTTAGTATCAGCTTTAATATTCATTGCTTTGAATCTATGACTTGTGATTCTTGCGCTTGATCAGTATGTTTATATGAATTTTTTCAAGCTCTCATCATTCGATATTTTGCAATTCGTGATGGGAATGATGTGATCCAGACCAAGGAGATTGAAGATCAGCCCATGAAATGTACTATCTATGCTATTTGGTTTGAGGAGATTGATTTGAAGACTTTGATTTAATTTTGGTGTCAATGGCCAGCCCATCTTAGATTGGTGCCATTTTGGAGAGTCCTAAAGTCCTGATACATCTTCATGGCTCTTGGACAAACAATAGTTTCTTATTGGCATTCCTTGCAAAGATTTTCATGATGATATTTGATGTTGTAGGCACCTATGACCGGTCCATAAACCATAAGGAACCATTTGATCTCAACTGAAAGTTTGTGGTTCTTCCTTCTAAGACCCACTTTTTCATCCTTTGCAAAAGAGATCTTTGAACTGTGTTGCCTTGATCTTGTCAATCCAATCTGGTATGGCTACTAAGGATGCAGCCACTAAACCGAATAATCTCGTAGATACTCCCAACCAAAACCCGACAAAATATATGATAAAAAATGGCATCTTAGTCAATATGGATACAGACCCAAATGATTTCTTTCGACTTTAAGCATCTACAACAAGGTTAGCCTTCCCTAGATGACGAGTATGAAAGAGTCATACTCATTTACATACTCAATCCATCTTTGTTTGCCCCATGCTTAAATCGAGTAAAGAAATATTTCCAACTCGTGTGGTCTATAAGATTCTTGCATGCCACCCCATACGAGATAATGCTTTCATATCTTCAAGGTATGGACCAATGCTACAAACTTTAGATCATAGGGGGGTAATTATGAACTAATTATTTCAATTGGTGGCAAACATAAGCAATAACTCGGTCATCCTGCATCTGTATCTATCCCAAACCTATATCAGAAGCATCTTGAAAGGTATTATTCTCTTTCTCTGGTATGGGCAAGGATAAGGTAAGAGCTTTCACCAAAATGTTCTTCAAATCTTATAAAGAATTCCAACATTCATGAGACAATAAACCTGACATATATTACTTGAGTCGTTATAGAACCGGACTGAGATTCTCTGTATGTTGAACATCATCATGAACTTGTCTAAGTGATCATGTAAGACTTGGTTCTTCAGGTCCATAACTAGTGCAGAAAACAATATCAAAATATCATTTTACTTTATCTTCATCTTGATGATATCCCGATCTAATATTCATCTTGGAAAGCACATTAGTCCCGTATAATTGATCAAAAAAGTCATCAATGAGCGAAAGGGAATACTTTTTCATTCACTACAAGCATGTTCAAATTTTTGTAAACATAACCCAGGCTACCATCCTTCCCCTTAACAAAGAGATCCGCACTTCCAAAGGTGACACACGGCCTTAATGATTTCCTAAAACATTTTACCACTACTCTTTGAGTTACTTGAGTTCAACTAAATTATTTATGTATGATGACTAGCCGAGCCCCTAACTAGAGAGACTTCAAACACTACATCTCTTTCCGGGGGAAGCCGTGTTGGATTAACATGAAACAAGCTCACCGACAATAAATACATCCTTCCACCAACATAAAAGCTACTTAGCATCATCTAGGAAAACTGGGAAACCCTAACATGTACCCCAAAATGTATTAAAAACAAAGATGGCGACTCATTAAGGATGGACGAGATATAAAACTTATTATGTTGAGGTGGACTAACCGAAAAGATATATGCTCGCCCAGGTGAGTGGTCGATAATAGATCCATCTTTGGATAACATACATGATGAACGAATTGACTAGATAGAAAATCGATGCTCCAAATATACAAGGACAAAGAAGTCTAGAATGATGGAGTCCGTGTTGAAGTATTTCTTATCAAAACATAGAGTGCAACCTCTGACAACCTCATCAACCTTAACTAACTTTCCAAAAGGTGCAGAGACAAGAAGATGTACCAATCTTACTGGACATGTGATTGAGCTCATTAAAGAACTTTGTCACATTTCTTCTGTGATTCAGTCAACCTTCTAGAGTCATCTCCTTCCACTTTAACCGTTCTTATTCTTTCCAAGGATTAAGGACTGCCTTGAAGCACAATCTCCCGACTTCCCATGCTCAAAACTAAGACTAATTGACTCCACTCTTATTGTGGAGATGGTGATCCACTAACTCTGCATGCATCTAGACCAGTTGGACCTGTATCTAGGCCTCAGTCGGAGCCTATTGTTGTTGAAGGATGGTCTGTAGGGGTGGTTGTGATACTATCTCTAAGTACTTCATGGTATTTACAATACTAAAGATGATAGAGAATGAAGTTCCACTACTAGAATGGAAGTAAAACTGAGACCGGTGAAGGGTGGCAAAGGAAAAACCAATGGTTGGTCATGAGCATGACTACCACTTGGATAATATTTAGGAAACATAAGAGCATCACCCATTTCGTAGGCATATCTAAGCTTAACTCTAAGATCATCACACTAACAAGAATAGAGCCCCAATTATGTAAAATCTGCACTCTGTTACCAGCTAGAACGAACCAAACCTACCTTTGGGGTAGAATCGGAAAAGACCGCTCAGAACGTGCATAATCTATGATAATTGCATGCGCTAGCCTTAAATTGTAGCTGTAACGCCCCGTTCCCGGACTCCGAGTCCTTATCCGGAAAAGGAACGTTCGGCACGTATAAAATAAAGATAAATTCACTTTATACGTAAGCCTCTATTACGTCGTATCAAAAATAAACAAACGGAAGCAAAAGACTCGGGCAATAAATTCCCAAACATCCAAGAATAGAAATGAAATCTAAAGATGGAAATGTAACTTTATTACATTCAAAAGGAATTTACGAAAAATCCAAAAGAAACGTACGACAAGTCTCGAAAGACCAAAAGTCTAATCCAGAAGTGCTAAAGCAGTCTAATAAATGAATAACAAAATAAATAAACTAATAATCTTCAACGAGGCGTCGTCAAACGTCATCATCGAACTCCTCCTCGTAACCTTGATCCACCTGTTCGTCTTCTCACCCCCAAACACATAGAAAACATGCATTTGAGGTAAGTACAACGTACTTAATACGAAAGAGAAGCTATGACAGCAATTACAATTTATAAAGAAAAGATATTTAAAAGTTTAGTCGTTTATGTGTGACCGACTCAATCCGGGTTCATTCCATGTCCATCAACATGAATTGACTAAACGTTTCTACCTAGCTTATCTATGTTACAACCGCACTCAAGGGCACTATGCATATCCAAACTGGGGATATTCTTGGCAACATATTAGTGGATCACACCAATATCCACGAAGTCTAGAATAGGTAGACTCCGATAGTATGCACATCTCAGTGGAGTCCTTCCGTACTTAGGGTTTTTTTTGACCTACGGAGTTCTTCCACCTTCAGAGGTAGCACACACATCGCGATATAGACTGGTGCCTATCCAAGAGAGACATGTTGTTTAATCTTTTACTAGCCAAGTACGTATTTTATTAAATTGATTAACTAACCACCTATGTGTTTTCAATTAATCTCCCTCACCAACACTAATCTCTTCCTAGACCGCTAGACATTAACAAGGCCTAGCAATTACACAGACATTGATGAATGCTAATTCATCAAAGCACAAGCCTATCATGCTCTTCCGACGGATCCGAACTTCAACTCCCTTTAAGAGTACATTCGGTGTTTTAACTGAACAAATTAGAAGCTCAATTCAAGATTGTTCATCTTTAAATAATGTTAACATATCATTATTAGGGGTTTAGAACAGTAAAAACATAATTAGGAAGCCTGAAACCAAGCTGAAACGTTAAAACAGCAAAAACAAGGTAAAACAGGTCAAACGCCCGTTTGACTCCCTATGAACGCCCGTCCACTAACCTCAAACGCCCGTCCGTAAAAAATGGCTACATCCTAAATCAAAAGTCTAACCTCAAACGCCCGTCTGCCTTATGCAAACGCCCGTTTGAGCTGCTATGATCGCAAACGCCCGTTTGCCTGGGTTTTTCCCAAAACGTTAACATCTTCAAAACGCGATTTCTAATCCTTTTCTAACCTAATTAACATCGAATTAAACCCAGTAAAACACAAAAAAACATATCTAATCATACCCTAGAATCTATGATCATTGATCAACGAAAAGACACATCTTTCTTGCACCTATTCATCTTAAATCTGAATCTAAACCTTATAAACGACAATTGAAATCATAGGAAGAGTCTCTTACCTAATTGCAGCCAAAAACTGATCCAAACAGCCTTGAAAAGTCTGCTGCACTTCCCACGAACTGATATCAAAACGATGTCCTTCTCACGACGATTCCAATTCTCTACTCCGATCTGAAAACGATCAAGAACCGCTTCAGTTATTGTGAAAACTTCCTTGGCCTTTTTCCTTCTCCAAATTGCGCAGAGAAAGGAGGCACACACGCTGGAATTTTCTGATTTGATTAAGTTATGGGAATTATCTCAGTTTATTTTCCTTAAATACCAATTCCCAAACTAATCCCTTTTCCTTAATTACCCTTTTTAATTACCAAAAATCAGAAAATCCCTTTAATTAAATACACATAATTCGAAAATTACATATATATAATTAACACAATACTTAACTCCAATAAAAGAAAAGAAATATTAAGTTTTCGTTTTTCGCAAAATGACACGTCTGCCCTTTCCCGAAAATTGGAATATTACATGTAACATCCCGACTTTTCGGAAAAGGACAAAAGAGTCTTTTAACTAAATTCAGATTTTCGTGTTATTTAATTAAATGATTTAAAGTATGTAATTGTATAGTTTTCGATATATATGTTTAAAAGGGGGTATTTACGGTATTTTAAATGTGTAACTTTTATTGAGGGCAAAACGGAAATTTAACCACCCCTATAAATACCTCTTATAACCTAAAACCCTTCTCACGATTCACTTCACCTTTTTGGAACAATGCTGCGGCTGATCACAGAATTAGGGTGAGGAAAAGAAAAGAAAAAAACGAGAGGAAAAGAGAAAGAGAAAACAATGGGTACTTTTGGGCATATCTTCGCAACCGTTAATCCGTTTTGAAATCTGAAAGTACCGCTGGAATCGTGAGAAGACGATGATCGTTTTGATACCAGAATTTGGGTCTGATTCTCAGGTATGTGGAGTCGAATTTTCTGCTGTGATTTTATTAAAAAGATCATGGATTCATGTTCTAGGATTTTGTCTCATAGTTCTTTGTTTAGAAGCTTTGATCATCAATTAATTCATGTTAATTGTGATCTTTTAGACCTTGTTTGAGGCATGTTTAAGTGCTGCAGAGATTGGTTTGGTTTGTGGCTTCAATCAAGTAAGATGTTCTTCCTAATGTTTAATTAAGTTTGTATGATGTTGAGGTTGAGTGTTTGTGTTGAATTCTTGGTTAGAAATTATGATTTAGGTTGTGGTTAAAGTGTTGGACATTTTGGTATGTAAATGCTAGGCTTTTCCTGTGTTTTCTGTGTTGTTTTGCTGATAATTGGGTTAGAAACGATTTAGAAATCGCAAGATGAAGATTTTAGGGTTCTAGTCGAAACCCGGGTCGGACGGGCGTACGCCGTGTGGACGGGCGTCCGCCTTGGTTGCATTTCGGACGGGCGTCCGGATATCCCGGACGGGCATCGAGGTGCTATTTTGAATTCGGGATTGAAGTCGTTCTAGGTGGACGAGCGTACGGGTAAAGTGGACGGGCGTCCAGTAAGTCTCAGACGAGCGTCCAGGTCCCTAAACAGGCGTTTGGCTTGTTTTACCCTCCTTTCTTTTGTTGGTTGTGTTCAGCCTTATAAGCATGTTTTTATCGTTTTAAACCTATAAACATGTTATGTTAACATTGTATAAACCTAAACAAGCCTGAATTGAGCTTCTGATTCGTTCAGTTAAAACACCGAATGTACTCTTAAAGGGAGTTGAAGTTCGGATCCGTCGGAAGAGCATGATTGGCTTGTGCTTTGATGAATTAGCATTCATCAATGTCTGTGTAATTGCTAGGACTTGTCCGTGTCTAGTGGTCTAGGAAGAGAGTAGTATGTGTGAGGGAGATTATTTGAAAACACTTAGGTGGCTATTTAATCATCCTAATAATCAACGTACTTGACTAGTAAAAGATTAAACAACATGCCTCTCTTGGCTAGGCACCAGGCTAAATCGCGATGCATGTGCTACCTCTGAAGGTAGAGGAACTCTGTAGGTCAAAAGACCCTAAGTACGGAGGGACTCTGCTGAGACTCGCGTGCTATCAGAGTCTACCTTTTCTAGACTTCGTGGATATAGGTGTGATCAACCAATATGTTGCAAGAGTGTGTCCCCCAAGGTGGAAGAACTCCGTAGGTCAAAGACCCTAAGTACGGAGGGACTCTGCTGAGGTGGATGCGCGTAGTGCCCTTGAGTGCGGTTGTAACACAGATAAGTTAAGTAGAAATGTTTAGTCAGTTCATGTTGATGGACATGAAATGAACCCTAGATTGAGTCGGTCTCATAAAGATAACTTAATAATTAATAATGAACCTTTTGTTGTAAGGCTTAGTTATACATTAGCTTCTCCATCTTGCTAAGTACTTTGTACTTACCTCAATTGCATATGTTGTTTTGTGTGCTTTTGGGGTGAGAAGACGAACAGGTCAGTCTTGAGCTCGTTGAGGAGTTTGATGAAGCTTTGATGGCGTTGAAGTCCTTTTGATGTTTCCTTCTTTTCTATTAAAGGTTGTACTGTTTAAGTTATAGATTCTTTAATAAGCATGTTGTACTTTTATTTCAAGTTTTTAAGATTAGTTTCGTATCTTCTTTTTGCAACATCGTACGTTGTAAGTTCTATATCGTTGAATTAAGCTTTTCTTTTCTACTCCTAGACGGTTTGTATTCTATTCTAGTAGCATTTATGATTGTTACCCGAGCCTTTTGGGCTTCCGTTGCTTTATTTTGATACGACGACGTAGAGGCTGGCGTATAATATTAGAGTTATTTAACGTTATACGCGCTGAACGTTCTCTTCCGGATAAGGGCTCGGTATCTGGGAGCGGGGCGTTACAGTTGGTATCAGAGAGAAGCGTTCCTTGCTTTTCTAGGCTTCCCTTTCTTAAGATAAGACTTTTTAGACCGCTCTGTAACCATTCTGACTTCCTTGATCTTTCAGAAGGGCAGGAACCCGTAGAAGTTTCTTTTCTAACCTAAACTTTTGTTTTTAAGATAAGGTATCTTAGATCTTTTAGAACCTTTCTGATCTCTCTTGTTCTTGGTGGTAAACCCTCGTAAAAACTAAGAATCTTTAGACCTTGGTCGAATTGCACTAGGATCAGGTGAAGAGTCTTCTTAGATGAAGGTTAGTTGAGTTCTAAGCTCACATCTTTTATGTGATGCCCTCAAGTGTGTTCTTTCTCGGATCCTTATTAGAATCCCTGTCTTCTTTTGATGTGAAACGAGATGATCTAGATTGAGATAATCCAAAGAGACTACACGAAATTTTGGAAAGAAAAAGGATAAACGAGCACAAACCTAGATCAACCCTCAGAATCAGCACTTCGGGTTTCACCAAGTCGAGAACGCCGCACAAAAGTTGCTCAGACTTTTGATAAGTTCTCAAGTTAAAAACATTCACCTAATCAGCAAGATGAAATATTTAACTCACAAGTTCCAATCACTGAAACTCAAATTATATATAAAGTTTTTCACTCAAAAATTGTCCAACTATTACAATGAGGAGGTCACTCCTTTTATAGGCTGAATTTGAAATGAGATACATGAATTGATCTTAAATACTTCCTAGAAATAAGAAAGGTCTTCCTAGAAACTCCTTCCAATGTTGGCGCCATTTGGGAAAACAAGATCAGCCTTGAATGCTTCAACTAAGTACAATGTACAATGCTGAATCATAAATGCTTTTAAGTTCAATGTATCTAGATTCCTTAGGCTGAAAATTGGCTGAAAAGTGGCGCCATCTTTGATTGGGATTTTCATCTTTTAATTAACCTTAAATATAAAAATAAATACTTAGGATTGTATCATAGATATTTGTATCATTCCCTCCCGATTGAAAGTGATTCGTCCTCGAATCAATAAGACGTCGTAGAAGTCTGCCTCAGCAAGCTTGACACCAAGAAATGCCAATATTAACCGTACAAGTATGCCAGGGTCAAAACAAAGAATGCGAGCCAAGAGCTGAGTATCAAGTCGTTCTTTAGATGCACCATGCTTCCCTAAAATAGAAGAACTACCTAGTCGCTGGATATAACTGTTAAGGAAGTCCCGTGGGGCAACAACATCGCTATGTAAATTCACAACAGGAGAGGAAATACCAAATTCCAAATACGGGTCAACAAACTTGTGCTTTAAAATTCCATTAACCTCAACAATGTCAAAACCAACCATAGGAATAATATGAGCTGTATGGGTTGTATCAAGGATCCCCGTATTAAGTGTATTAGGTGTATCCAATAAAGCCACCATCTGCGGAAATACCTCATCAGTAATGACCTCCTCATGCATAGGAGCATTGACAGAAGCATGTGTATCATTAGAAACAATGATAACCTCATCCATAGGAACAATTTCATCCCCAATTGGAACTGCCACGATTTGGGTCTCAAAATGAACATTAAAATCAGTGACAAAATCATCCGAATTGCCAATCGCTATTACATCCTCTTTAGTAGTAATTTCACCATCTGACACAAGGTTTTCAACAGGAGTTTCGATTGGTGGAACTACCTCGATTAAATCATCACCAGCTAACTCCACATTAGAAGCACAAGTGTCCACAACTGGTGGGAGTTTTGTGGCCTTTTTCATGGCTTGTTCAGCTTCATATATTGCACAACATCGTTTAAAATCATCCATCACACTATCGGTAAAACCATCCAAGAAATCTGCTTTTGCCTTCTCAAGAATTCAATTAACATTTTGTTGGAATTTGCGTAGTTTATGCTCCAAAATCCTCGGGGTTCGGACAATTGGCTTTCTCAAATCATGATAGGAATAATAATTGTTGTAAGCCATGACAATTTCGTTTTTGACAGATGGATAGCAGTGGTTGACAGGTCTGTTTGTGATCAAACGAATAGGATTTTGCGAAAACTCAAAAGATGAAAGTTGAAGATTAGGCAATTTCTATGTGTATACCAAAAAATCACGAATTTTGAACTTGTTTTACTATCTGAACTGGAGTCGGAACAGAAACAGTGCGAAAACTGTGAGAAACTGTGTATATATTTTTATGAGGCAATTTTTGACAGAGATATTTTGTGATTTTGAAGGTGAGGTAAAGAGACAAAATAAAGATAACACGTCGATTGATCTATGGTTAAAATTTCAGAGTTTTGGAAGGTGTTTTGGATATTGGAAAAAAAAAATCATAAATAATAGACGTGTTTATTTCTCACAGATGATTTTTTTTTTTTTTTTTGAATGAAAATAAAGATGAATTTTTTTTTTTTGGATATTTGCAACCTCAATCCCGGTCTCTGATACCAAATGATATGAAACGTGATGATCTAGATTGAGATAATCCAAAGAGACTACACGAAATTTTGGAAAGAAAAAGGATAAACGAGCACAAACCTAGATCAACCCTCGGAATCGGCACTTCGGGTTTCACCAAGTCGAGAACGCCGCACAAAAGTTGCTCAGACTTTTGATAAGTTCTCAAGTTAAAAACATTCACCTAATCGGCAAAGATGAAATATTTAACTCACAAGTTCCAATCACCGAAACTCAAATTATATATAAAGTTTTTCACTCAAAAATTGTCCAACTATTACAATGAGGAGGTCACTCCTTTTATAGGCTGAATTTGAAATGAGATACATGAATTGATATTAAATACTTCCTAGAAATAAGAAAGGTCTTCCTAGAAACTCCTTCCAATGTTGGCGCCATTTGGGAAAACAAGATCAGCCTTGAATGCTTCAACTAAGTACAATGTACAATGCTGAATCATAAATGCTTTTAAGTTCAATGTATCTAGATTCCTTAGGCTGAAAATTGGCTGAAAAGTGGCGCCATCTTTGATTGGGATTTTCATCTTTTAATTAACCTTAAATATAAAAATAAATACTTAGGATTGTATCATAGATATTTGTATCATCTTTCGACCTTTCAGACTTTTGTCTCTTTACTCATTTCTTGGAGGATTTAAAGTTTTCTTATTGCGACTTTTTGATTTAATCATTTCTTGCTTTTATAATTTGGTGTTATGCAAAACGAGTAAACGATTTTGTACACATTTCTTTATGTCTTTTAATATCATTTCTGATGTTTCAAAAAAAATTCTGTAAATTTTCAGCCACTTAGAAAATTTCCTTGTTCACAATTTCTATTTTGACATCAACTTAGTTTTCAATAAGGATTGTTTATAAATTGTTAACAAGCAGGAGTACACTGTTCAGAAAATTCTGCAGCGGTACTCTTATTTATAGGTCTGTTTTGAATAAGCTAAACATCTTCAAATGACTTGAAATTTTGATATGTTGAAGAAAACTTTCTGCTCTGCAATATTTGTTTTGGAGTCAAGTGCAAATTCTTTCTGGTTTGAGTGCAATCTGCAAAACAATGCAGATTATAAATCCCTGAAAATTTTGACAGCTTGCAGCAGTCGACGAAAATAATTATTTTTAACCAATTTATGCTTTTCCATAAATCCTGAATTGTGTGTAGTATATGTAAAACTTGTATACCTACAAATTTTCTTTTTACATCATGTTCAAAATCAGTTTGGTTTGCTCTATGCAAGTCAATCATTTCATGATCGATGTATGCATCTAAACTTTTATGTATTTGTTCATGAAAGGCTAGACAACATTCTTTCACCCTAGGAGTTTAGGTGTGGGGTTTGAGGTGTTGGGAAGGCTTTGTAGCATAAGATCTTTAACTTAGTTATTATCCAATAATAAGAAGTTTAGTAGGTAGATATTAAGTGTTGTAGACTTAGTACCCTTTTGTGACAAGAAACAATTACATAGTGACTTTCCAATCCAATGTTTTCTTTAACGAGGTGCTTTCTATAATCATTTGGTTTCATACTTAGTTACCTCTAATTTCAAATATTTCCCCTTGTATACTATTTGTAACCAATGTACTAGCTAGATCATCCATTTGAAACTTTTGAACTCGGTAAAAGTCCTTTCATTGCGAAGTTTTGTTTTCCAAGTGTGCACATACTTTGATGTGCCTTATTTTTTTATGAATATGTTTTCATAGTGTCAAATGCTTGATTTAAGGAAATGAGTTTCTCATCCTTCGAACTATTTGAACTGGCAACTGCATACCCTTTCATTGCATCATGTTTAGTAAATTCGGGTCAATACACTTGTGCATCATAGTGATTGCCTTCAATGCATCCCCTACACGATGTTTTAGTGCAGAAAACTTTTTGTTATTAGAATTTTATACCATTTCGATAACCGGTTGAAAGATCAAACTTTTTCAAGACATCCATTTTAATTACATATTCTTTTGTCTTCCAGTAAGAATACGTGAACAGCCATTTCTTACCTAAGTGCCATTTAATAGCTCCAAACTACTTTTAGAAAATTATATATATATACATATGTTCAAAAGTCCTATCAATAATTACTTTCAAAGTACTGCATCCTTTACTCCCTTATGAAATTCTTGTTTTGAGTAAGCGAGTAAACGAACCTCCTTTACAACTCATGCGTGTCTTTTAAAGCTATGTTTGATAAAAATTTTAGCATGCAACGTATTTTGTTAAGAGTTTTCCTCGACAAAATTTGCTACAAGTGTTAAGTTGTTTTGTCTTATTCTAAACCTTCCTTCTTCAAATTGGAATAAATGACTTTCTGATTTTTTTTTTTAAAAACCAAGGGGTTGTCCTCATCCTTTGAACACTTTCACCTTCGATTCAAAACCTTTTAACAACATCACAATAGTACTTCTTTTGTTAGTCCTTGAACGACACGAAAACATGCATTATTTGAAACTCTTGAGTTTTCTATACTCAGTCGTCACTTACGATTTCTTCATGAAGCCCTTCTCCGATTTACCCTTATCTTTGCACCTTTGGAGAAGATGTTCCCCGTTTTCAAAAAAATATATATATATTTAAATGCAACGGTTGTTGAAAGAAATAGAAAATGCATTCTCTGAATCCATTTACTTTCTTTTCCACGTTATTATTCATGACCCCTTTCATAACATTTCTCCAATTTACCTGGATTTTCATCATGAAAACTTTCTAGAGAGTATGACTCGTCTTCATATATTTTTTTTATGAGTACATATTTGAATAAGATTTGAAACTTCTTTTACTTCCAGACCTTTTCTGTTGAACTCTTTAATAGCAATTTTGTTTTTCTTTTGCATTCAATCATGCCAATTACTTCAAGTGAAAGGAAAATGTTCTCAAAATGGATTATATAGAATGATCGGTTGGTTGCAACTAATGTCCCTGCCAGAGAACTTTTGTTTTATCGACTTTATCACAAGTGGCCTCATATTGGCAAATTTTATACATCATCCTTTTTGCGTTATCTAAACAAATGTTTTACTATATGCATGTGAACCAAGTTCAATCCATCTTCATTCTGTGTTGTGCGTCTCAAAATTTCCTTTTTGTTATCTCATTTAGTGGTTTCGCTTTTCAAAAGGCTTTTATAACCATTCTTACCTTCCTTCTCGGAATCAAGGTGAGGATAAGTTTAAAAACTTTGTTTCCGCTTATGTGTTGTTCAAAAATAAATTCTTTTACAACTCCAAATCTTCCGTTGGACTATAAAATTTTAGTTGTTTGTTAAACTCACTTGTCAAAAGTTGTTTTCTTGTCTATAGGAAAGCCTTATAAGTTTGGTAGAAGATGTTTATATGGTTTCCGTTTTGAAGACTAATAAAGATTGAAGTATGTTTGTGGTTTGGGGTGTGCTATAGAGGGATTAATGTTGGATGGTTAATAAGGCGGGATAGAAGTTCCTTAAGTTAATAGCTAGTTTCTTGAAGGTAAGGCGGATGTATAGGTCAAAGTAACCCGCGTATAAGTACGGAAGCAAATTTGTAATGGTGACAAATGGACAGAGAACCTTGAAGAATACTACTTGTTAATTAGTGGATTGACTTTTGACTTTTGGGACGAGTGGTATAGGGAAGTCTAAGAAGTTAGCTTGGAAGAGTTGAGTTTAAGGTAGATGGATTGTGTGAATAAGATAGAGTGGCGCTTGGGTCTGAAGTACTAGGTTAGTTGTGATGGACACGTTGAAGAAAGTACTAAGGTTCAAATCAATTGGAGATAATGTTTTGTTGGTTTGTTTTTAGAAGTGAACTAGAAGGTAAGCAAGCTGGTATCTAAGTTAAGAGTTGTGTTGGTTCTGGCAAGTTTCGAGGATGAAACTTCTTTAAGGGGGGAAGAATATAACATCCCGACTTTTCGGAAAAGGACAAAAGAGTCTTTTAACTAAATTCAGATTTTCGTGTTATTTAATTAAATGATTTAAAGTATGTAATTGTATAGTTTTCAATATATATGTTTAAAAAGGGGTATTTACGGTATTTTAAATGTGTAACTTTTATTGAGGGCAAAACGGAAATTTAACCACCCCTATAAATACCTCTTATAACCTAAAACCCTTCTCACGATTCACTTCACCTTTTTGGAACAATGCTGCGGCTGCTCACAGAGTTAGGGTGAGGAAAAGAAAAGAAAAAAAACGAGAGGAAAAGAGAAAGAGAAAACAATTGGTACTTTTGGGCATATCTTCGCAACCGTTAATCCGTTTTGAAATCCGAAAGTACCGCTGGAATCGTGAGAAGACGAGGATCGTTTTGATACCAGAATTTGGGTCTGATTCTCAGGTATGTGGATTCGAATTTTCTGCTGTGATTTTATTAAAAAGATCATGGATTCATGTTCTAGGGTTTTGTCTCGTAGTTCTTTGTTTAGAAGCTTTGATCATCAATTAATTCATGTTAATTGTGATCTTTTAGACCTTGTTTGAGGCATGTTTAAGTGTTGTAGAGATTGGTTTGGTTTGTGGCTTCAATCAAGTAAGATGTTCTTCCTAATGTTTAATTAAGTTTGTATGATGTTGAGGTTGAGTGTTTGTGTTGAATTCTTGGTTAGAAATTATGATCTAGGTTGTGGTTAAAGTGTTGGACATTTTGGTATGTAAATGCTAGGCTTTTCCTGTGTTTTCTGTGTTGTTTTGCTGATAATTGGGTTAGAAACGATTTAGAAATCGCAAGATGAAGATTTTAGGGTTCTAGTCGAAACCCAGGTCAGACGGGCGTCTGCTTCATGTGGATGGGCGTCTGCCTTGGTTGCATTTCAGACGGGCGTCTGGATATCCCGGACGGGCGTCCGAGGTGCTATTTTGAATTCGGGATTGAAGTCGTTCTAGGTGGACGAGCGTACGGGTAAAGTGGACGGGCGTCCAGTAAGTCTCAGACGAGCGTCCAGGTCCCTAAACGGGCGTTTGGCTTGTTTTACCCTCATTTCTTTTGTTGGTTGTGTTCAGCCTTATAAACATGTTTTTATCGTTTTAAACCTATAAACATGTTATGTTAACATTGTATAAACCTAAACAAGCCTGAATTGAGCTTCTGATTCGTTCAGTTAAAACACCGAATGTACTCTTAAAGGGAGTTGAAGTTCGGATCCGTCGGAAGAGCATGATAGGCTTGTGCTTTGATGAATTAGCATTCATCAATGTCTGTGTAATTGCTAGGACTTGTCCGTGTCTAGTGGTCTAGGAAGAGAGTAGTATGTGTGAGGGAGATTATTTGAAAACACTTAGGTGGCTATTTAATCATCCTAATAATCAACGTACTTGACTAGTAAAAGATTAAACAACATGCCTCTCTTGGCTGGCACCGGCTAAATCGCGATGCATGTGCTACCTCTCGAAGGTAGAGGAACTCGTAGGTCAAAAGACCCTAAGTACGGAGGGACTCTGCTGAGACGCGCGTGCTATCGGAGTCTACCTTTTCTAGACTTCATGGATATAGGTGTGATCCACCAATATGTTGCAAGAAAGTGTCCCCTAAGGTGGAAGAACTCCGTAGGTCAAAGACCCTAAGTACGGAGGGACTCTGCTGAGGTGGATGCGCGTAGTGCCCTTGAGTGCGGTTGTAACACAGATAAGTTAAGTAGAAACATTTAGTCAGTTCATGTTGATGGACATGAAATGAACCCTAGATTGAGTCGGTCTCATAAAGATAACTTAATAATTAATAATGAACCTTTTGTTGTAAGGCTTAGTTATACATTAGCTTCTCCATCTTGCTAAGTACTTTGTACTTACCTCAATTGCATATGTTGTTTTGTGTGCTTTTGGGGTGAGAAGACGAACATGTCGGTCCTTGAGCTCGTTGAGGAGTTTGATGAAGCTTTGATGGCGTTGAAGTCCTTTTGATGTTTCCTTCTTTTCTTTTAAAGGTTGTACTGTTTAAGTTATAGATTCTTTAATAAGCATGTTGTACTTTTATTTCAAGTTTGTAAGATTAGTTTCGTATCTTCTTTTTGCAACATCGTACATTGTAAGTTCTATATCGTTGAAGTAAGCTTTTCTTTTCTACCCCTAGACGGTTTGTATTCTATTCTAGTAGCATTTATGGTTGTTACCCGAGCCTTTTGGGCTTCCGTTGCTTTATTTTGATACGACGACGTAGAGGCTGGCGTATAATATTAGAGTTATTTAACGTTATACGCGCCGAACGTTCTCTTCCGGATAAGGGCTCGGTATATGGGAACGGGGCGTTACAGTACAGTAGCGACATAATTCCAGATTATGCGGAAGCATTAAAGAAGCAACATATAACATATAATAATTTAAACAAGATATTGGGTGTATATTTGGTACTTGATTGTTTTATTTGAGTTGTTGGTTAGTTTGCGGTTTTAGGTCGGTTGTGTACGGTACATGCAACATGTAGTCTTGTCAAAACAATTTTAATAAAAAAAAAACAGGGTGATTGCATCGTTGTTGTTGACGGGAATAATACATATGCCGACGCAAAAAACATCTTTAACGTATTCACGTCAGCAATTTGATTTCTAAGGTTGACAACTAATGTCATCGCAAATACATTTACGATGACATTGCTGACGCAATTACTATATTTGGGATGAGGTATTTGGTACGGGTCAATTGTCAATTGTGACCACGTACAGACGCAAGTTATTGCATAGACTTCGAGGTGTTTACGACTATTTATAGTCAACACAAAATGTACATGTTCTTTTTTTTTTTTTTTTTTTTTGAGAAAAAATCTACTTGTTCTTATAGTGTTAAGGTTTGTTTTAGGATAAGATTTGATTTAACGATAAATGTCGTTACATTTTTTTAGTATCGATTATGATCAAATCCTCTTGACAAAAGGTTCTGATACGTTCCTTATTGACCGATTCATGTTCATCTCTTAAGGTGAATCCTCTTAAGGAGATACGGTCTCAATATTCGTAAATTTCATGACAGCAATTCCTTTTTAGGCATAATGTCAAATCAGAAGAGTGGAAAACATATGCCTGATAATTACTTGCAGTGGAGTGAAGACTAAGTTATTGTTAGACTTAAATTTAGGTCCAACTTCTAATCAAACCAACATATAAGTAAAGAATCCAATGTTGTACATTTTGTAACACCTTTAATATGTTAGTGGTGGAGCCATTGTCACATGCAATGATGCCTTCAAATAAATGCAAAAGGGAATGACTTTCTTCTAATCTCTCTCTCCTGTTGAAGTGATGCAAGAACTATGAAGGGACTACAATCACTAGAAGCAGCACCGGCATTTTAATAGGGTGACGTTTGCTGTGTCCGACATTTTTCCGATACGATACGCGACCGACGCGCCTCTGACACGTGATGGCTGATTAAAATAATATTATTTATAATTATAGTATCCGGCACATTGTAATGTCCCACATTGAAAAAGTAGTAGAATGCTCACCCCCATATAAGTGTGAGACATAAAGGTCTTGTCAACTCGGGTTAGCCCTTTTAGACCAAGCGAGGACGGCGGTCTAAGCAGTTGACCGGACCATTTATGACTCATTTAGCGCTACCAGGCCCGGGGTCTGGGGGCGTTACACACACTTTCGACATGCACGTTGTCAACACTCTCCGAGAGAACGTCGATACTCCCGACACTCCTGAACGTATTTTTTTTCAATTTAGTTTTCCTTTCATTCTTTCAAGTTTTTTCAATAGAAACGTAAAAATGCACATTTTACAACCTTGATTATAATTGGAAAAATAATGTCTCCTTTTCGTTTATATATTTCTTGTTGATAAACAATCATCATTTACAAAATGTAATATTTTGAAACCCAATCACATTTTTATAATTTCATTTGGAGCCATATAAATACCGAATCAATTTTAAATATTAAAAATTTTACGTATTACATTCGTCTAGCTATTTAGATTTCATTGAATCTTATTTTTTTTTGATGACTTGAATCATATTTACATCATATAATGTTCACACACACACACATAAATATATATATATATATATATACATCGCTCTGAATCCTTCCCAATTCAAAGGATATTCGTCCACATCGAAAATACGTACACCCATTTATAACAGTAAGTATGTTTAATATGCTTAAAAATAAAGCAAATAAAATCAAATAATTATAACTTACACATATTTCCTCCATGTATATAACATTGATAATATCCAAACTATTGTTTTATACACAATGTTTACTTGCGCTACAAGCAACATCTAATTTAACCTTTTTCTTCTCAGCTACCAAGACACTCTTCTTTGAATCTGGCCCTATATTCTTCACAACTGTAGATGGTTCTGAGGGTTTACTGTCGAATAAGTCAGAATTGGGCCGGCCCAATTCACTAAAAGACGATCTCGCTATCTGAAAATGTGTGTCCAGGCCCACAAGATATAAATGTAGGTTGAACAATGTTATCGATTTGAGCATTAAGGCATCTACTCAGTGTGGGCTTCTTATACGCATAATGCCATACGTCAACATTTTCTCTGCTGTAAAATTTTGAACGGATGTCAATAGTAGGTCCTCTAAATGCTAATTTATTAGGCCTCTTAACCGTTGACAGTTTCAAAAAAGCTTTCATCTTGCAGTAATTGACATCCGACTTAATGTTTGAATTTTCCAAGCCATAAGTAATAGACCATGGACATGTAGGATGTAATATCGCCGGATCAATCATAGATTGACCCGATTACGCAGCAGAAAGAACAAGATCTAGATCTAAACAATCAAAATACATACATAATAAATCTAACCTACGAGGGGGTTAGATTGCTTACTAGTTTATGGTGCATAAACTCCAAGAACAATCTTCAATCAGAGATCCAAGCTAGATGAGAAACCACAGTCTTCCAACGTGTGTCTCCAAGCACCACCAGGTAGATGATGTTTCAAGCCGCCGGACCTCCTCGATATGCTACCTTAGAAAACCCGAAGTTTTCTAAACTCGAACCCAAGTACTTAGGCCGAAAATTCTAAGCCTAATACTTCTCAATATGTCGAAATATATGTGTGTCAAAAGGCTTGGGA
Source organism: Gentiana straminea (assembly GCA_036785695.1). Lineage (NCBI taxonomy): Eukaryota > Viridiplantae > Streptophyta > Magnoliopsida > Gentianales > Gentianaceae > Gentiana > Gentiana straminea. The sequence continues at coordinate 2,521,464 of JAVUPR010000407.1, read as the reverse complement.
GAACTCTCTTTATATATGAGAGTAATCCCTGTCCTCCAAGGATTTGATAATTAAGAGATAATTATCAGATTAATCCTTATTTTAAATAAAAGATAAATATAATATATATCCCAAACAAATTAGGATAAATAAATATATTATCCAATATTCCTTGATTTATCACTTAACAAATAAATGATTAAATCATATATTAAATAATTATCCAAGAAAACTAATTTCTCTCTAATTATTTTAATAGAATATGCGCCCCAAACCCTAGATAAATAGGACCATACGCATTTTACACATATTTGGGCCGAGTCCATGTATTTAATTATCTAGTCCAACTAAACAATTAATCCATATATCTATTAAACAGTCCAATCCAACTATTTAATTATACTTGAGGTGAAACGACGAGAAAACGTATATGCTATATTAGGAGCCATGTCGGGGACCATGAACCCATATTCGCAGCTACAATAAATTAAATAATATTATTCGTCAGACCGAACAATAATATTCACTCTATTAATTCCGGGATTACACCACCATAAACCCGAAACTGAACTCTGCTGAATATAGACAAGTTACACTCAACTATGAGTCGAAAGTGTCCACTGATATAATCATTACATACGGATAAATCCTCCATAGACTGTTCGTTACGATTCGGGATATCTCCGTAAACCCTTCTCGAAACCTCTTATCCTTATTTACCATTAACCCCCTAGTGACCAAATAGTTCATAATTAATATAATATGAACTGCGCGCATCGGTCAGTTTCTAGGATTAACAAATAAGGGAACTGTCCGTCTACTTCCCGAGGGAAGGAATGGATTCCATATCCGTGATAGCATAAACTACTCACTCATTCCAAAATAGAGCCAACGAGAAGTGTCGGACCACATACTACGAAGTGATCCTTACTAACACATCAAACTCTACCCTAGTCTAAGCAAGCTTGTCTCGTGATCACGTCGGATTAAGATTAATCCATATATGATCATCTTGTGATTCGATAAGACTTCTCGATCACGGAATTATATCGAGAACTCAAATCAAATCGGTCCACCCCTATATGATTATCATCATATATAAATGCCCCACTAGGTACCCTATTACCGACAAATTCGATAGGACCGTCACACCTAAAGTGTTCGGGCGCATTATTAGGAAATTAATCTTGAGACCCGTACTCGATTAATAAACACTACGGGCTAAGTTAATTTTAAGTACATCTCACTAACTCAATCCTCTTGTGTATAGCCATACACCGAGTTATGTGATTACATAAACGAGGTACTTAGGGTTTTCAGTAGTGTCTTAATTATAAGCATACATGCATATAATAAGATGAATTATTAATTCTGTCCTTAAACAATTAGATAATTGTCTTTCGGGCACTACACTTAAAAATCTCCCACTTGCACGAAAGGCAAGTGGATTAATTGTTTTAGAGCACACCCTTATTTATCTATATCTACAACATTCTCCCACTTGCTCAAAACAAGTGAGACATATCCCCAAGATTCATACCCTCCAAGCGCATCTTAGTAATTCATCCTTCCAAGCACGACCGGAGTGTGCCGCCGCAGGATAGGTCAGTGACCCGGCGCGTACTTAGAATCCGAATACCATGTGACTTGGTACACTGATCAGGTAGGTTGGCGGCTTGAGTCAATCTTTGGGATCGAAACGTCGCATTTCCATCTAATCCGGTGGTACGATTTCAATATGCTTATGACCTCTAGTGATTGCAAAATCCGTATGAGCTACCTCTCTAATGTTTTCACAATGAAATGGTATTGGCTTACTGGATAATACTTTATCACATGAGTAAACACTGAAACCGAGATCGATTTAACGATCATCCTCAATCTGACCTAAAGCCAGAATCAGTGTTATCACTTATATTCTAATTTGCACCCGAATATACTAGCATATTATTCCTCATTCTCCCGAAGAGACTTGAGGATTCACTAAACATCCCATTTAGTATTCATCCACGAGGTTTAGACAAGCATTCCTGAGAGGTAGGGTAGACTACATCGTTGAATGTTGCATTCCTCTATGCAAGAACATCTTAACCACTGAGATGGATGAATGGGATTGCCAATTGCTTATTTTCGAGAATTCGAGTGAGTGAAATTCTTTAGAAAATAGCCCGATGGCATGTTAGCCTCGACTTCGTATAACACACCCATGTTGTTTTCAACGCTTCGGTGTTACCAATCACAAACACTAATCTACATACTACTTTACTAATATTGATGCCGCCTATGAAAGACTTATCAACATGTCTGGTCAAGTCCACATTTTAAAAAAAAATGTATGACTTTGAAATGATATAGAGGTTTGCTTTAATCCCCAAAGGATATAAGCTATGGCAGGCATCCTGCCAAAGATTCTTTCTGAATAAATTAAGGTATCGTTAGTCTCGCAAAAAGGTCTTAGGGAATCACCCCTATTTTCTGCTTTATAACGAATCTGTCATTTGTTCTTTGCTAAAACCCTTCTGTTCTGAATGAGTTCAGATTCCGTTGTTTGGCAAGGAAGTCTTAGGGAATCACCCCTATTTCCTGCTTTCTGACGAAATCAAGCAAGACTGGGTGGTAAGAGAGATCACAGTCTGGTTAACTCTCTACCTTTTAGAGAACCACCCCTAAATTACTCAGCTTTGCATTGAAAGTTAAACTTTCCTATTCATTTGACTCTTCTCCGTGTAGTTCCTATAAGAGTTTCAACGTAACCGGAGTATCAAACTCCATTTACAATGGGTTATGGCTTTTAAACCAACCTCTATGATCGCATCCTATACAGCCCATGAAGGACTATAGGTCATAAATCTACCCTATAGACCGTAAGGTCCCGCAATGGGTAATGGACAAACCATACTCCCACTGCGTTCGGGGTGGACTGATATATTGATCTAGTTTAGTAGTTTTTATTAGTGTTATCACCAACTGCCGGTGTTGGATGTGGACTGAACAAATCAGTTAGTAACATCTTGAGTACAAATACTTCAAGATCCAAAGCTGTGATTTATAGACTCTATCAGACCGAGTTTGACAGTATAACCGTAATTCTATGATTTTACGAGTTTTATAATCAACCTTTACTCAATGTATTAAGATATTTCACGCTCTGAACGTGTACGCAAAATTTCCAGTCCTACCTTCAAGCACTAAGTGCTAAATGTCTATATTTACAGAAGTGGGGTGAACCGAATTCACTCCGTATCCACAAATGTGTAGGCATCTTCTAGATAGACTTCTCGGTTTCACATGGTAATGTAAGCCATTATTTTTGCAACTAATATCTTAAATGAGTTAAGCGTATCTTAGCACATCAATAACTATATATAAGGCAAATTTATGGTGTATCCCTTAGTGAAAACATTCCACTAGGAGGTAGGCCGAGCATCGTCCCGAAGACTATATGAAAGCCTATACTTGAGTATGGAATACCCTATCTCTCGGTGAAATCGAGATTCCTCCTAATATTTTGGATAAACTTATTGGAGTTTCGAGTAGTTGTCGACTAGATGTCACTACTTGAAAAAGCTCCTACTAGCTTGTATCTTTCATATGACCCCGAAGGTCGATATGAACAAGCTATGTAACTTATTTAAATCTATTACCCTTTCCCCGATTGAAAGGAAACTTAGGCATTGTTCCTTTGACTCGGGAGATAGGAATCACCCTAAGCCGTCCGGATCTTGTCGTTAGGGAATATGCACTAATTAATAGTATATAAAGAAGTGCTTATCTAAATACGGAAACCATTTGCATTTATATTGTTTAAGATGTGTTACATATACCTATTCACCTTTTCTTAGTGGTTCGACTTTATCATACAAAAGTCCGAGTCTTGGGTTCGTGCTACGAATGTTATATTCATCGTCAATAAGACAAACAAATTATCCTATTGAAAAAGAATACGTTCGTTCCAACGAATCCAAAAAATAGAAAATGAATTTTCTGTGATACTCAAGAATTGAATCCGAGATTCATTTCCTTATATCACTCCCACTAGTCTATCTGAAATAACTGCCCGTTGTTTATTTTATTTATCGTTTAATGCAAAGCTACCTAGTTCTTCCAAAGAACTTAGCTTTTGAGAAAATTGCTGAGGATGCATTGGCCAGTGATCCAAAATCACTTTCCTTATCCTCTAATTTCCAATTTAATAATTTTCCAGTTTAGCCTTAAAACTACTTAGTTTAGATGACTAACATGTATAAACATTCTTTCCCATTCTTGACTTTCCTTAAATGGAAACAGTCTTGAACTAGCAGCTCGTTTGAGTAGACACTACTCTTGAACTGTGGGATGTCTAATGATAGTGTTACTAGCTTGGACTATTCGATTTTTCTAATCGACAAATCATAAGAGCAAAGCTCCCACTAGTTTATCGGTTCCAAATACCGTCTAACTAGCGACACTTTGTATTTATGATTTTTTAAAGATTAGAACATCGCCTAGAACTAAGCTCCCACTAGTTTATCAGTTCCAAATACTGTCTAACTAGCAATGCTGTGTTCATGATCTTTCAAAGATTATAAAATCTCCAGAACTAAGCTCCCACTAGTTTATCAATTCCAAATAATGTCTAACTAGTAACGCTTTATTCTTGTTTTTCCAATGAATGGAAAAAATCTTGTGCAGTCTATTACACATTTCTAATGATTCAGAAAAAAATAAAATCATGAGACTAAGGCTCCCACTAGTTCATCGGTTCCAAATACCGTCTAACCAAAAATACCTTATGTATGATTTTCCAATTTTTCAATTAGAAATTTTTGTTGTGTAAATACACCTTTTAAAATTCACTAAATGAATTTATCTGATAGTTCTATATCATCTTTTGTAAACTAAGTATGGTCGTCTGTCGTTCAACACGAGTGACATCCGTGATATACCTATACTATGTCACTTAAGTTTTTAAGGCTCAAGGGAAAAATCTCTTTCGAAAAATTAACTGCATTCTTGTGATAATTACAACGTACTTGTTACTTCCACATTTTTAATGATGTCCTATTACTAATAGTTTAGTAGCCTAGAGATTAAAGTTGTTAAATTAACATGACAGAAAGTTAAATTCAAAAAATAAATTTTCACTACTAGATTTTTTATTTTGTCAATAATAAACTTGTTAAAAGTCTATCCTACCATTCCAAGGATTTAATCTCACACCTCAGTGCCGCCGTAGGGTAGGTCAAAGAAGTGACGATCAAACTGAGACAATCTCTCTCAATGATTACACTTTGAGAATCAAACATCCCACGGGAATCAGACCTCCCGGTCTTTAATCATTGATTACCTTCCTTTTTCTAGCCTAGATATTTCGAAAATATCCATAAAGAGTGTGACCTACTATATCAGATCTCAGAGTACGCCCCGAGTATGCCTACGAGGGGCAGGTCAGTGACCCGGCGAGTACCCGATATCCTATCCTTTCGGAGACCAAGCCTTGAATTTTGATAGCGGTGAACACCATCCGATGGGGGCCGAAATCAAAGCGGCACGAGGTGTCACCATTCTCTCACGTGCCTGCATCTATAGTAGAGGCCGTGGAGTTGGCTGTCGCCTTCCCCGCTCCCACTCAATAATTTGAAAAAAGTGGTGGGTTTACTAATTACGGTTTCGGTCTTGACTATAAGAAACAATAAATCAAAGTACTCCGAACATGGTCGGTTAAGTAGGCAAGCCTACGCCGTCTTATTCGTTGGAACATATGTGACTGTCGGTCGGATCCAGCAAGAGAAGCCCCGTTTAGCCCGAAGTCTTATCGGATATGCTAAGTCTTGTCGAACCCCCATGCAAACGTCACACGTGGAGGGAAGTCAATCGAGCCGTAGCTCAGTTGAACTCGCCCAACCATGGTTAGACCATTTCCGAACCCATGTACTAAGATTTTCCGATTTCTACGTTGTCCACCAAAGCGTAATCTCGTTTCTGTTTAAGGTGTCTTCATCGAGAAGCCATCACCGAAAACTCAACGATTTATCTAACTGGGATTCACCGAGAATCCATCACTAAAATCGTAACGATTGACAAAACCCGATTCTTCGGTTTTAATAATTAGTTACTTAATTAATTAATTACCACATATTAATTAAAAAAGCTTTTTAACTAATTATACGAGTTATACATGCCTAATTTATTCGAAATAAACTAGCTACATGTATGCATTGGAGTGGAATCATGATATGATGCATGTCATGGCAATTTTCCGGTTTCTATCATACAATTTTCGATTATACACAAAAAACAAAAAAAAAATAACGGAAAAATAAACACCGAGATGGATCGTTGGTACCCCCGACTAACCTATTTTCTAAGGAAAAGTAAAACTAAATCTATGTCTTCAAGTCTAGATCTTCGAATCTTGATCTTGTCAACTTCAGGATCTTCAGAGCTTCGATCTTGACACGAACCTTGAACGACGAGAGAGGAGACCGTAATATACCAATATATTATAAATATATCTATATATTATAAGATTGTTTTACATAATATTTTTTTTCTTATCACGGCAGAAATCTCCCCTTTTTTTTCTTTTTTTTTTCTCTATTTTTTTTTAGATTGATATGCCTTACGGCTAATGAGATAGTTTACCAAAAAAAAAAAAAAAAGGTTTACCTAATTGCCGCATGCAAATCTATTAGTTCTCAAAAAGAAAAGGCTGCCGCATGAACAAGAAAAAAATTGCCGAGGCAGTGAACAAAAAACAATTTCGGTCTCCTCCCGTTTTATCTTTTTGATGATCTTCAACATCATGATCTTCGTCGTCTCGAACCCGGATCAAATAAAGAAAAACAAAAGGTACTACCTTTTAAATTTTTTCGAATCAACATAAAATAAATTACATATCCTATGCTCAATTGATGCTAATCAAAAAGAGCTACAAAATAGATCTACCGGTAAACAGTACCAACCCCAATCCATCTCTTCAACCACGACAATCACAAGGCATATATCAATGAAATTTTCGAATTTAACTAAATTAAAAACGAAAACAAAAACAATCTAAACATGCTTTTTCCACTCCTAGATCTAAAATTCACATACTTTGATTGATAGATCAAAGGCTCTGATACCACTTGTAGGATGTAATATCGCCGGATCAATCATAGATTGACCCGATTACGCAGCGGAAAGTACAAGATCTAGATCTAAACAATCAAAATACATAAATAATAAATCTAACCTACGAGGGGGTTAGATTGCTTACCAGTTTATGGTGAATAAACTCCAAGAACAATCTTCAATCCAAGATCCAAGCTAGATGAGAAGCCACAGTCTTCCAACGTGTGTCTCCAAGCACCACCAGGTGGATGGTGTTTCAAGCCGCCGGACCTCCTCGATATGCTACCTTAGAAAACCCGAAGTTTTCTAAACTCGAACCCAAGTACTTAGGCCGAAAATTCTAAGCCTGATACTTCTCAATATGTCGAAATATATGTGTGTCAAAAGGCTTGGGAGAATTCTCTTTATATAGGAGAGTAATCACTGTCCTCCAAGGATTTGATAATTAAGAGATAATTATCAGATTAATCCTTATTTTAAATTAAAGATAAATATAATATATATCCCAAACAAATTAGGATAAATAAATATATTATCCAATATTTCATGATTTATCACATAACAAATAAATGATTAAATCATATATTAAATAATTATCCAAGAAAACCAATTTCTCTCTAATTATTTTAATAGAATATGCGCCATAAACCCTAGATAAATAGGTCCATACGCATTTTACACATATTTGGGCCGAGTCCATGTATTTAATTATCTAGTCCAACTAAACAATTAATCCACATATCTATTAAACAGCTCAATCCAACTATTTAATTATAATTGAGGTGAAACGACGAGAAAACGTATATGCTATATTTGGAGCCACGTCGGGTACCATGGACCCATATTCAGTAGCTACAATAAATTAAATAGTATTATTCGTCAGACCGAACAATAATATTCACTCTATTAATTCCGGGATTACACCACCATAAACCCGAAACTGAACTCTGCCGAATATAGATAAGTTACACTCAACTATGAGTCGAAAGTGTCCACTGATATAATCATTACATACGGATAAATCCTCCATAGACTGTTCGTTACGATTCGGGATATCTCCGTAAACCCTTCTCGAAGCCTCTTATCCTTATTTACCATTAACCCCCTAGTGACCAAATAGTTCATAACTAATATAATATGAACTGTGCGCATCGGTCGGTTTCTAGGATTAACAAATAAGGGAACGTTCGTCTACTTCCCGAGGGAAGGAATGGATTCCATATTCGTGATAGCACGACTACTCACTCATTCCGGAATAGAGCCAACGAGAAGTGTCGGACCACATACTACGAAGTGATCCTTACTAACACATCAAACTCTACCCTAGTCTAAGCGGTTGTCTCAGTGATCACGTCCGGATTAAGATTAATCCATATATGATCATCTTGTGATTCGATAAGACTTCTCGATCACGGAATTATATCGAGAACTCAAATTAAATCGGTCCAAATTTCTATATGATTATCATCATATATAAATGCCCCACTAGGTACCCTATGACCGACAAATCCGGATAGGACCGTCACACCTAAAGTGTTCGGGCGCATTATTAGCAAATTAATTTTGAGACCCGTACTCAGATTAATAAACGCTACGGACTAAGTTAATTTTAAGTACATCTCACTAACTCAATCCTCTTGTGTATAGCCATACACTGAGTTATGTGATTACATAAACGATGTACTTAGGGTTTTCAGTAGTGTCTTAATTATAAGCATACACGCATATAATAAGATGAATTATTAATTCTGTCCTAAAACAATTAGATAATTGTCTTTCGGCACTACACCTAACAGGACATTCCTTGTCCTTCAAACTTGCATATGCATTCCCAAAAAAAGTCATATTCGAACAACAACATACTGGGAAAACGAACTCTGCTTGTTTACAATCAGGTTCGCATAATCTGTTGTCATAAACCCTAACTCTAACACAACCTTCAGAATTCATAGGGCATTGAGGTCTATACATCAATAGGCAGTTGTCGATCATAACTGACAAGTTCTTCATCTTGTTAAATGCTCTATCGATGAAGCTAGGATACATTAATTTAACAGTTTCCACATTGGATCCCGATTTTATATCGGTGCAATCTATCTCGTAATCACCCGACACCGTTTCACTCATTCCTAACTCCATTATTAACCGATGTATTCAAAATGCTTTTCTCAGAAAATGCATAAATAAGGGGACTAACAACTATATAAAGGGTTCAATAATTGCAGAATGTGAAAACCGACACAAAATACAGCTATTACTTTAATAAAGTTAAAGCGAGAACGTGGCTACAGGGAAAGCAGGGGACAGCATTTCAAATGGCTACAGGAAAAGTTGGGGGATAATTTCTTTTTCTATGGGGGGGGGACCCATGTGTCGGCCACAAGTTCAAAATAAGTCTGCTAAAAGGGGCAAAACCGTAATATTATATGGTTTTGCCACGTGTATGACTGAGATTTCTTTCGAAAAATGGGGGGGACTATAAATGTCCCTGAGGTCATCACCAAAACCATGTAAGAATAGAAGTTTCAGCCTTCAATCCTTCCTTTTATCTCTAACTGTAGCTCTTAACTAAAAATGCCTCTCAGAAACCCGTCATATAGATTACAAGGGAAATCGATATTTTTAACATATCCCCATTGCCCTTTAATTCCCCTATTCGTCATAGATTATTTATTTAATCTCCTTAAAGATTATAATATTTGTTATGCTAGAGTGTGTACTGAAAATCACGCGTACGGCGAACCTCACCTTCACCGCCTAGTTCAACTTGAGAAGAGGTTAGACATGAAGAACCCTAGATTCTTTGACATCAAAGAACCCACCGGGTTACAATCTTATCATCCCAATACTCGGTTCCAAGACATGACGCGGCGGTTGCCGATTATACCGCAAAGCGGGGAGGGGGAGATTCGAAGAAAGAGGAGTTCTAAGGGCTTCAAGAAGAAGCCCTAAGAAAAATAGAGATGAGATCTGGTCAACAATAATCAACCAATCAACATCCAAATCAGATTTCATGTCCAGAGTCCAAACTGAACAATCTTACACCTGGGCAACACAGCTCAGAAATCTGGAATATCTAGCCAATTCCAGATGGCCTGAAGCACCTCCTGAATATCAACCCAGATGGACAAATTTTGTAAATGTGCCCCAAGAACTTCTTAACTGGGTAGATCAAAATTTGTTCTTGGTAAGTTTTCCAAACATACTTATTACAGTGGGTGAACGAATCGATATGACAGATGTCATATGGGCCTATGAACAAACTCTAATGGACCTTAATGAACGTTGTTACGAAATCAGGGATGTATTGAATCTTAACCGTTCATCTCCACCACATGCAGGACCAGGAGAACAAACCGGACCGCCCTATATCGATGATCATTGAAGGCCTAACGAGAACTAGAAAAACAGCTTGGGCTAGAAGTTTGGGTCGTCATAATTATTTCTGTAGGGGTGTTGATTTTTCTGTATATCATTCTTATGCATTGTACAATATAATAGATGATATTCCTTTCCAGTTCCTTCCATGTAAGAAAGAATTATTAGGTAGCCAGAAGGATTTTACTGTTAATGAAAAATATAAGAAAAAACAGAAAATACCAGGAGGGATACCAGGTATTGTATTGTGTAACTCTGATCAGAGTTACAAATCAGCTATCTCTAAGGATAGTAGGTTCTCTGAATGGGCTTTAGGAAATGTAATAATGTATGAATTAAATCAACCCCTTTATTAATCAGGTATAAAAGTACATTCTCACTGATATAGTCATTACAGATATTGTTCCTGAAACTGAACTGGCAGCACATAAATAAATTGCATTCTCATGAATATTATCAATGGTTCCAGTAGTTGAACCCCCGTATTTAACAACAATTGTTTTTTTGATGTATTCCTTAATAAAATGTTCTTCTTGACCTCCTGAATTATCACCCTTCTGTGCAAGCCAGTATGAACCCCTCCTTAATACCCTGAACCTATCTGTCATATCTTCCTTAATCATTGCAGTAGTTGGATCTTTGTCAAAGACATCGAAAATATCGGTCATCTTCAAAGCATCAGATGTCCCCTTTGGTTTTTTATCGACAATTAAAAACCATATAATAGAAGCCCAGAATAAGGAATAACTTCGTGCATGAAAACCTTCCCCTTAATGTTAATTGCATACAGATTGACATCGTGACCAAGCCTGCAATCTGAACTAGTACCCTGAGTAATAACGTTTAATAATTTACAGTCTCCCTCATTATCAATCGTGAATTTCGCATGAACTGTCTTCAATCTTTTTTCTGAGAATTTTTTTTGTCTGTAGAATGTTTTATTCTTATAGTTCAATATATATATATATGTATATGTATATATATATATATATATATGTATATATATATATATATATATATTAGAGTGAAAAACCTCAATTTAACCTGTTTTGCCCTAATTACCCGCCCCTAACCCGCAAAGTAATTAACGAAATGCCAGCTTCTAACCCACATCTGGATTAAAGTAAAAAATAAAAAAAATAAATTACACATTCACACGTCTAGGATTTTTAATTATATATAAATAAATACATAAACCGAATATATAACTCCCACATTCACACCCACGTTTGGGAGTTTATTAACAAATAAAAAATAAAAATATTTCACACACTTTGTGACCCACGTTTGGGATTAAAGTTTAAAAAAAAAACCCCACACATTCTCACTATCCCACATCTGGGAATTTTAATTATAAATAGATAAATTCTTAAACCGAATATTTAACTCCCTTGCATATATAACTCTCTTGCATGTTTCACGTCTCTACTTCCTCCAGGAATCCTCATATATATTCCCCATTAATTCTCAGCACTCATCAACATCCCTTTCTTCTCATCTTCACCATTTTCTCGCACCACTAATCAACATTCATTCACCCTGCAGCAACCCTCAACAGCATACCCTCCTACAACACTACCAAAGTAAAATCAAAGTAAGTCAAATTCATAAATGCATGCTTTATATTTGCTGATTAAGTTTTAATTTCAAAGTTTCTTATTTACTGAGTATAACAGTTTTGGTGTTCTTTATTCTACCTGATATCCTAATAAGTCTGTGTTTGCACCTATTTTTCAGATTGTATGTGCGTGTTCCCATTTGGAAGATTGACCAAATTCATTCGTAACTCATTCAATTGCAATAAATAGTCCAGGTACACAAAAGAATTCCTCAGAAACTTAATATATATATATATATATATATATATATATTAGTCTGTGTTTTGGTGTTTTTTATTCTACCTAACCGTCTTAAACATTTTCTTAGAAACTAAAGAATCATTATTATTACAGTGTAATTGCAGCAAGCACATTAAACTAACAACATGACATTAGGTTACTTGACACCAACCAGATTAAGAGAAATCTCAGCTTCAAAGCACATATTATGCACTAGGATGCCATTTACCTAAGCAAACCAGGTAGACATTCACCGGTTTGTAAACACTAACCCACTGATAACAGGATCACCGTTGTGAAATGGCATCACTTCAATCTTCAGTGCATTACCACTGAATTTGGTGTACAATTCAGTCTTCACTTTCCAAAACCCTCATACCCTAAATCAAACACAAATTGGGAACAAGATCAGGCATAGTCACATTATTGATAATCAACATGAACACATGTATGAAGACATTATATCTCATACAGAACCACAGCACAGACATAAACTGACCATTTAAAGGCTAAGCCTTCAACTCAATTACAAATTACCAAAATACTCATTCAAGGATTACACCTTTACACACTCAGTCTTTACTTTCCAAAACCCTCATACCCTAAATCAAACACAAATTGGGAACAAGACAGGCAGAGTCACATTATTGATAACCAACATGAAACATGTATGAAGACATTATATCTCATACAGAACCACAACACAGACACAACTTGACCGTTTAAAGCTTAAGCCTTCAACTCAATTCCAAATTACCAAAATACTCATTCAAGGATTACACCTTTACACACTCATATTACCAAATACATATCTGATACTTGCAAATTAATCACATAACAGGCTCAATGATTTAGCAAAAAAAATAACGAAATATATGTAGAATTTATATACTTGGACATCATCGAACCATTTGGTTCTCAGTTTTACACTTTTCCCCGAATTAAAACATTGACTTTCCTCCGGTCCCCACCATACCTGAGCCAACCCGGCTTAGAACTCGGGTTGGACTTTACCTGACCACATGACAGTATACCATCGGCTCAACAGATTTGAAATATTCAACGCTGCTCCGATCCTAACTCTGATAGCATTCTCCGTTTTTGTAGGGTTTCAGAAAGATGATTTCTTTCATCATCAACTGCTAATGGAGGAATCACGGCGATGAAATCCCCAATTCTTTGTTCTTCCTCAGCCAATTAGGGCTTAGACTGGCAGCTTTCAGTCCCTTATCAGAACCTGCACATTATTCGACCTTTAATAGCAAAATCGTGTGATAATCGTTACCTAAACAGAGAGAAACGATTTCACCAAGAAATGGCCACTTATTCACGCCTTCACATTTCTGAGAATCGTTTTGCGATTTGAATCGGCTAACTATCTTTATCTACTTATCCTCTATGGTCATAACGATTTATTCAATTCATGTTGCAGAAGTAGATAGAGAAATGAGCACATTTCTAGATTTCTTGAGCCAACAACCATGGAAGCCGGATTATAAATTCAGATGAGTACACATAGGCCGTATAATATGAAAATACGACGGGATTTCATCATAATCGGCCGGATGGCCATGAAAAGCGAGAGGTAATCTAACGATTTTAGCGGCCGGATACACTTGAGAGAAGATAATCCGGCAGCATGCGTGAGAGAAGACGGAAATTGGGTTTTACAAACGGCAGCATTTGAGGGTTGTGACTGTGGTCATCTGACTTCCAGCCTTATATAAGCCCGGGTCAAAAACCGGGTAGGGATTATGAACGGGTTTTTGGGTTAAAATATTAACTGGGCCGAGAAACACAGATTGGGCCTTTTTTTCCGGGTCCAACACATTGTCAAAGATATATTTATGTTCAATCACTTTAATAATTTAACATATCAAATTAACTTCATTATTTTACTAATTACATAATTAAAATTATTGACTACTTTACTACTTACCTAATCACCAAAATTTAATTATTAAAAAACCGTTAATAATTATTTAATAAAATTGCTTACATGAATATTTAAACATGTTACATAATTAAATAATAAAAAATATTACTATTTACATAATTACAATTAATTAAAAATTTACTACTTACCTAATCACAAAAAATTAAATATTTAATTAATAAAAAACCGTTACTAATTATTTAATAAAATAACATAAATAAAAAAATTACATAATACTTTAATATGAAAAAATTATAAATGGTTACTAAAATAAAATCTCAAATAAAAAACTTATATAATACTTTAAGATAAAAAAAACTTATAAATGATTACTAAAATAAAATCTCCAATAATTAATAATACCTAATAATAAATACGTAAATCTTTTTTTACTAATTACCGAACTTACATAAACATTTACTAAATAAACTTAAATAATTCGACAATAAAATACACATTCGACAACGGTACAAACAGCGGCCATTAGGAAAAATTAAGTATTGTAAATACTTTAAATAATAAGTATCCATAGTATATCATATTTAAACACACTATACTACTTATAAATACTTAAATGTTTATGTACTCATAACCAAACTTATATAATTATGTAGTAACTAAACTTAATTACATACAAGCACATAATTACTTAAATAATAAAAACTTACTTTATTTACTTATTATCTAATTATATATTCATTAATTTGCTTCAACAAATATACCTAACACTTATTTTTTCAAAACTTATACGAATTTTTTTTAATCTTCATTTCTTCCATAATATCACGTAACACCTCCCATTGTACCCATACCTATTTCCCACGCGTATGGAATCATACATTTACCAACTGGTTGGCTCCAAAAGGCGACGTGTCGTTATTTCAGATGATGATTCTACGATGTCCCCTGTTACGTCAAGAGAAGGTACGTTCCCCTTCATGCTTTCTTCCTTAATGCAGTTTGTTGACATTTTTATAACATGTAATATTTGTATGTTACTGTAATCTGATGTATGAAAAATATATGATCAAATTATAAGACTTTTTATTATTATATTTATGATATTTTAGTATAATTTCATATAAATGCATTAAAAACTTATAAAAATCATAGTTAGTTATAATTAGATGCATAAGTTATAAAAACGATAAAAATGATAGTTTTTTGTCGGTTTACGTTTGGTGTTTCGTTGAGTTTGTTGCGGGATCGATGTTTACCAAGATCCCAAAATATGACATACTTTGAAGTATAAATCATGAGTTTTTGTGGGATAAAAGATTATGCCAAAATCTAACAACTTTGAACGGATCAACCGTACTTAATGTTTCTACCGTAATTCATCTTCAACGGACATTTGATCTAACTTAGAGGCATTTTCGCAGAAAAAAGTCCTTGATGAAAGTTGTAGGCCTTCAAAAGAGCTTTCCAACGAATATCAAATCATGTCAATCTAAGGTCTACAAATCGAGATAGGTTTTTACAAACATCGATATGTTGTATGTCCGGCACGCGCCGGAGAAGGCCGAATATTGCGTAAAAATCTCCGAAACCGGGCCCACAAATCTCGACAAGGGAATATATATCGTGTAGCCGGCACGCGCCGGTGGTGGTCCGGCACGCGCCGGCCTTGTGATATGGTCTATAAATAGACCTCAAATGCAACCATTTTGAAGTGTACCAATGCATATATCTCTTCTTTATATCTATATATAGTTTCGTTTTGTTGTTTTTAGTTAAATAAAAGTCGTAAACGGCACTCGCCGGAATAATGCGTAGTATAAAGTATCGTTATAATGCTTAGAAGATGTATCAAGGCTCATTGATGTAAAGGAGTTGCTATTTCCGGAGGATACAACTCTGAAGCTTCGATTGTAATCTGGTAACTTTTCTAATGTATTTATGTTGTTATTAGTATCTTACTTATAATGATATTAGGCTAACTTAGTATCTAGCCAAGATATGAAATTGGATTAGTATTATCTTTTTAGGGAAATGGATGATGACTATACTAAAATTGGATAAAAATCGGTTATAATGAATCTCTTTCTATATTCGTATTGAATTAGCTACTTGATATGAAAGAATTCATAATCTAATTATGAATTGACGCCTCGTAGTTAGGTTATGAACTCGTTAATAGAAAGACCGGAGGGTAAAATTGGCCGAGTGAAAACGTGACAACGGAATCCGATTTCCTAAACCGGGGGTAGATTTGTTTCGGGAGAAACAAACTCTTATTGAAATATGTACTCGAGAGATTATTACGTTTAATTCATTTGTTTAATTGACATACCTTAAAATTGGCCGAATGACAAAACGGGAGTGACCCATGCTTGAGGATGACCTTGGACAAATGATTGGACATATGACAATTTCAGATGCTCGTGTGAGAATGAATTGTTTAGTTTAGGAGTGCACCGTTTCGTATAATTGATTTAACTTAAAATAAAGATCCAAGACATCCAATTTCACTAAAAAGATATAAGGATTCAATAACATATTCTTGGCTAGTCTATAATTATAATATCTATCTCCCTCCCTTAGATATTGTTTTGGTACCTATATATACTTATATCTATATATATATATGTATTGCTATATATCTATATATATATTTATATATTTATATATATCTGTTTTAGTTTTATGCTTTGTTAGTTTAGAGTTTGGTTGGATGAT
This sequence comes from Gentiana straminea, assembly GCA_036785695.1. Lineage (NCBI taxonomy): Eukaryota > Viridiplantae > Streptophyta > Magnoliopsida > Gentianales > Gentianaceae > Gentiana > Gentiana straminea. The sequence goes on along the minus strand of JAVUPR010000407.1, from coordinate 2,504,559 downwards.
AAAATTGCGACTTAGATTGAGATAATAACCGTTTCTTGGTGTTTAATCACACGGTGAATTACCAAGTTTTCCCTGAGGATCGACACCTGACTCATCACTCTATCACTACAATTTGACCCGGTACACTGCCGGTAAGGATTGATAGCATAGAAAAGGTCCGTCAGCCTAATGGCGCCGTTGCCGGGGAACGACGCTAATTCATTGTGTTCGAATGATTTCTACTTATATTAACTCAAAAGTCTCGAGGATAAGTCAACACTTTTCTTACCCCATTTCTATTTTCTTTTTCGTTGGTACTTACCTAATAAGTAAGTTACCAATCTTTACTTTTATCGATTTCAACTATTTTCGGTTTTCGTTAGTTGATGACCGTAAAGAGTAAGGCCCCACTTATTCCTTATAAGCCCGACATAGATACTTACGAAAGGCGAGTTAAGAGCGAGAAGGAAACAAGGTCATACTGGTCGTGAAATCTCCGACGGAGGATCATCATCAAATCAAAATACGAAAATGGTCGAAAACAAGTGATGAAACACTGAACAAGGGCTAGATCATGCTCAAGGGCATGGCCAAAATCTTAATCAGGATCTACCAATACCAAATAACCAGAATAGAAATAATCAAAATCGGAACCAGAACAATCGTAATAACCCACCAAATCCGAGACCTATTTGTGATCAGACCTTAAGAATAAACCAGACTAATAATCCAGTTCGTTTACCCAATGAAGGAGCGAATAATTTTGAAATAAAATCTCATCTTTTTGGTCTAATTGACGCAAGAGCCCAATTTCTAGGAGAGGATGATGAGGATCCACATCATCATCTCTATCTTTTCGAAGAATTGTGCAATACAGCCAAAAGTCAAGGTGCTCATCGTGAATTAACAAGGATGTCTATGTTTCCTTTTTCTTTAAAAGGAAGAGCACGAGATTGGTTTATGTCACTCCCACATCATTCATTGACTAGTTGGGAGGAGATTCAAACCGAGTTCTTAAAGCAGTATTTTACTCCGGGTAGAAATTTGGAATTAAAAGTCGAAATTGCCAACTTTAGACAAGGATCTGAAGAAACGCTTGGGAATGCGTGGAAGAGATTTAAAAAGTTGCTAAGATCTTGTCCCGATCATGGTTATTCCTTAGAAATGCAAATCCAACTTTTCTGTCGTAAATTAAGGAAAGATTCACGTGCAGATGTAGATCATGCATGTGGTGGTTCATTAATGATGAGTGAAGCTCAAATAGTTTACGATGCTATAGAAAAGATTTCCAAAAATAACAGAATGTGGGAAACCGGTTCTAGCACCAGGAAAGTAGCATTTGCAGGAGAATGCACATCGAATATGGAAGTTCTAGCACACTTGGAGAATTTGGGTAGGAAGTTTGACAGCCTACAAGCTAGTAGGACTGTAAAATCAGAAACTATCATACCAAATGACTACTCAAATCATGATAATGTGTCATTAGGGATAGAAGAACCAGAAGGATACTCAAGGGAAGAGGTGAGTTTTTTACAACAACGATAGGAATTTGAACAACGCGTATTCAAACTCCTTTAATGCTATTAGAAGAGAGCACCCAACTTTTAGATGGTCTGAAAACCCTAATAAGCCAGGACAACCGCCATATCCAGTTCAGTATAAGAATCCATATAGTAATCAAGTTCATCAAGAAAATACATCAAATCAGAACCTACAATCATTACCTAAATCTTATCCACAACATACTACTCAAACTATACCAGTCACCCAAAGTTCAACCCAACCTGAAGGAGTTGATAAATGGGATAAATTAATGGAAAAAATGATGGGTGTAGTATCTACTCAAGCTCGAATATAGAAACTATGATAACTTCTATAGGTTCGGTCTCTAAGGATATGACTATGTTGAAAACGTCTATGGGTGGACATGATACGAGAATGAGAACTATAGAAGCATCGTTAAGGAATATGGAAGATCATTTGAGTAGAGAAGGAGAACGTAACAACAAGTAGACCTCCGGAGGATTACCAAGTAATACCGAAAGAAACCCGAGAGAGGTAAAAGCTGTGATTACGAGAAGTAGGAAATATTGTGAAGATACTAGAGCAGAAAACGCAGGAAACAATGAGGTAGAAAAAGATTTAAATGGTTATATCGTAAAGGAAAAGGACGAACTTGAATTTACTGATGAAGAGGAAGAAATTATCGAGAATTCTTAAAACAGAATAAGGTTGAACCTGAAATTGAAGGCGAAAAATGGGTAAAAGTCCCTAGAATTCTGAAAGATCCTATGGATAAGGACCTGAGAACCCTATTTAAGGAACATGTCAGAGAAAATCAGGGGAAAAAACAGGAAGATTTAAAAGTAACTGAGAAGGATAAAGTTGATACAGGGGATGTTTTAAAGGAAAAATCTCAAGATAATGAAACTTGGCGATCAAGTAATACTCAAGGATTCAATGAGAAGGGAAAAGAGAAAATGACTTCAGAACCAAAGGTTATAGATTTAGAATCTTTGCCTTATCCACCGAAAGATCAAATTAAAAAGATAAAAACTGATAAGAAATATGCTCGTTTCCTTGACACTTTTCGTCACATTCATGTCAATATCCCTGTTATAGAAGCTTTAGTCAACATGCCTGCCTATGGAAAGTTTCTTAAAGATATCCTATCTAATAAAAAGCGATTAGAAGAATATGAGAATATATGCCTTAATGAAGAATGTTCTCGCAATACTTCAAAGATCGACTACCTCCTAAACTTAAAGATCCCGGTAGTTTCACTATCCCATGTGAAATTGGAGGATTTCGTTTAAGAAAGTATTGTGTGATCTAGGAGCAAGTATCAATCTCATGTCTTATGAGGATTATAAGAAACTAGGAATAGGAGAGTTTACGAATACCGAAATGACCCTTCGGATGGCGTATAGATCAATTAAACATCCTAAGGGAATAATCGAGGACGTGTTGGTTAAAATTGATAAATTTTACTTCCCAAGAGACTTTGTAATAATGGAAATGGAAGAAGGATATTCAGCGCCAATTATTCTAGGTCGACCATTTCTAGCTACAGGAAGGACTTTGATAGATGTTCAAAAAGGTGAACTAATACTGAGAGTTAATGAGGATAAAGTTTCATTCAATATCTTCAAAGCTATAAACCATCCATACAAAGAACCAGAATCATGTTCTTTTATAGATGAATATTCTACTATCTGGGATGCCAAATCTAAAGGTTATGAAAATACATTAGAAGAATGTTTGGCATTTTCTATCTATAAAGAAGATGAAGATGATACTGAAATGAAAGAAGTAATCCTTTATTTAGATAAAGGAGGGTTTGTTAAACATCCATGGCATCAAAATTTGAAATTGGAAATGGAAGGACCAGTTTTAAAACCATCAATAGAAGATCCACCAAGGAATCTGGAGTTGAAACCACTCCCTTCGAATTTGAAATATGCTTTTCTTGAAAATGATAATCTGTTACCTATTATCATTTCATCAACCTTAACAAAAGAACAAGAGGATCAATTATTAAGAATGTTAAGACAACATAAGAAAGCTTTTGGATGGACAGTGGCAGATATCAAAGGAATTAGCCCTGAAATTTGTGTTCACAAGATTATTTTGAATGAAGAAGCTAAACCTTGTATTCAGCCACAACGCCGCCTCAACCCGAATTTGCAAACAATCGTTAAGAAAGAGGTCATTAAGCTATTAGAAATGGGAATAATCTTTCCCATATCAGATAGTGAATGGGTAAGTCCGACTCAAGTAGTTCCAAAGAAAGGAGGTTTCACGGTAAAAGAAAATGATAAAAATGAATGGATTCCGACAAGGGAAATTACAGGATATCGAATGTGTATTGACTTTCGGAAATCGAATGATCATACTAAAAAGGATCATCATCCACTTCCATTCATCGTACGTATGTTGGAAAGATTGAGTGGACATAAGTATTACTTGCTTTTTAGATGGTTATTCGGGTTATTTACGTATATTCATTGCGGCGGGAGATAGAGAAAAAACTACTTTCACTTGTCCCTATGGAACTTTTGCTTATAAAAGAATGCCGTTTGGATTATGTAATGCACCTCGCTACATTTCGGCGATGTATGATGGCAATATTTTCTGATATGGTTGAGAAATTCTTAGAAATCTTTATGGATGACTTTAGTGTTTATGGAGATTCTTTTGATAAATGCTTATCACACTTAGAAAGCGTTTTAAAACGCTGTGAAGATACCAACTTGGTTCTAAACTGGGAAAAATGTCATTTGATGGTATCTGAAGGAATTGTACTAGGTCATAGAATCTCTGAGGAAGGAATTGAAGTTGATAAAGCTAAAGTCGAAGTAATTGAAAAATTACCTCCACCAATTAATTTGAAAACGTTAAGAGGATTTCTTGGACATGCGGGATTTTATAGAAGGTTTATTGCGTATTTCTCAAAAATAGCAAAACCCCGAGTCATTTGCTAGAAAAAGAAGTACCTTTTAACTTTGATGATAAATGTATGGAAGCCTTTAAGACCCTAAAAGCGAAATTAACTACCGCACCAAGATTTAGTAGCACCGATTGGGATTTGCCGTTTGAAATTATGTGTGATGCTAGTGATTTAGGCTTGTAGGAGCTGTTTTAGGTCAACGGTATAACAAAATTCTCAAAGCTATCTACTATGCTTCTCACACATTAAACGCAAATTTCTCGGCTTAATTATGCAACTACCGAGAAAGAACTGTTGGTCGTAATATTTGCCTTAGATAAGTTTCGATCATATATTGTTGGTTCTAAGGTAATAGTCTACACGCACCATTCACTCGAAGTATCTTTTAAGTAAGAAAGATGCCAAACCGCGTCTTCTTAGGTGGATTCTCGTTACTTCGGAATTCGATATTGAAATTAAGGATAAAAAAGGAAGTGAAAATGTAGTAGCAGATCATCTAAGCGGGATGGATAATGATGAAGGAAAAGAAATTCATGATTCGTTTCCAGATGAGAAACTGTTTAAGATAGATACTCCTTCAACCATGCGATTATTAAAAACTAGAATACCATCAAAGGAAGATTCGCCATGGTTTGGGGATATTGTTAACTACATTACCTGTACGTACATCCCACCTCATTGGACTTGGCAACAGAAAAAGAAGTTCTTTTATGACTTAAAGTTTTATTATTGGGATAAACCGGATCTTTTCCGAAGATGCTCAGATGGAATAATTAGGAAATGCATTCCTGATAGTGAAATTTTAAGTGTATTATCATTTTGTCATGATCGTGAGGCGGGAGGTCATCATGGAGGATGGAAAAGCGCTTTCAAAGTTTTACAATGTGGTTTCTATTGGCCTACACTATATAGAGATGCATATAAATATGCAAAATCTTGTGAATCATGTCAAAAATGGGGAAATATATCGAAAAAACATGAAATGCCTATGCAACCGATTTTAGAATGTGAACTATTTGATGTGTGGGGTATAGATTTCATGGGACCTTTCCCTATATCTTTTGGAAAAAGATTTATTCTAGTAATGGTTGATTATGTTTCTAAATGGGTAGAAGTGAAGCTCTCCCTACTAATGATACCGAGTAGTGCTAAGGTTCCTTAAAAAGAATATATTCACACGATATGGCATTCCGAGGGCTATCATTAGTGATAGAGGTTCACATTTTTGTAACCGACCATTTACTAAGATAATTGAGAAATATGGTGTAACTCATAAACTTGGAACACCCTATCATCCACAAACTAGTGGACGGTAGAGGTGTCTAATAGAGAAATTAAAAGAATCGTGGAGAAGACAAGTGGACTCGAATCGTAAAAGCTGGGCGAGAAAGACTTGATGATGCATTATGGGCATACGAATGACCTTTAAAACACCGATTGGTCGTTCTCCTTACAAATTAGTATTCGGAAAATCTTGTCATCTCCCCGTTGAATTAGAACACCGAGCTTTATGGGCTATTAAATTTCTAAACTTTGATCCTAAAGTCGTCGGTGATCATAGATTACTTCAGTTAACAGAACTAGAAGAATTTCGACTTGATTCTTATGAAAATGCTCGAATCTACAAGGAACGCACGAAAGCTTTTCATGATAAGAAAATCTATAGTCGTGAGTTCCATATAGGTGATCGAGTACTTTTATATAATTCACGTTTGAAGTTGTTTCCGTGAAAGCTTAAATCTAGATGGACGAGTCCATATGACGTAACAAAAATCTATAAGTCCGGAGTCGTTGAACTAACGATGGAAAAACAACTTTTATAGCCAATGGACACGAGGTGAAACTGTTCGTAGAAGCCGAAGGGATACCTCAAACGAAGAAGTATTATTACTTATCGACCCTCCAACGAATTAAGGAAGCAGAATTTTAAACTCAGCCAATTACAGGTACTATCTTTCTAATTTCACCTTTTAATATGCATTTTAAAGTAGTTTCGTCTTTTACCGGATAGACGTAAAAGAACTGGATGCCTTTCATAGATAGAATAAAAGTTTTTATTTTACTTTTAAGATTAGGTCTAAATAAGGATGTCGCCTTTAAGATAGAAGCCTTAGTTTCTAAATTAAATAAGGAATTATTAATCGAAGTCGAGAAAGAGAACTTTGTAATGGAAATTCAAGGAGTGCAATAAAAAGAAGAGCAAGGTTTTTAATGAAGTGTAGAATCGTGGGAAAATGGAACATGTTTGGACGATTAAGTGTGGAAGAAATACAACCATATCCCGTGATGAGTGTTTGAATGTTATTAAGAAGGGAACGATTAGGTGGTTATCCGAAAATCCCGAGGGAATACAAAGAGATAATTCAAACGCATCACTCCTAGGAGAAAGGTTAAGGGACCGTTATGATAACAATCTTGAGGATCTGAGATTGAGGGAGTTAGCAAAAAATCCTAAGAATTTCAGTGTGTGTTTTAATTTTTCAAATTTTAATTAAATTTCGTATTTTTAAAGATATTTTTCTAAACTTAAAAAGAAAAATATTTTTATGAAAAATTATAATAAACCTATTTTATCATGTAAAGTAGGTATATTATATCAAAAATATGTGATTTCAATATTATATTAGTTTTTATATTTTATCAAGTTTTATATAGAAAAATCGTATTAAACTTAAATTATATAACATAAATCATAGGATTAACATCAAATGATTTTTATGTGATATAATTAGAGCTTATTACACAAAAAAATGATAAAAATTCCGTTTTTTTTGGGCCATGTGACCGGCACGCGCCGGTACACTACCGGCACGCGCCGGTGTGTACACACTTAAACCTAAAAAATGCGCCCCTTTCCTCATTTCTCATACCCTCAATTCAAATTGAATAACAGCCCGACTTCTCTCTTTCTTCTTCTTAAAAATCAACAATTTTCAATCAATTTTCTTCACTCAAACATCACATAAGTGTTAATCTCTCTTCTTCTCTTCAACTTAATCATAAAAGAAGATACCCATTGGAAAAAGTTGAAGCTTGGCAAGTTCAAGGCTCTCTTTTCTCTCATTCCGGCGACCCCATTAATTCCGGCGACCTAGCTTTTCATTCTAGCTTCTTAAGGTAATAATATATATATATTTCAAATATTTCAAATTTTAGTTAATTTTCGAATTTATTTTGAATTTATTTTGATTTTTTTGCCTAAGTAATTGTTTGTTCTTGTTGTTGGTGTTGTTTGTTTGTGTTGTTGTTTTGTCATACCACTATCGTAGATGGCCTCATCATCTAGAAGTAATCCTAAGAGGAAAAAGACGAAGTACCAATCGTAGTACCGGTAGTTCAAACTAGACCTTTAACCAAAAAGGAGAAAAGTTTAACCTTTGAGAAAACCGCTAGTGCGAAGCTAAGCGGGCACATGATGAGTACTTTAGTAAAAGTAAGGTTTGGTTAGAACGAGGGATTGATTTTTCGAAGATTGGGAAAGAAGTGAAAGAAATTTTCAAGGATAGAGGATGGTTGGATGTAGCTATGGATAGGAAAGATAAGATTAACGTTTCTATGGTATCGAGTTTTATTCGGTATTATCTACTTATGATGCGATACGGTTGAGGAGATGACCTATATCCCTCTAAGAAGTGTTAATGTTACTTTTTACCCCGCTATGATTAATGTATTCTATGGCTTAACCGATATACCGAAGAGGAGGATTATCACAATGTGTGGGGTTTAGAACATCCTATGGCTCTACAAACCAAAGCTTATGAAGCCCAAAGCAAGCCTTTGACCCTACCGCCGAATGGATAGAAAATAGGTTTGCTTATGGGAATTGTATTAGGGACATACGGGCAATAAAACAGTTCTTAGGCCATAATGTATGTCCTTCCACACATGTTTGTGCATTTGGTCGAGAGGAAGTAGTTATTGCTTGGGCCATGGTTAATGATATTCCTATAGATCTGGGGAAATTGATCTTTTCTAAGGCATGTGAGTTTGCAAGGACTCGTTATCGAGGGGGACGTCTCCCGTTCCCTAGTCTCATTTCTCGCCTTGTGTGAGCTTGCGAAGTCCCCGTCTTACCCTCGGATAGAGCCGTGTCTCCCTACATTCCTCCCATTGGTCTTAAACGAGAGCCTTACCTACCTGGAGTAATAAATTACAATAATCCTAATCGTCGGCAACAACAACCTCCACCTCCTATTGACACTCAAGTACCTAGACCACCTGAGACGGTCACATCGGCCACGGCGAGAGTCAAGTTGAGGCTATGTTTCAAAGCATTTAGTTCAAGCTCAGGCTAGAACTGATGCTAATATAGCTTTAGCCTGTGAGCAGAATAGACATTGGGCTGAGGACATTAGAGTTGGTCAGAGAGGATTTCGAGATGCTATGAGTGAGTTTGATCCCAGTTTTGCTGAGATATCTGCTAGACACCCCTATAGTCAGCCTTACCCGTATACTATGCCAGATTGGATTCCGCCGATTCCGCCACCTGTTATTTATCAGGACTATACGCCGTCATCCATAGGACAGGGTGGTATGTTTACAGGTACACCAGGGACATCCTTGGGCGTGGGAGGAGTGACTTCTGTAGCAGATGTGACAGCAGGATTGGGTTCATTTGGACTTCAGGGATCAGTTTCTATGTCGACGATGAGGACTGAGACATCATTTCGAACTTCTGTATCGGATCCACAGCAGTTCAGTTATGGTATTCATACGACGCAGTCGCAAGGAGCTGATTATACTTCGTTTCTATCTACATTTGGATCATCATCATCTCAGTACGACCCTACTGATGACATCGATCTTAACTATGATGAGGACGAGTGATTTCTTTTCTTTGTTATTTAACTATCTACTTTTTGGTTTGACTTAGTTTTTGTTATGTTTGTTTTGTACGTTAAACGTTTGATGCACTCTCGGGGTAGTGCACATTGTTATTCTGTATCTTTTTCGTAGTTTTCGGATGTTTTTAGATCTTTTCCCCACGTTTTAGAAATTTGCAGAATCATTTGTCAGAAAATAAATCCTGGATCAAGCTAGAAATTGAAATATCTCTGACTGAGCACTATTTGACCGGCACGCGCCGGTTGGTGTCCGGCACGCGCCGGTGTAGTAGGGCTGCGGGATCTTCTCAGGATATTTCCATTTCAGTCCAAGCTTTGTCTATAAAAGGAAACAGATGCAGCATTCCTAAAATGCTCATTCCCTTCCTTTGCTTTAATTCTCTTGCTATAAAAAGTTTAAAATGTCCGATCGTTCGTCAGTTAACAGTTATTCTCCTCCACATACACCAAATTCTGTCATTCCAAATACATTTTTTCATCAAGTCCCTTACGAGCCTATGTATGCTTCGGTTCACAACCCTTATATAAGTAATTTCAATCAATCACCGGTGTTGATTGAGAAAGGTTTAAATTTCAGAAAGGTTGACAACTGGGCGTTTACGAGGATGGATGTAGATGGGTGGGACTATTTTTGTCGTATGCCGAGAGGTAGGATTAATGTTACTGTGGTAAGAGAATTCTATTCAAGATCTCGTCGAAGCTAATACCGTGTCATTAACACAATGCATTCTCGTGAGAGGAGTTGCTTTGTTCCTTTCACCTCCACCAACATAAATCAAATTTTCTTGATTCCACCAAATCCAAACTTCACCCGGTCATTTTGAGTACCAATGGAGATTGGATACCGCTAACGGTTTTATTACAAAATATTCGGAAGCTTGTCCACTCTTGTTCTACAATTATGATATTGATCAAAATGTCTCTACGATCGCTTTGCTCCCCCATCTTAGAACGTGGAAGCGATTCATCAATTCACGTGTTTATCCAACTATTAATTTTCTCGGAAGTTAGTGATGATGAATTGATGCTTCTATATGCGATTACTACTGGAGCTGTTATAGATTGGGGGGTGCTGATTCAAAAATCAGCTGTGAGTTTTGCGTTCGGGAGAAGACCGAATTATCATCCTTTACCATTTGGATGGTTGATTTCTAGGTTATGTGTTCGTTTGGCAAGGGTTCCGGAAAGAGCGACAGATGAATATTTTCCAGCTCGTATTCCTCGTATTGGGCTTTTACCAGTCGATATTCCGGGAGGATCGTCAAGTGGTGAAAATTAGATAACTTTGTTGGTAGAAAAGAAGGAATAACGAATTAATAAAAGTAGTACGGTACGTTAGTATAAGTTACAATAAATTAAAATAAGTTAGTTTAAAAAAATTAGTTTAACTTAATTTATGGTTTTCTAGTTTAACATTCCTAGTAGTTTTAAGTTGTGTTTTAGTATTGTAATATATTTGCATGTTTTAATTTATGTTTTTAAATGTTTTTCTTCTATATTATATAAACGCTCGTCTATTTGACACCTAAAATAATCTAACCATGATAGAATTCATTTTATTTTCTAATCCAAATTTTTACTACTCATTAGCCATCGAGACGATGCCAATTCATAAGTGGGGAGTAGAGATTGGTTAGTAAATAAATTGAATTTAATACATCAAATACTTATACACTTAGTTTAATAAGCAATAATATATAATTATTTGATAAAAATGATATATTTGGATAGAATAAATTTTTAATTAAGTAAAGTAATCTTGATATATTATTCTTATATTAATTATGTCTATTTTAGGTTCTTAATAAGATTTTAAGTATATATATCTTGATAAATATTATGAAATTTTTTTTTTTTATGAAATTAGACAAAAGTTACTTATAATTATAATGAAATTTTAGAATAATTTTCTTTTCAAGACAAAGTATGAAATTGGAATCGGATTAGGAATGATGAGATTTTTGGCATAACTTTGATAAACCAGAGCTAAATAAGCCTACCTGAACATAATTTCCAATTTTTGTCCCCACCTCAGCCTTGTAGAGTGATCAAGACCTCACTCGAAATAGCCATTATTATTAACTAGAAATTACAACCCTAACTTAATAATGGTCTACATTTCTTTGAAAATCCCGCAAGTTTGGTATGTATTTATGGATAGCGGTGATGACATCGAAATTTGGTATATGCTGAGATTGAAATGAATGTTATTCGGAAGGCAATTTATTATCAAATATGGTTATTCTCGAAAAAAAAAAAAAAAAAAAAAAAATCTAGGAACAGAGTATTATAGGTATCTTTTCTGTTTTTGATCGACAACCCAAAAATAAAATATCGATAAAGTCACTCGATGATAGTAGTCCAAATAGGGTATTATCACGAAATGTCCTATTGCTGGGAATGAAGGTATATGCTATAAATCTGATGAAAAAGAAAAAGTCGAATCAAAACTATCAAGAATTATCACGAGTTTAAGGAAACCGGATTCGTGATTTTCGATCGAAAGAGTAGTACTCCGATCAATCTTGATAAAGCAATGCCTATGTTCTTAAGTTCTTATTTATTATTAAAAAAAAAAAAAAAAAAAGAGAGAGAAAACCATATTTTGGAAGTTATTAAAGTTAAAAATTGAAAACAGTGTCAGGAGTGTTACTGATTGAGAAATTTTTGATCAGAAGATGAAGGTGTAAGTACGTACGACTTGCTTCTATCTCTTTTGATTTCCCTTTGTTATCCTTTTCGATTAGCCAACTACCCTGAGCCTGAACGTTACAAGCCAATTTGCCAACTACTTGACTTAGTCATTGATTCCGATAAATCATACAGTGGAGATTAAAAGTTGTTCTAAATATTTTATTTATACTTATAAAGTGATTCATGAAAAATTTCATTTAAATAATATTTTATAACTAGTTTATTAAGTTATATACACTTTTTATCTTCTAAAATATCTTAGATAGATGAAATTAATATAATTATAATGTTGACAGCATACGTTACTAAGTTAGGAATTTAATCTAGAAGAATTATATTATCGCTTATTTTGCTCGAGGACGATCAAAAGCTAAGTGGGGAGTTGTGATGTATGAAAAATATATGATCAAATTATAAGACTTTTTATTATTATATTTATGATATTTTAGTATAATTTCATATAAATGCATTAAAAACTTATAAAAATCATAGTTAGTTATAATTAGATGCATAAGTTATAAAAACGATAAAAATGATAGTTTTTTGTCGATTTACGTTTGGTGTTTCGTTGAGTTTGTTGCGGGATCGATGTTTACCAAGATCCCAAAATATGACATACTTTGAAGTATAAATCATGAGTTTTTGTGGGATAAAAGATTATGCCAAAATCTAACAACTTTGAACGGATCAACCGTACTTAATGTTTCTACCGTAATTCATCTTCAACGGACATTTGATCTAACTTAGAGGCATTTTCGAGAAAAAGTCCTTGATGAAAGTTGTAGGCCTTCAAAAGAGCTTTCCAACGAATATCAAATCATGTCAATCTAAGGTCTACAGCTCGAGATAGGTTTTTACAAACATCAGATATGTTGTATGTCCGGCACGCGCCGGAGAAGGCCGAATATTGCAGAAAAATCTCTGAAACTGGGCCCACAAATCTCTGACAAGGGAATATATACTGTGTAGCCGGCACGCGCCGGTGGTGGTCCGGCACGCGCCGGCCTTGTGATATGGTCTATAAATAGACCTCAAATGCAACCATTTTGAAGTGTACCAATGCATATATCTCTTCTCTATATCTATATATAGTTTCGTTTTGTTGTTTTTAGTTAAATAAAAGTCGTAAACGGCACTCGCCGGAATAAAGCTGTAGTATAAAGTATCGTTATAATGCTTAGAAGATGTATCAAGGCTCATTGATGTAAAGGAGTTGCTATTTCCGGAGGATACAACTCTGAAGCTTCGATTGTAATCTGGTAACTTTTCTAATGTATTTATGTTGTTATTAGTATCTTACTTATAATGATATTAGGCTAACTTAGTATCTAGCCAAGATATGAAATTGGATTAGTATTATCTTTTTAGGGAAATGGATGATGACTATACTAAAATTGGATAAAAATCGGTTATAATGAATCTCTTTCTATATTCGTATTGAATTAGCTACTTGATATGAAAGAATTCATAATCTAATTATGAATTGACGCCTCGTAGTTAGGTTATGAACTCGTTAATAGAAAGACCGGAGGGTAAAATTGGCCGAGTGAAAACGTGACAACGGAATCCGATTTCCTAAACCGGGGGTAGATTTGTTTCGGGAGAAACAAACTCTTATTGAAATATGTACTCGAGAGATTATTACGTTTAATTCATTTGTTTAATTGACATACCTTAAAATTGGCCGAATGACAAAACGGGAGTGACCCATGCTTGAGGATGACCTTGGACAAATGATTGGACATATGACAATTTCGTATGCTCGTGTGAGAATGAATTGTTTAGTTTAGGAGTGCACCGTTTCGTATAATTGATTTAACTTAAAATAAAGATCCAAAGACATCCAATTTCACTAAAAAGATATAAGGATTCAATAACATATTCTTGGCTAGTCTATAATTATAATATCTATCTCCCTCCCTTAGATATTGTTTTGGTACCTATATATACTTATATCTATATATATATATATGTATTGCTATATATCTATATATATATTTATATATTTATATATATCTCGTTTTAGTTTTATGCTTTGTTAGTTTAGAGTTTGGTTGGATGATAAAATTGCGACTTAGATTGAGATAATAACGGTTTCTTGGTGTTTAATCACACGGTGAATTACCAAGTTTTCCCTGAGGATCGACACCTGACTCATCACTCTATCACTACAATTTGACCCGGTACACTGCCGGTAAGGATTGATAGCATAGAAAAGGTCCGTCATAATCCGTTTCACATCCAAAAAAAAATTCATTTCATTATTAATATACATAACAAAAGCCATATATTGGTTATTAATATATTGTCATTCCATCTATTTACAGACGACAATTTGGTAGATGTCCATGTGGCCCTTGACACCGCTGATGCTCCACTGGATGAGCCTATTCCTATTGATGTAGTACATGTTACTGCTGTTGAGGATGTTCCACCTATAGGTCTATCAATTAACACTTTACAACTTCATATATTGTACATAACTTGCTGTTTTATTTCCTCAATATTGTTGTTTGGATTCATATACACCTACAACTGCGCTTCCGTACGGATTCCTACAATATTGTCCCACATGTATGTTTACAGTTTCCCATATAATAATTCATTACTTCCAATTAACATCCCATAATTAAATCCATCCTTATTAACACATAAACCATGCAATTGATGCAACTCCGTCTGATTTTCAATATATTATTACATTCTCATGTACTTCTTTCATGTCCTTAGGTTGTCCTCAACATACAATTCCACACATTCAACACCGACATTTACGGTGGTCTTTTGGTCCACGATCCTCCACCTGTGCACAATGCAATGTTGTAATGTGGAGAGAAGAAAAGATTAAAAACAGTAGTACCAGATCACCAAAGTATGAACTTTGTTGTATGAATGGCAGTGTTCCACTACCTTTGCTACCTCCAACTCCAAACATGTTGAACAATCTACTTCTACGTTCAACATTCAGGGATCAAATTAGATCAGCCAAGCGTTTATAGCGACGTTTCTTTTTTATCCTTCGATGTCGGCTCTTCCTATCATTGTGAAGCAGAATTCACCAAGTGTTGGATTGTTCACCCACCAATAGAGAACGTGAGCTGGGTTTAGACCATCGTGAGACATGTTAGTTTTACCCTACTGATGACAGTGTTGCAATAGTAATTCAACCTAGTACGAGAGGAACCGTTGATTCGCATAATTGGTCATTGCGCTTGGTTGAAAAGGCAAAGGGCGTGAAGCTACCGTGCGTTGGATTATGACCGAACGCCTCTAAGTCGAATCCGGGCTAGATGCGACGCATCCGCTTGCCGTTCGTTTGCCGACCCGCAGTAGGGGCCTTTAGCCCCCAAGGGCACGTGTTGTTGGCTAAGCCTTTGCAGCAGAATAGTTGTGATGGCCGCCATGAAGTACAATTCCTAATGAGCGGTGAGTTGAATCTTTTGCAGACGACTTAAATACGCGACGGGGTATTGTAGGGGCCAGAGTGGCCTTGCTGCAACGATCCTCTGAGATTCAGACCTTTGTCGCTCTGATTCGTCCCCCCAAACTCATTCCTCCAATAACTACTATGTACGAGCTGAGGCTATGTGCATTTTCCATTGGCTAAGGGTCGTCTGTGTACGTGCCATTGTCCTAGAAGGTGTGCGATGCGACGAAAGGAAGCACGACACCCGAATGGGGGCATTACAATGGTATTTAGATGGTTATGCATTCGGTCTGACGGAGATAATGGATGCCTTCATGGTGTCTATCACTTGTTCAAGTATTCATCAAGGCGTGAGGTTTGAATGATAAGAGATATTACGATCGAGTCTAGGGCATGCGTTGGCGTTATGCATATACGACTTTGGCAACCCAGTTTCTTTAATCCTTGAGCGGTGATGAGCGGCGCTAAGTCTCTATGTGCCATTATAGTTTATGATCGGCGTGGTCTTATGGGCGGGACGGACCCCATGGGAGCTCGTCGTGCCAAGCACTAAGGCATGGCGATGTGCATGGCATGCGAAAACAGGTACCAAAATGTTTTGGCACAAGGCAAATAAAAAGCCCCCCTCCTCGGAAATCATGTAACCAGCATGTCATGGACGTGGCCTTGTGGGCGTGAAGGACCCAACGGGTGCTTTTCGTGCCAAGAGCTAGGCCAATGCCTTGTGGGCCAAGATGGCGTTGGAAGAGGCAAATAAAGAATCCCCCTCCTCGGAAATCATGTAACTAGCTCGTCATCGATGTGGCCTTGTGGGCATGAAGGACCCAACGGGCGCTTGTCGTTCCAAGAGCTAGGCCAATTCCTTGTGCGTTGCATGCGAGAATGAGAGCCAAGATGGCGTTGGAAGAGGCAACAAAAAAATCCCCCTCATCGGACATCCTACGCCTAGTGCTGTAATTTGGGTTATCGCTCTATAAGCTATTACACGGGGGACAGGCGGTTGAGGAGGTCGTTCGGACATGAAACCAAGGGGTGACGCAAGCATTGCTCTAGGCTTCTTTTAGGGACATCCTCGGCCTTCTGGAAACTTCTCCGGCAACGAATTTTGAGTCTGACAATCGGTAGAGACGTGTCTTCGTGCCCAGCGGGGCGTGCTTTAGACGGTGGATGCTTTGGGTGCCTCTTGCGGGGTGCCTACTGCACGTGCCTTCCCGATGCATTGTGAACGTGATGGCACATAAGTGGTGGTTGGCCGGTGTTGGTCGGATGCATCCCTGCCTTGCGCGGCGACGTCCATCCTTACACGCCTCTTCATTGTTGGGTCTGGTGTAATGCACCATCGACCGACGATCGGATTTTCTGTGTTGGATACCCACAAAGGTGGAAAAAAGGTGTTTCCAATCGGGATTCTTTCGCAACGTGATACTCCGTCATGGTGTGCACGGGTGAACTTTAAAGCGGCTTCCCGTGATCCTTTCCGCAAACGTCTTTGGACCTTGTGGCCGGACACATGAAAAACTCGCTCGGGCTTCCGGATGCAGCACGTGAAGTAGGCATGTGGCACTAGTGGCCATGCTCTTTGCCTCAATAGTGTCCCGGCGTACGACCGTCGTGGCTGTTTCATGCGGGTCATCCTCCGGGAAGACACCGCATGGCTCGGTACTGACATCGATGAGGAATGCTACCTGGTTGATCCTGCCAGTAGTCATATGCTTGTCTCAAAGATTAAGCCATGCATGTGTAAGTATGAACTAATTCGACCGTGAAACCGTGAATGGCTCATTAAATCGCTTATAGTTTGTTTGATGGTATCTCGCTACTCGGATAACCGTAGCAATTCTAGAGCTAATACGTGCAACAAACCCCGACTTCGGAAGGGATGCATTTATTAGATTTAAGGTCGACGCGGGCTCTGCCCGTTGCTGCGATGATTCATGATAACTCGACTGATCGCACGGCCCTCGTGCCGGCGACGCATCATTCAAATTTCTGCCCTATCAACTTTCGATGGTATGATAGTGGCCTACCATGGTGGTGACGGGTGATGGAGAATTAGGGTTCGATTCCGGAGAGGGAGCCTGAGAAACGGCTACCACATCCAAGGAAGGCACCAGGCACGCAAATTACCCAATCCTGACACGGGGAGGTAGTGACAATAAATAACAATACCGGGCTCTTCGAGTCTGGTAATTGGAATGAGTATAATCTAAATCCCTTAACGAGGATCCATTGGAGGGCAAGTCCGGTGCCGGCGCCGTTGTAATTCCGGCTCCAATAGCGTATATTTAATTTGTTGCGGTTAAAAAGCTCGTAGTTGGACTTTGGGATGGGCCGGACGGTCCGCCCTGGTGTGCACCGGTCGTCTCGTCCCTTCGCCGGCGATGCGCTCCCGGCCTTAACTCGTCCGGGTCGTGCCTCCGGCGCCGTTACTTTGAAGAAATTAGAGTGTTCAAAGCAAACCTACGCTCTCGCATACATTAGCATGGGATAACAATATATGATTTCGATCTTATTACGTTGGCCTTTGGGATCGGAGTAATGATTAACGGGGACGATTGGGGGCATTCGTATTTCATAGTCGTAGGTGAAATTCCTGGATTTATGAAAGACGAACAACTGCGAAAGCATTTGCCAAGGATGTTTTCATTAATCAAGAACGAAATTTGGGGGCTCAAAGACGATCAGATACCGTCCTAGTCTCAACCATAAACGATGCCGACCAGGGATCGGTAGATGTTGCTTTAAGGACTCTGCCGGCACCTTATGAGAAATCAAAGTTTTTGGGTTCCGGGGGGAGTATGGTCGCAAGCCTGAAACTTAAAGGAATTGACGGAAGGGCACCACCAGGAGTGGAGCCTGCGGCTTAATTTGACTCAACACGGGGAAACTTACCAGGTCCAGATATAGTAAGGATTGACAGATTGAGAGCTCTTTTTTTTTTTGATGAAATGTAAAAATTATATTAATCACCAAGGAAAATGTTTGGAGATACATACAACCACAGAACTAATATATACAATCAAAAATAAAGCCCAAACAAAATAAAATTATCAAGGATGACAACTTGTTCCCACCATAGCACCTAAGAGCTACGGAAAGGAACTGCAGAGCCAAAGGTGCTATTTCAACCCCGGCTACGAGATTTCTAAGACATGGTGAGCTGAGGAGCTACAGAGCCAAAGCTGCTATTTCAACCCCAGCTACGAGACACCAAAGCTCCGGAAAGCTGCAGAGCCAAAGGTGCTATTTCAACCCCGGCTACGAGACATCCCGGGCACAATCGATTAAAGGAGCTGCAGGGCCAAAGGTGCTATTTCAACCCCAGCTACGAGACGTCCAAATCACAATACGCGTCAATAGCCTAGGTACGAAGGCAAGAACAACCATCATCCAAGGCAAAAGGACCAAAAGAAGAGGGGCTAAGGCGTGCCTCTAAACATGTGAGGACTTATCGCAAAAAGAATACGGAAAACATGAGTTTTGATACGTTTAACCACATCATCAATAGTAGTGATCTCTCCTTCAAAAATTGCAAATTTACGCATTCTCCAAATTTGGTATACGGTCGCCGCGAAAGCAATCTTCTTCGCTTTGGAATGGGCACCGGTCCCTCTAGCTTCCTTTTTAAGACAACGAACACTGCTCAAAATGGTAGTCATTTGTCTAGTGATACCCAACCAAGCACGAATTGAATCCCAAATGGCTTTAGCAGGGCCACATGAGAAAAAAAGATGTGAAGTACTTTCCAAGTCATTATTACACAAGCTGCAAGTCGGATCAAGCTCCAAATACAAAAGCTTATATTTGGTCAAAAGTCGATCCATAATAGCAAGCCAAATAATGAAAGAATGTTCGGGAGTGATATAAGAATTCCAAACAGTAGTGCACCACCAAACATTATTTCCTTTTGGCCGAAAAAAATTATAAGCAAGTTTTGGACAAAAAGTGTTACCAATTACCCAAGAAGAAAGGGTATTAACGGCCCTTGTCACGTCTCCACCAAAACGGAGAATTTGGTCCCTGATGAACATGATCTTTTTAATCAAAGGTGAATCTGCCGATTGAACTTGATACTCCCACAATGTATCATTACGTAAGTAAAAATGAGCAATCCATTTTACCCATAAACAATCCTTCTTTTTATGAATATTCCAAAGACACTTAGACAAAAGAGCAAGATTCCAAGCACTTAGATCAAGGAGGCCGAGACCTCCTTCCTTTTTGGGAAGACACACATTTCTCCAAGAAACAAGCGGCTTCTTGTTGGTGCTATCCGAGTTGTTCCAAAGAAAATTCCTGCACAATCTAGTTAGATAACGAAGCACCCTTGCCGGCATAGGGAAAATGCCAAGCCAAAAACATTCCACTCCTTGGATAACGGCCTTTAAAAGCTCCAACCTACCTGCATAAGATAAAGACGAACCCTTCCAAGAGGCAAAAAGATTTGTGATTTTATCAAAGAAAGGACCAAACATGGCAAAATTAAGTTGTGTGGTGGCAAGCGGAATGCCCAAGTAGCGAAACGGGAAAGACCCAAGATCCAAACCGGTCTCACTAAGAAAAATACATCTGTCAATATCCGAAACTCCGGCTAGGAAAATGTCCGATTTGGACAAGTTGACTTTCAAACCGGAACAGTCCCCAAAGTCCAAAAGACACTTCATTAGCCGGTTAATAGAATAAGACGAGCCATGGCTAAACAAAATAAGATTGTCGGCAAAAATTAGATGGGTGATCTTATGCACTCCACATTTCGGATGGAACTTGAAACTCACATCCCTAGATAAGCAAGTCAAGTGACGAGATAAAAATTCCATGCAAATAACAAAGAGAAAAGGGGAGAGCGGATCACCTTGTCTCAAACCTCTCTTACCGGGAAAAAGCCATGCAAATCGCCATTAATAGAGATGGAATAAGTGACAGTGGTGACACAAAGCATGATCCATCTAACAAACTTGTCAGGAATGCTAAGGGAACGTAGAGAGTGCTCCAAGAAGCTCCAATTTACCGAGTCAAAAGCCTTCCGAATATCCACTTTTATCATACAACTTGGGGTAGTTCTCTTCCGCCCATACAGCCTAGATAGCTCTTGTACCAAAAAAATATTCTCGGTCATACTTCTCCCCTCGACAAAGGCGGCTTGAGCGGTGCTAATCAACGAAGGCAGCCTAGAGCTCTTTCTTTTTCTTTTTTTTGGGTTAAATGTAAATATATTAAACCAAGGTATGCAAACTACAAGAGCTACATCCTAGACATAAAAAGAAACTAGTCTAGTATCTACAAAATGTTGAGAAGAGGTCAGATTTGATGATTTCAAGCAGCATAAGACCCCTGAGGTTATATGCTACAAGAAACAACAGCCACTAAACCCCTATCAACATTCCCAAACTGCAAAAAGGGGTCATATGAGAGCATAACTCACAGAGCCTATCCCTAGGTGTGTAGAGAAAGAAAATAATCTCAAACAGCCACCAACAAATACCAAAAGAGAACATAAAAGATGTACAGAACCCTAACATCATGGGGTAAAAGTGTACAGAGGAAAAGCAGCTTGCATTATGTAATAGATGTGAATCTTAATACAATGCAAAATATCAGGTAATTTCATCAGAATGCCTTCAAATCTTCTCTTGTTTCTCACATGCCAAAGCCAATACACAACCACAGAGACAGAGGCAGATCTGGCCACATTCCCAAAAGAAGTACCTTTACAAGTCCTGCTAATCCATCTGACAGAACTAACTAATGTCTCCAACCTCTTACTGATACCAAGCCACAATCTAATTTTCCCCCAAACCATACAAGAAATAGGAAATTGGAAAAACAGATGGGCAACAGATTCATCAACCAAACCACAAAGGGAGCAAGTTTTATCTTCAAAGGTAAGCCTATTAGTAGTAAGCAAAGAGTTTTTCAAAGCCATCCACAACATGAAACAGTGTTTAGGGGTAGCTCTATGGTTCCAGACAGACCTGCACCACCAGACTCTAGTCCTTTTGCTTCTGAAAAAGTCATAAGCAAGCCTAGGCCTCAGAACATTGCCAACAGTCCAAGACTGCATCAGAGTAACAGCAGCATCAGAAGAGCTGTAGCATCCAAAATCTTGTCTCTGATCCTAAATAGAGCTTTGATCAAAGCTGAATCACCATGCTTATACTGATAATCCCAAATACCAATGTTCTTCAGATATTCTTCACTGATCCACTTCACCCAAAGGCAGTCCTTCTTACATTGAAAATTCCACAGGATTCTGCAAAGAAGAGCCAAGTTCGAAACATCCAACTGAAAAATCCCCAGACCACCTTCTGTGGGTGGTGGTGCATGGCTGTTCTTAGTTGGTGGAGCGATTTGTCTGGTTAATTCCATTAATGAACGAGACCTCAGCCTGCTAACTAGCTATGCGGATGAATCCCTCCGCAGCTATCTTCTTAGAGGGACTACGGCCTTTTAGGCCGTGGAAGTTTGAGGCAATAACAGGTCTGTGATGCCCTTAGATGTTCTGGGCCGCACGCGTGCCACACTGATGTATTCACATATCTTGTCGCCCCTCCAACACCGTGCATGAAACATTGCCGGTTGTTGAAGGGGCGGATATTGGCTTCCCGTGCTTCGGTGCGGCTGGCCTAAATGCAAGTCCTTTGCAACGGACACGACGTCAAGTGGTG